>JALGQJ010000005.1:1766290-2977026 GCA_023055345.1 Quercus wislizeni | reverse complement strand
TCTCCAGATCTTGCAATCCACCCGATTGCATCCGCCAAATCCTAGCTTCTTCCAATGCTTCCCAATAGCACCAAATCCTCACTTGACACTCCGAAAAGGTGTGGTAAGTGTTTGGGCTATCAACCTCTCAATGGTATGGAAATGGAAAGTTAGGAGTTAAGGAAATCCACAAGCATATGTGTAAAGATATATGGGTATGATAATCTCTAACACTCAAGGTTTGAGGCTAGGGTTTTCTCTTAGAAGCACTCCTTATCATTTTGTGGGTAATGTGAATATATATAGTGTAGGTACAGAAAGTGTGTATCAATTAATACAGTCTAGAAGAACAGAATATTTCGCGGGTGTCTCGCGGAAAGGCCTTACTCACAAGATACTCACGAAACACAGCTGTCTCCATCTGTACTGACTCTTCGCATTCTAGTCATGTGCAAGGCACATGCTTCACTTCGCAGGATGCTTAGTCGCGAGCTACCCGTGAGAACTCTTCTGACTTCAATTGCTTGAGTCTTCACACACTCTCTCTCTAACACACAACCCTTACAATCAAATCCCACAATAAATACAGGGTACAAAATGTTAGGACATATGTGTTTCTCATGTTATAGAACATATGTCATGATTTTATGTAATTGGCTTATCCTTTGACAAAACGCACTTTACTTGTATTTGGGTGGACTTAGGATGTGTTTAACTACTTCAAGAAACCATGTTTCAAGATCAAGTATTGAAGCCTTCAAGTCTGTTCAAGAAATCAAGCAAGAGTGCAAATTCATTAAAGCTCGACAGCTGGTCGATAGCTTCTCGACACCTCCTATCTATCGAGGTTTAAGAATTTCAAATTTCAACTCTGATTTTCTTGGGATCCATGAATCTGTCTTTGGGCCTTCTTTTCTCCTAACCCTAGACATATAAAAGGATTTTTTTAAGAGCCGTCAAACGATACACAAGTTGCACAAGCATTGAGCAAACTCTATTCAAGCAAATTGTGATTAGAGACAAAATTCTTGACCTAGTTCATCTCTTTCTCTTGGAGAAGTTGCTGTGTATTTGCACCATAGGATTTTGTGACCAAGCATTTTCCTGATCTTCATCGTGTGGGTGAACTGAAGAACTTTGCAGCTAACAATCTTTTTAGATTGGTGTTTTGAAGTCACGTACTTGGGAGCCGTGCATCAGAAATGGAAATTGTCACTATAGAACAAGTCCGATTGGGTATTGGGGTAAGGGTTCAACTATAGGTTGGTAAGGTACTTGGGATTCCTTACTTGTAACCGCTTTTTGTGATAATAGTGGAGTTTCGGGAATGGTGACCTGAAAATCACCCGGTAGGGTTTTTGCCGTTAGGTTTTTCCCCATTCATAAACAAATCACCGTATCATTTATTTTCTGCTGCAATTGTAGTTTATTGGTGATTTTTTTATGCTACCACGCATTTGCATAATAAATTGATTAGTTAATAACTTGGCTAATTAATTAATTAATTTCTATCACAATGGGTCATTCAGTTTGTGGCATATCAGGTGGTATCAGAGCGGGCATACTCTAATTAGTGTTTAATCTTTGTTGTGTTGATCTATTGACCTCTGTTATCATAGATAGAGGACAGTCATTAATTATACCTCCTTTATTTGATGGCACTTACTATGCATACTAGAAAGTACGCATAAGAGCTTTCTTGTAGTCTTTAGATGAGAAGGTGTGGCAAGCTATAGAAATTGGCTGGACCAAGCCAAAGGAAGCGTCGGCCGATTGGGATGAAGCAAAGATCAAGGTGGCTAACTTTAACAGCAAAACATTGAATGCCTTATTCAGTGCAGTCACTAATGAGGAGTTTAAGAAGATATCCTTCACAGAAACTGCAAAGGAAGCATAGACCATCCTCCAGACAACCTCTGAAGGTACAAAGGCTGTCAAGGATTCAAAGCTTCAGAGGCTCACTACAAGCTTTAAAGAAATAAAAATAGAGGAGGATGAGTCGTTTGATGAGTTCTATGCCAAGCTCAAGGACATAGTAAACTCAGCCTTCAATCTTGGGGAAACTATTCCTGAACCCAAGATTGTAAGGAAAGTGCTCAGAACTCTACTCGAGAAATTCCATGCCAAGATTATGGTGATAGAAGAATCAAAGGATATTGACAAAATTCCTTTAACAGAGCTGGTTGGTAATCTGCAGGCTTACGAGCTAGGGTTATCAAGGATTGGAAAGTCAAGAAAGGGCAAGAGCATGGCCTTGAAGGCAAAGAGCAGTGACACAGATGAGTCTTCCGATGATGAAGATTCCAAGATGAAGTCCTACATTACAAGGCAGTTCAAGAAGTTTATGAAGAATGCCAATGGGAGGAACTTCGACAAAGATCACAAGCAATCCAGTTCTTCTCAATTTAAAGGGCAAGACAAAGGGAAGAAGAATGCTAAAGAAGGTGATCAGTACACTGTTCCCACAGGACCTAAGTGTTTTGGGTGTCAAGACTTCGGGCACATGAAACATGAGTGTCCTACATATCTCAAGAGCATTAGGAAGAGTAAGGTATTTGCTGCTACCTTAAGCGACACTAAGCCTGTGGAAGATTCCAACAATGAGGATGACAGAATCTTGAATGCCTTCACTACCACTGTCAATCCTTCTGATGGGATTGTTGAAGATGTGGACGAAGAAGAAGAATTGGTGGAGTCCAAATTTGAGAAGATGGATGATCAAGATGACATCCATACAACCTATGAGAAATTGTACAAAGTTTCTGAAAAGCATAAGAAACTTTATAAGCTGGCCACCAAGAAACTCAGTGATGTGAAACTTGACCGTGAAGAATTATCCACAAAGTTTAAGGAGGCTAATCAGATGATTGGAGCACTGAGGTTTGAAAACAATTTCTTGGCTGAGAAGACCAAGAAGCTTGAGGCGGAGCTGTTTCAAGTCAGTGCTCAATTGGAGAGGACTTCAAGCGCTAAGCTAGACGAGATGCTCAGCATTCAAAAATCTGCTTCAGATCGAACAGGTTTAAGGTATGGTATTTCTTCCTCTAATATTGCTTCTACTAGTACTATTGTTTTTGTTCCTCCTGTTAGAAATACTGAAATTGAGAACACTAATGTTAAAATTAGTCTAGCTAGTGAGAACTTAGACAAGGGTAAATCTATCTTAGGAGCACCCCTTAAACTAAATAAGAAAGATGTTAAAAATCCTAAGGCTAAGAAGGCTAACTCTCAAAAGCCTAAACAAAAGAAGTAGCATCTCTGTCATCATTGTGGAGCTGCTGGTCATACTCGACCAAATTGCTATAAGTGGTTAGCCACTCAACAAAGCAACGATATGATAGCATCTGGAAGCCAAAATCAGCTTCAATCATCTCTCGCTCCTCTCGGTGATTTTCTTAAGGCGCTCATGTTCTTTTCGAACTTGAACGGTTTCAATTCTTTCCCCTCACCACCGATTTAAGCATTTAATCAAAGGAAAGGCTCTTCCAAGGTGTGGAAGAAAAATGACTCTAAGTGATTTTATCACTTTCTTCTATCTTCTTGTTTTTGTTTGTTGCATTACTTGTATGTTTTGCTTTTATTTTGAGTCAGTCTGGTTTTATGCTTTGCTTTGTTTAACATGTTTTTGGTTGTTTATTTTCAGTTTTTGTTTATTTTGTTTTGATATAAAAATTAAAAAAAAAAATTGAAAAATCAGAAAAATACAAAAACAATGTGTGTTATGTGTACATTGGTACTTGTGTACCTTGGATGGCCATTGAAACAAAGTCTTCTAAACTTTGTATCGTTTGTAGTTTAGATGAGCATCTCTATGCACAACTAAGCAAGTGAGCTTTATGGCTCGTGTTTGTGATGAGTAAGATTAAGTTGTCTCTTGTACTTAACACTCGTATCACTCTTTTTTACGGGAATGACTAAAAAATCCTGAGAGAAATGAATTAATAACCATCTCACCACTGTTGCCCACTAATCATGAAAGACATCTATATACTTCAGCATAGCAAAAGTGTGATGTCAATGACATTTGTGTGCTTAGGCATAGCAAAATTGGAATTTCAAATATCATTGGGTATTTTTTTTCTCTCTCTCTAATAACCCATGTATGATATACTTAAAAGAAAAATATGCAAAGAAAAATCAAAAGCAAAAAGATTAAAAATGCTTTTAAAAATGATTGTAAGCGTGTATTCTAGGAGATGTGGGAGTTATAGGATGTACCTTGAAGGTAATAGTCTCCATCAAGCAGTTATGATTGTGTGTGAGTTGAAGCAATTATCTCATATCTCAAATCGTCATAACATGTATACACTTATGCAATCTTGCGATGTTTTTCACACACAACACGCAATATTCTTTGCTAATCTTAATACATGTGCAGATACAATGTGATTTAGCCATCACAAGTTTTACATGTGTTAATGTATACTCACTAAACTGTCTTAACTTGGTTTTTAAAATATAAAATTGGTTAGACTTGTTTAGTGTGTATGTGTGTTTTGGAGATCCTTGTGCTCAAAATTTTTAAATTAAGAGACTATTTTGAGAGATTTTTATGTTGATTGGTTCATTGGTTGAATTGTATGTTGGATTACATTCATGTCTGTGTTTTTCACATCTCGAAAAACTGTTTTGAAAAGCTGGCTCGACACCTCCTCAATATCTTACTATTTGTCGAGCTTCTCAAGCCTTTTTCTTAACACAATCTCGACACCTCCTCAATACCTGGTGGATCGATCGAGAAAGCTTCTGCCTCCTCGATAGCTCCTCGACACCTAGTGGATCGATCGAGCATCTATTCTTGAATCTGATTCTTTGTTTCTCGATACTTGCTCGATACCTTAGCTATCGACGACCAATTTCTCGACACCTAACTCGACAGCTTCCTCGACACCTCTCAATACCTCAGCTGTCTAGCATTACTGAAGGTTCTATTTAACCTCCTTCATGATCCGTCTCTCATTTCTTCGATCTGTCTGCGCCTGTTCATCTCCCAAACACTCTCTTTTTCACTCCTAACCTCTTCCTCAAGGTTTCTTCAAGCTTTTTCAAGTTTTTCTACACTTGGTAAACTTCTAATCCTTCTGTTTTCATGCATTTCATGTTTTAAAACCTAGGTTTTGGGATTTTTTTTTGAAAAATTTTGGGGTTTTTCAAAATTAATGAGTGTTTAATGAAATTTTGGTTTGGGTTTTCATTTAAATGTATTTAAAACCTCATGCATTGCATTCCATTTGCATTTTAATGGTATTTTCATGCATTTAGATGTGTGTAATATGCTTGTGTGCTGATAAGATTGGATTGGGCTGAGCCCATGATGCTTTTTATTTTGCAAGTCACATGTTCATGCATTTCCCATGCATACGTACTCTCATTTCCATATATTTGATATATATGAATTGCTTGGGACTTTTCTGATTGTTCTTCTCTTCTTCTCCCTCTAAATCTGTTTACGTTAGTCATGTCTATGGCACCTAAATGTAAATCCACTCCTGTTTGGAACCCTCTTCATTCTAGTGCTTCTTCTTCTACTGATCCTTCACCTTCTAACATCCAATTCCATGATGATGATGCCTTTAAGGCATTTTCGGAGAACTTTTCTAGACGAGGCATTCATTCGGAATGCCAAGTCTTTTTGTCGGACTTTGCCAACACTAACCTTCCCTCTGTCATTCACAGTAGGGGATGGAAGTCACTGTGTGTCGTCCCGGTCACATGTCCTCTCGTGCTTATCCAGGAGTTCTACTCCAACATGCATGGGATTGATCGTTCAATACCTCTCTTTTTCACTCGCGTTCAAGATACGCGCATTCCTGTCACACCGCAGCTGGTTGCGGATGTGCTTCGTGTCCCTAGAATAGAGTTTCCTGACTATCCTAGTTGTGAGCGTCTGAGGACAATGTCCAAGGATGAGCTCATGTCTTGTTTTTGTGAGCGCCCTACTGCTTGGGATGAGTGTCTCTTTACACCGTGTTGACCTTTTGCTAAAGGTCCTAAATTCATGAACATGGTGATGACTTTTATCTTACATCCTCTTTCTTATTATAACTCCATCACAAAGCCTCGTGCTTGATTTTTACTATCTCTTCTTGAGCATCTCACTATCAATTTTCCCTTTCACTTCATTTTGTCTATCCTAGATGTTCATTTAGATTCGGCGTCCCGTGATAAGCTCATCTTTCCTTCCGCTATCATAAGGATTTTACGCCATTTTTTCATTCCTTTTCCCTCTTCCGACCACTTTACCATCATGTGTGCCATAGATTACGCTACCGTTAAACGTAGCGAGGCCCAATTTCGGTCGCAGCAGATGGATTCAATAGCATTTTCCTCTCGTTCTACACCATCCCGGTCTACTCCATCTACATCCGCTCCTTCTTCTTCAGGTGATGTGTCTTTAGGAGACGTCATGGCGCAGCTGCAGCGCATGGATGCTCGCCTAGGTACGCTCTCTATGGAGTTGTATCAGGTGAATGTTCGTGTTGGTCGTATTGCACGACGGCAGGCGACTATGGGCGACTTTGCACTTGAGCCTACTCCTTCACCACCTCATCTAGTTGCTTCTGATTTTGATGCTGAGGATGATGATGATGATGATGGTGATGACAATGACACTTCAGATGATGATAGAGATGCTAGCTCTACCGATAAGATGCCTACTTGACACTATACCCTTTGTTACTCGTGACAAAAAGGGGAAGTAGTTTTGGATATTAGAATAGTCACTCTTAGAGGGAGAGTTAGTTTTTGGGTTCATTTTGTTAGGGGGAGTGTTGTTTTTTTTTTTTTTTTAGGGATGTAGTGAGGATATTTTTTATCTTTCCTTTTCTTTCTTTCTTAGATACACTGTTCTTGTACATGAGGTCTTGTGACCATTTATAGACATACATTGTACTTATTTTCTTTTCTATACTGTTGTTGTATTGTTTCTTTTCTCTCTTTATACACATGTTTCTTATTATTTGTATGCAATCTATTATTTCTATTTCACACAAAGATGCTTTGATGAGTTTTGTTTAAAGTGTTTCAGAAAAACAGGTTGTTAAAGTCTACTTACCATAAACTCTCTTCTTGCAAAGTTTTTCAAGAGTTTGTGTTAAGATAGATTTTATTGTATTCAACAAGTGAATATAAGTTGAGTGATTTATGACTTTTCTCATATGTTCATTTGTTAGTTGTGGTTTTGTCACGGATTGTCAAAGGGGGAGATTGTTATGACATATGTGTTTCTCATGTTATAGAACATATGTTATGATTTTATGTAATTGGATTATCCTTTGACAAAACGCACTTTACTTGTATTTGGGTAGACTTAGGATATGTTTAACTACTTCAAGAAATCACGTTTCAAGATCAAGTGTTGAAGCCTTCAAGTCTGTTCAAAAAATCAAGCAAGAGTGCAAATTCATTAAAGCTCGACAGCTGGTCGATAGCTTCTCGACACCTCCTATCTGTCAAGGTTTACGAATTTCAGATTTCAACTCTGATTTTCTTGGGATCCGTGAATCTGTCTTTCGGCCTTCTTTTCTCCTAACCCTAGACATATAAAAGGATTGTTTTAAGAGCCATCAAACGGTACACAAGTTCCACAAGCATTGAGCAAACTCTGTTCAAGCAAATTGTGACAAGAAATAAAGTTCTTGACCTAGTTCATCTCTTTCTCTTGGAGAAGTTGCTGTGTATTTGCACTGTAGGATTTTGTGATCAAGCATCTTCCTGATCTTCATCGTGTGGGTGAACTGAAGAACTTTGCAGTCAATAATCTTTTCAGATTGGTGTTTTGAAGTCATGTACTAGGATCCGCGCAACCGTTAGTCATGTACTTGGGAGCCATGCATCAGAAAGGGAAATTGTCACTACAGAACAAGTCCAATTGGGTATTGGGATAAGGATTCAACTGTAGGTTAGTAAGGTACTTGGGATTCCTTACTTGTAACCACTTGTTGTGATAATAGTAGAGTTTCGGGAGTGGTGACCTGAAAATCACCCGGTAGAGTTTTTGCTGTTAGGTTTTTCCCTATTTGTAAACAAATCACCGTATCATTTATTTTCCGCTGCAATTGTAGTTTATTGGTGATTTGTTTGTACTACCATGCATTTACATGATAAATTGATTAGTTAATAACTTGGCTAATTAATTAATTAATTTCTATCACAATGGGTCATTCAGTTTGTGGCCTATCACAAAAGATTGAATATAATTACAATCAAAATTGGTACGAAATAAAAACCAACAAAACACATATTTGTAAATCACAACTTTACAGATGCAATGGGATTATTACGGAATCCGGGAAGCTAAAGAAGATATGGAGGGTCTACTGCTATTCATGTATCCTAACTTTATTATTTAGTGGATCATTTATTGCTTAGAGGGCGGTGAAGAGGTTTTTCATCAAGTTCTTTGGTTTCCTCCTCGATAACATGTGCTAGTGTTATCTTTTTGTTTGCATCTCTCTAACCCTTACTTTTGCTTTTTAATTGTTGTTGTATCGTGATTAACTTTGGTGTAGACTTGTTTATTTGTTTGCATTTTTTCTTGTACTCATTATTCTACACATTTATTGTTTGAGTATAAACTTGTGTTGGTTATATTTGAAATTGGGGGTCTAAACATTCATTGGTGTTTTATACACTAATTGAACTTTCACCTTATATGATTTGCAACCAACTGTGGGAATATTTCAACATTCCTAGGAATCATAAAATATTATCCCGTACCAAACACCACCTTAATGTCTTGTTAACTGATTGAATATCACATTCTAAACCATAAGAAGATGCTCAAGAATTACTCAAGAAGCTATCAAGTTTGCTATTTTCCTCAACTATAGCTCGATTGATCGAAGTTCATTTTAGCATGCACGATCCATGTCTCGACACTAGTCGATTGGTTGAACCTTTAGAAAATTGAGTTCTCAGATTAGGCCCATGATGACCTTGGTCATGGGATTCATGCCATAAGGTTCTAGAAAGTACAAAAGTTCATCTCAAGTCATCATAATGACAGAGAAAACATAGAGAGAAAAGAGTAGATATTGTTGCAACTATGTCCGCCGAGGGTTTTGTTCCAAGCATCATCTCTGACATCATATTAAAGATCTTAAGGTGTTTATAATGAAGTTGTAGGAGAAACCTTCACTAGTCAAATTGTTATTGTAGTGTTAAACACAAATTGGGTCTTTGTGCATTGTAAATATTCACAAAGTAGAAGAGTTAAACTAGTTTAGAGTTATGTGTGGCCATGTGAGTAAATTCTACTTTGAGTAGTATTTCTAGGATTGACTTATATTCTTATTGTTGTAATTCCATTCTACTCTTTTGAATTCTTCCCTTTGGTGGTGATCGATAAACCCATGAAGGGTTTCCATATCACTATCTCCTTTCATAACCATCATATCACCATATCAAATTTATTTTCAAATACATTATTTAATCATGAACTGATTGTGCCCACTGTTCACTAAATTAAAATCCATTTTATAATCGATTTTATTAATCAAGTTGGCTAATTTGGATTAGAAGAAATCAATCAAAGTCTAAATTTTCTAAAAATATTCAAATTATGATGTGTGAGAAATTGTTATAAATATTATCTCCTCTTTAAGGAATTAGATCAACTCACCAAATTAATTAAAATTGTGAACCTCTTACCATGGTTCATATTCACTAGAATTTATTTTAAGATAAAAAAATATATTTACAAGTATATAGCTAATTCTCACAGCCACAATTGCGATATCAGTTCACTAAAATTGTTTATGTAGTTTATTTATTTAATGTTCATATTTACCCATCATACATATAGCACTAATTTTATTGCATTTCATATTACCAATGGCTTTAGTAAGACTTAGGGTAGAACCAAAATTTTGTCAAAAGTTCGATATCTAAGACCAAATAAGAAAGAATGTGATAATGCAAAAAACCATCAATGTGACTATTCATTTTGCAATGAAAGACCACGAAGGGTTAAAAAAAAGAAAGAACATTGGTGTGGTGTTGGCCAAGGTCCCTCCAATGGTCAAGTTAGCAAGATTGGAGTAAAAAGATTCACTTGCTAAAATCAATCAGAGAGTAAAATGGCTAATAGTTGTGTAAGGACCAGTTTTGACTTGAACCCCAAAACAGGAATGGACTCAGGCCCAACAAGCCCAAACAATAAATTTGTAGAGAGTGGGAGAAAAAGTTAGTCTGAATCTAGAGAAAAGATATCGGTTGTTAGTGTTTAAGGGTTAGAGTTGCACATGCAATAATGCAGAAAAGCATCCTCGGTCATGCCCTAATAGGGTGATCAATTGTTTAGAGTTCTTTCTTTTTACTATTGTATTTCTTCGACCTTTCTTTCTTTCTTCTGTTTTTTTTCTCCTCCTCTTTTCTTTGAATTCCTTTTCGTGTTATATACCATGGTTTCCGCACCATTTTCACCATCCACGTGTGAGTTAGGTGTTGGAAATTTCCCTGTCCCATCTCACACCTCCTTGAACCTTCTGCTATTAGCTGTAAGGCTGCTTATTTACTGTTCAAGCATCACCTTCACATTAATGCGGCCTTTGAATTGGTTTGGAAGCATTTAATGTGGAGGTAACAGCTCCTTAAGATATTTGTTATCCCTCATCCTTATCCCTTATTCAGTATTTGCCCATCCCTTTGTGGAATACCCTTTATATATTATATTAAGGGGAGGGGAATGTTTCTAGCCACCTCGAACAGAAGTTCCGAGATGAACATCCTCCTCGGATACGGTCAGGTCCACCACAAATATACTTGGCCTCTTCCCATAACACAATTTCATCTCTTCCTTATCTGATAGTCCTCGAACACACTCTCATCCTCGGACTGGGTTATTGGGCCATAGGCCCAGCCCCCTCAACCTAAATAGTAACTCTGGGGTCAATTGGCCCCCACAAGTTGTAAGTAAGAAAATGGGTACCCTTTCTCTTCCTGTTGTGTGGGTTTCATAGTCCTCTTGTATTTATTCTTGTAATGAATATCCACATTTATGGGTCGGGAGACATTGGTCATAAGTATTAGGCTTTTATTGCCTCAATGATAATTTGTTCATTGGAGTTCATACGTTACTCTTCAGCTGTCACCATGTATTTAATGCCATTAATGAGTTCTTCCATCTGTCTAATGGACGACTATGGTACCGTTTGGATTGCGCGTTTCCTCACGTCTGCGTTTTTTTTTTTTTTTTTTTTTTTTTTTTGCGCCTGAACAGTAACCTCACATGGGTTCACTGTTCACGCACTGTTTAGCACTGTTCATGTACTGTTTAGTACTGTTCATGCACTATTCACATATTAAAAAATATTAAAAATGGGTCCCACGATACTATTTACCCATTTAAAAATTATTTTGCTACAGTGTTTTCAGTTTTCAGTTTTAAGTTTTCAGCAACAATAAGCTCAATCCAAACGGACCCTATAACAAATTTACACTCATCAGAATGAAATTATGCAAAACGACTCCAAAAATAATAATAAAGATGTATATCATTGCAAAGACAAATATCAGACCCTCACTACTATTGAAAGGTTTACAAGGATCAAATCTTGATTTAATTTCTTGTGTGTTCAATGTAAATCTTCAACACACACATATAGACACTAAAATTTACAACTCAATTCAATAAATAAGATTTTGGATACGGGTTTGTCAAAATTGAAAATGAATTTACCCTAACAAAGTGGAGTGATGAGTTGATGCCTTGGCCATCCTGTAAACAATCCTAGTAAAAATATTCCATTCATTGAAACATGACTCACATTCATTGGGGGAGAATAGAAGAAAAAGAAAATTAGATTCCACTTTTTAAGGCTTTTACTAACAACTTGGGTTACTTGTGCATCAATAAGTACATGTATAATATGCCTTGGAACTAGGATAGGAAACCAATTTTGGTGTCCTCAGATTCTTGAACTTGAGTCATAACCTTATCATAATTCTCACAATTAAAATTCTAAGAATAAATTCCCATTAACGTAAATTTCTTATCCCAAGAATTCTTTCACATTGCACTATAATTTCAAATCCCAAGCTTCTCATAAAGGCTGGAACCTTTTGTGTGAAATTCTTCAAGTTTGCCTATAAATAGCTCAACTACATTGCACAGTACAAATATCTAATAGTCATTGCTGCTTATCTAAGGGTTTGTTTGGTTGGAGGGGTGGAAAAGTGAAAGGATAGAAAATGGTGGGGAGATGGAAAAGTGAGAGGATAGAAAAGATTTTAATTTATCTCCTTTTTGTTTGGTTGAGAGTGGAAAAATGGAAGGATAGAAAAAGTGAGTATGTATAAATTTACTCATATACCCTTATTAAAAAATGATAGCCAATTAAAACAAAAAAGTGACAAACAACCAAAAATAAATATATCACCCAAATTATTAAAAATTAAAAATCATGTCCAAAAAAAATCATGTCTAGTTAAAACAAAAAAAAAAAAAACAAAAAAAAAAAAAAACAAAAACAAAAAAAGAATGAGAAGAAGAAGGAGGCAACACATAGGAAATCCCAAAAAAAAAAAAAAAAAAAAAGAGTTGGACGAATTCCCATGTGCAAAAGCACATGGGCATTTTTGTCTATTAAATAGTCTCATTTTCTCCTTTTACTGTTCTCTTCAATTTAAGGAGAAAATTTTTTGGTTGGTTAGGGGAGAAAACACTTGAGTTTCACCATTTATTTTTCTTCCTTCCTACCCAACCAAACACATTCCAAAAAGTTTTCCTTTCCATTTTCTCTCCAAAGTTTTCCATCCACCCTATTTTACCTCCAAACAAACAAACAAACCCTAAGGGTCATGCATGAAGAGATAGCGAGTGAATTTGAGCTAAAGATGACTTGCTAATATATCAAGAAAGCAATTTGACATCTCTTGACTTCAAAGTAAGTTATCTTAGGCTCTACCTCACTCTCTTTTGTCTCAAGTAACACTCTCAATCATATTATTTGTGGAGAAAAATTAAAAGGCATTGCTAGAAGTGCATTATCATTAAGTTACAACCAAATTTGTAACTAAACTTTATTTATAATCAAACTTATTCATCTTCTGGAACACCACTATATTAAAATACTTCACTCATATATTTTATATGTTTATACAAATATCAAGTCTATAATGAAACCTATTCATCTTGTGGAACACCACTATATTAATCCTCTTGTAGTTAATATTTGGATAAGTTTTCTCAACCAAAAAATATATATATATATATGAGATAGGGTCGAGTTACACCTTTTTTAAACTATTAGATTTGAGTAGATCTAACAATTAAAAAAAGACTACAATTATTACAAATATTCTTATTAGAATCTAATTAATTACCCTTATTTATTACCTTCTAAACTTATCTCTAAACCCAAAAAAAGTTTGACTTCTGACACACACACACACACACACACTCTCTCTCTCTCTCTCTCTCTCTCTCTCTCTCTCTCTCTCTCCACAGGTTGTCGAAAAAAAAAAAACCAAAATGGCATACAATGATGTTGTTGCTGGCATACAGAGATATCCTCAGCCCATCTTAGAGCTGCCTACCACAATTGCTTCAACAGGTTCCAACCTCCAAATCTGAATCCATCCTTCTTCTTTTATAATTTATTAGGGAAAAGGGGAGTGTAATTGTGGCCGCATTATGCTCGTGGTGGCACTTGTTTGAACCCGTGGCTTCGCTGTTTTTCCTGCCTTTCACCTTTCTATTCTACATTGCTAGGTCTCCCGTCTCCATTCAGAGTCATGCGCCCTCTGTTTGTCGCTTGGATGTTTATCATGACTCTTGATGTGATATTGGATTCGGATTAGTATCAGAGTGCTATGTATTTTTTTTTTTTTTTTTAAGATCTTTTCAGGGACCAAGGAAAGAAAATATGAGTAATACCTTTCATTTTTGGGTAATTCTGATTACTTTCCAAGTTTTTTGATAATTTCAATTAGCAATATATAAATGGCATCACGAAATTAAATATAAATTCCTAAAATCATGAAGTTGACTACAATTTCAATTAACAATATATTGACATTTTGATCATGCAATTTGGCTACTCTATTTGCATATCTTATAACGTGTGATAAGAAACCTTGGAAGCTGGTGTTCGCGTGTTGCTATCAATGAGAGGTCAGTTTTTATAATCGCAACTAGATGAGTGATTCATGTTTGCAGTGGAACTCAAATGTAAAAGAAACCTATGTGGCTATGAATGCCAGAACGAACCATCACGATTGCTTTGGATAATTGGATCACTTTTGTGGCTCTCCACGTCTTCATGTGAATGTTTCTAGTGAATTATGATGGAAAGATGCACAACCCCAGTCGTGATTATATGGGGCATTTTCTTCCAATACTGAAAGGTATGTTCAGGTTCTTCCAATACCACCCCAAACCCACTCAACGGAGCACCTCACTAATTATTATTATTATTTTTTAGAGAGAGAGAGAGAGAAACGTAAATGAGAGAAAGAGTCAGAAGTCAAACTTTTTTTGGGTTTAGAGATATGTTTAGATGGCAATAAATATGGGTAATTAATTAGATTCTAATTAGAATATTTATAATAATTAGTCTTTTTTTAAGCATTGGATATACTCAAATCCAATGGTTTCAAAAATGTGTAACTCTTTAGAGTTACACTAGGTGTAATTTGAACATATTTTTATTTGAGGAGCTTCTCCTACTTGAATTTCTCTTTTTTTTTTTCTTTTTTGGTTTAAAAATTCTCCTACAACCCTATGTTTAAGTAGAGATAAAACTAAAAAATAAGCCGGTAAAAATACAACTTTAACTCTCACTAAAATATTGCCTAAAAAATAGGATCATTTTTTTGTTGATTTTCAAATTACTTTATTTACATATAAATTATATTCTCAAAATAAAAATTATATATATAAAATAAAAACAGGTTTTTTTTTAATTATAAAAATAAAAAAAAAAATAAAAAAACTCATCACACGCATTACTGTTGATTTTCAAATTACTTTATCCACTTATAAATTAGATTTTCAAAATAAAAAACTACATATACAAAATAAAAACACAGAATTTTTTTTTTTTTTAACTAAAAAAAAAGCATCATTGCATATGATGAGGCTAGTATATAAGTTATTAATTTTCTCCCGAAATTTCCAAGAAATGTCGTTTTTGTGGACTCTAGAGTTGAATTCGAGGAGGTTAAATATGTAAAGAACATGGGAATTTTTATTCTCATAGTCAATTATTTTGGGACCCTCTTATCTAAAGGCACATAGAATCTAGAAATTATCTAGTGAGTGCAACAGGATTAGGTCAGAAAACCAACATATTATCCATATAGAGATCCTGTTAACTTGAATCAAAATCTTATCATGACTTTAATCCTAAGAACAAATTCCCGTTGACGCATCATATCCCAACATTCTCATCACAGTCATCTTCCAGATTCTATTCCCACAACAACCAATCAATAATATATTGTGTAACCCCAAGGATATATCTCTTCCTATATATATGTCAATTACGCTGCAAAATATAGAGTAACAAAGATCCGAGAGTTGTATATAGAAGATTAATGCAATTTGTCTACGTGTCTTGCATAAAGAGATAGAGAGTGAAGTTGAGCCAAGAATGACTTGCCAACCTTTGCGGTGAAAGCAATATGCTTTGGCTTGGCCATTGGCTAAGTCATTCTTAGCTCCCCTTCGCTCTCTGTATCTCTCATGCGAGGCCTTCGATAATCATGACTTTGCACCAGATAATATCTCTCTCTCTTGTAGACCCAAAAAAGACGAGCTCTGTGATTGTTTTGGTAATGGTTACTTGGTTAATATACCACGTTTTATTTCAACTTGTTAGCCATATGGTGTTGTGCTAGTGTTTTCTGTTTTATTGGTAGTAGCAGTAGTACACTGTCATTATGTGCAAAGATATTTGCTAGAGCTCATACGTTGTTTAATGTTATCCACACAGTATGCATGGATATGGTATTTGGGCTGCCGTGCCCGTGACCAACACGTACGTATGTACGAGACACTAGAGATGTATTGGACATGGCTGCAGGCATGTCCCAGCCTTTTTTTATTTTTTTATTTTTTGAAAAATAATGAAAATGGCGGGGACACAGTTGGGACACGGCCTATGCCCAAAATAAAAGACTGAAATGCGTACCGTACCTCTCACGCTAATCTCCTCTCATACTGATCTTCTTCTTTTTCAGTTCCTGGATCGATTTCTCTTTTATAGTTTCCCCCTCTGCCAATTTTTCCTTGTTTTGTCTATATGAGCCTTTTGTTGTTTTGTCCACCTTAACTATCACACGTGAAGAGCTAATTTATCTCAAGCTACCCACGTGAACAAAAGATGTATAGATAGGTGCTTCCCTTCAAAATTTTCTCTTTTACGAATTGAAGTCCACCACTCATCAAGCCAGCTGTTTAACTTTTTACAATTCCTTTTTCATTATCTAGGTAGACTTGAAATATATATATATATATATATATATATATATATATATATATATATAATTAGTAGCTAGGGTCTAACATGCTTCTGAAAGAATTTTTAACAATTATTTAAAAACAAATTAATAATATTTTTGTTATAAAAATATTTTATAAGCTTCGAAGATAAAATATATATATATAATTAATTAATTAATTCAATATTTTTTTATAAGCTTTGAAAATAAAGGTTATATATATATATATATATAATTCATTCATTCATTCATTAATATACGTATATCTACCATACATGTGTCCTAATTAATTTTTAAAAATTTGTCATGTCACCGTGTTGTGTACTCATATTTGTGCAAGTATCAGTGTCCATGCTTCCTAGAACGTTATGAATCATGCCTCCATGTTTCAAGCAATTGTTGCTCATTATAATTTTTATTACATAGAACAAGACACAGTTTTCCTTGATTAAAAACTATGGAAGAGTTTAAGAGTTGGGAGTGTTTTTTCCGTCTTCCACGGAGGGAGGTTGCACCCCCTGTATGTAACCCAACCCCATGATATATGCATGAACCTTGCATTGGGAGAAAACTTAATCAAATTTGTTGAGTAAACGAAACATCTAGGAATGGACTATGTCACCATTATTTTTCTGGAGATTCTAGCATTTTGCCCTTATTTTTTAAAAAATTTAGCAATATGTCCTGGTCTTGAAACTATTTATATCCACGTCCATGTTTTGAAACTCGATTTTCTCAAAATCAAATTTTAATGTAAAACTTGATTTATAGGAAATCGAGTATGGGGCGATCAAACTTATAAATAAAAATAAATAAATAAAAACTTGCATGGAACTCGAGTTCTTGGCGCTCGAGTTCCATTTAAAACGCCACTATAGGACTCTATGAATGTAGCTATAGGTATGGAGTGATCAAACTTAAAAAAATAAAAATAAAAATAAAATAAAAAATAAAAAATTTGCATGGAACTCAAGTTGGTAGAGCTCGAGTTCCATTTAAAACGTCATTATAGAACTCCTTGAACGCAATTATAGGTATGGGGCGATCAAACTTTAAAAATAATAATAATAATAATTAAAAATAAAATAAAACAAACTTGCATGGAACTCGAGTTCATGGAGCTCGAGTTCCATTTAAAACACCACTATAGGACTCTCTGAACGCAGCTATAGGTATGGAACTCAAGCTGTATGAACTCAAGTTCCATGCAAGTTTTTTTTTTTTTTTTTTCCCAGGGGTATGAACGTAATTAGCTTCAAAACATTGATATATTGCTAAATATTTTAAAAAAATAAGGGCAAAATGCTAGAATTCCCTTATTTTTCTTGAGTAACTCACCAAATCTAACGTAAAACTAAACCATGAATTTAACTTTAACACCATTTATTTCTTGAATATTCGGATATGGACAATATGCCATAAAATAAAACATGACTGTGGGGTTTTATTTATTTATTATTATTTATTTATTTTACCTTATATGAAAGGGGAGAGTGAGAATTCAAAGCCATGTTCAACCCATGGAAAGAGATGGACATTGTCAATGTAGCAGACAAACCAAAATATTGAAACTCAAATAGCCACCACTTATTATCAATACATTAAAATACTTTACTTAAACATTTTATATGTTTCTGCTAATGTTGAGTATGATAATGAAACATAGCTATTTGTGTTTTGGACTACAATTAATTTCAACATAAGACTCGAGTGCTCCTACAACAAAAGGATCACGATAGCAACATATTAGTTGCCCTTGTGTGCTTCCAATAAAAGCTATGAATGCCAAAATTAAGATCATGAGAAATATCGTCACAAATTGCTTTTAGCCTTCCATTTACGCTTGTCTTGAACTTCTTCAACTAGAATTTGGAGAGCTTTTGCTAGACAATCGTGGAATTGGCCCTAAGCTCTACTTACATAGTACTTGCAAACACATGTATTGGGAGCAAATCTAAATAGTTGAAAATAAATCTTGATTTGGAAACTTTAGAGCACATCAAACAAATTTAGAAAGATATGTTGAAAATGTCATGGTTTTAAAAAAACAAATGGTCAAAGAACCGAAACAGAGACCAATTCTCGATTTTGACTAGACCGATTTTGGGTACGATTTTTTACTCAACCGACCGGTTTGATTGAGTAAAATTTAATTCATTAGTACATATTTAAGTTGTTTCTAAAAATGTTAGTACATTTGTATTTTTTTTTTTTTTTTTTTTTTTTTTTTTTGAGAATCTAGTACATTGTTGTATTTCCTTGTAATTGTACAATATTTAGCCAATACATATATGTATTGACAACTCCTTTTTTGGTAAGATCTCATTCTTTAAAATAAAGGATATTAGTTAATTAAAAAATCAAGACAGAAAATTGACATAAGGACAAAAGTTTAGGCTAATAAAGTGTGGTTAGACGAAATATAGATTACTAAATATTATACAATTTGTTGGTCAGTTTTTCCTTATTTTTTAGGTATTTTCGTGGATTGTCAAAGGGGGAATTGCTAGTGTCATATGTTTATGAATGTTGGCAAACTATTCTCAAAATATGTCCAATTGTAACTGAAAGCTCGAATATGTGTGAATACACAAGAGCTTATTTAGACCCCCAATTAAAAGATACGGCTCAGTTACTTTTACTCTAACTTAAACTAAATGCGGAATAAGAGTAAATGCGTGCGAACAAACAATAAAACTACTCTAAGCCATATTCATCAAATATCAACAATAAAATGAAAGCTAAAAGAGTATGGAAGAATGATACAAACACAAGATAACACTGAGACATGTTATCGAAGAGGAAATTGAAGAACTCGGCAAAAAACCTCTCCAACGCCCTCCAAGCAGTAAATCAATCCACTAGAGAATAAGTTGGAGTACATGAATAACAAAAGACCCTCCAAACCTAGTCTACCCCATGTACTCAAGCCCTTCAAGCTCCTGCTACCAACAGACTTCTTGGAATCATATTTTCTCTAACTTTCCGAATCCCACAATACCCCCGATTACATCCGCCAAGCCTCACTGGCTTCTTTTGGCAAATCCCCAAAGCTTCTCAAACTCCAAAACATTCTGTACACTCTGAAAATGTGTGGGTTGTATTTGGGTACAAATCTCCTCTCAAGGTATGTCAATGGGAGAGGGAAGGAGAAGATGCTACAATGATTTTTCACTAAGGATGAGTAGTTCTCTTTCTCTAAAAGGATGGGTGTGTGTGTTGTTGAAAACCTATCTATGGTTTTTTTCTCTAAATGTTCTCTCATACTTTTGTGAGAAATTAGGGTATATATAGTATGGGTGAAGGGTAAGAAAGTCACACTTAAAAAATCCTCCAAGCAAAATGTTTCACAAGTATTTTGCAGGAAGACCTTACCCGCGAGACACTCGCAAAATCAATAGCCTGAAATGACTCTTTAGCTTCTGGTATGTGCTTCTCATGTAACTTTTAGCTGTCTTGATCAAATCTTCACCACTTAATACTAAACTCATTACAAATAAATCCTACAAAAATACAAGGAAACAAATTTATGCAATTACCACACTCTTGTCATGGAATAAGCCAATACTAATGTTATGAGAAAAATCTTAACTTAACAGTAACTTAAGTTGTAAGTATGTAGTGTCTTGTTAAGTGATTGAAGATCACATTTCAAGAAAATCACTTAACAAGAATTGCTCAAGAAGCTATCAAGTCTACTAGCTGCTTCGACTACAACTTATCAATTGACCGAGGTTCATTATAGCTTGATCACCAGTCAATGGGTCAAGCCTTCAGAAAATTAAGTTCTCATATTAAGGCCCATGATACCTTGGCCATGAGATTTGTACGTGCCATAGGGTTAGAAACTACAAAAGTTCATCCTAAGTTATCATAATGACACAGAAAACATAAAGACAAGGGGAGATATTGTTGCAACTGTGTACCAAGGGTTTTGTTCTGAGAATCATCTCCAACATCGTATTGAAGATCTTGAGGTTTTCAAAGTGAAGTTGCAGCATAAGCCTTCATGAATCAAGTTGTATTGTAATGTTTGACAAGGATTGGGTCTTTGTGTATTGTAAAGATTCCCAAGGTAGAAGAGTTAAACCGTGTTGGAGATGTGTGCGGTCAAATGAGTAAGTCCTACTATAGATAGAATTTCTAGGATGATTTTATATTCTTATTGTTGTACTCCCACTCTACTATTTTAATTTTTTCTATCACTGCCTCCTTTCGTAACCACCATATTAATGTATAAAATTTAATTTTTGTTTCATTAATTATTTAATCATGATATTGTTGTTCCCACTGTACACTAAATTAGAATCCATTGCAAAATTGATTTTACTATCCAAGTTGGCTGATTTGAAATAGAAGAAATCAATCAGGATAAAAAAATTTCTAACAATATTCAAATTATGATTTGTGAGAGATTGTTATTTATATTATCTCCTCCTTTGGAATTAAGTCAAATCACCAAATCAATTAAATTTGTTGACCTCTTGCCATTGTTCATATTCACAAGCATGTATTTTTAGATATAAAAAAAATATTTACAAGCATTTAGTTAATTCTCACAGCCACAGTTGCGATATCAGTCCACTGATTTTTTTTCCTTTTCTTTTTGAGAAGAAGTCCACTAAATTTTTTTATGTAGTTTTTTTTATCTAATGTTTATATGTATCCATTGTACATATAGCATTAATTTTATTGCATTTTGTATTTCCAATGGCTTTAGTAAGACTTAATATTTATATTTATTAATCTTGATAGAACGGAAATTTTGTCACTAGTTAGATATCTAGGGCAATGAAGAAAGAATGCAAAAAAACTCCAAAAATAACAATTAAAAATGTATATCATTTGAAAAGACAAATAGCAGGCCCTCACTAATATTAAAAGGTTTTCAAGGGCCAAATTTTGAGCTAATTTCTTGTGTTTTTAAATATAGATCTTCAAGTACATATTTAGACACTAGAATTTACAACTGAATTACGCGAATATGGTTTGGATATGGGTTTGCCAACACTCAAAATGAATTGACCCTAGTGTTTTTTTTTTTCTTTAATGGGAATTGACCCTAGTGTTAAATATATCAGCAACACGATGTATTAACCATGTTGCATAAGTTAAAGTGGATGCAGAAAAAGCATAGAATAGAAACACCGAAAATATGAGAGTTACGTGATTCAGTCTTGTCAACCTACATTCACAAAGTAAACCATTAAGGACTACATCTTTATTATATGAGAGTGTAATATAAAGTCTATGCTAAAATGAATTATAACATAAATATATATAGACAACTAAATTACCTTAGAGTACTAGTACAAATAGGAATAGGCCTATGCTAAAATGAATTATAACATAAATATATATAGAAAACTAAATTACCTTAGAGTACTAGTACAAATAGGAATAGGCTTAGGCCTATTACATTAGACTAATATGTCTAATATATCTTTACCTAGCAAAGTGGAGTGATGGGTTGATGGGTTTGCCAACAGTCAAAATGAATTGACTCTAGCAAAGTAGAGTGATGAGTTGGTGCCTCAGCCATCCCGCAAGTAAACCTAGCTAGTAGCTAGTACCAATATTCTATCCACTGACACGAGACTAACATTCATTGAGGGAGAATAGATGAAAAGGAAAACTAGATTCCACTTTTTAAGGCTTTTACTATCAACTTGGGTTACTGGTGCATCAATAAGTACATGTCGCCTAGAAACTAGGATAGGAAACCAATCTTGGTGTCCTCACTTATTCTTGAACTTGAGTCATAACCTTATCATGATTCTCTTGAATTGAGTCATAACCTTATCATGATTCTCACAAATAAAATTCTAAGAATAAATTCCCATTAACGTAAATGTCGCATCCCAAGAATTCTATCACGTTGCACTATAATTTGATTTCTAAGGCTTCTACTACAACTGGGGTTACTGGTGCATCAATAAGTGCATGTATATTGCCTCGAAACTGGGACAGGAAACAATCATGGTATTCTTGCAAATTCTCGAACTAACCTTATCATGATTCTCACAATCAAAACTCTAAGAATAAATTCCCATTGACATAAATTTCATATCCCTAGACAGGAGCAACTTGCTCCACGTTGAAGGAGGAGCAGAGCAACTCCACATTGAAGGTAGGGTGTTCATAGGACCTCCTTGATATGGAAAAAATTATTATATATATAAATATTTAAAATTTTATCTACTTTTATAAAAAACTTCTGACCGACGGACATTTTTTAGTCCAACATAATTAAACTTTGGACAAAGTTTGACAACAAACTTAGTTGTTGATTAAGGTCACAACTCCACGCAATATTTTTTTTTTATATTATATTTTATGTGAATTTTAACAAATTCATCATTGTATTACATTTTATTTTTATATCCTCCATACTTGCAAATTTTCAAAAAAAATCAAAGATCAATAACTATGTCATCAATCAAATGTTTAAATTTCAAGTTTTTATAGTCTAAAATTATACATAAAAAATAAGTTTATGGTTTGAATAGTAAATAAAATCTTATTGATATGAAATTTGATACGCGATTTAAGAACATAAAAAACTTGCAATTCAACTTATATTTTCAAAATATCTAGCCATGTTAATTTGTTTAGTGAGAGTGGTAGTCTTAATCTACAACTAAATTTATAACCAAAATTTTCCCTTAAACTTTGATCCCTTTAATAATATATTAGGTCCTTACAAACAAAAAGAAAAATAGCAATAAAACTTTTATTGAAATTAAATTTTGAAAAACATGTAGCTTGCAATATTGATGATAAAATTATCATGAACGATTTCAAAATAAAATAAAATAAAATAAAACTTGTAGAAGGAAATTGTAAGACTTTATATATTTGCATTTTTTTTTTTGGTCAATATATAATATTCTTCTTTTATTAAATTTTGTATAATTTAAGTTTCTCAATGACTATCCTAGAAAAAATTCATAGAGCTGCCACCATCCCCAGAATTCTATTCTCACAACCACCTATCAAAATTTTGAATGAGAAGTGAATGTGGAAAGTAAGCTCTAGTGAAATTCTTCAAGTTTGCCTATAATTAAATACCTCAACTGCATTGCATAAGACAAATATCCAATATTCATTGCTGCTTATCTAAGAGTCATGCATGCGGAGACAGTGAGTGAATTTGAGCCAATGCTTGTTTTTGTTATTTCTCCTGAAGTTTCCAAGAAATGTTGTTTCTGTGGACTCTAGAATCCAACGTGAGATAACAGCACGCCAGTTGCACTAATTAAATAAACAAAATTGTTTTACTAAACCATGCCAGAGTAACACATTATCACAAGGTATGTATCCAAATAGGGACTTTAGGGTTGAATTCGAGGGGGTTAAATATGTTAAGAACATGAGAAATTTTTTTCTCATAGTCAATTATTCTGGGGCCCTCTTATCAGAAGGCACATAAAATCTAGAAATTATCTAGCGAGTGTAACAGGATTAGGTCAGAAAACCAACATATTACCCATAAAGATCTGTTAACTTCTATCAAAATCTTATCATGACTTTCATCCTAAGAACAAATTCCCATCCCACAGTCATCTCCCAGATTCTATTCCCACAACAACCAATCAATAATACATTGTGTAACCCCAAGGATATATCTCTTCCTATATATATGTCAATTACGCTGCAAAATGTAGAGTAACAAAGATGCGAAGGTGGTATATAGAAGATTAATGCAATTTGTCTATGTGTCGTGCATGAAGAGATAGAGAGTGGAGTTGAGCCTAGAATGACTTGCCGACATTTGCTGTCAAAGCAATATGCTTTGGCTCGGCCATCGGCTAAGTCATTCTTTGCTCCCCTTCGCTCTTTGTATCTCTCATGCGAGGCCTTCGATAATCATGACTTTGCACCAGATAATCTCTCTGGGGTAGACCCAAAAAAGACGAGCTCTGTGATTGTTTTGGCAATGGCTAGTATACTACGTTTTATTTCAAATTGTTAGCCACATGGTGTTGTGCTAGGTTTGTTGTTGTTGTTGTTGTTGTTGTTGTTGTAGTAGTAGTATTAGACTATCATTATCTGCAAAGATATTTCCTAGACCTCATACGTTGTTTACTGTAATCCACTAAGTATGGATACGGTATTTGGGTTGCCGTAGCCGTGTCCAACATGTACGGGACACTAGAAACGCATTGAACTTGGTTGCACAAATGTCCTAGCCATTTTTTAATTTTTTGAAAAATGATGGACATGGTAGGGACACAACGGGACAGAGTTGGGACACGACCTATACCTCTAACCCTCTTCTTCTTCTTCTTCTTCTTCTTCTTCAATTCCTAGATTTATTTCTTTTTTATAGCTTTTCCCCCTTTGCCCTTTTTTCCTTGTTTTGTCCGTGTGTACCTTTTATTGTTTTGTCTACCTGCACGCTATCACATATGAAGAACTCATTTATCTCTAGCCACCCATGTGAACAAATTAAAGATGTGTAGATAGGTACTTTAAAAAAAAAAATTTCATTTATGATTTGAAGTCCATCACCCATCAAGCGAGCTATTTAACTTTTTACAATTCCTTTTTTCATTATCTAGGTAGACAATAGACACACACACTTTTTTTTTTTTTTTTTAATAATTAGTGGCTAGGGTTTAATATGCTTCTGAAAGAATTTTTAACAATTATTTAAAAACAAATTAATATTATTTTTTATAAAAAAAATTACAAGCTTTGAAAATAAAAGATATATATATATATAATTAATTAATTAATATATGTATATCCGCCACACATGTATCCTAATTTTTGAAAAATAGTTGTGTTGCCGTATTGTAACTGTACTTGTGCCAATATATATCCGTATCCATGCTTCCTAAAACGTTTATATTATGTATAAGTATTAAAAACTATAAATATTTAGCTACAAAAATAGAAGTTGGCCCCCCAAATGTTTGAGTTAGTCCAATAATGCTCTTAAAAACCAATAAAATTTGTCAATTAGTCTAGAAGTTATAAAGACAAGATAGTTTTTGTTTTCTTTAATTCATATTTTGTACATATTTAATATCAAATTAGACTACTTCTATGCAGTACTGGAGTTTAAAAGATGATAAGTTTCCCTAAAAAATTATCTTGCAAATATACATATGTGAAAGTTTATATTTGTGTATGTATGTATCTTGACTTAAGACTAATATATTAGTAACAAAATTTGACCCCCCTCCTAAACAAAAAAATCATAGCTCCGCCCCAATGTTATGAATCTTGCCTCCATGTTTCAAGCAATTGTTTCTCATGATAGTTTTTATTACATAGAGCAAGACACAGTTTTCCTTGATTAAGAACTATGGAAGAGTTTAAGAGAGAGTGTTTTTTCCATCTTCCTCGAAGGGAGGTTGCACCCCCTGTATATAACCCTACCCCATGTTATATGTGTGAACCTTACATGGGGAGAAAATTTACTCAAATTTGTTGAGTAAATGAAACATCTGGGAATGGACAAGGTCACCATTGTTTTCTTGAATAACTCACCAAATCTTGAGTATCCTTCTAATTGAGGAATTGAATATGGACAATATGCAATAAATAAAACATGACTGTGGGGTTTTATTTATTTATTTATTTATTTTACTATACAAGAAAGGGGAGAGAGAATTCAAAGCCATGTTCAACCCAAGGTTTTCAGATTCGAACCGTTCATTGAACCGTAAAAGATAAAGGTTTAAGGTTTTTAAGGTCGAACCGAGGTCAAACCGAGGTCGAACTGTGATGACATCATAATTAATTTAATAATTATTTTAAATATAAATAAATATATAAAATTATTACAAAAAGAATTTTTTTTTTAAATAGTACAAATAAATATAAAGATGCAGTGAATACTGATCTTTAATGGCCAACCAACGGACGGTTTAGTGCTTTCATGGTAGTTTTTTTGCCTTTTTTTTATTGTATTCTTTCCTTTTGGCAATGGTTAGCTTGTCTTGTCCTAATGCCTAGGCTAGGATGTAGGCCTGTGTGGCTCAGGCCCCTTTCACTTTTGTACTATCTTGTTAATTTAATATACCAATTTTACCTCTTTTAGTCCCAAAAAAAAAAAAAAAAAAAATACAGAGATGCAGCACTTCCAAGTTTAAAATATTACTTTAAAGTTTATCTTAATATATTAAATTAAAAAGTTTAACGTTTAAGAAGTTTAACTTTTAAAATTAAATATAAAAAATAATTACATTAAAGAAAATGTCCACTCATGCATTTAATTTACCATTTTCCACAAACTCTCTTCCCCATGCGCTAGTATTCCCCATCCTCATAAAACCATAAGACCCCTGCTCACTCCACTAGTATACTACCACTAGGCTAGTCTTTTCTTTCTTTACCTCACACGCTTCTCGTTTTCTTTCACTCTTGCCCCTCTCTCTTCCAGAACTGATCTAAGCAAACTCTTCTCCCTTTCTTCCAAAACAGATCCGAGCAAAATCTCCCCCAAAACATCTATTTAGCAAACAAGATCTGCTACTTTAGGCTTCTAGCGAACGAGATGACCCTCTCGACGATGAAAGATTCAAAACTTCCAGCAAGTTTCAGTGAATATTTTCAAACAAAAAGCCCAGGTATGATCGGAAAACCCATGCACGGTCTATAATGTCCATTTCGTTTCTTTTTTTTTTTTTTTTAAGGTTCAGATTTAAAGGGAAGTAGGGAACCGTGAGAAGCGGTCCGGTCACGGTTTTCAAAACCGTGAGGTCTGACCGCGGTTCGCACGGTCCCTGCTTTTTTCCCATAAAACGGTTCTTGAGGTTAAGAGAACCGCAAAAATGAGCGGTTCGAGGTTTTCCCGGTCGGACCGTACGGTCCAATCCAGGTTTCAAAACCTTGGTTCAACCACGGAAAGACCAAAAGAGATGGACATTGTCAATGATCCAAGAGGCTCTTTGCAAAACATGATCCTAGTTACTAAAAAAATAGGGGAGAGAAAGAGCGAGATAGAGAAGAAACAGAAAAAAAACTTAGCAAACCAACCAAAACATTGAAACTCAAATGGTCTCCACTCATTATCAATACATTAAAATACTTTACTCAAAACATTTTATATGTTTTTGCCAATGTCAAGTCTAATGAAACCTATCTATTTGTGTTGTGGAGGACTATAATCAATTTCAACATAAGACTCAAGTGCTCCTACAACAGAAGGATCAAGATAGCAACATATATATTGGTTGCCCTTAATTGTGTGCTTCCAATAAAAGCTACAAATGCCAAAATAAAGACCATTAGAAATATCGCCACAAATTGGTTTGAGCCTTCCCTTTTACACTTAGTCTTGAACTTCTTCAACTAGTATTTGGTGAGCTTTTGTTGGACAATCGTGGAATTGGTCCTAAGTTATACTTACACAGTACTTGCAAAACACGTGTTGGGAGCAAATCTAAATAGTTGAAAATAAATCTCGATTTGGAAAATTTTAAAGCACACCAAAGAATTTAGATATATTTGTTGAAAACCTCATAGTTTTAAAAACTGGAACAGTCAAAAAAAACCAAAAAAAAATACCAATTTTCGGTTTTGACTGGACCAATTTTGGGTTTGATTTTTACTCAACTGACCAGTTTGGTTGAGTAAAACTTAATTCCTTAGTACATATTTAAGTTCTTTCTAAAAATGTTTGTACATTTGTATTTGTATTTTTTTAAGAATCTAGCACATTGTTGTATTTCCTTGTAACTGTACAATATTTAGCGAATACATAGTATTAATGAATTGACAACTCCTTCTTTGGTAAGATCTCATTCTTTTAAGTAAAGGATATTGGTTAAATAAAAATGAAGACTGAAAATTGACAAACGGAACGACAAAAGTCTAGTATAATAGAGTTGGTTAGATGAAATATAGATTACTAAATATTATACCATTTATTGATCAAGTTTTCCTTGTGTTTTAGGTATTTTCATGGATTGTCAAAGGGGGAATTGCTAGTGTCATATGTCCATGAATGTTGGCAAACTATTCTCAAAATATGTTCAAATGTAACTTAAGTTGTAAGTATTTAGTGTCTTGTTAAGTGACTGAAGATCACATTCAAGACACAAGAAAATGCTCAAGATCGTGGAGGAATAATTCAAATTTATTATTTAATAGTCTCTAAAATGAAGTAGGAAATAAGTTAAAGTAAAAAATTAATAAATAATAATAATAATGTGAAAATTTGAGTGAGTATGAAGGGTTTCAAAAGCCATCACATCCACCCTCAACCAAACCACAAATTTACTCTATCTCAGCAAATAGAAAAAGAGGGTACGGCAAGGAAAAAAGAAGAATGATTCATGTGTGAGTGATTGATGTTAATTAACGTGGTCATTTGTCTTTGGCTTATTTGTATAGACCTCAATGTACAGTTTTACGTGTTTGTTTGAATGGATGAAAGTGCTATGTAATGTCTCAGTTGTAACCTTAATAGAGTAAACAAACTTCCCAAAGAAGCCCCATGCCTTACCTTTCCTTCTCATTGTCTTCCTCTTCCTTACGTGGCTTTCTAAGATAATTCCCACTCTGGTCAGATCCCCTTTTGGATTTTTTGATATATTCTAAAATTTCAAAGATGAGAGACATATTAGATCAAGTTAAACTCAAGCCTTAACAAACCACAATTTAGACGCAAACACAAACCATCTGCAACTTAAAGCCAAGTCTCAAATGGTATTGACTACAGAAGCAAAGTGTAAAGATAGAGACCAGAGTAGGAAGGAAGAAACTGAACCACAAATGGTCTTGGGTTTTCAGTTTTTGGGTTTCTTATGTATGGTCTTGTAGTCGGGTTTTACTACGTATGGTCTTGTAGTCAAGTTTTATAGAGAGTAGTTTTGTTTAAAAAAATAATAAATATTTAAGATATAAAACCTAAAATAAAAAGAAAAATAAAATAGTAATGACGTGGAAAATTGTGAGAGTTTCAGAGGTTTCGGTTATATATATATATACTAGTCACCAACCCGTGCGATGCACGGGAAAGCTATTGATTATAAGATCTAATGAAATTTAGAAATAAGAAATTGAGTTAATAATATGCATTTTATAGACATTTTGCAAGATAGCATTTTTTTTTTAAAAATATGAATAGTCATAATAAAATAAAATACAACGGGAAGAAATATTTAATTTCTATGCTTTCCATAGTTTAGAAATGTTATCTAACATAGATTATTATTGGGTTGCCAGGAGAGATTTTTATAAACTATTAATATTAGACATATGTTGACATATGTGCTTATATTGTCAATAACTCACTGCAAGTGCATGGTTACTGAAACCTATAAAGTAATTTACAATTATTGAATTAATAAAACAAATTCCCAAAAGTTATATATACACACACTCAGAACTAATACCCCATTTGAACACATACATATTGTAAAACCAAGTCTTAATTTTCCTATCAACAGCTTTTGAAAATAAAAATTAGGGGTGTGCATGGGTCGGATTGGGTCAAGTTTAGGGGATTTTTTGACCCAACCCACCATGGTAAATCAAAAAAAATTCAACCCAACCCAACCCATCACATAAGTCCAACCCAACCCACATGGGTCGGTTTAGGTCAGGTTGAACCCATGAGTTTGACAAATTTTCTTTATTATTATTATTATTATATTGAGTAGAAAAAAATATAAATATTAATATATTAAAAAAACCTAAAGATTAGTATCAATATAACTCCTTAAAGGCAAACAACGCTAATGACTAAACATCAATAGTAATTTATTAGGATTTGTATGAACTAATTGGCTTTTATATAGGATAGGAAGAACTGGTTATTTAAAAAAATTTATTAATTATATAATATTATTGTGGGGGGCGAAAACTTGAGCCTTTGCGTTAGGCTTGAGCCCCACTCTTTAATAATAATGCGTTCGAGGAGAAGAAAGCATGGGAAAATGTCCCGTAATAGATAATAGAGCAGATAAATATACAAGGGTGTTGATCCGAGAGGGTCATCCTCCTTGGATCTGACATATATCAATAAAGTGAGCTTCGTCTTGCTCTAAACAACCTTCCAGGAAGCTTCAGCGACGAAGATAGACTTCAAATGTACAGGGAAGGGATAAGAACACAGAAATATCTAAGGAAAAAGCTGCTACCACCGCATTAAATGCAATACAGCAGCTTTCCTGACTGCATTAATGTGGAGAAGACTTCTAAACAGTGTTTACAACCACTTTTACTCCTAGAAAATCAAAAAGCAGTGGGAAAGGAGAGAAAAACTCAAATACGGGGTCAGAAAGTAGACAAGTGGACGGTAGGATTGAATAGAGGATGACTATATAATAGAGTAAAGCCTCCAGAAAAAAGGGATGGAGAGATATTAGAGAAGAATATTGAAGAAGATACATTGTAGCATTAAGAAGAATACCAACGGAAATAGCCATTTTGTCTAAAAACTTCCTCCTCGGACATCATCTAAAATAGCCAACTTATCCTAAAAAGTATTCTTCGGACTTGATCTCAGCATTTGATTGTGTTTTATCCTCCTCGGACAAACTCATAACCCCTATTAACTGTTATAAAACTCATCACCAACCCAATTCTTTCACCCACTCTCATAAATTTATTGTATTGGGCTCATTGGGCCCATATCCTATTCCGTCTGGGTTTGGGCTACAATTTGTAACCCTACAATTATATATATATATATATATATATATATATAAGTGCCTTACAACTGATTTAAAAAAAATTATTAAATATATAATATATTTTAAATATATATTAAATATGGTGGGTTGGGTCAAGTTTGGCGGGTTTGTAATTTTATGACCTAAACCCAACCCGATCTGCTATAAAAAAAAATTTTTGTAACCCAACCCAACCTGGCCACCAAGCCTTAAAAACTGACCCAACCCGGCGAGTTGGGTTGGGTTGGGTCGGGTTTGGCGAGTCGGTAGGTTTTCTGCACACCCCTAATAAAAATTGCAAAGATATAAACAAAGACCATGATATGAGGAGCACACCAAGCTTCAAATTTGAGTAGTAATATGACTTTCTCAATTTTGCTTGGTTGTGGTAATAATAATATAGATAATTCAATACATAGAACATTATCAAAATTATAACACCTTATTCCATTATTTTTTTATGTTGAATCTAAACAAACAATTAATTAAAATATGGATAGATCATACATAGATTATATATGAGATTGAATGACAATTTTAATCAACCAAAAATCACACCTTTAATTAAGGAAATTAAAAAAAAAAAAAAAAAAAAAATCACATGAACCCAAAAAAAAAAATTCTCAATAAAGTAAAAGCATATAAAGTAAAGAATTATGATTTAGTAATAAGTTTTTGATGTAGTTGTCTTGAGACGTTTGCAAAGCATTTGGATTGGTAGACTCTTTTCTGAAGTTTATGTTACTTCTATTTTCCATTACTATTAAGAAGTCTAAAATGGTGAAGGAATTTCAAGATTGGCACTCATGATACAAATGATAAAGTTTGGTTTAAAAGAAAACTTTGGTGGCAATATCCATGCTTTACACGTCTGAAATAATGCATGTAGTTATATTACTTGGTTCATCTCAAGTCATGCTCATGCCAACCACTTACTTCCTTGTTCCGTCCACGGCACCACAGCACAAAGAAAGAACAATATGGCTTCACTTATGATCGACAATATCTGTATCGATCGAATCGAAGGTATGATTTAACTTTAGGCTAAACGACATCCCATTCACATCTCAACAGTTTAGAACAAAATAACACATTGTTTCGTCTTTCTTCTTCCTCATTGTTGGGAAACTTGTTTTGCTTCAGTTGACATCTTCTCCTTTGTCGGTCGATGCAGCCATTGACGTGATGGTTCACCTCTGCACAGCAAATTGGAGTCTATGGTTATTGCCTTGATCTAAACCTGTGTAACTTGGCTTTTGAACGTCACCACCACATGATAGAATTATATCACCATGAAATTCTGATAGCAGGCCATCATCGCACTATTTTCTGTCTCTGCCATAAGATAACTTATTAAAAAATTGCATCAAGAACCTGCTCGGATACCATTATTGGATGCTACAATGTGAATGGTAATTCCGTTAGGTGTGGATCACCAAACTGATAGAGAGATAATGTAAATTGTGTAACAAATGAATGCAGAGTATAAATATTTATAAACTTCTTCATGTATTTTGGGAAGAAATATATCCCTTTACCAAAAGATGTATCTTATCTAGGAAAATTTAAACATTTCGCAAAAACCACCAAACGAAAAGGCATAATGTTTCGGGTTTTTAAAAATGTAAATGTGTCGGTAATTTATACAGCCACGTGGCACAATGAGAAGTAGTCAACAAAAAATCAAACATTTCGTCTATTAGTTATTACTAGTGTTTAACCCGCGCAATGCGCGGGATCATTTTATAATTTAGGCTCACATTTACATCACTCACACTACAAAACTCCTTTGATAGGTTTGACCTTTGTGTCGCATATAAGACATGCAAAAATAATACCCCATCTGTTGTTAACATTAACAATCTTGGCTTTACATGTCACTAATTAATTTGAGCTAGTTGTGATAAAATTGTACATATGTTAAGATTATGCTATTCCTTTTTATTTATTTAATAGATTAACAGCTTTCCTATTACTTTAACAACTTGACTTCAAAAAAGGAAAAAAGTAAGAGACCAAGCACAATAGATTAATAGGTTTCCTGATATTTAGTTTTCCAAAAGTTGGAGATCTCCTATAATGGTTTGCATTTTGATTTTCTCAACTCCAAATATTTGCCTTGTTCATGGTCTTCAGTTGTTATTTGTATAATATAAACCTAGAAGGTCAACAATCAAGCTCAGTACTTAAAATTACAAGCTTTTTAATGTAGCACCTATAAAAATGCATACTCATAGCATTGTCAATTTTCATCAATCTTGTATTCCCAAAATAAGGCTGCACTGAACAGTGCGACAATCTAACAGAGTACAAATGAATTACAATCTACAATTATAACTAAGTTCAAAATTAGAATCACATATATTACAAAACTTAAATTCATGTTGATATAAGAGTCTTAGGATGCTCAGATTACAAAACCATATCCTAAATACAGAAAATTAAATCTCTCATGATCTGAAATAAAACAGAAAATTAAGTAAGAAAAAGGTATGAAGAATAGAACTTGGTGCATAATTCTTAAGCATTTTTATGCTTCCAAGTCTTCTATTTCAGCAACTATTTTTCTATTGTGTAAGAAAGTTATCCATCCAGTCCTTTAAGAGGTCCTTTTGACATAATTTCCTTTGTGACTTTTGGAATGTCAAAGTTGATGTAGAGCTTTGTTGCCTATGTGAATGACAGTCAATAGTTACCAACAAATTTTTTTAATCAGTTAGGCATTAACATTGGTCATGTTTTCATTTAAAGTATATGAGAATAATATTTAATAATATTTAAAAGAAACACCCAAACGATCAAATAGTCAAACTTAAGAGGTGAGAAAAACATAACTTTCATTTCACAAAAATGATATAACTCTCATGCTCATCACATATTGCAAAGATCAAAACCACATCTATATTTCATGCCCAACTGACAAAACACAAAGTAGCAAGGCACAGATTAATTAAGTTTAAATATAACTTAAGAAACCAAAATGCTCTAAAACAGAAAATGTAGTGACCTCAAGTATAAGCGAAATCTGGTTTTCGCTTATACTTTACCCAAGGATTTCTATGGGTAATAATGATCTGTGCAATTATTCTCTTTAGACTCTATGACATATCTACTCCCTTTAATTTAATTTCACTTGGCATGATGTTTCAATGGATAATAGTGATCTATGCAACATCTAGCTGAGCTGGTTTTTGGTTTGCACAGCATGTGAAACCAAAAAATGACATCTCTTAACCATTAGAGCAGAGATTGCAAACTATTTTTCATGTTGCATCAAATGTTGTAGCCTTACTTCCTACTTTTAAAGTCCTACAATAGAAGGTAAGATCCAATTCATGTCTAGTGGAATTTCAAGTGCATTGTATCATGCGTGTGATGTGTAACCGATGTGATCTATCTTTTACTGCTCTACAGGTGCATGATCTGTGCAAAACATCTTGCTTAGCTCCACTGTTCATAAGATTTTAGTTTCAAGTTTAACACTTTTACTACTGCTTTGGTATCAATTTATGGATTTTTGGTTTTCTTTCTTGGCTGTGGTGAGCACTTTTGTATACCTAACTATTCTTAGTGAAACTACAAAGAGGGCAATCCATATAATTGCAGCCATTATTTCCGATTGCTCAAAAAAAAAAAAAGCAAAGCAATTTTAAATTGCAGCAAAGAAAGATGAAAGAAATACTGCAAACGAAGCCTAAGAAAACATTGAAAATATGGGTTGAATTGTAAAAAGTAATGCAGCAATTCAGTGAAAATTTAAATCTGAAAAATGAAGGTTTGGACCACGACTAATCAAACCTTGATTCTACATTTGTTAGTGGTTCAAGTACAGCCCAGAATTCAGATAGCTACAAAATCTATCAATAAGTGATCAATAAAATGGAACATAGTGGTTATAATGAAGTCCATACATATTAGAGTAGAACACTAAAGTCACAAAATAGAGTATATATTCTTGGACAATGAAAATGAAACTTAACGTTATCTTGATTAATGAATTGAAAAAAAAAAAAAAAAAAAAAAAACTCCATATCCAATCATTTTGACAGGAAGCCAACTTATTTAGAACTAACACCTAAAAATTAAAGAATTAAGATACCTACTTCAGCATTACATGGTATTGACATGCATTGTGGAGGCACGAAACCTATAGTAAACAAAGACGACCCACTATCCAAAAATATATAATCATAGCTACAAAAAATAAATAAGTATCAAAACAATTCTCATTATAGTGGCTCAAAATTTCTTTTTTAGATAGTGTATAGAATATTTAATTCATATGAATAGAAATTGTTGCAGGCTTTAAGGAGTTGGGGGCTTTGGTAGAGATGAAGAAGTTTGTAACATTAAACATTAAAGTTCCAAAAAAAAGAAAAAAGAAATATATATATATATATATTTATATTAAAATGAGATTATTTCCTCATATATATAATAGAAAATTAACTATCTATCTAATTTATTATGCATATGCAGAATACCTCTTTTCTTTTCGACTTAAAATTTATACTAAGGCGACCAATATTTGTTCACTTAAGGTATATAGCACTAAGCAAATAGACTTGTGAAGTCTATATTCCACTTTAAAAGTTATTATGTGATCATTTAGATCCCATAGGGAGAAAAAAAAATTATATCTTTTAGATGCAAACCCTTGGCTTAAGCCTTCAGATATCTCTAAAATTATCCTTCTTGCAAGTTCAAGCAAAGCTAAAACACCAACATAGAAAACACAAAGAGTCATAAATTTCATGGGTCAAATAATTTAGTTAAGAATTACAACACAACCATTGATTTAAGGAAAAAAAATTTTGAAATATGGATCTATAATATTGCAGACAAAAAAAAAAAATAAAGTTTTTCTAGTCCTTAACTACCAAAGTTTTGATGCTAAGTGCTTTTCAGCCACTACAAACGAAGAAAAGAAGAAGTTCAATATTGTTTACCCAAGGAAGAAGAAAAAAAGATGCCTAAAACTGTGAAGACAATTCCAAAAGATAGTTTAAGCAGTCTACATAATTCATTCATTGAAATAAGAGTTTTGAGAGAGGGCTTGTTTTTTGTTCTTTTGAATCAAAGTAATATAAACCTCAATCAAAACTCTAATGCGAGTCCAATTGACAACTATAATCAAACACATTCAAGGCAACTCATCAAATGACAAAACACCCAAATCTACTTTTTAATTAGCACACATTGTTGCTTTCAACAGTATAAAGATAAATTTTAATGAAGAGCCATGCTAAAAACAAATCATGAACTTAATGCAAATTATTCTATTAAAAAAATGCAAATTAGAAAATTTCAAAACTGTGGTGCTTACTGGCTTTTCTTCAAACTTGTTTTTGCCAAAAATCTTCAGTTGGGCTTCAACACTTTCTGATTAAAATCCACTTCGTTCTTCAAAAATTTCATCTAATGCAAATGTGCCCCTATCAAACCAAATTATTTCAAATATTTTAAGAATTAAAAACAAAACTTTACAAGTAACGATTTCAGCAATCTGACTGTGTGTGAAGACTTTGATTTTTCTTTCTCTACTTTAAAATCTCAAATCTCTACGTCGTTATTCTTCTTTCTCCGTGTACCAAAATCGCCTCTCTCTTTTTCTGTTTGTTTCACCGTGTCTTCATCGCTTCTCTCTTTTTCTGTTTCTTTCTCCGTGTCTTCATAGCCTCTCTCTCAATACCTCTGGGACAAACGTTTGTTCGCACGATTCTTCACTGGATTGCAAGTTTTTTTTTTTTCTCCTTCCCTTTCTCTGTATCGCAGTATTGCTTGTTTTTTTGTTTAGAGAGAGAAAAATATTAAGCAGTTTGACGAAAAGAAATCGGTAGGGTTTTCTTAATTGCAACGCCTTTTTTTTATTTTATTTTAACTGGGTTTTTTTCTAACCGGTTTTTTAATTGCAACGTGGCAAAGTTTTGAAAGGCCAAACGTTGTAACATACAGCTGTTTTACTAAAAAGTTGTATACATGGCAACATTTTAAGGAATGTTTTTTCTGATTTGTCAATGCCTCCTTAAATGTAGGAATCAACTTTCTCTCAGCTTCTACTATTATATAGATATATATAGATATAGATATAGATTATGCAGTGAGTGCAAAAGAATTAGGTCAAAAAACCAACATATTACCCATTGAGACCTGTAAGCTTGTATCAGAATCCTATCATGACTATCATCCTAAGAGCAAATTCCCATTGACACGTCATATCCCAACATTCCCATCACACGGTCATCTTCCAGATTCTATTCCAACCAATCAATAATACAATATGCAACCCAAGGATATATCTCTACCTATATATATGTCAATTACACCGAAGGATTTAAAATAAAGAAAGATATGAAACTGGTATATAAAAGATCAGTGAAATTTGTCTCTGTGTCTTGCATGAAGGGATAGAGAGTGGAGTTGAGCCAAGGATGACTTACTGAAATTTTCTGTGCAAGCAATATGCTTTGGCTCAGCCATCGGCTAAGTCTTTCTTGGCTCCCCTTTGCTCTCTATATCTCTCATGCTAGGCCCTTGATAATCATGAATTTGCACCAGATAATCTCTCTCTCTCTCTCTCTCAGACCCAAAAAAGATGAACTCTGTGATTGTTTTGGCAATGGTTAGGATACCGCTTTTTATTTCAACTTGGTAGTCATATGGTCTCATCCTAGTTTTAAATTAAATATTAGTATAGTACAACGAAAAAAGAAGGTTTAAACCCTTTGTAGTAGGAAAAGGATCTATTTGCAATGAAACATAGAGAGGAATGGATCCTTTTCTTTGTAGAAGACTAGTCATTATGTGCAAACGTATTTCCTAGGGAGGACTCAAAGCCAGGTTCAAACCATGATAAGAGCCTTAATTACAATGTCAATCCCCTGCCGCGGGGGGGGGGGGGGGGGGGGGGGGCGGGGGGGGGGTATTTAGCAAACCAACCAAAACGTTGAAATTCGAATGACCTTTGGTACTTATTATCAATAATTATAATTCAATACGTTAAAATAATTTACTCATACAGTTTATATGTTTTTGCCAATGTCAAGGCTTTAATGAAACCTATTTGCGTTGTGGAGGACTACAACGAATTTCAACATAAGACTCTTGTGCTCCTACAACAGAAGGATCATGATAGCAACATATTGGTTGCCCTTTTGTACTCCCAATATAATAAAAGCTACAAATGCCAAAGTTAAGACCATGAGAGAAATATCGACACAAATTGCTTTGAGCCTTCCATTTAAACTTAGTCTTCAACTTGTTCAACTAGTATTTAGAGAGCTTTTGTTAGACAATCGTGGAATTGGCCCTAAGCTATACTTACACAGTACTTGCAAATACATGTATTGGGAGCAAATCTAAATAGGTGAAAACAAATCTTGATTTGGAAAATTTAAGAGAACACCAAAGAAATTTCGAAATATATGTTGAATACCTCATGGTTTTAAACATTGGAACCGTCAAAGAATCGAAAAAGAAACATGTTCCCAATTTTGATCGAACCAATTTTGGGTCTGATTTTTTATTCAACCAGTTGGTTCAGTCCAATTTTTAAAATAGTGTAAAATCTACATAATAACACAATTCAAAAGGTTAGTACAATAACTTTAGACGCAATAACTTAGTTCGTTAGTACATATTTAAGTTCTTTCTAAAATTGTTAGTACATTTGTATTTGTATTTGTATTTTTCTTTTTTGAGAATCTAGTACATTGTTGTTATTTCCTTGTAATTGTACAATTTTTAGTGAATATGTAGTTGGTAAGATCTCATTCTTTAAAGTAAAGGATATTGGCTAATTAAAAATCAAGACATAAAATTGACAAATGGACAAAAGTGTAGGCTAATAAAGTGTTGTTAGAAGAAATATAGATAACTAGATATGATACAATTAATCTGTCAGGTTTTCCTTATGTTTTAGGTATTTTCATGGAATATTGTCAAAGGGGGAAATTGTTAGTGTTATGTGTCTATGAATGTTGGCAAACTATTCTCAAAATTTGTGCTAATGTAACTTAAGTTGTTAGTATTTAGTGTCTTGTTAAGTGATTAAAGATCACATTTCATGAAAATCACTTAACAAGATCACATTTCAAGACACAAGAAAATGTTCAAGAATTGCTTAAGGAGCAATCGTGTCTTCTAGCTGCCTTAACTGTAGCTCAATTGACTGAGGCTCATTATAACTTGATTCATTCCTCAACACCAGTCAATTAGTCAAATCTCAAGAAAATTGAGTTCTCAGATTTAGCCCCATGATAACCTTGGCCTTGGGATTTGTGCCATAGGGTTCCAGAAAGTACAAAAGTTCATCTTAGGTCATCATAATGGCAGAGAAAACAAAGAGAGAAAGAGAGATATTGTTGCAACTATGTGCACTAAGGGTTTTGTTCTGAGAATCGTCTCCAACATCATTTTGAAAGATCTTAAGGTTTTCAAACTAAAGTTGTAGCACAAACCTTCATCAATCAAGTTGTATTATAGTGTTTGACACGGATTTGGTCTTTGTGCATTGTAAAAATTCACAAGGTAGAAGAGTTCAATCATGTTGGAGTGTGTGTGGTCACACGAGTAAGTCCTACTATAGATAGAATTTCTAGGATCAGATTATATTTTTATTGTTGTACTTCCACTCTACTATTTTAAATTCTTCCATTGGGTGGCAATTGACAAACCCACTAAAGGTTTTTCCTATCACTGTTTCCTTTCGTAACCACCATATCAATGTATCAAATTTATTTTTTGCTACATTATTTGTACGTTTTTAGACCACTTAACGCAAGTTGTTTAACCTAATATTAAGCGAAGTTGATTAACAAGTTCGTTAATAAGATTTAGGTTAAACCAACATGTGTAAAACAGATATAATGCAGAAAAATAAAGAACACAAAATGTGATGACCCAAGAAAACCTAACCGGTAAAAAACTTGAGAATGATTTAACCTAACTATCCTCAAGGTAAAAATAGATCCACTATGAAAAAATTGAAGTTTGTACAATAAAACTTAGACCACTAACATCCTATTGTCACCTCAAGTAGAAAACTTACTACCACGACCACGTGACAACTCCGAGTCCACAAACTACTTCTTTCTTTGATCTACAGCAACCACAAGTTCTCCTACTTGTGACTTTGAGACTCCACTCAAAAGTTTTAGATCTTCTTTAAAGTTCTTTATGCAGCAACTGAAGAGATCATCAAGTTCTTGATGCAAATCTTGATCTTGACAACTCTATGTGTGTATATGAAGATAAACGCCTCTCAAATCTCGCAGAAGATTTAACACACAACTCTTCAAAGACTTCTAAAAAGTAGCTAGGGTTTTTCCTTTTATACTTGGAGTGAAACACAAAACCCTACACGTCATACGGGCTTGGGCTAAATTGGAATTTCTACAGAAAATTAAATTTGCACAAGTTTCAATCGATCGAGTCTAATTTTCGATCGATCTAGCCTTGCAGATTTTGTCCAATAAATCTTGCAATAACTAAATTCCAATTTTACATTAAATCACACTTTGAGCAAGCCTAAACCTAGACTCTATGTTTGATCATGGTTTGCCAACATAATACATATTGAAGTTCTAATACATTTTTTCCTAAAGTCGTAAAACCTAACATTATTTATTCATGATATGGTTGTGCCCACTGTTCACTAAATTAGAATCTATTGCATAATTGATTTAATTAATCAAGTTGGCTAATTTGGATTAGAAGAAATCAAGGGTAAAATATTTTTTAACAATATTCAAATAATGATTTGTGAGAGATTGTTATTATTATTATCTCCTCTTTAGGGAATTAGGTCAAAGCACTAAATCAATTAAATTTATTGACCTCTTTCCATTGTTTCATATTCACAAGCATGTATTTTTAGATGCCACAATTGCTATATCAGTCCACTGATTTTTTTCTTTTTTTTTTTTTTTTTTTTTTTTGTGAAGAAGTCCACTAAAATTGTTTGTGTAGTTTATTTATTTAATGTTCATATTTATCCATTGTACACAGTGCCGGCTAAATGGTAGAAGTAATAGATGCGGTCGCCTAAGACCCTAAGTAAAAAAATAAAAATAAAAAAAAGGCTCTCAAATTTTAACCAATAGGGTTATTTATAATCAATAATTAAAATAATTTTTTTTACCAAATGAAAAACAAACAAAAGAGAGAGAAAAATGCTACGTTCACAATATTTTTCACAATACTTTTACAACAAATACTTTCTTTTACAACAAATACTAAGTAGCAGGTTGTTACAGCCTGTTATTGATGACAAAAAATAATTATAATAGTGTTTTCAAATAAAAAAAACAAGAAGCAACTTAAAACCTATGATTTGTTGTGAAAAATATTGTGAATGTTACACTTCTAAAAAAAAAAAATAAGAATAATAATAAGAGTTGTTTTAGCAAACTTTTACTAGTTCTCATCTAGGTCTATCACTAACACCACTCTTTTACTTACCACTATCAATTTGCTACATCAACAAGTGTAAAAAGTTTTGTCCAATTTTTTTTGTCTATAAAATTTCTATTAGAAAAAAAATCTACGTAGTTCTTTTTAATTAGTAGTAGTTTCGCATTTAAAACAAGATAATCAATTTTCGCCTTAGGCCCTTAAATGCATCAAGCCGCCCCTGATTGTACATATAGCATTAATTTTATTTCATTTTGTATTATCAGTGGTTTTAGTATGACTTCGTATTTATTAAACTCAATAGAACCAAAATTTTGTCACTAGTTTGATATCTAGGGCCAATGAAGAAAGAATGCAAAACAACTGCAAAAATAACAATAAAAAATGTATATCAGTTGCAAAGACAAATAGCAGGCCCTCACTAATATTAAAAGGTTTTCAAGGGCCAAATTTTGAGCTAATTTCTTGTGTATTCAATATTTTAATGTAGATCTTCAATACACGCATTTAGACACTAAAATTTACAACTTAATTACAGGAATAAGGTTTGATACGGGTTTGCCAATGCTCAAAATGAATTGACCCTAGGAGACTCACATCAATTGGTGAGAATAGATGAAAAAAAAAACATTTAATAACACTTCTTAAGGCTTTTACTATCAACTAGGGTTACTGGTGCATCAATAAGTACATGTATAATGCCTTTGAACTAGGATAGGAAACCAATCTTGGTGTCCTCACATATTCTTGAACTTGAGTCATAACCTTATCATTAACTCACAAATAAAATTCTAAGAATAAATTCCCATTAACACAAATTATTTCGTATTCCCAGATAGGGAAAATTGCACATTAAAGGTAGGGTGGTCACAGAACCACCCTGACAAGGAAAAAATAATTATTATATATAAATTCTTTTATTTTTTTATTCTTTTACCTTTACAAGAATTTAGTTTCACCCTACATTTTTTTTAGGACCAACATAATTAAACTTTAGATAAAGTTTGGTTAAACTTAGTTGTAGACTAAGGCTACTATATAACTTAATTTTTTTTAATTGGATATGAATTTTGATAAATCTACAATTGGATTACATTTTCTTTTGTACATTCCATACTTAGAAAATTTCAAGAAAATCAAAAATCAATAGTTATGTCATCAATCAAATGTTTAAATTTCAATTTTTTTTTTTTTTTTGTCTAAAATTATACATAAAAAATAAGTTTATTGATCAAATAGTAAATAAAATCTGATTGACAAGAAATTTGACATGTATTTTAAGAACATAAAGAACATGCAATTCAACTTATATTTTCAAAATATGTGATCATGTTAATTTGTTTAGTAAGAGTGTTAGCCTTAAGCTACAACTAAGTTTGTAGCCAAAATTTTCCCTTAAACTTTAGTATATCCCCTTAACAATATATTAGGTCCTTGCAAACAAAAGAGAAATCTAAATAAAAATTTTATTGAGCTAAAATTTTAAAAGAGATGTAGCTTGCAACATTAATAATGAAACTATAATGTAGTGATTTCAAAATAATAATAATAAAAACTCATAAAAGGAAGTTCTAAGATTTTATGTATTTGCAACTTCTTCTTTTTTGTCAATTTATTAAGTTCTCTTTTTATTAGATTTTGTATAATTTAATTTTCTTAATGACTACCCTAAAAAAAATTCTTAGAACTGTCACTGTTCCCACCAAAATTCTATTCTCACAATCACCTATCAAAATTTTGGATGAGAAGTGTATGTGGAAGGCTAGAAGATTTTGTGAAATCCATCAAGTTTGCCAATAAATTCCTCAACTGCATTGCATAATACAAATATCAAATAGTCATTGCTGCATATCTTAGAGTCATTCACGAGGAGACAATGAGTGAATTTATGCCAATGCTTGTTTTTGTCATTTCTCCTGAAGTTTCCAAGAAATGTTGTTTTTGTGGACTCTAGAATCCAACGTGAGAAACAAGCACGCCAGTTTCACTAATTAAATCAACAAAAATGTTTTGTTAAACCATGCCAGAGTAACACAATATCATAAGGTACGTCACAATAATCCAAATAGGGACGTTAGAGTTGAATTCGAGGAGGTTAAATATGTAGAGAACATGGGAATTTTTTTTCTCATAGTCAATTATTTTGGGACCCTTTTATCAAAAGGCACATAGAATCTAGAAATTATCTAGTGAGTGCAACAGGATTTGGTCAGAAAACCAACATATTACCCATACAGACCTGTTAAATTGCATCAAAATCTTATCATGACTATCATCCTAAGAACAAATTCCCCTTGATGCATCATATCCCAACTTTCCCATCACACATTCATCTTCCAGATTCTATTCCCACAACAACCAATCAATAATACAATGTGCAACCCCAAGGATATATCTCTTCCTATATATATGTCAATTGCGCTGAAGGATGTAAATTAAAGAAAGATATGAAAGTGGTATATAGAAGATTAGTGACATTTGTCTATGTCATACATGATAAGATAGAGAGTGGAGTTGAGCCAAGGATGACTTGCCGAATAATTGCTGTGAAAGCAATATGCTTTGGCTCTGCCATCGGATAAGTACTTCTTGGCTCTCCCTCGCTATCTGTATCTCTCATGGGAGGCCATCGATAATCATGACTTTGCACCGGATTATCTCTCTCTCTCTCTCTCTCTCTCTCTCTCTCTCTCTCTCTCTCTCTCTCTCTCTCTCTCTCTCTCTCTCTCTCTCTCTCTCTCTCTCTCTCTCTCTCAAAGACCCAAAAAAGATGAGCCCTGCGATTGTGTTGGCAATGGTTAGTATAACGCGTTCTATTTCAACTTGTTAGTCATATGGTCTCATGCTAGTTTTAGCGTAAATATTAGTATAGTACAACGAAAACAGAAGGGTTTAAACCCTTTGTAGTAGGAAAAGGATGGAAGAGACTAGTCATTATGTGAGAATATCATCTAAAATCGACTTGCCGAGGAGAACTTGCTTGAGGTATATGGCGAGGAACTACAATGCTCGGGGATGCTCCACGAACAAGCACATTATTCAAGATATGACACTAATTGCAAGGAATAATTGCAATAGCGGTGTCAGAAAGAGACAATTGTGGCCTACGCATTAATTTTTGAAGTGACCAATGTGGGGGGCCTTTTTGTGCTATTGGGTTGAGCCTGTTCTACAATGCTAAAGCCTATTAAGCTATGGGCCAAAGAGTTGGGTCTGGCCCACTATTCTAGCAGGATCTTGTTAAAGGGCCAGTTTTTGCACAAACCCAGCATCCCAAAATAAAGACAATGATAATTAACACATGTAAGTAGTAGTCCACAAATGTTAGTGCGCATTATAGAATTAAGAGCAAATATCTTATAGCAGGAGGATCAGTTACAGCTAGGAGGTTAGTAATTAACATAAACAATGTTAAGATAACAGATCAATAGGATCAAGTTAATCCTATAGATGCTAGTTTTGAGAAAGATAAAGATAAGCACCAAGTTCAAATCTCATCATCTCAAGATCAAGATAAAACCAAATTTCCTATAAAACAAAGCTGCTACAGAATATTGAGATAAAAATGCATATAATTGATATTTAATCTTCTTGTATTTGAAGTATTGCTATATCTTTTCAAGTGTAACAGTTTTACATGTATAGCTATATAAATATTAATGCAAATACACTAGTTTTGGTCATTGAAGCCAAAACCAATTCCCCAACTTAATTTTTCATGGTATCAGTGCCAAAACAATACAGTAGAATGCAAGATGATACAGCAGAATGTATAAATGATACATCAAAATATAAAATGATAAATCTTTCCACAAGAAGTGAACTAAAGAGAGCCCAAACCCCAACTTGGACAACCTTGCTATTGGGCTAAGCCATCAAAGTTGTGCATTTTGGAGAATGAGCCTAGATGGCTATTTGCTACTTCATTGGGGCTTTCAAAGAGTGGGTTTGCTGTAAGAGGGAGGGAAAATGTTTCATATTGATGCATGCCCTTTATGCTATGTTAACTCTCTTTTCTTTTCACTTCACTCTTTCTCTTTTCTTTGTTATTTCCCTTTCAATTCTCTCTGTTTCCTACCTTACTTGCTATCCCCCCATCCATTTATGATCATTGTTCCTATTTATACTGTGTTAATCCTATAGGATTTCTCTCTTTTACCCCTATGGTTCACCAACCATTTTATCTGCTATGAGCACCTCTTCATAGTTGCCCACTAACCTATTGGTTGCTCGGCCTCCACTACATCGAGGCATGCCCAGTACCTTCTCTCTCTTCCACTACCCATTCCATGGCAAATCCCAATTTGTTTGGTTCTACCATGAGTCTTTCCCTCTTGCTTGAACAGATAAGGCTTTGGGTCTCTCTCTCTACCTACCTCTCTAGCATGCATAAAGTGGTCCCAACCGTCTACCACCTATTTTGGGCAAAGATGCCATCCTAGCAAAGCATCCCTCAAAAGAGGCCATAAATGGATACCGGAAATAAGCCCTCCCCCCCCCCCCCCCCAGCAAACCACTCTCTCTACAAATCCCTTGACGGTGGGCCTACCTCCCTTAATTGGATAGATACAAGTTGGTGATGCTCTAGCCACAATGTGGTTATTCCACTATCCTCTGTTTTTGTTTTCTTTCTTTCCCACGCTATTGCTGCCGTTGCTACTCAACTTTGTCTCCCTCTACTCCTACATCCTCTCTGCCTAAGCTTATCTTTTATGGAGGATGACATTGGCTTATTGGGCTCGCCCCACTTTTGCCCCTTCTTGGGCCTATGAGCCTGCCTGCCTTATTTCCTACCGGTTTGACCCATTGGGCCTTAATTCTTTCTCTCCTTCCTTTAGGGATTTTACGACCCTTTGTTTCTACCATTACTTGCTAATCATTTTTCGCAATCCTTTTTGCTAGTTATTGGGCTTTTTTGCTATTGGGCCCTTTTTTGTCAAAAATGGGTATCAACAACCAATGTAAACAGTGGGTTAAACACGTAATCACAGCATGATTCCAAAAAGGGACTCTGATGTTTGACAGGGCAGGGCCCATATCATTACAAGCTCACTACTTATATTAGTATAAATAGGGGAAAACCCCATGGTAGAAGGGGTTGAGAGAGAGAGAGAGAGAGAGAGAGAGAGAGAGAGAGAGCTACCAACATGTGTGTGCTTAAGGGTCTGTTTGGTTAAAGGAGTGGAAAAGTGAGAGGATAGAAAATAGGTAAGAGATAAAAAAGTGGGAGGATAGAAGAAGTTTAGTTTTTTCTTATTTGTGTTTGATTGAAATGATGGAAAAGTGGAGAGATGAAAAGCTTATTTATTTAGTTGAGAAGAAAAATGAGAAGATGGAAAATAATGTTGGTATAAATTTACAATTATGTATCCAATAAATAAAACAAAAAAGTAACACATTTTTTTACTAAAGAATTGTGTGTGGACACTTCAATTTAAAATTTGAAATAAATAAATAAACCATAGCTAAGAAGTACAAGAAAAGCAAAAAAAAAAAAAAAAAAATGGAAACTTAAGGTAACATGGAGAGGCAAGAGTCATAGAAAAAAAAAAACAAAAACAAAAACAAAAAAACAACAACGACGAACCCTATGTGCAAGTGCACATGGACATTTTTGTCAGGTCAATACATTGAGCTCCCCCCAGGAAAACATCTGGGTCCACCACTTTTCTTTTCTTTTTCACGCCCAATCAAACATCCACTAAAATTACTTTCTATCTACTTTCCTCTCCTCAATTTTCTATCCTCCCAAAAATCCCTCCAAACATATTTACCCTAATGTAGAGACCGAGGTAGTCTGATCATATGTTAGTATTTTTGGATCTTTGTATCATCTCTACCATCTTGTTTCTAAGTTTGGTCTCTTTGGATTTCTCATTGTGAGCTATCCCATCATTCCCACAAAAACATCAATTGCGACATTAGTCTAGTCCAAGCAAGGTTGACTCAACCCCCCCCACAATATTAATTTTAGAAATGCTTTTTTAAACTTTAGTACATGTTTATATTCTCAGTTTTTTTTTATAAAAAAAAAAAAAAAAAAAAAAAAAATTAATGTAATACTGTCATATCTTTATTATATTGTATTGCATCAATGTCTTATATTGCAACCATCTCTTTATATCTAAGGATCAAGCTCCATTTGTTTGATGCTCCACACATATACATGACAAGACCAGCAGTGCAATTCTGCAGCTAGATGAATCAAGTTTCTGTTTCTCTTATCTTACAGCCAAGAAATTCAAACGAAATAAAAAAATAAAAAATAAAAAATAAAAAAGAGCTCTGACAAATTTTATAAATAACAAACTAACAAGGTTATCACAAAATAAAAGACTACAGAAAAGCTAAGTGAAGGAATATACTGTAAACCAAAGTAGAAAACGAGGAAATAAACTTTATGTATTCCAAATCACGGAAGGGCCAGCATCAACAAAGAAAAGCAACAATAATATTTCAATTAACAAATATTATTTCTTATGGATAACAACACCAATAAGAGCTTCAAAGATTTTATCAGCCGTAGCGTTTGGGCTTTTTTTTTCTAGCTCACTACCTTTGCTTACCCTTACATAGTGGTTTTTCTACAACAAAATTGCCTTTCCACCCTTCAGGATTGGGTTTCCAAGAAGGGTCTGATGACTCTGATCTCATCAAAAGGTTACAGTTATAGGGTCTCATATCTGTTATGCAACGTGTCAGAATCAAACGAGGCTTGGTGATTGCTATGTTGTCCTCAATTGCCCATTTGCTATAACAACGGTGTTGTTGATAAGTTATTACGCGTGAAATGCGTATGAGATAGTAAAAACAAGTTTGGAATTGTGATTCAATGGGCAACTACTTTCGTCGAAGAGATAAAAAATAGTCATTACTTCCACAGAAGATTAAAGCTCTTTTAGAACAGAGTAGTCATTACTTCCACTTGATATTCATGTGGATAACAACTCAAAGACAAAAGTTACTGCAACGGGGTAAAGAGAAAGTACTATGACAGCGTCACTGTAACCAACCCCAAAGTCATAAACAAATACTAATTGATCATGCTTTCCCAAATTTGATTCTTCCGCATAAATCAAAATGGATGGATCCAGTGTGATAGAATTAGTGGAGCAATTGATTGATCCTTCGGAGAAATTACTGGGTTATAAAGTAACAAAGGAGCAATCACAAATGAGCTGGAGTAGATGTGGAATCCACTACTGCATAGTTTAGTCAAAAGACTCAAAATCGTGTGGAGCCATATGTGAAATCACCAATCAAAGCTTGCTAAAGTGACAGGGAAAAAAGAGTAATGCTGGGCACACCTGGCAAAACTTTGTAGAATGACTTTAACAACAGGTAAACTAGGCCTTGAAGCAAAGAATTATGCTAGCTGATTAAAGCATTTCCTTTCTGGCAATTCACTTCTCTTCAACTATCCTGTATTCCAATTGCAATTTATTACTAGAGTGAATGAAAGAGAGATCATATGGCCGACTTCCCTCTTTCTACCTTGGTGAGCACTGTGGTGGGGAACTTGAATGCTTCTACACATAAAGAATTTGGTGTAGGAAATTTAACCCAAAATTCCCAAACCTGTTAGAATCAAAATTAGGGAAAACACACGCTAAAGAAAAATAATCACACACACAAGACAGTATTTATGTAGTTCGGCAATTTGCCTACGTCCATAGAGTTGCAAGGATTTCATTATTATGAAGAAAAAAATACAAAGAGCGGCCATAAAGTTTTTTCTCTCTCAAAAACTATGACAAAGAATCCTAATCACCAAAACCAACATTTTCTACATCATGTGCACAAGATTCACAATGGACTAAAAAATGGGCCAAAAATTTGTAAACTTTAGTACATGTTCATATTCTCAATTTTTTTTTTTTTAAAAAGGAAAAAAAAATTAATGTAATACTGTCATATCTTTATTGTATTGTATTGCATCAATGTCTTATATTGCAACCATGGCTAGTGTTCTTATCAGTGCTACTTAGCCCCACTCTCTTTATATCTAAGGATCAAGCTCCATCTGTTTGATCTCCCACACATATACATGACAAGACCAGCAGTGCAGTTTCGCAGCTAGATGAATCAAGTTTCTGTTTCTCTTATCTTACAGCCAAGAAATTCAAACGAAATAAAAAAAGGAGCTCTGACAAATTTTATAAATAACCAACTAACAAGGTTATCACAAAATAAAATATTATAGCTAAGCTAAGTGAAGGAATATACTGTAAACCAAAGTAGAAACAAGGAAATAAACTATATGCAGCCCAAATCACGGAAGGGCCAGCATCAACAAAGAAAAGCAACAATAATATTTCAATTAACAAATATTATTTCATGTGGAAAACAACACTAATAGGAGCTTCAAAGATTTTATCAGCCGTAGTGTTTGGGCTTTTTTTTTTCTAGTTCACTACCTTTGTTTACCCTTATATAGCGGTTTTTCTACAACAAAATTACCTTTCCACCCTTCAAGATTGGGTTTCCAAGAAGGGTCTGAAGACTCTAATCTCATCAAACGGTTACAGTTACAGGGCCTAATATCTGTTATGCAACGTGTCAGAATCGAACGAGGCTTGGTGATTGCTATGTTGTCCACTATTGCCCATTTGCTATAAAAATGGTGTTGTTGATAAGTTATTATGCGTGAAATGCGTATGAGATAGTAAAAACAAGTTTGGAATTGAGATTCAATGGGCAACTACTTTGGTCAAAGAGATAAAAAAAGTCATTACTTCCATGGAAGATTAAAGCTCTTTGAGAACGAAGTAGTCATTACTTCCACTTGATATTCATGAGGATAACAACTCAAAGACAAAAGTTATTGCAATGGGGTAAAGAGAAAGTTCTATGACAGCGTCACTGTCACCAACCTAAAAGTTATAAACAAATACTAATTTATCATGCTTTTCCAAATTTGATTCTTCCGCGTAAATCAAAATGGATGGATCCAATGTGATAGAATTCGTGGAGCCAGATGTGAAAATCACCAATCGAAGCTTGCTAAAGTGATAAGGTAAAAAGAGTAATGCTGGGCACACCTAGCACAATTTTGTAGAATGACTTAAACAACAGGTAAATTAGGCCTTGAAGCAAAGAATTATGCTAGCTGATTAAAGCATTTACTTTCTGGCAATTAACTTCTCTTCAACTATCGTGTATTCCGATTGCAATTTATTACTAAAGTGAGTGAAAGAGAGATCATATGGCCGACATACTTCTTTCTGCCTTGGTGAGCATTGTGTGGGGAACTTGCATACTTCTGCAGTTAAAGAATTTGGTATAGGGAATTTAACCCGAAATTCCCAAACCTGTGAGAAACAAAATAGGGAAAACACACGCCAAAGAAAAATAATCACATACACAAGACAGTACTTACATAGTTCGACAATTTACCTATGTCCACAGAGTTACAGCGATTTAATTATTATCAGGGAAAAAATACAAAGAGCAGCAGTACAGCTAAACAACAAGGTAAAAGAGAAATGATGGGCACACCTGGCACAATTTTGTAGAATGACTTAAACAACAGGTAAATTAGGCCTTGAAGCAAAGAATTATGCTAGCTGATTAAAGCGTTTACTTTCTGGCAATTAACTTCTCTTCAACTATCGTGTATTCCGATTGCAATTTAATACTAAAGTGAGTGAAAAAGAGATCATATGGCCGACATACTTCTTTTTGCCTTGGTGAGCATTGTGTGAGGATTTGCCTATGTCCACAGAGTTGCAGAGTTGCAAGGATTTAACTATTATCAAGGAAAAAATACAAAAAGCGGCAGTACAGCTAAACAACGGGGTAAAAAGAGTAATGCTGGGCACACTTGGCACAATTTTGTAGAATGACTTAAACAACAGGTAAATTAGGCCTTGAAGCAAAGAAGTATGCTAGCTGATTAAAGCATTTACTTTCTGGCAATTAACTTCTCTTCAACTATCCTGTATTCCGATTGCAATTTAATACTAAAGTGAGTGAAAGAGAGATCATATGGCCGACATACTTCTTTTTGCCTTGGTGAGCATTTTGTGGGGAACTTGAATACTTTTGCACTTAAAAAATTTGGTGCAGGAAATTTAACCCGAAATTCCCAAACCTGTGAGAAACAAAATAGGGAAAACACACGCCAAAGAAAAATAATCACATTCACAAGATAGTACTTACGTGGTTTGACAATTTACCTATGTCTACAGAGTTGCAGGGATTTAACTATTATCAAGGAAAAAAATACAAAGAGCGGCAGTACAATTTTTTCTCTCTCAAAAACTACAACAACGAACCCTAATCACCAATGTTAGGACATATGTGTTTTACATGTTAAGAATATATGTCATGATTTTATGTAATTGGCTTATCCTTTGATAAAACGCACTTTACTTGTATTTGGGTAGACTTAGGATGTGTTTGTATACTTCAAGAAACCACGTTTCAAGATCAAGTGTTGAAGCCTTTAAGAATGTTCAAGAAATCAAGCAAATAGTGCAAATTTATTAAAGCTCGACAACTGGTTGATAGCTTCTCGACACCTCCTATCTGTCGAGGTTTAAGAATTTCAGAATCCAACTCTGATTTTCTTGGGATCTGTGAATCTGTCTATGGGCCTTCTTTTCTCCTAACTCTAGACATATAAAATGATTGTTTTAAGAGTCGTAAAACAGTACACAAGTTGCACAAATATTGAGCAAACTCTGTTCAAGCAAATTGTGACCGGAGACAAGGTTCTTGACCTAGTTCATCTCTTCTCTTGAAGAAATTGCTGTGTATTTGCACTGTAAGGTTTTGTAACCAAGCATCTTCTTAATCTTCATCGTGTGGATGAACTGAAAAACTTTGCAGCCAACAATCTTCTCAGTTGGTGTTATAGAAGTCGCGTACTGGGATCCGCACAACTGTTAGCTCGTACTTGGGAGCCATGCATCAGAAAGGGGAACTGTCACTACAGAACAAGTCCAATTAAGTATTGGGATAAAGGTTCAACTGTAGGTTGGTAAGGTACTTGGGATTCCTTTACTTGTAACTGTTTGTTGTGATAATAGTGGAGTTTCAGGAGTGATGACCTGAAAATCACTCGGTGGGGTTTTTTTCGTTTGATTTTTTCCCATTTGTAAACAAATCACCGTGTTATTTATTTTTCGCTGCTAATTAGTTTATTTGTGATTTGTTTGTACTACCACGCATTTGCATGATAAATTGATTAATTAATAGCTTGACTAATTAATTGATTAATTTCTATCACAAGGAGTCATTCAGTTTGTAGACTATCAAGTGGTATCAGAGCAGGCACACTCTGATTAGGGTTTAATCTTTGCTGTGTTAATCCATTAACCCCTATTGTCATGGCTATAACTGGCTTGAAGAGATCTTTGCTTTCAAATACATCTTGTTTTTCTAATCTCTCTTTGTTTAAGTGTCTCAAAAAATACAAGTTTAAAAGTTATTTGAATTCTCTTCTGATGACCATTGGAAAAGATCTCAGTTTGGCTAAGAAGAAACTAGACTGTCTCAAAATGAAAATGTGCAAAGGAGTTCGTCTGAGAAGAGTGAAAGTTAAAGACATAGCTCATACAAGGCAATTGAGAGAAAGTACCATTCCCACTAATTTGTCATCCAAGCACGAAGTGTGTTTTATGATGAAGTCCGCATTTAAAGTGATGGACACGTGTTTGTGATATCTGGACAGTGGCTGCTTTAGACACATGACTAGAGACCGATCTCTCTTCAATCTCTCTTCAAGGTTTTTGAGTCTAAAAAGGGTGGCAATGTCACTTTTGGTGATGGGAGCAAATCACAGATTAAAGGAAAGGGAATCATCTCTCTACCTGGACTGCCAGACATTGCAAACATCCTATATGTAGAAGGTCTAAGGGTGAACTTGCTAAGTATAAGTCAGATATGTGATCAAGACTTCATGGTGCTCTTCTCCAAGGGAAAGTGTCTTGTCATGAATGAGTCTAGAAAGAAACTCATAAGTGATGTTTGTACTCTTGACAACTATTATAGACTGGTTCCTGATGCTGACATTGTGTGTAATAGCGTTCATTTGCCAAATAAAGATCTATGGCATCAACGGATGGGACATGCTAGCTACAAACATCTTTCTATTGTATCTAAGCATGAGTCAGTGTTGGGGATACCAAAGCTTAGTAGAATGAGCAATGTGGTATGTGGACCATGCTTGCTAAGAAAACAGACAAAAGCTAAGCATCCTGGCACTCAGACATCAGCTACATCTAGACCATTGGAGCTTCTACACTTGGATCTTATGGGTCCAACCAGAACCGAGTCTCTTGGTGGTAAGAGATACATCATGGTCGTAGTAGATGACTTTACTAGATACACTTGGGTCATTCTTTTACGATCCAAGTCTGATGCTCCTGAGCACATTGAAACTTTGTGTACAATACTACAATCAAAATATCATATTTAATTTATCTTTTTATTAACTATTCTTATTTATTATTAAATTTTCAATTTCATTTTAACTTTTCGTATCCCCACTACTCTCTACCTTAACTTTCTTCAACCTTTCTCATTCCATTTTAATTTTTCATATCACCACTACTCTCAATATTACTATTATTTTATCTTTTTATCTTCTTTTATTTTTTACTCTTCATATTCTTATCCTCATACTATAAAATTGTCATTCCCTCTCTTATTCCATGCATAATTTATATTTTTCAACACACAAAACTCTCTCTCTCTCTCTCTCTCTCTCTCTCTCTCTCTCTATATATATATATATATATATATATATATATAATTTTTTTTTCTTCAGCTTTTGGTATATATATTTTTTATTTTAGTGTAACAAGTTGACCATCAAAACATATTGATGCAATATTGAAAGCTCCATAAAATGCATCACAGAAATCAGTCTTAGACTACTAGAAGTCAGCCAATTTGCTAAAATTGGAATTTACTGGTAGTCTAGCTTGATACGATTTAGTTTTGTGTTTTATGTTGTTATTTTTTTTATTCTCATTGGTTTTTAGATGTTATATTATTGCATTATAAAGATAGTATATACAAATATAATATTATTTTATTACATAGCATAACGAAAATAACATGGTGTTTATTGCTATACATTTCATTTTTGCTATTTTTCTTCTCATCTTATTTTATTCAATATTTAACTTTAGCAACATCCTCCATATCATAATTATTTATATTCTGTCTCATTTTTTTTAAAATTAAACATATAATATTTTTTAAAAATTCAATAAATAAAAATTGCTCTTATAAAGTCTTCCCATGAAATGTTCCAATGCATCAATGGAAAAATGAAATAGAAAACAAATATCAATTTAGAAACACTTAATTTAAAAAAATAGAATAAAAAAATTTCTTATAAAGTAGTCCCATAAAACGTTACAATGCATCAATAGAAAAAGAGAATACAAAACACATGCTATAGAAACACTAAATTTATAATAATAATAATAATAATAATAATATCAAACCCAACATATCTTAAAATAAAATAATATTTACGGATATACTAACTTCATGGCAGCAAAATGGAATAAAATAAAAATAAAAATAAATGTTACAATATGCATATTTAGTACATTAGAATTATTATCAAATTTGGGGAACAATAGGATGGTGACGAAGAGAGAGACAGAAAGAGATTAGTAAAAGAAATCAAAAATCAATTAAATAAATTAATTAGTAACCGTTAATTGGAAAACAAAGAGGCTAACGGATAAAGGAGTAATGAATTAATTAAAGATGAACTTATGAATGTTATTAAAAACTTTACAATGCAAATAAATAAATCGTTAAGTTCACTTAATTAAATCATATAATCAACAATTAATTACAATCATACAAAATTTAAACTTGAAACTAATCAAACTCTAATCTAGAAAATCATATTTATTATCAAAACTAAAAGGAAGACATTCTTCAGTAATAATAGAAATATATAAGAAATAAATATGAAAAATTTTTAAACCCTTTTTTTGACATTTCATTTAACATTATTTATAAATAATAAAATATTAAAAAATCCTTAAATGCTTATATTCTTCACACGCCATGACTTTTAAAATTTAATAAAAGGTTCTAAGAATTTAACTCTCATTTAATGCCTCTTTTATGAAAATCACCAGCCAGTAAAATATGATAATAGTAAGAAACGTTATAAATGAGATCATGAAAAAACTAATTAACCACTATTATTATGGAATAAATGTCTTTTTTTATACATCTAAGAAAATGAAATGTATAGAGTTTACTTATTAAGGTATATGTAAAGATTCATGTTAAAAAAATATTTGAAGGTTTTTTTGAAAAAAAAAAGTATATGTAAGGTTTTTATTAATTTGAAAGACAATGAAAAACCAATTTTTAATTACTACAACCATCGTTACTCTATATATCACACACAACACTATATTTAATTACATAAACTACAGAGTTAGACCATTTTAGATATACACCACCAAGCTATTATCAAGAGTGGACACCATACATTGAAACTCTCTAAAATATATATATATATATATATATATATATATACACACACACACACCACCATATTCAACTTATAAATTACAACCCAAATCAATCATAAAATTACACAATCAAAGCCTGAACATGTAACATGAATTACCTTCTAAATTATTGATTAGAATTTTCACAATTATTGAAAGTTAATTGCCAAATTTAATTTTTAGAAAACACCAAAACAAGGTGAATTTTAAATTTAATTTTTTTTTTTAACTTCTATAGAAAAAATTATTACCCACATTATTTCAACCCTTATGGAAAAGAAGGTTTACATGTAGCATGAAAAATGTGTTTAATTGACTTAGAGACGTAAAAATTAGACAATCGACTATGGTAGAATTAAGGTTTCAAATTTTAAATAAAAAAATTCTACAATAATAAAAAATTATATTGTGATAAATATGATTAAGAAATGCATTACTTTTTTTTTTTTTTTTTTTGACAAAGAAATGCATTACTTTTCTTTAAATTAGTTCAAATTACAAAATAATAATAATAATAATAATGAAACCACCTTAAAAAATAATCACGCGCAACGGGCAGATCCACAACTAGTTTGCTATAACAATGGTGTTGTTGATAAGTTATTTCGCGTGAAATGCGTATGAGGTAGTAAAAACAAGTATTGAAATGTGATTCGATGGGCAACTACTTTCGTCAAAGAGATAAAAATAGTCATTACTTCCACGGAAGATTAAATTCTTTTAGAATGGAGTAGTCATTACTTCCACTTGATATTCATGTGGATAACAACTCAGAGACAAAAGTTACTGCAACGGGGTAAAGAGAAAGTACTATGACAGCATCACTGTCACCAACCCCAAAGTTATAAACATACTTAAATTTTCAAACATTCCCTCCCTTCTAAAAAAGATCTACATTATCAAATAAATAATAACTAATTCACTTTTGATAATTCAATAATTACAATGAAGAAGAGGAATTTGAGTCCTAAACATTTATAAAAAAAACACTAGGAGATGTCAATTGAGTTATAAAGCTCTTAGCCAATAAAAATCATTATGAAATCAAGTCACAAGAAAATCTTGAACATTAGCAATGCAAAATCACCCCAAAAGCTTGAACATTGTATATCTTTAAATTGAAAAGAAAATAGAAAATTTAATAATTTAACCATTATCCTATCACCTCCTTTTGTGAGACCTAGCCTTCCTCTCAATAAGTGATTAATACCATAATCAATTACCAATTTATGCCAAAATCTTAAGCTGATAACTAAATGGAGAATTTAACATAATCATATTCTAAGAAGTCTATTACATCATACACATATATACCAAGTCTTTTTTTCATATTATACAAAAATATTTATATCTTCTGCACCAGTGAAAACTAAAAAGATTTTGCCTTAAAAATTGGCAAGAAATTGAGATATTGTAAACCAAATTAGTTATCACTAAAGTGTGTTTACAGTAATGGGATGGATTGTCAAAGTTAGTTACAACTTGGGTCATCCAACATCTCTACCACTGGAGCAAACTGCAAAGTTGAACAATGAGCAGAGATGAAATCATGAGTGAGAAAGTTCATAGATCAAATTTTTAATACGGATACACACTTACCTCGTCATCTTCTTCAAAGTATATTCCATCAACTGCACTATTCTGATGAAACTCCCACCCGAGATTGTTCTCAAGCAGCTCTTTAAGTTTCCTTGTCTATAATAATAAAAAGAGAGGACATTACAATTTGTCTTAATCAGCAAAAAGCAACTACTTGCAATGAAGTGAAAGCTTAACATTCCCTTATGGGAAGTTTCACTCAAATGAAGGCTCAACAAACTCCTTTCCGATCGACCATGGACCCAATGACTTCAACCAAAGTGTTAAAATGCATTAAAACTAATGTTGCTCAAATCGAGTGTATTGGCCCTTACATAACATTGGGAGTCACAAACACAAAATTTTACCAGAACCAGCTGAAGCTACCATAGACTGTTGAAAAATATCAAATATTGACAACTATTAGCCTTTATCCCAGATGGCAAATATTGACTACTATTGGCCTTTATGTCATGCATTTCAGCCATCACTAGCCATTATAAGTATGGCATTGATATCACAAATTCATATCGGGCTATCGGTCACCTAAAACCAAGACAAATCAACTATTTTCCAAGGTAACCACCAAAATTTGACTCTAGACTAAAATATGATTTACACCCTTTAAGTTTGGGGTCGCTATCATTTTGTCCCCCGACGTCTTTTCATTCTTGCCACTAACCCACCAAAAAATTACATCCTTTTGAATAAAAAGAGAAGAAATTAACCCAAACCCAAAAATCAACCCATCCAAGCACCTTTGCCCAAACACCTCAGAGCCGCCAAATCACCATTGTGTATGGCCAGCCTAACCACAAACTTAAAGGCTAACCCAGGGTAAATCACAGCAACCACCCTGCAATGATGTCATATTTGAGTGGATTAATAGCGAAAATGAGACAGACCACGATGGAAGGGGCACATTGACATTGATTTCATACTTGAGGGTGTAAATTACAAATTCTCATTGTCAATGGACAACAACCCCAAACTTACAAAGTGTAGATGGTAGTTTTGCCTTGATTGTATGTCTCCCACCATAAAGCATAGAGGCTGAGGTCATTGATTCAATCTTATAAAAATAAGTGAGTTGTCTCTATCTATTCAAAATAAGAAAGTAACATCTTTATTCAAGGAAATCAACAAATGCATACTTCAATTTGCAAGATATCATCCAAAAACATACTTAAATTTTCAATATTCCATAAATGTATTAAGATCTAGCTATCCAGTATGAAATGAATCAAATGACACTAGGGATATGAACTTGTAACTGGTAAGAGACAAAAATTAAACATTCAAAATCAAAATCATAAATGATTGAGTTGGAATTAACGAGAGATTTCTGTTTTTTTTTTTTTTTTTGGTTCTGTAATTGTAAATAATGTGAACAAAATAATGTTTGGTTTTATGAATGAAGCAAATTTCCACGACATGAATTTTTTGTATAGGAAAATTTATATGTTATATACATGTATCTATATGTAACCAGTTAAAGTAATAAATATACAACATCTAATTTGCAGAGTAGAAAATCTATAATCTTATGCAGACCAAAACAGAGAATCAATTAATAATGCCTAAAAGGAAAGTGTATGAAGAGAAAATGATAGCCTGGCAAGTTGCCCCAAGCCCCAACCTCCAAACCAACAGAGAATCAAACATGAAGAAGGATTAGTGTTCATACCCACGACAGCAGATGTCCATCAACAGATGAGGCATCTAGCATCAATGAAAAGAAGTCCTGCAATGCCATTCAGCAATTAGTCAACAATCTGTGATGAACTTGCCATTTCTTCTTTAACAAGTAAAAATGTTACGACGGAAACATAATTCAATCAATGTGATTAAAACTGACTAAGCAATGAATTTTATTGCTTTTTAAGCAAGTTGCTCAAATTGACCAATAAATGTTGGTGAGTAGGTAAACAATTCACTCGATCAATGAAAGCCTTGAAATCTGACTTGCCAATAAAAGTTATATCAACAAGGGAATTGTAACTTTGCAAAAATGCCCGTTAAGCATGGTAGCACAATCATGCACTTAAACAATGACTTAGTAACCTCAAAGAGGTACCTTGCAAAGATGGTGCAAAAAGCTATCAGAAGATAACCATGAATCATCCAATAGTGCGGATACCCCAGTTGCTGCACCACTGGTATCTGTATGATCTTTCTCAAGCCCAAATTTCAGTTGATAGTAGATAACCTTAATAAACTGCATAGAATTCTATAAGTTGTCAGAGCTCTATATAAAACTAACAGCAAAAATAGGACAATTACATTTATTGAGTGTTAATTAGTACTAAATGAAGAAAGAAAATGCAATTTTAATTTGGCGAATTGCCAAGAGCCGTGTAGCTAATTAGCTGGCACTTCTTAGTGTTTCCAATCGAGACATCCAGAGTTCAAATTCTCCTACTCCCAAATATCAATGCATCAAAAATTTTAATTTGGCAAGTCAAACATACTAGGAAATTCTATGCAAGTTAACTACAGATGTTGCAAATATAGTCACAATCTAATAAACCAATGAAGCTTATTTCACGCCCAATATCATAGTTAAATAGTTCAATTTATAAGGGACTACATAAGAAATAAAAGCCTCAGCAAGAAGAGGACTTCAAAGAAGTAACTAAAATAAAAACTTTCAATAACACAAACATATAACAAAAGACCAATTGAAACTGATTAATGGCAGACCCAAGAATTTTTTTTCAGGTCATTAAAAAATTAAAATTAAAAACAAAATCTTATAAAAAGAGAACTTGAATATATCAAATTATCAACACACAAAAAAATAAATAAATAAACACACATGACATTTTACAATTTCCTTCTACGGGTTTTACAATCAATTATCATTATTTATTGTCAATATGAGTAAGTGTGACAAGTTTGTATAATGTTTCTATTTGTATGCAGTTGTCATTATCTATTTGTCATTGTTTATATAAAAATATTTTTAACACTTTATTAGTTGTTGACCCACACAAGCACACTCATCCATACATAAATAATACACTAAGTGTCTACTTAACCAATCAAATGCTTGAACAATCAATCAATCACTAACTCTACTATTTTTTTTTTCCTTGAATCTAACTTTATAATAAAAAGTTATTATAACATAATAACGATAACAATACATAATACACACATGTAACAAACACTCCATATTTCCTAATTACTAAATTATATAAAGTTATATTATATTTATACCATACACGCACACATTCACACACCACAATTCACACAAAAAAACATTATAACAATAAAAAAACAATTTGAAAAATAATGTACACAATCAATATCAAACACACTCACACATATACAATACAAATTTATGATAACGAGAGAAATATTCACAACTCACAAACACTCTCTCTTTACTCTTAGAGTCAGAGATACCGAGATAGACAAATAGAGAAGAGAGATAAGATGAGATAAGATTCATGAGACTAAGATCAAAGATCAGATCAGAGAGAGAGAGAGAGAGAAAGATCTATGATCTATGTTGTTTGGTTTTGGGTTGGGCTAATATGTGATCAGGGTGTTCACGGCGTGCAAGATTTAAGTCAGGGTGTGCAAAAGTATTTTTAAAATTAAATTAAACAAGTAAAAAAATATTTTATATAGATAATTTTTCTTCCCAATACGCCCTAAACAACATGTAGAACCACCCCTGCCCAAACTACCACTGCTCTGCATATTTAATCCAATAGTAAAATAGGCAAGAGTTTTGTAGCTCAGCTAACATCTCTTGGTGTTTTAAATGATAACATCCAATGTTCAAATCCCCTTCCCCCATTGTAACTATCGAATTGTAAAAAAATAAAAAATAAAATAGAATTTTCCTTTTAATTACCAAAATAGTAATACTTATAATAATAATAATAATTTGACCAATTTTCCTTTTATTTACCAATAATAATAATAATAAAATTTTTTAAAATAAATAAATAAGAAAAGAGCATCACCTTTGTGAATAGTTGAGTCCTTGTACGAAAAGGCTGCAAAAAATATAAACTTTCAAACATACATTTTAACAAAAATAAAATCTGCTCAACATTTAAAAAAATAAAATAAAATTATTAAATATAAACCACATAGGATTCCAAGCAATATCATAATAATATGTTAATAGCTACATACAACCATGATCTCACCCATGAATTATTTCAGAAACAAGTAAAATTTTCTACAATAAATAGATATTAAAAACCTCCACAAAATAGCATCATCGAATATGTTTGAGTCACCTCCAACAAAGATTCTGACTACAACAAAGATTATGCCATTCTAATTCTAACAATGATGGTGTCACTATTCAATGACCAATGCCACAGTTACTATAATGCTGTTTGCAATATCAAATGGCAAAATTATGCAAGACAACCTAGGCTTCACCACCTAAGGGTTGTTTGGAATCACACACCAAACACAGATGCAATTTGCACAAATAAATATCATTAATTTAAAAAAAAAAAAAGTCTCAATAGTCTACCTACAAAATAAATCATCTAGAGCTTTTATAGAGCTTCCAGAAAAATAAGAGATAAAGACAAACATCCATGAAATGAATCCTAACCGAACTCAAATACTAATCCAAATGCTAAACTAATCCCTTCCTAAGAATATGAAATTTAATCTCTATCATAACTCAAACTAAATAAATAAAAACTTAAAATATGAAGTAATACAATGAAAATCCAAAAGTAAATATTGAATTAATCTCTGGTTGTGCTCCTGCATCCCAAAACCTACAAACAGATTGATGTCCCATGATATAAAAGCACTGAAATGACTTAAAGTCCAAATACAAAAAGAAAATGATGTTCTGAAACTTTTAAGAGAAGTCTTTTATATGATAGATCATTTAAAAGAAAAAGTTTGCATTCCAACCACATTTGTTCAACTAAATGACAAAAGTTGAGGAAATTTAGCAAATTGCGCCATCAAAACCACAACTTTGGCCCTAGAGCATAAAGTGTCTTAGAATTCCTACGCAAAGTAACAAGAAACTACATGGATTTGAGGTATTTTTAAATCAATTAATATTCCACACATTTTTTGAATCTGAGATCAATGAAAACAATAACAATTGTGTGTATTTCAAGGTAATGTTTTCAATTATACCAAAACATTAAGTCAAGTTTTTGGCACTGAAAAGAATCATCACATCATCTTCTGCATCTTTCTTTAAACCAAAGCTATGAAAGCATAAGATGACATGTAGCACAAAAGGACCAAAAATGCCTACACCTTTCAAGTTTACTCACAACATTAGGACAGTCTGGAACAAATTCATTCTAACAAAATTGTTGACCAAATCAATGGAAAACTATTAGCCAAATGAATACTTACAGCCTCAATACATCCAAATAAAAGGTTAACCAAAGCTTTCCACTGTAGAAATCCTTCAAGTGATTGTCCCATCTGCCGAATTTTCAAATGTCATAAAACCTAACAGCAATTTCAACATAAAGAGAGAGTTTAATAAAGGTCTACACATACCAAAAATGCAATAAATGCAAATTGCAGCTCTCCAAGAAGTACATCTTCAGAACCTCCATAATCCTTTATAAGCAAACTTTCTAACAATTGTGTCTGAACAGATCAGTGGAATTTAAAACTCAAATCAGCAAATGCTAAATGGTAGAAAAATCTGTTGAGGTCATGTCTAAGTCTCTAAGATCTCTTACCTTGTCAATATTCAAGGAAGTAAGTTCTTGCCCATGTATTCCTTCTTGTTTGATAACACGGGGAATTGATGTATAGTAACATCTTCTGCTCTGAGAATTATCCACTGATGTTAAGAACTTACTAGACTTCATCTGCTCATCTAGTGCTTTCTCCATTGCTGTTTTAGGAGTGTTTGTAACTATCCCTGATTCACATGCAACAGTGATCTCTCCTCCAATGGGTTCTGCATGTTGAATGAATCATTTAAATTTAAAAGTTTATGCAGAATTGACAATCAGAAGACACAAACCGTAAATTCAAACAACAACAACCAACCCTTAGTCTCAAAATTTAAACCAAAGATTCAAAGTAAACAAAGAATCAAGATAACTGAAGATAACTGGTATAAAAAATAAAATAAAATTCATGATCTAAACCAATTAAAACAATGATATAATGGTAGACATTAGGTGCAGTATAAACAACAGATAACATTATTGAAGTTTCTGAGTAGCACAAGCAATTTATCATACTAAAGCAACACTCCACCCAATCAAATGCCCTTTCTTTACACGTCTTGCAAATGTAATATATCAAACAAGAAGAAGCTGGTGTCCAAGCCATAGTAAACCTTCCCCCCCAAGCCTACATTCCCAACAAGCCACAGTAAGTTCTACCCGAAAATTTAGGCAAAAACCAATAAATACCAAATAAGGAAAAATCAAAGGATCAAATGACTTTTTAAGTGGGCAATTCAAGAATACTTCTCCGTCCCTCAAACACATGTAACACCAACATACAATAAATTTTTTTCCCACACCACCAAATCCTAGGATGTAAAAAGACTACCAAATAAGGAAAAATCAAAAGATCAAATGATTTTTTAATTGGGCAGTTCAAGAATACTTCTCCAACCCTCAAACACATGTAACACCAACACACAATAAATTTTTTTCCCACATCACCAAATCCTAGGCTGTAAAAAGACTCATTACAGAAAGCCCATCGCGCATTTTTAGTCCCTCATAAGGTGTAGAAAATAAAGAATCAATGTATATTTTGAGTGATCAGTGTCAAAGTTCATATGATGTAAGAGTTACATTGGACAAAGTTGAAAGTTGATGTATACTAGAATAATGGTTAAATGACAAATTCTAGACACGTTTGTACCTTTGATACACTCAGAGGGATGGACAATGGAAACCTTTCAAGGGGGCCTCCAAAAGAAGTAGAACTGTTTAAACATATGTGGTACAGATAAATTTCATAAAGCTTGGTAGGCCAGGATATTATTTTTAAAGGGCAAAATTAGAATAGTACCAAATTGTACTGCTTAAATGTAATCTTTGAGGAGCTTGGGGACCATGGCCCCAGTATATTTTTTCCTGGCAATAGAACAAAAGTTTCCATTCAACTTTAACTACTACATGTGCCTCTCAATTGTGAAACCACCAAGATTTCCCACTCACCAAAAATGACCACAACCTCATATTTCTTCATTCTTGCACACACACCTAGTGAGTCTTGAACCAATCTCATCCTCCACCATGTTCTTGAACACAAGGACAGAATACCTTTATCTCTCACTCTCTATGGTATCTACAATAAACCATATTGGAAAACAGAACTCCTTCTAAGAAATGGTTAATTCTCTCTTGTTAGATGATAATTCCTCCACATAAAATGAAATCGATGAGAAAATTGCACGCATCTATAGAGATATAACATGTATCCCATAGCATGACACTACTCTGAATCATCAAAGCTTTCTACTATTACATGGTTTCCCAGCTTTAGTTAGATAATTATGAGCTTAATTTCCACCATTTGCCTAGTGCCAGTCCATCTCAAAGTCTTACCATTTTCCAATTTCAAGTCTAGTCTCAAATCTGTTTCATCTGTTTTTCATAAGAAACATAACTAGAACAGAAAATCAGTGAGCAAGAAGCATCAAAATATCACACAGCATGAAAAGAGGAAAAAAAAAACAAAAATTGATTGAAAAAGAAACATATATGCAGATGGCAAATAGATAATAAATCAAACACAAGCGACAATTGTAAAGAAACTCATAATAGATTGCAGTATTAAGAGCCCCAAGTGTAGTTAGATGGAACTTACCAAGCCGTTCAATAATGCTCTTTGTAATATAATTTGATAAATGCTTCCAATCTCCATACTGGCTTAGATTATAAGGACCAAGTTGTCTGTCAAACTCCAATCTTTTAACTGCTTGACAATATCTCTCTTCCTTAAAATAGGAAAAGTGAGAGAGAGAAAAAACAAACACAATTACAAATCTATAAGATTTTTAAATTTTGACCTTAGAGACTCAGCAGCATTCTTCACAAAAGCAAAGTTTCAAGCTTCAAAGCAGGTAGCTTGGTGAAACTGAGTGGCATAATAGCTTTAAATCTTGTAAGTGATCTCCTAGCAGAATATATTATGAGGGTTGAACATCCACTTGTATAAATTTGAACAATAGGATCTACTAAGTAGGGGAACATAACCATGTGAAAGTATTATGTCAAGTTGGAATTCTCACTGTACTACACAATTTTTGTATTTTCGATAGTTACAATGGGGAAGGGGGGTTTTGAACCCTGGATGTCTCTATTGGAATCACCAAGAAGAGCTAGTTGAGTTACAAGGCTCTTGGCACTCCACAACTTTTGTATGGTTAGAGTAGGTTAGAAAAATATTAGAATTCATATTAAGACATATAACCTAATACGTTCCAGTAAAATGACATGATACAGAAATGTCAAAAACACTACCAAATGTAATTTGCATTGTTAACTGAACACTAGCTATAACACGTTTTTGGGCAGTTAATTCTCAAGTTAACTCCAATTTAGAAAACAAATTAAAACCCAATTTAAGGAAATAAGACAAGAAGAAAACCAATAGTGCAACTGCATTAAGCAATCAATTGACATCAGGTTGGTCTGGTTTTCAGATGTAACCATCCTGTCTCTACCCCTATTGGAAAATTAGTTGAAGACTAACTCTAAGTCAACTTCATAATTTTTTCTAACATACTTGGTCAAATGCTCAAATGTTTTTAAATAAAACCATCTTTTGATTTCCTTACATGATTCCAAAGCTTTATAAGCATTTGATTGCAAAGAGGGGAAAAGAATCACGTTTTCTTAAAATGGATGCTTGATTGAATTTTCTTGCTTGGTAGCACTTCCAAAACGCAGCAGGTTAGCAAGTTCTGTTTTGCCAAAACCTAGAAGGGCACAAGTTCCCTAACTAATGTCAAGACTTAAGGCCAAAATTCAAATCCATGTGGGTTGCAAAATACATCAGTCTGACTCTGTTCCCATATTAGTAGCTATAAGCATCACGTACCAAAATAAATAAATAAATTGTATGTGCAACTAAAATGGTTACAAACCTCTTCTTCTGATACTTTGACCAATCTTTCCTGTAGTTGATCCCACCTACGAACAATTACCTGTTACAACCATATATATGAGAATGATCATTCCAGGCCAAACTTCCAGCACTTTTGAAAATAACTTATTGTTAATTAACTTCACACTCTCCACAAATCTAGACACACAAAAATTGGCTAAATGAAGTGGCCTTCGGTTAAATCTAATCAATTATTCCCCAGTTACAGGGGTGTATCACATTTCTTTTTTTTTTAAAAGCTCACTTTATTTAACCTTTCATGCTTAAAAAGGGCAAGCACACAATAACCTTATTTTTATCCAATGGCAGGATGCTAGTAGGAAACTATGCTGAAAATGATAACGTAAAGATGTCAATTACTTTGTTTCTATTTTATTCTCTTAGCCACAATTTTATACAAACTGTGTCAAAAAGAACTCCTCTCTTCATCTTCCTTGAACATTTAATAACATGGGCTGATTACCTCATTATTTGTATACTATATCATGTTGGCCTCTTATTTTTACAGTTCAAACACTTGTTCCATCAAAGCCTCATTTCAAACATAGAGAAAATAGTTATTAATGAAATTAGAAAAGATCTAGATCCTCTATCTAGGAGCATGGATGCATCAAATGGTTGAAGTGTACAATTAGGATATGCTTTGGACCCAGAAACAGCTCCAACATGACCAGATATGAGTCCTATACATTCAGATCATCACAGGATACTTCAGTGAAACAACAAGGAAACGGCCATGACATTTTTAAGGCTATAATGAAATTTTCTTAATAAGAACCGGGTTTATAAACACTCTTTAAAATACTTCAGGAGTCAAATATTTGACAACGAGGATATAATTGCTTTATATTTTAAAATAGTTTGAAGTAGCCTAAAGAAGTAGCCTAAAGAATTACAATGGGATCTTTAGGCTACATATGAGTTGACTCTATGAAGGAGTGAATAGAGTTACTATCAGTAAGACCCAATACAAAAGACCACTCATAAAGAAAACTAATGATGGATGCTTTTATTTGAGAAGACATTCACTCCACATTTTCAAAAATACGTCGATTTTGTTCCCTTCATATAGTCCACATCAAACATAGATGAATAAGATTCCAAATATCCAAATTTGGTCCACGACATCGCCACCCACACAATAAATCAAAAACCTTTTTTGGGTAAAACCCACTAAACCCCAAACATCCTAAAGAAAAAACTCCATAACTTAAAATCTATGCTACAACAAATCAAGAGGTGATTCATAGTCTCCCCACTACAGCAGCACATACAACACCTACTCACCATTGAAAAGCCTACCTTGATGAGATTCTCAAAGAAAATCCTTAAAGTATATGCATTTAACCTCCATATCATCCTATCATTCCCCTCCCCAAGGGGAGTATGAGAGTCTTAACAAATGGAAAAATGAAGCCACCTCATCAATCTCCCGATTATTAAAATTTCTTACGAATTCCACACGCCAATTCCTACCCTGCCCCTCCACCCGCCTCTCCAACAGTGATTCCACAGAAGCATTCTTATCTATGTTATGGATATTATTCTAAACATAAATGCTAGCACAAGATATTTGTTCTTCCATATCCATTGTTGTTTGTATATCAGTTTTAAATCTATTCCTTGTTTATCCTCTGAATGAAAAAAAATAAAGAAATACGTATACAGAAATATATATTATTTGATTAGTCAATTAACATGCCTCCACCATATTGTACCATAATATTTCAAGAACTCACATATCATTATATCCGTATTGTATTGCATCTGTGTCTCATGTTGGTATCAATGCTACTTAGCCCTCTATTTATATCTGTGGATCATGTTCCAACTGTCCGATGCACCACAAATCGACATGACAAGACTAGAAGCAAAGTTCCACAGCTAGATTAATCAAGTTTCTGTTTCCAATATGGCATTGACATTAAGACAGCAATAGATGGCAAAGAGCTGAGCGAATTGAACACACTATAAACTAAAGTAGAAAAGGTGGAAATAAAGTAAATGCATTTGAAACCTCAGAAGGAGCAGCGTGGATAAAGAAACCAATAATTGGTGAGAAATCCTTGCCATCTCTGCGTATATGCAACAAGGATTAGAAAACTGCTCTACAAACAAAAATCGCATAAAAATACAATAACTAAATTACAAGAACATAAAGATTTCTGAAAATTGAAGTAACCTGGTGGATGAACTATAATAAAGAAAATGAGAAGCAGGAGGAATCATCTTGATGCCCTTAAAAGCAGGCCCAACAGAAAACATCTGCCACATTGATCGATTGATTGATGAATAAATATAAGTAAAAGCAAACAGAAGAAAGAAGTAGAATATAGTATTAGTAATAGTACCTGAGTATCGATGCCGAGGAGAGTGTATTGAGGAACATCGAGGAGGAGAAGTGTAACGCCCTGCTTTACGAGCTCTAACGCTGTGTTCGGTTCCATACTCTTGAGAGAGAGAGAATTTCAAATTACTGTTCCTCTTTTTATTTTGAAAATTTTGTGGTTTTTCTTTTTTGTTCGAGGTTTGAGAGACATCCAGAAGGCTCTCTCGTGCACGCGACGCACACAGAGAAAACCGAAAAATAAATATTTCATTTTTGCCCTTTCTTTTAGTCCATTTGGAAGGGAAAGGACGTTTGGTTTATATTTTTAAAGAATAATTTTTAGTTTTTAAATAATATTTTATGTATTTTAACGTTTTTTTTCATTCACATATATTTTTATAAATATTTTTAAATAATAATTTTCAGTTTAAAAACTCACATATCGTGTCCTTAAAATCCATTAGGAATATATCATCCAAAAGAGAATATGCTATAGTCAACGCAAGTCCATGCCCAGTGGAGCCAAAAGTAGAAAGACCTTTCTCAAATTATAGGCCTTGAAGCAAAATAGTAGCTGATTAAAGCATTTCTCTTCTGGCAATTCACTTCTCTTCAACTATCCTGTATTCCTATAGCAATTTATTACTAGAGTGAGTGAAAGAGAGATCATATGGCGGACTTACTTCTTTCTGCCTTGGTGAGCACTGCGGTGAGGAACTTGAATGCTGCTGCACTTAAAGAATTTGGATTTGCTTGGGGCTTGGGAGCTGAGCTTGACAATCTTAAGAGCACTATGTCTGCCATCCGATCCGTTGTCAAATATGCAGAGGAGAAGCAGTGGAGCAATGATGTCATCAGGGATTGGCTGGGAAAGCTCAAAGATGTAGCTTGGGATGCGGATAATGTTCTGGACGAGTTTGCAACTGAAGCTCTAATGCGAAAGGTGGAGAGAGAGAAAGGTGCGGCAAGCCAAGTAAGTAGATTCTCTTCTCTTCCAAACAGAATTAATTTTCGCATGAAAATGGCAAGTAAATTGAAGAAGGTGAGGGATAGACTGGATGCCATTTCTAGGGAGAGATCTTTTCACTTGGGAGAGGGAGATATAAACATGGAAGCTTTTGATGTAGAAAAAAGACAAACTGGCTCACTTGTGAATGAAAGTAAGATTTATGGAAGAGATGAGGAAAAAGAAAAGATCATTGAAGTGTTGCTCACTAATGTGTCTGATGATCAAGATCATCTGGCCATTTATGCTGTATGGGGCATGGGGGGCTTGGGTAAAACAACACTTGCACAGTTAATCTACAATGATGCAAGGGTGGAGAGGCATTTTGAATTGAGAATTTGGGTGTGTGTATCATTTGATTTCCAGATAAGAAGGTTAGTAAGGGCAATCATAGAATCCATTGATGGTAGTTCATGTAGTCTTTCAGAGTTGGATCCACTACAGAAACAGTTGCAAGAAAAATTGCGTGGGAGAAAATTCTTGCTTGTCTTGGACGATGTCTGGAACGAGGGCCAAAAGGAATGGGACCACCTAAAAGATACGTTGATGTGTGGAGCGAAAGGTAGTATGCTTATAGTGACAACTCGGATTGAAAAAATTGCACTGATGATGGCCACAGTACTTCCTATACACCACATTGGATGCTTGTCAGAGGATGATTCTTGGTCCTTATTTAAAGGACGTGCATTTGGGATGGAAAGGGTAGAAGAAAGATCAGAATTGGAATCAATTGGCAAGGAAATAGTGAAGAAGTGTGGAGGCGTACCTCTAGCAATAAATGCTCTTGGAAGCCTTGTGTACTCAAAAAGAAGCAAACGTGAATGGATATTTGTGAAAGAAAGTCAGATTTGGAATTTGCCGAAAAGTGAGAATTCCATCTTGCCTGCCCTCATGTTGAGCTATCACCATCTATCGCCACATCTAAGGCAATGTTTTGCTTATTGCTGTGTATTTCCCAAAGATCATGAGCTTGTGATGGATAAGTTAATACAACTATGGATGGCTAATGGTTTTATTCCCTCCAAAGCACCATCAGAGTTGTATGATATTGGTGTAGATATCTTCAATGAATTAGTACGGAGGTCTTTCTTCCAAGATGTCGAGGAGAATCTTGGCTATATAACGTGTAAAATGCATGACCTTATGCATTACCTTGCTCAATCTATTATGGGGCATGAATGCGTTGCATTGGAATACGGTAAAGATGTGAAGGTTGAAGGCAGGATTTTTCATATGTTTTTCGACCGGACCTCATCACAACTCTTTTCTTTGAATGAGGACTTATGTAAAGTTCGATCTCTACGCTCGTGCCTTGGTACGTCTGATCGTAATGCTTCTCTGCCATTCTTCTTGAAACAGAAGTATCTTCGGGTATTGGATTTTACATCTGTCGTACAAGAAGTACCGAGCTCAATCAGCAATTTAAAACATTTGAGGTATCTTGACATGTCTGGGTCTATTATTAAAGTTTTACCTGAATCAACAACTTGCCTCTTGAACTTGCAAACGTTGAAACTAGATCAATGCGGCTCTCTTTGTGAGTTACCCAAAGGTATGAAGCACATGAAAAGCCTTATGTATCTTGGGATCACTAATTGTTCTTCTCTTAGTCGTATGCCTGAAGGAATAGGACAATTAACTTGCCTCCAATCATTGAGCTTCTTCATTGTTGGCAAGGAAAAAGGTTATCAAGTAAGTGAGTTGAAAGGGCTAAACCTTCGAAACAAGTTGGCAATAAAGGGACTTGATAATGTCAGAAATTCAGTGGAGGCCAAAAATGCAAATTTGATTGGAAAACAAAATCTTTATTCGCTAAGTTTGGGTTGGTGGAGTGACAATAAAAGCCATGTACCAGACCATGTTGAAGATGTTCTTGATGGTCTCCAACCTCATTCAAATCTGAAAGTACTGTCCATATACAACTATCTTGGTTCAAAAATTCCAACATGGATTCAAGATTCAGTTCTTCGTGATTTGGTTGAAATTTCACTATATTGTTGGGAAAGATGTGAACATTTGCCACTTCTTGGCAAACAACAACTCCTCAAGGTTCTTAAAATAAGTGGCTGGCATGCTGTGAAATCTATTGGGAATGAGTTCCATGGAGACGGTGCAATTTCGTTCCCCTCATTGAAGGAATTTAGGCTCCATAAGATGCATCATTTGGAGGAATGGAGAACAATGAATGGAAGAGAAAATTTTCCCTGCCTAAGCACATTACAAATCATTGAGTGCCCAAAGTTAGTTGGAATTCCTATTATTCCTTCCATTACAGGTTTGACTATGAGAAGAAACAATGCAATGTTAATTAGGTCAGTGATGAATCTCACTTCACTTTCTTCCCTTGCGATTGATGGCATGGATGATGAATTGACAGTTCTTCCAGATGGACTGTTGCAAAATCATAAGATGCTTAAAATGTTGAGGATTTCTGATATGCCCAATCTCAAGTCACTGACTAATCAGTTGAATAATCTTTCTGCGTTGAATGAATTTCATCTTGAATGGTGTGACAAGATCGAAAGTCTTCCAGAAGGACTCCAGAACTTACATTCATTACGAAGACTGTCCATAAGGGAGTGTAATAATCTTTTGTCCTTACCAATGAATGGTTTGCAGGGCTTATCTTCACTACGGAGTTTATCCATTAAGAGGTGCAACAAATTCTGCTCTTTGTCTGAGGGAATTCAATATTTAATTGCACTTGAGGATTTATTTATCAGCACGTGTCTGAAGTTAATTTCATTGCCAGAGGGTATTCAACATCTAACTGCTCTCCGTTATCTGCATATCGGGTACTGTGAAGACTTATCTTCTCTGCCTAAGCAGATTGGATGCCTCACATCGCTTTCATATTTGCGAATTTGGTACTGCCCTAATCTAATGTCTATACCAGACGAGCTACAGAATCTTACGGCACTCAAAACATTGACAATCGTAGGATGTCCACATCTGGAGAAGCGGTGCAAGAAAGACAGTGGAGAGGATTGGCATAAAATATCTCACATCCCCGACTTTGAAATCCATTGATCATCGACGGGTTGGGGATCGCTACGAAAACTGAAATGTTGCTAAGTTGGTCAACGCTGAGATGGCAATGTTAACACGCTTCAAAAATAAGTTTATTTATAAAGGTAGCTTTCTCCCCTTTTTTTTTTTTTTTTTTTCTTTTTAATGTTTATTCCTTATCTTATGAAATTGTATTTGGATTTTAATATGGATATTAATATATGCATTACTCTAATGTATGCTTGCAATGAACTAAACCCATGATGCCTGCGGTGGACAGTACAATGGTACATTTACCTTCAATATTTGCTTGCTGTCAGTGTTCATATTTTCTTCTCTCTTTTTTTTCCCAAAAAAAAGGTTCAATTCAATTTTGAGACACACTTGTCATTACTGTTTGTATATTTATTGTATTTTAAAATTGCTATGGACAATCCAATATATATTTTTTTTTTTTGCTTGAGTTGTTAGAGATTTCTTGTTTGTCCAATCTCAATTGCCATTATCTATTGTTAATGTGAGTAGATGTGGCAAGTTTGTATAATGTTTTTATTTTATGCAATTATCATTATCTATTTGTCATTTTTTTAATAAAAATATTTTAGACTAAATGACAAAACTAAACCATTGGCACTCTATTTTTTGTTGATCCACACAGCCACACTTATTCATACATAAATAATGCACGAAATCCCTACTTAACCAATCAAATGCTTAAACAATCCATCAATCACCAACTTTAGTATTCTTTTTCTTGAATCTAACTTTATAATAAAAAGTTTTATAACATAATAACAATAACAATACATACACATGTAACAAACACTGTATTTCTTAATTATTAAATTATATAAAGTTATATTATATTTATACTATAAACACACACATTCACACACACCACAATTCACACAAACATCATTATAACCAAAAAAAAATTGAAAAATAATGCACACTATTAGTATCACAATCAGTATTAAACACACACTTACACATATATAATATAAATTTATAATAAAGAAAGAGATACTCACAACTCATAAACACTCACTCTTAACTCTTAAAGCTGGCAATACCAAGATAGTCGAATAGAGAAGAGAGATAATATTAGATAAGATTCATGATACTGAGATCAAAATCAGATCAAAGAGAGAGAGAGAAAGTTCTATGACCTATGTTGTTTGGTTTTGGGATGGGCAAATTTGTGTTGTTGCTTGATTTTGGGTTGGGCTAATATGTGATTAGGATGTGCAAGATTTAAATCAGGGTATGCAAAAGTATTCCAAGATAAAATTAAACTCGTAAAAAAATATTTTATATATAGATAATTTTTTTCTTTTCCCAATACCCCTTGAACAATATGTAACAACGCAATGGTACATTACCTTCAATCTTTGCTTGCTGTTGGAGTTCAGATTTTCTTCTTTTTTTTTTTCAAAAAAAAAAGGTTCAATTCAATTTTGTGACACGCTTTTCATTACTATTTGTATATTTGTTGTATTTTAAAATTGCTATGGACAACCCAACATGTTCCACTATTATTTTTTTTTTTTTTTTCTCAAAAGAAGAAAGGAAAGGATTTTTTTTTTTTTCCCCTAAACGAGCAAGAAAATTTCTCAAAACAAAACACAATTTCAAATAGGTCAAGTAGCTCATAAACTAGCCAAAAAACATGCAAAACAAGCAAAAAAGAGTTGCAACTCTTTTAGCAAAGCAACAAGCCTCTTGACCAGAACCACTAAATCAAACTTGAGATGCATAATTAGAAGCAGTGTTTCCCATCCCATATATAGAGGAGAAAATGGGCTAAAAAACCATATAAGTCAACCTTGTCATTAGTTCAGTCATACTAATTTTTTCTATACGTTTTTTGTTTAGATGATAAATAGTGGGAGTATGAAAAATAAGATTCAAACCACATGTACAGAGCACAAAAGGATGCCATAACAATTGAACTATCACTTGAGATAACAGTTTTTTTTTTCTTATCCAACCATTCACTCCCTTCTAAAAAAGCTCCACATTACCAAATAAATAATAACTAATTCACTTTTGATAATTCAATAATTACAATGGAGAGGAGGAATTTGAGCCCTAAATATTTTTATTAAAAACACTAGAAGGTATCCATTGAGCTATAAGTCTCTTGGCAAATAAAAATTATTATGGAATCAAGTCAAAAGAAAATCTTGAACATTAGCAATGCAAAATCACCCTAAAAAGCTTGAACATTGCACATCTTTAAATTGGAAAAGAAATAAAAAATTTAATAATTTAACCATTATTCTATCACCTCCTTATGTGTGAGCCTTGACTTTACTCAATAAGTGATTAATACCATTACCAATTTATGCCAAAATCTTAAGCTAATAACTAGCGGGAGAAATTAACATAGTAATTATTCTAAAAAGTCTATTACATTATCCATATAAATACCAAGTCTTTTTTATCATAATATACAAAAATATTTATATCTTCTGCACTAGTGAAAACTGAAAAGAATTTGCCTTAAAATTGGCAAGAAAGTGAAATATTGTAAATCAAGTTAGGTATAACTAAAGTGTGTTTCCAGTAATGGGATGGAGGACCACAATCCTTATCTTCAGTTGCCGAAGTTAGTTACAACTTGGGTCATCCAACATCTCTACTAACAGAGCAAATTGCAAAGTTGAACAATGAGCAAGGATGAGATCATGAGCGAGAAAGTTCATAGATCAAATTTTTAATATGGATACCCACTAACCTCGTCATCTTCTTCAAAGTATATTCCATTGACTACACTGTTTAGCTGAAATTCCCACCCTAGATTGTTCTCAAGCAGCTCTTTAAGTTTCCTCGTCTATAATAATAAAAAGAGAGGACATTACAATTTGTCTTAATAAGTAGAAAGCAACTACTTGCAATGAAGTGAAAGCTTAACAATCCCTTATAGGAGGTTTCACTCAAATGAAGGCTCAACAAACTCCTTTCCTATAGCCTATGGACCAAATGACTTCACCCAAAGTGTTAAAATGCATTAAAACTAATGTGACTCAAATTGAGTGTAATGGCCCTTACATAACATCTAGAAAGCACGGACGCGGCACCAGAGGTGCCGCACCCGCGTCCGACGCGGCGGGACGCGGGACGCGGCGTTCAATGCAATTGCCCGCGTGTCGGACCGCGTCTGCGTTTTTTTTTTTCTCGGATTCGCGCCGACTCGGCTCGATTCGCGCCGATGCGGCTCGATTTGTGCCGAATCGGCTTCGATTCGCGCCGAATCGGGCTGATTCGGCCAAAATCGGGCCATATCGGCCATATCGGGTCGTATCGGCCGGCGGCCGATACGGCCGAAATAGGCCGAAAAACAGCCGGAACAGGCCGGAAACGGCCGAAATCGGCCTTGAATATGGCTGTCAAAGCCGAAACTTGCATTCTTCTTTCCTTTTTTGTGAATCAAGGCATAGTATGTGTTTTTTAAGAATATTTTAATAGTAAAAATATATAAATAAATATAAATAAATATATTTTTAATAATTTTTTAATCACCGAGTCCCGCCGCACCCGCACCCACCTTTTTCAAAAATTACCGAGTCCCGCACCCGCACCCGAATCCCGAAACGCACCCGTGCTACATAGCATAACATTCAGGGTCATAGACAAATTTTACTAGAACCAGCTGAAGCTACTATAGACTGTTGAGAAATATCAAATACTGACAACTTTTGGCCTTCATGCCAAATGGCAAATATTGACCACTATTGGCCTTTATGTCATGCATTTCAGCCATCACTAGCTATTACAGGTATGGCATTGATATCACAAATTCATATCAGGCTGTCGGTCACCTAAACCAAGACAAATCCACTATTTTCCAAGGTAACCACCAAAATTTGACTATAGACTAAAATATGATTTACACCCTTTAAGTTTGGCATTGCTATCATTTTGTCCCTAGACGTCTTTTAATTCTTGCCGCTAAACCACCAAATAATTACGCCCTTTTGAATATAAGGAGACAAAATTAACCAAAACCCAAAAATCAACCCATCCAAGCACCATTGCCCAAACACCTTAGAGTCGCCAAATCACCACTGTGTATGGCCAGCCTAACAACAAACTTAAAGGCTAACCCAGGGTAAATCACTACAACCACCCTATAATGATGTCATATTTGAGTGGATTAGTAGCGAAAATGAGACAGACCACGATGGAAGGGGCACATTGACATTGATTTCATACTTGAGGGTGTAAATTACAAATTCTCATTGTCGATGGCCTGCAACCCCAAACTTACAAAGTGTAGATGGTAGTTTAGCCTTGATTGTATGTCTCCCACCATAAAGCATAGAGGCTGAGGTCATTGATTCAATCTAATAAAAATACGTGAGTTGTCTCTATCTATTAAAAATAGGAAAGTAAACATCCTTATTCAAGGAAATCAAAAAATGCATACTTCAATTTGCAAGATATCATCATAAAACAAACTTAAATTTTCAATATTCCATAAATGTATTAAGATCTAGCTATCCAATATGAAATGAATCAAATGACACTAGGGATATGAACTTGTAGCTGGTAAAAAACAAAAATTAAACATTCAAAATCAAAATCATAAATGATTGAGTTTGAATTAATCAGATTTTTGGTTTTTCTTTTTCTTTTTTCCCTAGAGAGAGAGAATAAGGCAACATAGTAGGGGTTTTCAACAATTTTTGTAATTGATAATGTTTGGTTTTATGAATGAAGCAAATTTCCTTGACATGAATTTTTTGTATAGGCAAATTTATATGTTATATACATGTATCTCTATAAAACCAATTAAATTGATAAATACACAACATCTAATTTGCAGAGTAGAAAATCCATAATCTTATGCAGACCAAAACAGAGAATCAATTGCTAATGCCTAAAAGGAAAGTGTATGAAGAGAAAATGAAAGCCTTGCAAGCTGCCCCCAGCCCCAACCTACAAACCAACAAAGAATCAAAATGAAGAACATGAAGAAGCAGGATTAGTGTTCATACCCACGACAGAAGATGTCCATCAACAGATGAGTCATCTAGCATCAATGAAAAGAAGTATTGCAATTCCATTAAGCAATTAGTCAAAAATCTGTGATGAACTTACCAGTCTTCTTTAACCAGTAAAAATGTAACGAAGGAAACATAATTCAATCAATGTGATTAAAACTGACTAAGCAATGATTTTTATTTCTTAATTTAGATGCAGTAACCTTTTAGAGCAATATAATATAAGTAAGAAGTTACTTAAATCAATATTATTTACTGATAAAGTAATACGAATTCTGTTAAAAAAGGAGAGTTCTTTAGTCCATTGAACTCTACCAAAACACATTATGCTTGAGTGATGTCAACTCAATTTGGTTAGATATAAAGTAAAGACTTCTTAATTGGATTAGCTATTGTCAGAGTTTTAAGTGAAACAAGAGGATATAATAATATGAAAACATGGCCACACTTTTCACAAATAGAATTATTCAGTATACCCAAGTGAAAATAGAAACCAAAGAGAAAATTTCTTTCACTTCCCTATATCTCCAATCTCTCCATGGCTCATAAAAAGAAGTTCATGTGCATGAAAGCATCTGGACTTGAATTCACCCAATAGGATGACCAGAAAACTTTTCTTTTTGGGGATAAGCACGGGTAGAAGACTCTAAGTTACCAAATCCGTTGCAACTTCTTACAGCAAGCCAATAAAAACTCATCTCTTTAACATCAATTCTAGACCCTTTTTCTGGATGATAAGGTAGCTTTGTGCATATTTATTTATCCAGAAAAAAAAAAAGGTAACTTCTTTTTTTGCTTAATGAGCCTCATCCAAATCTCACTTTCTTCTTCCTTCTTATTGAAAAAAAAAATTCAATCCATATCTCATATTGAGAATGAGATAACTGGTAAGATCTAACCTGGGAGCTCAAACTGTCAGATAGAACATGTCATCCAAGTTTATGCCTATATATACAAGTTAGTGACCAACTTATTGTCACTTAGGGGAAAAAAATTTAAAAAGATTCCTTTATTTTATCATTCTAGAAATACTTCCACTTAATTATGAAGGCAACCTTTAGTAATGAACTGCAAAAACAGAATAAATGAGTACCTGCAAGCTTGATACTGCAAGCTCTGCTGCCTTGTCAAGGTTGTCAGGATATTTCTAAATGACACAGAAAATAATTATAAGTAGAAAATAAAATGTTATTGCCAAAAAAAACTCTGGTGGAATTAAATTTAGAGGCATTACATTGCTCCAACCTAGTAGAAGAGAGGTCATAAGATCTCCTGTTCCCTGCAAGCAATACACAAAATGCTTCTCAATGTAGAGCCTCTTATGAGGACATACTTGTTGCAATATATGGAAGGTTGAAAGCACAAATAAGGATGCAAGGAAAAAGTTACATCAAAATTAATAATCTAAGGAAACAAGTAAATGAAGAAAAATACATTTGAACCTGATTCAATGAATAAAGCAGGAAGAGGAAGTGATTAAATAAGAGAACATCTTGCAAAAAGGGATTGAGGGATTGAAAATGATGCTCAAAATGCTGAACGCAATATTAAGAAACAGATTTTTGACTTCTTGGAACACCAAGTGTATAGTGAAAGAGATAAAAGACTTAAACTACAAAACCAGTGATGCATATAGGAACGGTTACATTGTTGCAGAGTTTTTCTCTAGTTATAGTACACTGAGATGATGGGCATGAGATTTGGAGCCTAGTGAACTTCCAAATGAAGTTAAAAGGCTCATAGGGTGGTATACTTTCAAAAGATGATACCTCTCAATTAAATTTATATCATAACCACCGCCCCCACCCCTTCCAAAAAATAAAAAATAAAAACAGAAAAAGCAAAGCAGTCAAGAGTAGAATCAAATCTTGGATGGACTGGTAACTGTATAAAATGATATAACAAGCCATCTTCAGTTTCTGGTGAGGAATCTCAAAGCCTGCAAAAGCTAACTGTTCATGTCAGTCTATATCATTTAGTAACTTTGAATGATTTTGCAATGGTTGACTTTCTTATTTTTATCTTTTAAAGGAGACTTCCTCATCAGCCACTTTTTTTTTTTCTTTGGGTGGGGGGAGTTAATAAGGAACCTGTATTGCAATAAAAGATCAGTACAAAAGGTTCAGGGATAAGATTGAGGGTTATCATAGTACAAAAATTGAAAACTTTGAGCACATCCCCCTTCACCAATCAAAGAATTTAGGAGCCATGGCATATGCTCTTCAGTAAGAACATTTATAAGGTAAAATGGGCAAGCTGCAGTAAATATGATTTGTCTAGCTCGAGAATAAAAAATTGCATACTGCAACCAGGAGCACCAGGAGAGCATCTAAGAACTAGTATTAAGAAAGTCAGCCTAATACCTCACCCACCAACCATGGAATAATGCAGTGTATGCAATAAACCATATATAAACCCTTTTTTTTTCTAGAAAGGAATTGTATGTTCTCCCTTCCTCTGTGTAAATGATGTAATCCATTCTTGGAGTATTATGTGCACCACCAAGAAGCCCTTCACGTGTATTTGAATATTGAAGTAAAATATCTTTTAGAAAATGAGGATTAATTGTGATAACGTGATTAAGGCAGCAAACTGGGATTAATAAAATGGACTTGTGCTTTATACCAGCTATAACTGAACTTTCTTCTAGTTTCTAACAATGAGCTGTTATATCATTAACATACACAATTTTTACTTTTTTCATAAGTAAAAATATTCTATCATGAAAGCTCATTATTATTATTATTTTTTTTTTTTTAAGCACGCATAGTGTCATGTAATTTTATTTTATTTTCTTTATTTATATACAATATTTCACTTTCTCAATTTTCATTTTTAACCATCTAATGCAGATACAAACAAAATTATTCGAGTCATATGCATTTAACCTTGAAAAGACATTCCTAAATATCATTGCATTTTAAGATTTATGTCTCACGTGCCCTAGACATGCTACTTCAACAAATATGTCTCATATCTCAGGCCAGATCAAGTAACTTGTCAAATTCTCGCCATTTAGTGAAAAGCTTCATAAAATAAGCAATTCCTAGTTACCAATCAGTCTTAGCACCCCAGAGTACAACCATGAAAGATTTGTATATGAAAGGAAGTATAGTAACAATTCACCTACCGTGAAATATGCTGGAATTTTCGGAATAACAATTTTAAATTGCTAAAGAGATTGATCCTGTTAGATGCAAGTTATAGAAAAAGAATAAGTGAGTAGATTGGCCAAAATCATATATTTTCAAATATCTCATTAAGGGGTAAGCATCTTAATTTAGTAACAAAGAAGAGATAAGAAGGTTTCATGAATTCACATTTATGAGAAACAAGTTTTGGAAGAGAGAGAGCACTATAAATTTCCACCTAAATAAATAGTTTGATAGGAAGCCATATAATTCACCAATCTACTCTCAACAAGAATAAAATAGAAGAAGATTTGAAGAGACAGCCACAATGAAATTCAAATTTTGGAAGTTTCTAATTTCATATAATTATAGTTGTTTCTCACATTTTCATACACCAGTAGATTACTTTTTTAGTTCAACATTTGAAGAAATTAAAAAGGGACTCGTCACCATATCTAAAAATTAATCAAAATAACCCTAAACCTCATATTGAAGAACTTCTTCCTCTGTTGTTTCCCACATGCACATTCCCCCTATCCTTCTCCCCCCCACCCCCCCACCAGCCCAAAAAATAAGAGTCACATTATACCATAGTAACAGAAAACCTACAGTTTACACAAACTAAAGGTGTTTAAATATTTAGTGTTTGTTACACACACCAAAAAGGAACAAAAATCATGAACTGAATCACTTTTGGCATGTGCGAATTAGTGAATGTGATTGCAGATACACGAGTCCCTACAAGTGTATTATTCTCTTCTTCTTTTTCTTAGTTTTTTAGATAACACAGGGAACCTTTCTAATGAAGATCCCTATGCTGTGTAAGGTAATCCAAGGGCATTCACCCTTGACGAGCTAAGCAATCTATGCTCATGCCCTGGAGCCCCCCTTCAAGTATATTCTTACTGGCACACACCAGAAGACCAGCAGGCATTTCTAATGAAAGGAGAAAAAAATAACATAGACACATCCTATTACGCATACCAATGGACAAGAGAGTCAATATTCCAAATTTTATATATATATAACTAAAGCCAGTAGAGATAAATATATTCCAACAAAGAATCAATACTTAGCTAATAATATAATTAAGCATCTCAAAGTATGAGGAAATAGTAACACAGTTTCACACTTAAGATTCCAGAATGACCAAGTTTAAGCCATAGTTGAAATCTCAAACCGTAACTACATCTAATACAAAGGTTTACCTTCTCCTTCTGATGACTGCCAATAAGATGAAGACCGCCATCAATAACTATGCTTGTAATCACTACCTGCGATCAACCAGAATATACACATTACACTTTGGAAAACATTTAGAATATATACATTACACTTTAAAATTCAGAGATAAAGGGAGGTGTATTATGCTTGAAGATCATGGACAAGTTCCTTACATTTTCCTTTCTTTTCTTTTATTTTTTAAGTTAATTTTTATGTTTGGTAAGTAAAAAAAAAAAATTATAATATGAAAATTTTATTAATAAGAGAAACCTAAGTATACAGGTTGTAAAAAGGAATCCCACAAAGAATTACAATCAAATATTATCAATGAATCTATATAGAAATATAAGAACATTGCCAAATGCATTAGACAACTCAAACCAGTTGTACAAATAGAATGTCAAGTCAAGAGTAGATAACTCAATTCCATTAAAGGTTCAATTGTTTCTCAACGCCATTAAAGGTGCAATAGAAGCAGATTTTTTATATCTTCCAAACATTCCTTGCCAACAAAAAAATAGATCAACCACCATTCAACACATCACCCATTTAATCGTATATGTCACAAAGAGACCAACGGTCATTAGCAACCATACAACATCGATTCATCAGAATGATATTATGTTTAATTAGTTTAAAATTTTCCCAATGCCACCGTGAAATAAAAAATGCACCATTTCTATGAATTTTACAACCCCAAATACTCCAAGGGGCCTTACTAAGAACAGACATTGAATTGACCATCATGTCTTAGCTTCTAATTTGACATATCAGCCCCTCCAATTTTCAGCATTAATAAAATGTTTAGATAGTATTTTAAGGGAGGGAAGCTTAAGTTACACAACATGAAGATCGGTGTTTGCAAAGTGCAACTAACATGCAAATTTCTTATTGCTACCAATACAAACATTGGAGAATCTAGACTCATCAAATGCATCACAAACTTCAAAGAAGACAAACCATAGTGCTTATTTAATGGACCTACCTGATACTCTATTAGCCATGATAAGCATGCAATCTTCAGCATATCACATTTTGTTGTTTATGGATTCAATTAATGGAAAATCTCATAACCCAGGAAAACGCTAACCATTTCTGAGAAAGCATAATGGATTCTCATGATTGCATAGACTAATTATTAAGAAGCTAATAGAGTTGATAGATTATTTATCAGGCATTAGGTGAGGCTTTAGGCTTTTATTATCATAATGCCAATCAAAAATAATGCTTCCTCATCATGTAGTTTGACCACCAAGTGCAAATACCCACATATTGGGGAGACTGGCAGAAATGATATAATTAGTGCATCCAAAGTTAGCTATGAATCTTCGCATCAAAAAGGATTTCACTTCATCCCAGTAACTTGTTCATGTGATTACTTCCAAGACAGAGTGCTACAGCATGCCTATAATGATGCCCCATATTAATAATGTCCACTTAACTACAGCATGCTGTAGATTTCAGACATCAAGACTATATCTACAGTTCTTTGCAATGATCCGTGTGCATCGTGGAGCAGGCTTGTTTAAAGGGGTTAGGAATCAAAATTTAATACCAGAGCTTATAGAAACCATATTTAATAGCAGAACATAGAAGACAAGACCATTAGCAGTTTATATTCTTCTGCATTTGCTAATATTTTCTTTTCATTACAAATAAGCATTTAAATCACAAGCTTGAGTGATCATTTTTACCAAATATTGGTACCATACAAATATGGTTGCCTCATTGACTAGGACACATTTGTAATCAAATATCAACAGCTTTTTTTTATTAGTAAATAACTTCAATTACAAAGCACTAAGAAAGTTGCAACCCTAGTACAAAAGGTACTCCAACTTCACCATTGCAGGATAGCAATAGATAAATGATAATTTACCATGGTACATAAATTAGACTCCCATATTCAAAGAAGTGAAAGAATCATAGGTCTTAGAGGGTTCAATATATTATGATATAACAAAACCTTTGATGGTCCTGCAGCATGAAGGATGTTACAAGCTTCCCGACCATCTCTTCCAGAGCCAATCCTGTGACAAGTATATCACATCTTTAGGCACGAGCTACAGCAATGCAAAGGCAAAGGATAGAGAAAAGAATACAAGCTTATCTTTTATAATATATACTAAGATTCGCTTCTGAAATTTTATTAGTCTAAAACTTCAAGTAGTAGTAGATTCAAATGGGGATATGAAAACAAAAAATAAAGAACCTTATAGGTGAAATTTAATGTGTTTATGAGTTCAACTCAACCCTTACGTATTTATATATTAATACACACATTTAAAGAAAGACATAAATGCAGGTCAGGAGGAAGGATGAGGGCTCCTAATAGAAAGAGTAAGTGAATGGCAAAACAGGTGCAAAATGCAATCTACTCAGCATAATAACACGGGACATCTATGCATGTGTCCCATTATTGGTTGAAACATTAATTTCACTTTGTATGAGATGATATCAACTTATTATACTCTTCCATAAAAGTAGTTAAGGACTGGATTAGAAGCCAACAAATAACACACAAGTTAGGGAAAGCAAAGATAGTGACCCTTTTAAAATTTCATATTCCAATTTTTGAACACTTTACTCTTTATTTTCTATTCATTTAGTTAACTTTTATCTGCTAAACTTATTTCCATGCAAATTTCCAATAATCCGAAACAAGTAGAGAAGAGGGAAAAAAATGAGAATCATATATTGATGACCTATATGGTATATCTAGACATATCAAGATGTAAAAGACTCATACTCAAAAAGATAAGCTAATAGATACCTGAATCCAGTCAACTGTTCTGCTTCAAACTGGTTGGGAGTCAACATTGAAGCCACTGGGACAACCTAGTCATAAAGAAATACCAAAATGTTACCATCACATCAATTTTTATATAACCTTTGGATTAAGAACATTTATATCAATTGGTAACTATTCATGATTAAATGATTACTCCAGCTGTCCCATATTCATGATCTCATTGACAAATTCCAAACACAGTTAAAGACATTGGTCTTACATAATTTTTAGCTTTAGTAGTAGTCAAGAACATCCAAATATTCCAAAACTCATATCCAAATTGTATATATGAAAAGGATAAGATATGATAAGTATGCAAATTAAAAAAGATATCAATGGATATCAGATTGCTCACCCTTTCACGATATACTGATACCAGCTCTGGAGGGATATAGAGCTTTCCTTCATCACCTAGCACTGGATCACAGACTAGCCATGAAAATCCAAATATCAATTAGATATACATGAAAATGTTTTTCCCCATTTTGAGGGCAAAAAAAGATATATAAAGGGACATTACCATTCTCTAAGACACATTTATTATGCTTCACCTATTAGTCTTAAGCTAAAAAGCAACAAAGAAACACCGTTGTATATTTATCACACTTAGAACCTTCTATTGCTTCATTGCAATGTTGTGTCAGATTTGTGGAGACATGTATTTAGAACCTTTGGGATTCATTGGGTTTTACTGGAAACAATTATTGACCTTTTGTTTAGATGGAGGAACTAGGTTGTTAGGCATTCATCAGATATATGGAATATGGTCATGTTTGATGTGGACCATATGAAGGGAACGTAATCAGCGCATTTTTGAAGATGTAGAAAGTATGGGTCTCAGCTGCTAGCAACCTTTACTAGTTCCTTATATGAGTGGTCCCGTGCACAAAGATTTACGAATAGTGATTCCATACCTACTTCTATGGATATGGCTGTCTTTATGTACATGATCTTTTCTTGTTGTAGTTCATTAGGCTTCTTTGTGATCTTTGTAAATGAAGTAGCCTTTGTTTAAAAAAATTATTCTTACCTATCAAAAAAAATCTATGACACTTGAAGCCTAAATATAATAAACAGATACTGGATATTTTATCAGCTCAAGCCAATAGTTTATTCTCTTCAAATCTTCTATTTAAGTCTATGGGGCACTTTAAACTGAGTGTCCTTCAACTTATAAAGCCAGTATGACCTACAGATTTACTTGTCCAAAAACTCAATTCTAACCTAACCATAATTGTCACCAGCAGCAGCCACAGCTGCATCAACTACAATAGGTAACAGCAGTGCCTCATTCAAACTACTTTTTGCCAGAAATCAAAAACCATGTTTTATTTTTCCACCATATTTTAACTACGTAGATTTTTTTATTTTAGTCTTTACATAAATCGATATTTTTCAGTATAGAAAGAGCGCTACAAAAGATGTACTTAAAGACAATATAAAATTACCATAAATCAATATAATCTGTCAAAGTACTCTTCTTTGTACAAAAGAGTATACAGCTGGAAATTTTACATCATAGTGAGAACAATATATTCAAGTAAAAAGTACAACATGTCCATATATGTACTCAACAGATCAAAGCCCTCACAAACTACTTTCTCTAGTCACTAGTATCTAGGTCACTATCTTTTATGGCAATGACTGAAAAAATTAGTAGTCCAATCTTTATCTGAAATGTTATGTACTCACCATATATAAGTTTCGGGTTTATAGAACGAAGCTTATTGACAACTTCCAATATAGTGTTCAAAAAGGAAACTGAACCAATATAACCTGCAAATAAATTAGTCAACACTTAAAGCCATGTAAAATGAAAAAAAACATGTCCCAATAAAGAACAAATCTTAGAAATTGAACAAAATAGCCAGATTACAGGAAAGCAATTTTGATCATAGTTTATCAGAGAAGGAAGATATAAAAGGGCACTATGGAAAATGTGTTTGAGTTAAAAGCAAACACAATAAGAGGAAGATCCAAATACACATATAATTTCTTTCAAACAGTCAAAAATAAACTCAATTTTCAAAATAATAGATTTTTTTATGGGTAAATAATGCAATATTATTGATAGAGATAAAACTTTATTTTTCACAATGATAAACACTATGGATTAAAAAGCATACAAAAAATCACAAAAAATATCAAGTGGAAAGTCTAACTAAAAAATGAATGAACATTGTGAACAACAATTCCACTATAATCCACATCAAACAGCCTAGCACCATATTCCAAACATCTGAGCCATATTTCCCGAACTAGTTTCTCCAACAACAAAATAGATTTGCAGCAGACCCCAGCATGACCCAGTGAATTCCAAACATCTGAAACACATCTCCTGAGAGAGCATGAGCAAAATCACAGTGAATTAAGAGGTGGTCCACTGTTTCCCCATTCCTTCAACACATACAACACCAATTTGCTAATAGCAAACCCCTCCTTGTAAGATTATCCAACGTAAGGATCCTACCTAAAGCTGCTGTCCACATAAAGAACACCACCCTCTTAGGACTTCAAGGAGGAAATTGACATCTTAAGTTAGAAAAATTCTTTTCCACGCCCTTAGGTAACATAAATAAAGTCATATCTATCAGATCTCAAGCTAAACCCTTTGTTAGACCTATAAAAAAATTTAGAATCAATATTCTCTATCAAGACTTTGCTTACATAACTTTGGAATAGGAAATTGATACTTAAAGAAGAAAATGAATTTTCTACTCCCTTACTAGGTAACATAAATAAAATACAAATCTATCAGATCTCAAGCTAAAACCATTTGTTATGCCTTTAACAATATTTATAATCAATATTCTCTATCAAGGATTAGGAATGACTTTGCTTACATAACTTTGGGGAGCACATAAATCAGTATTCACTATCTCTCATGTAGATTTGCGTTAAAAGAAACGGGTATTTAATTATGAACATCCAATGGGTAGTTGACCCTGTCAATTGATCATACAATCATTGTGAAATCAAGTGTAATGTCACAAGACTCCAAAGACACAGATTTAGTTAACCAAAAAAGGTGAGCATGTCATTAGCAGTTCATGGTGCTCTTTTTTGGGCAAAACAACCCTCCATACAAAAATCTAGCACAATGGTTTCCTTCTTTCTGGTTAGTAAAAAATTCATTATAAGCAAAAGAAAAAACCTTCAGCCCTTGTGGGCTTAGCTACACATTGCTAAGGAGTGATGAGGTTGGGTGTTGATAGGTGCCTACCTAGGAGGTTAGAGTATTCCTTTTGAGGTGATTTAGGGAATAGATCTCATCCACTCATTTCCTTCTTCAGTTACTAAGCAGGAGTTAAAAATAAAACTTTCATTGCAAAATATAGGCCAGATCCATAGTACACTAGTGATGGAAGGAGCACCAACATCATTTAAGATTTTATTTTTGAATTTGAAATTAATTTTGTCTTTGAATTTGAATTTGGATTTGGATTTTAAATGTTGAGGGTTCATGGAATTTTATTGGATATTTCCATTTGAGCATAATTTTTGATACCCTATTTAACTAATGCTCTTGTAATTGGGAAATGCATTGTAATTTAAATATGAAAATTATTATTTAAGAATGTTTTTATCTTTGTTTGGGGGTGATGTGGTGATGCCCATCGCTTGCAGGCTGATTCTAGGTAGTGAAGCCTAGGGTTTGTTCTGTTTATCTCTTTTGTTCCTTGGTTATCCCTATTTTCGTACACTTTCCTGCATCAACTAGACATATACCATAGACCACAAAATGGAATAGAAAAATAAAACCAAATCAGATCTAAAAGGCAAAAGACCTAAAAATTTGCAAGGAGTTCATTGGACAAGATCTTATAGATGTCAAAAGCTGATAAGGTACACTAAGGGTTGGAACATGAGGATATAGTAATAGAGTGCACTGCACTATGGTCCACTAACATGCACCATAGAGTCTATATTACCATTGGGCATAAATTATGTCAAACTAGAATTAGAAAATATCTCAATGACTGCCTCAAAATAGACACCTTCCTACTTCCAAGTAGATCATTCTTTAGTTCTATCTAGACACTGTTAGGGCTTGGGTTGATACAATCAAAGAAAAAAGCTTTTGGCATTTGAAACCTCATGCATTGAGGAAAGCATCTTTTTTTTTTTATGATGTAGGAAAACTTCACTCAAATTAGTTGCACATCGTAGAACATACTGTACAACAATCCTCATTGTTGATCAAACTCCTACGGGTAACTGACCCCACATTAAGGAAAGCTTCTAAAACTGTGGATCCATGCAAGAAGTAAAATTCAGCATGTAATTGGTAATACTTTATCTATAACTGGCACCAAGTGTATCCCTTGTTAGGGAAATTTGGGAAAGAATCCACAAGACTCAAGTTTTGGGGAATAAAATCAGATGATAAATGGTGAAGCATGGTAGTGGACTGCCAGTTGGTTTGTGGAATGGATAGACCTTAAAAGAGCTACAGGAGTTAATTTTGTCTTGTACAGGTAGAATTAAGATAGAATTATCTTGTAGATTTTTTTTTTAAATATTTAAGTAAATATTTCATTAATGAAACGAAAAAGGGGCGCAAGTCAACCCACGTACACAGGATGTATGTACACCAACATTAGGGGAATTATCGTGTAGAATTTATAGATTCGTTGTAAGCTTGAGCTTTTCTTCATGGACCGTTTTTTCGCCCCCTTTTTTTAATGAATAAGTGGACAAGTGGGTATATATCCAGTATCCTTCACTGTATTCACAACCTATTGTACTCTTTTCCTAGATTTGACTATAACATTTTTTTATTAATTATCCACACATACAAACACACACACACAAAAAGTGCTAGGCAAAGTGAGGTCTAGAGACCAGAATTTTGAATGGAACAAGGTAGTTTGGATTAGGAATTCGTACACAGGAAAACATTTATATTGTGTTTGGCTCATACAGGAAATAGGTAGTGATCTACTACAACAGACTTAGATATTTGAACAATCGCTATAGTTAACTTATATAAAAATTTTTGAATATGGAGCTCAACCATACAAAACCATTTATTCATCTCTCAAATTCTTCAATGCCTCTTAAGAGGTGCCATCTGTAGGATTAGCTATCTAAATCTCAATATAACTCATCAAAAATGATTTTGAGATTGTTAAAGCATCAACCAGAAACAAGTTATAACAATTACAGGAGGTTCTGTTGAACATGCTTCCTCTGCCACACATGGTTCCCGTCTATAACTAACTAGAACCAGATCCTGCTTTTTCTTATAAATACTTGTAGATGACCAAACAAAAAAAAAAATTCTCCTCTCCTGTCTCCAAAAGGTTTGCTAAACAAATCCCTCTCCAAAGATAATATACAGCTACCATGGCACACAAGACCAAAGATCCAAGAATCAAATGACAGTTACAGAAAATAACTTTAACATACCTGTTAATAAATGAGTGTAGTATAATAAATTATTTGCTTCAAGGCCTTCTATTAGTTCCCATAGCTGCTGTCCATTCAAAACTTGTCCCTTAAAACTTGGGTATCCTGCATCGTTTTTCAAGTAGGCTAAACCAGGGTTACACCTTTGTTAGACAATGCCAGACTATACAGATCGATAGATGACATCGCACCGTAAGTCAGGCCTCAGAGTTTCTGAGTCTGTTCGGGTGAAGTAATAGTAGCAGCTTGCCTGTGTGATTTGAGAATTGCACTGAATTAATTGGATCCACGTCATAGCCCAATAGTTGTAGACGGAAAAATGAAGCCAACTCATCAATCTCCCAATCGTTAAAATTTCTTATGAATTCCACACGCCAATTCCCTACTCTGCCCCTCCACCTGTCTCTTCAACAATGATCCCAAAGAAGCATTCTCATCTGAATGAAAAATAAATGCTAGCCTGAGATATTTGTTCTTCCATATACATTATTGTTTGTATATCAGTTTTAATACGCATTCTCCTGTGAATGAAAAATTATTGTAATACGCATGCAGAAATATATATATATATATATATATATTATTGATTAGTCAATTAACATGCCTCCACCATATTGTACCATATTATTTCAAGAACTCACATATCATTATATCCGTATTGTATTGCATCTGTCTCTCATGTTGGTATCAATGCTACTTAGCCCTCTATTTATATCTGTGGATCATATTCCATCTGTTAAAAATTGTAGTGCTAAACAAAATGAAAGATTCTACAAAAGGCGGAGCGAATTGAACACACTATAAACTAAACGGGAAATTATTGTGTACTCCCGGAGTACCATAAATGCATGCTCCCTCCTCTCACATGAATGGTGGACCCCACTAATTAAATTCATGATGGGACCCACCATTCATGTGAGAGGAGGGAGCACGCATTTATGGTATTCTGGGAGTACCTAATAATTTTTCTAAACTAAAGTAGAAAAGTTGGAAATAAAGTAAATGCATTTGAAACCTCAGAAGGAGCAGCGTCGATAAAGAAACCAATAATTGGTGAGAAATCCTTGCCATCTTTGCGTGCAACAAGTATTTGAAAATTGCTCTACAAACAATAATCGCATAAAAATACATTAACTAAATAAATTAGAAGAACATAAAGATTTCTGACAATTAAAGCAACCTGGTGGATGAAGTATAATAAAGAAAATGAGAAGCAGGAGGAATCATCTTGATGCCCTTAAAAGCAGGCCCAACGGAAAACATCTGCCACATTGATTGATTGATTGATGAATAAAAATTTTGTGGCTCTCTCGTGTACGTGTTGCACAAAGAGAGAACGAAAAATGAATCTTTCGTTTAGTCCATTTTAAAGGGTAAATAGTAAAATACTAAAATAGAAAAGCAAATTAAACATGAATGGTAAATAAAAAAAATAAAAACAATTCAAATTTTCAGGACAAAAAATGTAGTTTATTTTATTTTTTTTGTAATTTTCGTTGATTTTTGTCCCCTTTTTTTTTTTTTACAATTACACTCGTCTTCTTTTTCTTCTTCTTTTAAGCATTTCGGTTGTATTTATAAGGGTAATGCTCAATAATTTTATTTCAATTGTTCTAAATTTTAGGTTCATTTTAGTGGTTTATATTATATATATATATATATATATATATATATAACAAAAAGGGACAATAAAAAAAAAATTCTTACAGTTTTATTACCCATGCAGGGTTTGTTTGAGAATAACTTAATTAGCTAAAACTGAAAAACTTTTTTGCTAAAAGTGTAAAAAAAAAAATTAAAAGTTAACTGAAAAGTGCAATGAGACTTATGAATAGTACTAAAAAGTGTACTGGGACCCATAAATAATATAAAAAAGAAGCCAAAAACTTTAAATAAACTAAAGTAAATAAGCAAATCTCAAACACACTCTATTTGGGAACAACTTATTTAACTGAAACAAAAAACTTTTTGCTAAAAGTGTAGGAAAAAAAAAGTTAAAAATTAGTTGAATAGTACAATGAGAACCATAAATAGTACCAAAAATAGGCTAAAAACTAAATAAGCAGGAGGAAATAAGCTCTTCCCAAACTCATCCTAAATCTCAATTTAAGGGTATCACTTTTGTATGCTAAAAAGAAGGCAAAAAAAAGTGTTGTTTTTACAAACAATCAAATTAGCTCTAAAAATAAGTAGGTTTAGTTGTTCAAGCAAGATTCACTATATTGTATTGTAGGGAGTTTTTTTCTTTTTTCTTTTTTTTTTTAAGCCGAAGAATTCAAGTTTACTCTCATGTGTAGGAGATATCAAATATGTTATATGCATCATCTCCCTCATGGTATGCGAAATTCATACACTATTTTACTTTAAAAAAAAAAAAAAAAAAACCATACATTATGAAAAGTTGGTGGATCAATTCATTTTTTTAGGTGGCAGCCAAAGGTGCCAAGTGCCAACTACACTAATAGGCCTTTGGTGCTCCTGTGTTATTACTTATGGTACGTTTGGTACATTGAATGTAGATTACATTAGAAATAGTAATCTTTATTACTGGGAATAGAAAACATTGTAATGGAATAACTATTACTATTCATAAGTTTTGTTGTTACATATGGAAAACTTGTAAAAGATGATGTATAAGGAAACTTGATATTTTTGGAAATATATTAATTTTAAAACATATTATATACACTAAGGAATAGCTATTACATCCATTTTAAAGAGGAATAGTTATTTTTCAATTTAAAGAATAGTTATTCCAATGTAATAACTAATCCATGTAATAAAGATGCAACCAAATGACCGAATTGATATTACACATGAATAATTATTCCATTACAGGAGCTATTACAGCGTATCAAACGTACCCTTACTTATCATGAGACTATTTGGAAATTTTGGAACCACAGTCACAACTTTGTAATAACACAAACTGAAATAAGCTAAAAGACAAAATTGTTTATGGAAAGGACGGGCTTGATGCAATTTTACTATTTTAGGCTTAAGGCAATAATGAGATTTTTTTATTCCAAATTTTTATTTGAATTTTATTTTCTATTAATAAAAAAAAAAAATCTAACAATAGAATTACCCAATAGTCTTAATTTTCATAAGTAAAAGACATATTCACTTAAAAACAAAATTTAATAGTTGATTTTTTCACATCAATTATGTAACCTTAGTCTCAAATTTTTTTGAGGTCAATTATATGTCCTCAACAAATTCATCAAGGTCAATCACGTGTATTCTTTTTTCCCTTTATTCTAATTTATTCAAAGTCATACTTTCTGTTACTTCTTTAAATGACATGTCATATTTTACTACTCCACTAATTTTATTTTTAGTCTTCCTCTACCTCATTTTGTTCCTTCAACTTATATCAACTCACACTTTCTTATTTGTGTATTAGTTGCTTTCCAATAAAATTAATCAAATCATCTCAAATAGCTCTGTCTTATCTTTTCATCAATAAGAACCACCACTTTCTTTGAGCAGGTTTTCTCATTTCAAATATTTTGTTCATAGTTGATCCTCAGCTCGAGAAAATGATGAAGGTTGCAGTAGGTTGAATGCTAGCTTCTTTCTTTCTTTCTTTCTTTCTTTTTATTTATTTATTTTTATTAAAGGATGGCTAGCTTAAAGTTAATCATTTTATTGTTATAATTGTATATAAAGTAAAATTAATTAGAAAAAAGTGAGCCACTTAATTTTTTCTTAGAGGTCACAAGATCATTAGGATGTCAAGCATCAAATCAATTAGAAAAAAAGCCAAGAACTTTAAGCGGGAGGTGCAATTTGCAAATATAAAAGCTACAAAACGTGAGAAGGAAGCACAACTTCAAGAAAACTCAAATAATTAAATCACTATTTCAAAAACCTAGACTGAGAGTAAGTTTGGATAGAGCTAAAAATGAAAACTGAAGCAGATCATGTTTTTTCTGTAGATCTTGTGCACTGTTCATGGGAATCACAAGTACACAATTCAGCAAATTTTACTTTAAAATTGGGTCCCACGGCACTATTCACATATTTAAAAATTATTTTGTTACAATATTTTTAATTTTCAACAATAAGCAGTATCCAAATAGACCCTGAGCTTCTGTTTGACAAGATTATTTTTGCTAACTTATTTTACTATTTAGCTTATTTTTTATATTATTTATGAGTCTCATTACACTTTTTGGTACTATTCATGAGTCCCACTATACTATTTCAACTAATCTTTACTTTTATCTACAATACTTTCAGCAAAAAATTTTCAGTTTCAACAAAATAAACGAATCTCAAACAGACTCTCAGAATTTATCATTGAAGTGACACTAGGGAACCCTACGGGGACAAACTAATTTCACGACAATCTATGTTAGTTTTGTGCATATAGAAGCTGGCAAAACATCTTGACTTCCACTGTGCTTAGAAGAGAATCCCACCTCCCACAGTTGGGCGAAATGCTAGCATGTGACTTTCGGCATTACTGTCCATACCATTTGATGTGGATGTGTTGTATTGTGAATTTTTTTTTTCTTTTTTCTTTTCTTTTTAATGTTGTGGGCTAACATAGTCATTGTCTTAAGTATTTAATAAAACATGAATTAGTTGAAGTATATTTTAGTGAGCATTTGTTAGACCCAAAGTGAATAGTAATCACTCATCACCACAAATTGTTAAATTGGGTCATTTTAGTGCATCTTTTTATTAATGGTATGGATTTATTATTGTGTAATTTATTTGGTTAAAGGCAACCACGGGCTTGAATTTTAAGTACTCACAATGGAAAGGTCATTACCCTCTACTTGCTAAAGTATTAGTTTGGCACATTAAAACCAATATACTGTGATCATCTCAAAATCCATATATATATATATATATATATATATATATACACATACATATATATGGTAATTCTACGGTACTCTTTCTTTTTTTGGAGGGTACTGTACCCATAAGTAGACAACTTGCTATACTAGATTACCAAAATATCCTATTATAAAAAACAAAATAAAAAAAGTTACCAAAATATCCAAATTTGACAATTTCATTCCCACATGGTACAGTACCAACATCACATGTGACTGTACTTTTCTCACATTTAGTGATTTCTTTTTTTTTCTCACATTTAATGGTTCCATTGTCACATTAGGTAATACCAACATAGTATTTGGTGGTACCCTAATATGATCAAGTTCAACAAAGATTAAGAGGTCTTTATGGTTATTGTACATTTGGTTTCCAATGGGGTTTAAACTTTAAAAACTATAACTTTCAAACTTTAAAAAGCTGTCATAGTTATTGTACATTTGTACAACTGGTGGGGGCTTAGCACCACATATGAAAAAAGGTCTTTATGAAAGTTTCTATTTTTATGGTCAAGTTAAACATTGATGATGCACAAAAATCGTTAGTGAGTTGATCGTCCACACACGTGTCAATGGGTGCACTTGAAAAACAAAAGAGAAGAACCAATCAAAGGACATCGATGGGGTACCAGCCAAAGACCCTCCAAAGGTTAAGTCAGAAGAGAGCTCTAACAATGCTAGAGAGTATGAGCTTTATAAAAATTGTGCGTACCTTTGTGAGAGAGGGTTTTGGAGCTTATATATTGGTGTAGATTTGACCTTAATTTCTTGAGGGAGGAGTCTTTTCCTTATGGGGAGAACTCTCCATCAAATTTTTGGATTTTTCAGGATGGTCTTCCTTGTAGATGATCCTCAATTATGGTTAGGCATAGGGTGCAAGGCTTTTCCATATCAGGATTCTTGATGAGCACTTCCAACCACATGAGTACCGTGCGTCCCCCTTTATTGGGTCCATCCACTTGAGGTCCGTCCACTTTGTTGGGTCTGTCCATATTGAGGTTTGTCTAATTGAGGTTCGCTTCCTCTGGATCCATCTACCCACAGAAATGTGTTTGTCAGTCTTGTTATGTTGTCAGCCTAATAAGACCATCTATTGTATTGCAAGGTGGGCTTGTCAAGCTAAACAATCAGATATTTGGTCCGTTCACTTATGCTTCGTGTCGTCAACTTTGTAGGTCTAAAAATACCCTTATCAAAGATCACATGTTAACTATTTTCAATTAACATGCAAATAACTTCAAATTTAATACTTGGTTTTCGTTGGAATATGTATCTAATCACACAATAAATTAAATTGAATAAAAACTTGATTTTTTTTTTGTTGGAATCTATATTTGAAAGAAGATAAGTTAAAACTAATCTTTTATATCTAATCATATATTGAACTAGTTGTTTGAATTGATAATTAAACTAGTTTTTTTGTTACTGGCATGTATCTTTATAATATACTAACTTGCTAAGCATTCCGAAGGATTCTAAAAGTAGTTGAATTAGTAAAAAGTGAGTGAGTTGGGCTCAGGCAACCATGTCTGCCCACTTGATCAAAACCCAACATAAAGCCTAAGGCCCATCAGATGAATTAAACTTGGTATGCAAGGAGAGAATTGGCCTTGGGCCTTATTGCAATGGGCCCAACCCCAAGATCGGGACCATGGCCGAGGGGAGGACAACTTGAGAGGCTCTTGAATGGACGGCTAAACGTTGACCGATAACGAAGGTAGTAGGAATGAAACACAAACCTAGTAAGGTTGGTAGCTGAGGACTAATAGTGCCATTAAGGAACCACCCCCAAACACTATTCGGTGTCTAGAATAAGTTTCAAAGGAATCCTCTAAAGTTATGAGGATCTCTTAGGATTCTAATGAACATAGGAATGTGTGTGAAAGTGGGGAGATAATGATTATGACCCCACTAATAAGAGACTATAAAAAGGAGAAGAAGGTAAAGGCAGGGGGTTGGAAAATTCTGGGGAGGGAGAAAGCAAGAGAGAGGAGAAAAAAGGGAAACACAAGGAAATTGAGAGAAACCAAGGGAAGTTTGGTGCCTAATCTATAGGATTGAGTCTTAACCCACTTATAAATAAAATTGTGACCCAAATACTCTGGTTCAAATAGTTCTGGGCGACCACATAAAACATTTGGTTTATACTTTATACTGAAAAATTAAAAATCAAATAAAATAAGGGTAAAATACAGTTAATGCCCATAAGATTTGGGTTAACGTTAGCTAAGTCCAAAACTTTTAAAAAGTGACCAACTTGGTCCCTAATCACTAAGAGAGAGAGAGAGAGAGAGAGAGAGAGAGAGAGAGAGAGAGAGAGAGAGAGAGAGAGAGAGAGAGAGAGAGGGAGAGTAATTGTTTAGGGTCCAAGTTGGCTTTACTAGTTTAGGAACCAAGCTAGTCAGTTTTGAAAAGTTTTAAACCTTGCTGACATTAGCCAAAATCACAAGGGTGTTAACTGTATTTTATCCAAAAAATAAAAAAGTAAAACACTTAGTTTATTAAAACACATTTGTCAATCTTGTTCATCATATTTCAAAATGTAGCCCAAACCAAACTTTTCTTTTACAAAAGTTTATTTTCAATGAAACTAGAGACTTGGTACATCATACATGACTAAGACACAATTATTTAGTAGCAATGTGTAATAATAATAAAAAGGTACATCAAAGAGAAGGTATCACATGTCAAATTTACAACTAATAAAGATGAAGCGGAAGTCGAGGCTCCATCACTGCAATAAGTGGGAATTTGAGAGCTGTTGCAAATCCATAAATTTCATCCATGCTTAAATCTTCACAGTTCATGTTATCTGGTAATTTACAGTAAAATCCATGTAACATATTAGCCAAGGTAGTGCTAACCACCTTTAGTCCATGGTTGTAGCCAGGGCACATTCTCCTCCCTGAACCAAATGGCAGTAGCTCAAAATTTTGCCCCTTCACATCAATAGCCTTCCCTAAAAACCTATCTGGGCAGAACTCTTCGGGTGCATCCCATAGTGAAGGATCTCTCCCTATACTCCATGTGTTTATGAAGACTCTAGTTCCTTTCTGAATTTTGTAACCAACTACATCACAATCTTCAAGAGCTAAATGTGGTACAAGTAATCCAGCCACAGGGTGCTTCCTCATTGTCTCTTTCACAATTGCTTCAATATAAGGAAGTTCTGGAATGTCTTTCTCTTCCACCCATTTCTCTCTCCCAATTACTCTATCTAGCTCTTCAGTGGCCTTTTTAATGAGGGGTGGTTGCTTTAATAATTCGGCCATTGCCCATTCCATAATTGTTACAGAGGTATCTACACCTCCAGCTAGTAGATCCTGACAAAATGTCAATACTAGTATGAGAAATTGCCAAAGCTTTTTTTTGCTCAATTGGTGGGCATCTCTTAATGTGCCTAAGACATTCAGGGTTCAAATTTCCACTTTCCTTTGTGTTAAATTAATATTAAAATCAACAAATTTTATAATTTAATTGGTTAGTATCTAACTATCGAATTATCCACAAAAAATTATTAATGTAAAATTTAATAAAGTAATTATTATCTAACTAAGGAATTGGAGAATCTAATATATTATACATAAGGTAACTTTTACCCATAAATGAATGTCAGAATTAATTAATTTTTTTTTTAATTTTAATTGTAACATATTAGTTTGTAAAGTTTATGTAGTAAAATTTGTAGTATACCTAACATCAACCAAAAGTAAATATGATATACTAGAGAACATGGGAGGAAAATAAGCAAGTGTAGGAAGAGAATTTATTCATTCCTCACATTATTGTCAATTTTGTTTCGTTCCAACTAGAAAGTTCAATTACTCTTAGACCCAACTCTTTTACTTAGGTCTAAATTTCAACCCACTCGGATCCATTCCACTAAATTTTGAGTGTTATGATGATTTCGGTTAGAATGTAAGAACAAAGATTTTGTTATTTCTAGACTCATTTTTTGTCATTACTCACCTATGAAATTTTTTTTCCCTTTCATTAAGGGTTTTTTTTTTTTTTTTTTCATTTACTTTACTCACATTTGACTTTTTTTCTTCATTAAGATTTTTTTTCTTTTATCCTATTTGACATGTTGTATAACAATGATATTAAGAATATGCGTTATTTGATTTTGATTTGAGAAATGATATGTTAGAATATTATGTGATAAAGAATTAAATCTATTTATTGTGTGTGTATATATATAATTGAATTGCTAAAGTCAAAAAAAAAAAAAAGACTTTAGAAAAGTAGCGATAGTACCTGGGTCAGTGCCTTAATACTGTCGTAAGTGAGCTTAACATCAATATTTGGATCATTAGCCAGCTGCAATAATATATCCACCATATCCATTGGCACAAAATCCTTCACTCCTTCCATCTTTTTCTTGTGTTCGTTAAACACATGGTCAAGGAACAGATCAAATTTTTTCTTTAAAGCTTTCATTCTCTTCACGTACCCCTGCAAGTCCAAGAAATTGAGCCACGGTATCCAATCCCCAATATTAAACACCCCATTTAGCAAGAACAACTCTTCTATCATTTCTTGAAATTCTTCAGGTCTCACTATCGAGGTCTCGTGTTTAGACTCATCACTAACATATTTCTTACTCAATATAATTCTGCTCATACTGCTTAGAGTAAAACGGAAGAGATGGTCTTTAAGCACAACCGGCTTCCCTGACAATGTGCAAAGGCGTGACAAAAATGCACGCATTTCTTCAACACGAATGTATTGATAGGACTCGAGGCGTTTTGTGTTAAACAACTCAGAGAGGAAAATCTTACGGCCTTGGCGCCAATATGGTCCAGCAGGTGCCCACGTGATATTGTGATGGTTATAAGATAAGTACTTGCCAGCGGCAGATTTGGGTCTAGAGGCAAAGACATGGTCATGTGTTTTTAGGAATTCCTTTGCCATTTCAGCAGATGAGGCAACCACAACAGGGAAAGATCCAAACTTTAGTTGCATTATTGGTCCATATTTTTGGGCCAATATGTGAAGAGATTTGGGGGGATGGGAACCTTTAAGATTTAGATTGCCTATGATTGGCCAAGGTTTGGACCTGGTGGAAATTTTAGCTGGTGGAATTTGAAGGGAAATAATTTTGAGAGAAAGGCTAAGGCCGCAAGTGATGCCATTACTATAAGAGCCCAAGAAGAGGAAGACTCCATTTGGTGACAGTTATGGAGGAGATGGTGGTAAGAGTTCAAGGTGGATGATGGGGTTTATATACTTGAATATATTTGTCTTTGTACCTACAATATGCACGTGATGTCCTTGTGTATTTTGGGCGTAATAAGACATAGGGGCCCAATATTGAATTATGGGGGATGTTGATGTTTATTATAATAGACTTTTCCCTTAATTATTTATTGTACCTTTTGTCCTTATGGCAAGTGTGAACAAAATATAGTACAATAATTTCTGCCCCCGCCCCCCCCCCCCCCCCCCCCCCCCCCCCCCCCCCCCCATCCTCACATTTTGGATTCTGAATTTCAAAGCCTCGTACCATCGGATTTGGATATTACACCAAGCATGTATCACACGGATGTAAAAGTTGATTGATTTTCTTTTTAACTTCTACACCCCATATACATGTTGCAATTGAATGGTACAATATAGAATAGAGGGATCCATGACTACTCTCCCAACACTCTCCTTTTGTTGTTGAAGTTACAACTGCTATCCACCTTGAAGCTACAGCCTCAACCACATGGTTCTTGGTTTACCATAATCTTGGTGTAATTCCATTAAGCCTTCGCACCACATCTATTATGATCATAGTTTTAAAACTAAACCAAACAAAAAATCGAAAAAGAGAATGATTTTTAGTTTTTTGGTTCAACCGGAGTAGAAATGATGTTTAGACTGATGACATTATAAATAAATAAATAATAATTTTAAAATAATAAGTATATATAATTTATAGTGTTTAGTTATATATGTGTGTGTTTTTTTTTTGCATCTAATAATTTTTTTTTGATAAACGTATTTTTACATCTAATAAAGTGCAATTCTTATATTACCATGTGATTCATGTTTAAATTTACTAAAGAAGCATTTTCCATCCTAACATAATTGACACAAATGTTACAAAAGCAAACCTATATAAAATTGCTATATATTCAGTCATTTATTGGTGACGTGGTTTCACATTTTTCACAATTTGATTAACTCATTGTCATGCATGTGTGGCATGTGGCTTTTTTTTGGACCCAATTTGGATTGAGGGGAAAAAGAGAGGAATAGAGTAAAATTGGCTGAAAATAGACTAATTTTTGGCCAAATTTACTTTACTCTATTCTACTTTTCATCTCTCCTCCTCAATCCAAACGGACAATTAGACTATAAGGTTGTCAACTGTCAAGCACTTTACTCCTATTTGCTTCCAGAAAATCAAAACAACAAAGTTACACACTTAAAAAAAAAAAAGTAAAAAAATTTGGTTTCTTGCTAATGGAAACCACCTCTCCAATAAGAGATTTCTTCCAAAATGTACGGTTGAGCTTCTTCCTAACAATATCATTAACTATTCTGCACAATAATGGTTTGAGCTACTTTTTTGGTTCAGCAAAAAAAAGATAAGAGATTAAGAGTTGAGGCGAAGTGGGATTGAGAGAGGAAGAGCAACAAAGATGAGAGAGAGCCACGCAAAAATACCTGTAAATAAAAAAGTTTGTGATGACATTTATAAGATAAACAACTCTCAAGAAAGTTATTTTTTACCAAAGTCTTCCCTCCCGCGTGCCACTTTATATGCTATAATATATTGTACACTTTTTTACAAATATGTACTACATTGATTACATTTTATATGTTTATAATGTAAGTTTACAATATTGCAAGTACAATGCAAACCAATAAAAGTCTTTTTTTTTTTTTTAAGTTCTTTTTCTTTTCCAATTCTCAATTCTCATACAATTCCTTCTCTTCCGTGCATTCTATGTTACAAAATTCTTCTTCTTTTTTATCTTCTTTTGTGCTATTTAAGTATAATTTAGATTTATTTTACTATTTTCTTTTTTAGTTCAATTTCTACTAAGTGCTATGAAACTGATTTTTAATTTATTTACTATAGTTGTCTAATCTAGTTGAATTTAAATTATTTTTATTTTATGGTTTCTTAAAGTGATTTTATTATATTTAATTTCTATGAATATCATTTCTTGTAATTATAAATATAGTCTAGTTTTGTTATATACTAATATTTAATTTCTATGAATGTTATGGACCCATGGTTTTTCATAAAAATAAGAAAAACATAAGATAAAAAATGACCTCTAGATTCTCAATCGGGTGTTTAGCTTGTTAATATTTTTGAGTGTTAGTAAAAATAACAATAAAAAAAAATTTCAATATAATAATCTTGCAATATTATATATGAGTTATGACTTCTACTTTGGATTTAAGATTTTTTTTAAACTAGTGCCTCATGTAGGCATGTATGTATGTATATAGTATGTCGTGGTTTGTGTTTTTCTTGAATCACAAATCAATAAGATTGTTTTATCTTGGCCCCCCCAAACAAAAATTCTTGGTTCCGCCTGGCTACTAAATAACTATTTAGAAACTCTTACCAAAAATAAAATAAAAGGCCAAAATACATAATAAGAAAATCTTCCATTAAGTTGCCTCCCAAAAAAAACCTCTTCCATTTAAAATGATAATAATAAATAAATAAATAAATAAAACAAACACATCATTGATTCATTATCAATAATAGTGATAAACTGTTAACCCTGCAAATTAAACTTTTTTCTTTTAGACTCTCAAGCACTTTGTGCATGGAGAAGTGTCAATTAAACTATAAGCTTAATTGTATGGTTGAAATTTTCCATATGAAATGTGCTAAACCAAAAAAATTAAAATAAATCAAGGATAGAAAAGACATTAATTACACGTTAATGGTTGTCTATGATTCGAATAGATCTCTTCATAATTCACTTGTACGTTTTACTTTATGGTTCATACATTTGCATCACGTGCATATCATGCAAAATGGGATTTCTAACATTATAATTTAAAGAACTCATTATAATTTACAAGTCAATGTCGGTTTAGGAGTGTTGAGGGCCATTTGTGGAAAGCCCAATGGAAAGAAAAGCCCAATGATAAAGGGCCACAGCAAATTGACTATGAATAGTTAAAAAAGACCATTAGGCCCAAGCGGCAGGAATAATGAGTCACTAGCCCAACAATGTATATTTGGGCCTTGAAAAGGTAAACGGGTTCAAAGAAGCCAGGAAAGAAAGAAATAGCATCCCATGGACAGAATATGAGTTAGAAAAGTGAGAAAGGGTCGCTGCAGGCCCAAGGTAATGTAAACTAAGAAAGTAAGGGATTTATGGCAGGCCCATAAAACCCAAAGATAATGATAAGGTTATTGGGCCGGGGAAGCCCAATGAAGTTAGTAAACAAAGCCCATGGGAGTGTGGAATTAGCAAACGGGCCGAGGAAGCCCAAGAGAGTTGGCAAATGGGCCGTGGATGCCCAAAAGAAGAAAACAAAGGGACATAGGAGCCCATGAATAAAAGGAAACAAAACAGTGCCTATGGTAGGCCACTGAGAAAGGGAATAAAACGGCTGGCCCAAAAAGGGGTCCGACAGGATTGAGTCATTACAGCAGGAACTATAAGCCAACACGGCAGGCAGCAAAGAAAAAACAAAGGGTAGGCACAAGAAATATAAAGCCCATCATCATACGAAGCCCAGTTTCTAATTGAAGCAAAGAATCAAAAGAAAGCCCACATAAAAGACCAGAAAAACGCAGAAGGAAAGTCTCCAGGTCACGGCAGACACATGAGCAGCAGGCAGCCTCTTGGACAAATTTAAGAGGGAAGCACGCGCAAGGCCCAGGCGCCACCAGCCTGTACCCAGCCAATACAGGACATGGTGGGGCCATGGGCCAAAGGTAAGAGGTAAAGGGGGTGTGGTTTGGTGGTGGGGAGAGGGGAAATGGTCTATTTTCGGCCCCTGCTCAAGCCTCTTTTGGGAGGTACGTCCTGCTGGGATGATAGACCACCTAAAAGAGGTAATTTGAGAGGGAACCGTTGAGTGCATGCTCTGAGTGTGAGGAGAGAGGAAATTTAACATTGTGGCAGGAAAGGCCGCGGCACACAGGGACAAAATGAGTCCGCGGTGCACAGAATGGACAAAATGAATCCACCTCTGTCTAGGCAGGGGTTTTGTACGATTGGCAGACATACCCAGACCAGACAAAGGCAGTTAAGGGGCAAAACAGTAAAACACTGGTCACAGCAGGCACTATAAAGAGGCCCTTACCGTGCCCTGTGTAGGGGATCGGAAAACAGGGGATTTTTCACAACGTAGAAGGAAAAGCAGAGTAAGAGAAAAAAGAAAAAAGATTAGAACGAAAACAGAGAGAAAAGGAAAGAAAACTAAGAAAGAAAGGAGAGAGTTAGTTTAGAGCATGCACCAATAGGTCGGCTTCCCTCTCTCCCCCTTCAAAAATCTCACATTTCTTCCAAAAAAAATGCAAAACGAGAACTTTCCCAGTGGGACTATAACCATTCAGGGCCGACTCCCTCAAAGTCATTAATTCCCGTAGCAGGATTCTTCCTGGGGATTATTTGCATTGAGAAGAGGCGTTCTCCCCTCTTTGGATTTGCTACGGCAGACAAGACTTATAACTTAATATTTTGCCTATTCAAATTAATCAATGTTACTCTCTTTATTTTTCTTAATGACTGGTATCATTGTAACGATAATCATGTTTTACTAACAAGAGATTCCTAGCCATCTGTTCGAATAGATAGAATACTCTGTTTTTTTAGTCATTATTATCTGCCTGCCATAACTTGTCTGCAACAGTCTAGCCTGCCATAACTTCTGCAACAGTCTAGCCTGTCATAGCTCGTCTGCTACGATTCTGCTTGCCGAAGAACTTGCTCCTAGCAGGCGTGGCATAAGTTTGTGCACAAACCGGCCCAAATTGAGTTGCAATTGGACCGGCCCCAGCTCCCTTACTCAGAAACACTAGGGCCCATCACCGCAGGAGGCAGCCCAGCCCGTTACCGCAGGAGGCAGCCCAATCCTACTCAGAAAAGGCCCCCACAAGGAGCTAGTGACATGTTAGATATTTAGTGAAAGAAAAGTTAACCGATGCCCCTAATTACACGTCAATGGCTGTCTATGATTTGAATAGATCTCCTTCGTAATTCACTTTTTTGTCTTACTTTACTTTATGGTATATAAATTTTCATCACGTGCATATCATGCAAAATGTGATTTCTAACGTTATAATTTAAAGAAGACATTATAATTTACAAGTCAATGTCAGTTAAGGCTTTAGGAGTAACATTTCATTTGAATTACACCGTTCCTGCGTAGAAATATTTTTAAAAGATTTTTATGGAAAAAGAAAAATATAACTGATTTTTTCAGCTTTTTTTTTTAAATTTCTTTTCATGAAAATGGTGTTAATTTTTTTTTTAAATTGTCTATTAACAAATGCTCCAAGGACACCCGTTAATGTAACCTATTTAGTTATTATCTTAATGTAGAGATTTTTTTTGATAGAATTTCAATCTATAGCATCCGCTTTTAATGATTACTCTTTTTATTATTAGACCAAGACATCAATCAGTTTCGGTATAAGGGATTGAACTTTTTTTTTTTTTTTTTTGAGATAAGGAGATTAAATCTCAGATCTCTTATTCAAATATATTACCAATTGAGTTAACCGAAAGCCACATCTTATTGTAGAGATTAAGGGTCCGTTTGGTAGAGCATTTTAGTAACATGTTTTTAGTTTTTAAACATGTAAGGACCAATTTTGACTCGAAACCAAAACAGGAATGGGTTCAGGCCCAAAAAGCCCGAACAATGAATTTGTAGAGAGTGGGAGAAAAAGCTAGTCTGAATCTAGGGAAAAGATATTGGTTGATAGTGTTAAAGGGAAAGAGTTACACATGCACAAATACAAAAAGCATCTTCGGATATGCCCTAATAGTATGATCAATAATATGGAACTCTTTCTTTTTACTGTTGTATTTCTTCAACCTTTCGCTTCTTTTTTGTTTTTCTTTTTTCGTCCCCTTTTCTTTGAATCTCTTTTCGTGTTATATACTATGTTTTTTGCACCATTTTCTCCATCCACGTGTGAGTCAGGTGTTGGAAGTTTTTCTGTCCTCTTTCGCCCCTCCTTGAACCTTCTACTCTTAGCTGTAAGGCTGCTTGTTTACTATTCAGGCATCACCTCCACATTAATGCGGCCAGAGAGTTAGTTGGGCAGCATTTAATGCGGAGGTAGCAGTACTTTCAGATATTTGTTATTCTTCATCCTTATCCTTTATCTGGTATTTTCTCATCTCCTTGTCGCAAAGTTCTTCTAATATGCTACATTAAGGGATTGAAAAGGTTCCTGGCCACCTCGGACAAAGGTTCTGAGATAGTCGTTATCCTCGGACATGATTAAGTCCTCCATAAATATTCTTTACCTCTTCCTATAAAATAGTTTTCATTTCTTCCTTTGTTGATCGTCCTCAGATACGCTCTTATCCTCGGACTAGGTATTGGGCCATAGGCCCAGCCCTTTCCCACGCGAATAGTACCTATGGGATCTATTGACCCCCACAAAATAATATTACACGTACTTTCACATACTTTTTTACTTACATGTATTTTAAAAAAAAATGCAAACAATATTATTCAAATTCCTCAATCAAACGGGTCGCGTTTAGGATGTACCTAACTTGGTTTATAAAATTTACAGCTTCTATAAAAAAAAATAATAATAAAAAAATTTTTGCTTAATGCAAGCTTACTGTTTCTACTATTTGTAGCCCCACGCGGGTCTGGCAAAGAAATTTTCTTTCTGTGGCGTAAGTGAGCTTAATTGTTCAATCAGCCTAGCACATTGGGGTCCCACCATAACCTGTTGCTAAAAAATAAGGTAAAGTTGATTGTTTGTGGGTCCTATGCTATAGTTTTTGCCCAAATATTAGGCTGTGTTTGGTTCGTGTAAAACCATTTCCGGAAAATATTCTATTTTTCAGAAATGCTATTTTTCGGAAAGGAAAATGTTTTCATGTGTTTGGTTGCATTTCAAAAAATTTTCCGGAAAATATTTTCTGATGTTTAGAAAAGAAGAAGGAAAAGACAAACCCAAGAAAAATATCATCAACGATTGCGATCCGAGATCGCGATCTTGCTAGCGCGAGCTCGCGATCGACGCGTCGCGAGATCGCGCCGTTGATCGCAATCTCGGTCGAAGGCAAAATCGCGATCAACTGCGCGATCTCGCGAAGGCGAGATCGCAATCAACTGCGTGATCTCGCGAAGGCGAGATCGCGCCGTCGATCGCGATCTCGGTCGAAGGCGAGATCACAATCAACTGCGCGATCTCGCAAAGGTGAGATCGCGAACGACGCTTCTCGAGATCGCGCCGTCGATCGCGATCTTCGCGGTGATCGTCAGACTGGAGCTCGCGAGATCGGCGCCGCCTGGAGCTCGGAGTCCGCCGGCGATTGTCGGACTGACTGGAATGTTTCCTCTCCTCTCGCGCGCGCGCGCTCTCTCTTTTTCCGGAAATGCTTTGAAGTGAAAATGAGGGGAGAAAATCATTTCCGGGTCAAATGTGAAAATATTGGTCAACCGGAAGTCATTTTCCGGAAAATATCATTTTCCGTGACAGCCAAACATGCGGGTTTGGGGGAAAATGATTTCCGGAAGTGATTTTCACCCAAAACAAACACAGCCTTAGTTACTTTTTAATTATTGCGGGTCCCACTCTAGTTTTTTGCTATAGTATTTTTAGTGAAAAAAAAAAAAAACAATGAACTTATTTGATTTAGCTTCTAGTTTTTATTTCCTAGTACATTCAGAAAAAAATTAGATAAATTAAAAAAATTAGATAAATTATTCCAAACGGAGTTATATATAGTAGTAGCTTAACAGGCTCCTAACTGATGCCAATTGCTATTGGCCTTTTGTTTCAGAAAATGCACCTTTGTAGGCCGATGAAACAATGAAGATAGCAAGGATGAAAGGGATAGTAGCATGAACCTTGGGATTTCATTGCAATTGTTTGAGAGTATGAAAGAAATTTCATTACTAATGACCTTTTGTTTCAAAAAATGCACCTTTGTAAGCCGATGAAACAATGACGATAGTGAGGATGAAAGAAATAGTAGCCTGAAGTTCTGAACCTCGGGATTTCATTGCAACTGTTTGAGAGTATGAAAGGGATTTCATTGTTAATGGCCTTTAGTTTTAGGAAATGCATCTTTGTAAGCCGATGAAACAATTAATATAATGAGGATGAAGGAGATAGTAGCCTAAACCTTGGGATTTCATTGCAATTGTTTGAGAGTATGCACAACACTTTAACATAACCTCATGACCAAAAGTAATTAATAGGTGCTCTCCAAATATGATAATGTGGGTCCTCCTCTCTCTCGCATTTATATTGGCCACTATGAGTTTAAAAGAAAAGAGCATCATGTCATTGTGTTTTGAGAGGAATAAAAATTCTTTATCTCACTTTTTTTTTTTTTAATTAATTTTATGCTCTATCAATAATAACTTAGTACATACTCATTTGACTTTCTTTATAAAAAAACTAAAATTTTTAAAAAATAAAAATCAAATACATAATATACTGTGATTAATGAAATATAAAGTGAAATACAAAAATTATTTTATAATTTTCCCATAAGTAATTAGAATATTATCAGCATGTAATTCGCATTAGTCGTTGTGCTCTTTCCCATATTGTACCATAATATTTCTTTTCTTGGTAGAAAGTACCATAATATTTCAAGAACTCACATATCATTGTATCTGTTTTGTATTGCATTTGTCACATATCATTAGCCCTCTATTTATATCTGTGGATCATGTTCCAACCTGTCCGACAAATTGACATGACAAAAATTAGAAGCACAGGTTCCACAGCTAGATTAATCAAGTTTCTGTTTCTAATATGTCAGAGACAAGCACTGTCATTAAGACAGAAATAGATTATTACAAGGAAGTACAGTCACATCGAGGAGGAGAAGTGTAACTCCCTGGTTTTCGAACTCTTAGAGTATCTTCGGCTGCTCAAATTTTTGTATTGTTTAGAGTGTGAACAATTCATTTTACCTTTTACCTACCTACTTTTTATATACATTCTTTAACAGATCCTCTATTATTTTCTCTATCCTATTTAAATATTATTTTTTTAATATTTCTTTTTCAACTTGCAAGAAAAAACATGTGGTACTAAGAGCATTTTCAGCAGACTAGTCAAATTTTTGTACTGTTTGGCTAATGAACAGTGACATTTAGCTTTTTTGCCTACCAACTTTTCAAATACACTTTTCAACAGACTCTCTATCTCATTCTCTATCTTATTTAAATATTATTTCTTCATTTATTATTTATTCTTTTTTTTAATAACTACACATCTTCCAATATTTTTTTACTCAACATCTAATTATTATAATAGAAAATAAGAATTTGAAGAATGAACAGTAGCCCATCAGACTTGATGGGCTACTGTTCATAAGCCAAAAAAAAAAAACTGAGTTTGTCGAGTCTGCTGGAGCACTAACAGAGCACATACTCTCCAAAATTTAGCTAATATATGTGGATGCCTCTACCGCTGGAGATGCTCTAAGGTGGTACTACATATGCATAAAGAAGAAAAGTGTTGTCATGGTCAGTAAAATCACTTGGAGTACAAATATAATAGTAATCTATATATCTATATATCTATATATATAATATATAATAATAGATGAAGCTGAGAAAATTTCAAATTAGAGTTTCAATTTTGCACCATGTATCCTAAATTAATTATTCTTAAAGAATTTTATTTCTTAATTTTAGAATCAAATGTGACACCACATCATAAATATTTATCCAAGTGAGTTATTAAGTACAAAAACCAAAGAATCTAAAATAAATGAATCCTAAAAATAAAAAATAAAAAAACAACTTCACAATAATTTTTTTTTTTTTAAATATGGACAATTTACATTTTATACCTAATAATATCCTTACAAAATTTTTTAAAGAGTTAACAAAATAGAAATATGACTATCAATAGTATTTAAATTATATATATATATATATATGAATATGAATTATATTATGTATCTTATTGTATATCTTTAAGTGTATCCATACATATGTATGGGGTTACAAGCTAATAGTATTAAGTATTAACCCCTTTCCATTGGCAAAATTGATCCACATATCTTAAGAAACGGGATTGGGCTGATTTGCAAGTTTTGGCAAGTAACAAAAAGTTGTTTTGGAATTTTAATCGACCAATCTGGACTCAAAGAGTCTACTGATTCGGAACAGCTACCACGTCAAATTCAAATCCAAATCCCATTCACTAAATGTTACCCATTTACTGACACATAAAAAAAAAATACATGCATACATACACACACATATATAATTTTTTTTCATCAATCTAATTTCTTCTTCATCAACTGCTTTCGTTATATATTTTTTGTAACATAGACTTTTATCTATAATGAAAACATACAAACTTTTAAAATACCAAAACAAAGGAAAAGGCACAATGGAATTAAAAAGTGAAGTTACAGACTTTAAATAAAATAAGACAGACATTAGTTTCACAGGTCAATTTAATGCAGAACAAAAATTTAATAGAATAAAAAAAAATTATGTTCTATCATTGATGTCCAAAAAAAAAAAAGAAAAAAGAAAAAATGACTAAATTATGCAAGGAAAAAACTAATTCAAACCCAAAGGCATCGAAAGGAAAAAAATGTAACCTAAAAAAAAGAGAGAAACATAAGGAAATTAGGTTATCCTAACCTTTCAATTTGATTCAGTATCTCTTCTTTCAAAATACCAAATTGTCGTATAGAGAACTTTGTCAATCTGTGCTTTGACAAAAGGAGGGGCAAAGAAGGATTTTGAAATACAGTGAATAAGATGAAAGAGATACTACAAAAGAAACTGTAGATGTATGCAAAGTTTTACAAACATTTTAATATGGATTAAACAACCGAAAATACGTAAGATCAATCGCACATAACAATTTGTTTTTAAAATAAAAGGCTATTTCTATAGATCCACAAACTAATTTAAACATTAATGTGTACACCTTCCTCCAAAAAAAAAAAAAATTTAATGTGTACACGCACAATGATCTTTAGTAGGGACATAATGTTAAGCAATATTTTGGCTATTTAATTTTACCCAAAAAATTTATAATAAAAAAAAGGCGTTAATCAAATCCAATAAGTGAAAATTAAGTTATCAAAAAACAATAATAAGTGAAAATTAAAAATAACATAGTTTACTGCCAATAAAAATGTATTGATTCCTTTAAACAAATATACAATCAAACAGAAAATATGACTTTTTAGCACAAACATTAAAAGGGTTTTGAATTTTTTAGTTTCAGATAATAGATGCCCAGCATTGAAAAATCAACCATTATTTAAGGTAAACATGTTTTTTTTCTACAAATATTCAGGTACTAAACCCCATAATGGCACCCAAAAAAAAAAAAAAAAAACTGGATTATGATAGATCGGGAAGAAAGCATCAAAATAAAGAGTATAATAACAAAATGCTGACCATGGGTATATGGTGCTGCAGAAAAGAAGCCAAATAGAGTGGGTGTCAAACTGAAAATTGGAAGGAGGAAGAGGTTTTATTTTACGGTTTTATCTTTTGCCGAATGTAGGGGATTCATCTTTTCTTTGAGGTGGGTGCTGTTTGATTAATGGTGTGGCGATTCAGGATTTTTTTTAAAGAGTTTGGTTTCCTCGATCTATGAGGATCAATAGGAAACATATTATTGTAATATACATATATTGTATGGCAATTAAATTTGTGTCCTAAATCTAATAGGAATAAGAACTCTACTGCGAGACTAATTTGGTATCCCAACAGGACCATATATACACATAGGCTTAGACTTACGTTCCAAAAGTCTCTCTCAGTTTCTTTCTCAGAGAGTTCTTTGTTGATTGCATCCTCTTACGACTATCAAACATGTCTCTACTCAGAAACCACTCCATGATCGACCATACTAATTTCTTGGTATGGCAGCAAAACCAACCTAGCAGCAACCAGACTACGATGTTGAATGTCTTCCCCATCAAATTTCAACTGTGTAGTCTGCGGAAAGTAGAGTTCTACAAAGTCTGTTGGAACTTCCACAGGGGCAGGAGGGACTTGATCTGCTATGGGAGCCTCAGACACTTAGGTAGGTTATTCTGGGGGAGGAGAGCCAGGACCTGGGAGCTCGCGGATGTCCGAATCATAGTATATGCTCTCAGGTCGTCTTAGGCTGGACTCAGCAGGGATCCCAGCAGCATCAAGGGCTTTACCCCAAGTGATGTTGCAGTAATCCCTGGCTACAGTAGAGAACTCCTCTGTGAGTCTGCTTTGAGTCTCCTGTACCCCCAGGGCATACGCAGCCTGCTTCTCGGCCTCAGTTGCCTCCTTGAGTAGTTGGGTAGCCTCCCTGGCCTTGCGAAGTTCTTCACGAAGTTTTGTCACTATCTATTTCTCTATTGCCAGATTTATTTCAGAATAGTGCAGTTCCTTGCGCACTTCTTCAAATTGTCTTTCTGTCGTCTTCAAGCCTGCCTCGGCACTATCTCTCTCCCTAACGGCTTCTTTCAGCTGCTCGGCCATTTTAGCTTGTTTTTCTTTTAGGGCGCCTAGCTGCACCTCTACTTCGGCTCGAGCATCCTGCGCAAGCTTGGTCTCACCACGGGCATTCTTTACCCACTCCTCGACCACAAAAACTTGCTGTGTGACCTAAAAAAAAAAAAAGCATGTCACTTTTGCTATGAAATGCAAGGAAATAGACGTATTAATGAAGAATAATGAAAAAAGTCACTTACCATAGCCAGGTCCCTTTTAAGGGATAGGAAGAGTTCAGGATGATTGAAGGTCCTATAGGCCTCCATATCCTTTGGGAGGAGGAGAGGCTGCTCCAGAGCCTCGACTACCAGCCCAGCGTGCCCCCCGCGATAATGCCTGAGGGTGGTATCATACGCAATTGGCATGTCATCTACCTCCAACACGGGCGACCAAGTATGGGTTGGGCGGCGCACTTGGGCCACCGAAGGCTCCTCTCGGCTATCCACAGAATTGGACCTTCTGTTTCTTTGGTCCTGTGATTGCCTGGGCTGCTTGCTTCCTTTGGAAGGGCCCAACTCTCCCTCTTCAGTAGCCTCAATATGCCTTTTCTTCCTTAGATCGGGGTTGGGTTTCAACCCAAGATCAGCAGGAATCTGTGAGGGAGGAGGAGGGGGAGGATTTACAAGGGGATTGGACTTGTTCTTATCCTTAGGAGAGGGCGCCTTATTCCTATTCTTCATAAGTTCCCTTAAACTTAGACCTGTTTTGGGGGTCATTGCTTCCTCCTCGTCTGAAGAGTCACCAATGTAGGTTATTATCTAGGCAGGAGTCTGAACACACGAGTACTCGTCTGCTCCTTCTTCAGCCTCCGATATAACGATGGCTTCCTCTTCAAACTGGAATCTGTCAATTTCCTCTTCAAGAGAAGAAGAGGAAGCAGCTCCTTCCCTGACAATATCCTATCCAAGGGGTACTTGTTGTAGTGGCTGGGTGGCAAGTGGTATTCCTTGTGGAATAGGATGGTCAACGAGTGGAAGATCATGCGGAGCGAGGAAACTTGGCCGAGAAACGTCTATGCGAGCTAAACATTAGTCGTCTGCTCGGATAGAGTTGCCGACGTCTAAGAAAGACCTGGAAATTGGCTCAAAGTCTAGAATCAAGTGAACGGCACGAAGTTGTCCGTCGTCGTTCACGAAAATCTGAGACCTTAGCAGGTAGTTAAGTGTTGGTACGTTGATTAAACTGAGCTTGGGGTTGGTATACGTTTTATCTGTCAGACAAAAGAATCAAACAGTTAAAAACTTCGATAAAAAAAAACGAATGAATGAAAATGATACTCAGGTACAATAAAGTAGAGCCGAGAACAAATTCCTTAAATCTAATGTTAGAAATCCTAGATCTAAGTTACTCTACCTGGCTCTCCTAGCTTGGTTGGGCAAGGAAGACCGTCACTCCAAGGGCCTGACAGGATGAGGAAGTCATCTTTCATCCCTTTGTTAGATTTGGGGAGATAGGAGATTAACTTGACAACACTGGATCGGGACTTAACGTAAAATCTTGCCCGAGCTTCTATATGGCCTTCGTATAGATGAGCTACATCATACCAGGTTAGTCCCAACCCTAAATGACGGTCCAAATCGTCAATCGCTCCTAGAACTCTAAAGAAGTTTAGAGTACATTGTTGAGGGCAGAGTCTATGGGCAAGTAAGTAGTCCCTCGTAATCCTACCCATAGGGACGGTCATGCCTCCTTCTATGAAGGCAATCATTGGGATTATGACTTCTCCTACTTTTCGGTCAAATGCCACTCCCTCTGTGGAACAGTATCGTATCAATACTTCTTGGGGTATGTGGTACTTTTCTTTGAACAACTCTATCAAGGTTGGAGTCTTTACTAAACGTTCAAATCTACCCATTCTGAGTTTGTGGATGAGAGAATGGAGAGCCGAGGAGGTTATCCGAGGAGATAAAGGGAGTTTGAAGAACGAAACTTACGTAGATTAGGATGCGAACTGATCTTCGTATCTCTTGAGGATCTTTGAAGTCTCTTTTGTGAAGATATGATGAACAATTTGATGAGTAAGGAGTTTAGAGGTTTGAGTGCTCTGAAATTACGAACTGTGATGAAAAAAGAAAGAAATGGCGTTTAGAAGCCTTTATAGAAGAAACTGAAAATGAGGGGGACGTTATCCCGCCCAAATATTGGAGAAAAAATCTGGACCGTTGGATTAGAACTCCATCGTTGGATGTTTGGAGCGTAACGCAGCCCAAAGTATTTAGTGACGCTTCGCGAGTTCCGAAGCGTTAGAAACACTTATGAGGTGACGGAAATGACCCTTCCACGTGCTTGGGTTTGAATATCTTTATGGTTTTAAATGTAATTATGTATAAACAAGTCAAAATTATAATTTTTCTCCTCGGGTGAGAGGGAAAAATTAAAATTTTGAGGGGCTATTGTGGGGGGCCAAAACTTAAGCTTTTGTGTTGGGCTTAAAGCCTCATTCACTAACAATAACGCGTCCAAGGAGAAGAAAGCATTGGGAAAGGCCCCATAGTAGGTGGTCGTGCAGAAAAATGTTGAAAGGCACTGGTCCGAGAGGGTCGGACTCCTCGGACCTGACAAATGTCTATCAAGTCAACTTCACCTTGACTTATGTAACCTTCCAGGAAATTTCAGCGATGAAGATAGACTTCAGATGAGCAAGAAAAGGATAAGAACGCAGAAATATCTTGGGGAAAAGCTGCTACCATCGCATTAAATGCATTACAGCAGCTTTCCTGGCCGCATTAATGTGGAGAAGACCTCTGAACAGTGTTTTCAACCACTATCATCCACAGAAAATCAGAAAAGCTGCTGAGGAGGATAGAGACTTGAATGCAGGGTTGGATGATAAACAAGTGGACAGTGGGAATGAATGAAGAGGACTATATAATGGAGAAAAACCTCCATAAGTAGAGGATCGGAAAAATATTAGAGGGAGAGATTAAACAAGATTTACTGTAGCACTGGGAAGAACAAATCATCTCAAATAGCCTATCCATCCAAAAACTTACTCCTCGGACTTGAATTCAAACTTTGATTATGTGTTTTATCCTCCTCGGACAGACATAAAACCCCGATTAATTGTTAGAAAACTTATTACCAGTCCAGTTCTTTCACTCACTCTCTTACAAATTCATTGTATTGGGCTTATTGGGCCTATATCCTATTCCATTTGGGTTTAGGCTACAATTTGTGACCTTACAACTATCAATAGTATTTAAATTATATATATATATATATATATGAATATGAATTATATTATGTATCTTATTGTATATCTTTAAGTGTATCCATACATATGTATGGGGTTACAAGCTAGTAAAAAAAAATTTAATGTGTACACCACACAATGATCTTTAGTAGGGACATAATGTTAAGCAATATGTTGGCTATTTAATTTTACCCAAAAAATTTATAATAAAAAAAGGCGTTAATCAAATCCAATAAGTGAAAATTAAGTTATCAAAAAACAATAATAAGTGAAAATTAAAAATAACATAATTTACTGCCAATAAAAATGTATTGATTCCTTTAAACAAATATACAATCAAACAGAAAATATGACTTTTTAGCACAAACATTAAAAGGGTTTTGAATTTTTTAGTTTCAGATAATAGATGCCCAGCATTGAAAAATCAACCATTATTTAAGGTAAACATGTTTTTTTTCTACAAATATTCAGGTACTAAACCCCATAATGGCACCCCAAAAAAAAAAAAAAAAAAAACTGGATTATGATAGATCGGGAAGAAAGCATCAAAATAAAGAGTATAATAACAAAATGCTGACCATGGGTATATGGTGCTGCAGAAAAGAAGCCAAATAGAGTGGGTGTCAAACTGAAAATTGGAAGGAGGAAGAGGTTTTATTTTACGGTTTTGTCTTTTGCCGAATGTAGGGGATTCATCTTTTCTTTGAGGTGGGTGCCGTTTGATTAATGGTGTGGCGATTCAGGATTTTTTTTAAAGAGTTTAGTTTCCTCGATCTAGGAGGATCAATAGGAAACATATTATTGTAATATACATATATTGTATGGCAATTAAATTTGTGTCCTAAATCTAATAGGAATAAGAACTCTATTGCGAGACTAATTTGGTATCCCAACAGGACTATATATACACATAGGCTTAGACTTACGTTCCAAAAGTCTCTCTCAGTTTCTTTCTCAGAGAGTTCTTTGTTGATTGCATCCTCTTACGACTATCAAACATGTCTCTACTCAGAAACCACTCCGTCATCGACCATACTAATTTCTTGGTATGGCAGCAAAGCCAACCTAGCAGCAACCCGCAGCCACCATCTCAGACTACGATGTTGAATGTCTTCCCCATCAAATTTCAACTGCGTAGTCTGCGGAAAGTAGAGTTCTACGAAGGTGACAGTCCTGAACCACATGCTTCCTTTGAAAATACATTTCGTAAAAGGGTATCCGCCTGGTTGTCCGAAGAAGATAAGGTGTTGTTGCGTGACAATGGTGATCGCTTCTGTTTGTATCACGACTTGGGCATCCCAGAGACATATCATTGTCCTGTGTTACAAAAAATAGAAAGTGTTGCTGCATCGGCTAGGGGATCAAGGATGCCAATTGTTGTGGATCTAATGCACACGGTGAAACGCGTAATAAGGATACCCACGAATCATGATTTGGTGTTTTCAAGCGATGAGGATGAGACGGACGTTGATACGGTACTTTTACACTCCATAGAAACTTACGAACCTAAGCCCATTCCAGCCACGAAATCTTCCATTCGAGCTTTGGAGAAGGTCAGGTTTCAAGGAGGGTCAAACTCGATTCAACAATGTACAATTTGCATGGAAGAGTTTCGAATTAGTTCAGAAGTCACTCGCATGCCTTGCTCGCATATATATCACGAAAAATGTATATTCAAGTGGTTGAAGACGAGTCACTTATGCCCCTTGTGCCGATACCCGATGCCAAAAGACTATTGAAATTTTCTTTGTTAGTGTTATGTTAAAGTTATACGTGGTGCTAGATTGGTTTCTTTGAAAACATTAGTTTTTTTGAGAAAGTTGAAAAGATTAGTTGATATTGAAGTTTGTTTCTTTTTTCTTTTCTTTTTTTTTCTTTTTTAGTAGCTAGACATTATGAAAAAAATTTATGCCAAGATCATGGAACTTTGATACGTGCAAAGTGTTTTATCATTGTTGGCCTCCCCCATAACTTGGATTTGGTCCCCCCATTTGATTTCTTTGTAAATAAAAAATAAAACCGTTAGTATTTCATCCAAAGTATCTACTAAGGGCTATTTTATTTTAGTCCAAATCTTAAAGGTCAAAATGTTACAATTAAGAAAACCTATAGGACTAAATTGTGATTGAGCCAAACCAAAAGGGGTAAATTGTTTATCCACAAATTAACTACGTTTTTTTTGTTTAAAATTTTGACATAAGCCTAAAAATTCATTTTAATCCATACTTGAGGGAGTTAGATATAAGAATTGAAATTTCATAGACTAAATTGTAATAGAACTAAACCACAGGGGTGAAATTATAATTTTTCCTTGTTGATTAAGTGAATAATGGTTTTTGCTATACTAAGGCTATCTATTGATATGTTTCCTCAAAGAGGAAGCCCTAGCTTTTCAAAGAGTGTAAAATTAATTTGTCATTTTGGTATGGCTGGAGTTCTTAGTGTGGCTGTATGGATTAAACATACTGAAATTAACTCTCTAGGAGTGTTTTACTTGCATGATAATATCAAAAATTAAAACTAATTAAAAAATTATTAGTCTTAATTTTTTGTCCTATATAATTCATCAGCTTTAAGAGCATTTAAAGTATATATAAAATAACATTCATTATTTAATTTTATCTAAAATTAATTGATATATACATATATATTATGTATTTTAAAACTATTGTTTTACTTTAATATGTAATCTTTTAACTTGAGTCTCTAGAAAAGTTTTCTAACTCTATTACTGTTTGATGTCTTGAGTCATTCTTCAATGACAGATAACGGCAGTTGGAGTATTTGTGTGGTATCAATAAGTAAATTATTTTATCAGTTAATTAATCTGTTGCTCTAAGAATTTTGTGATCTAAATCACATTATTTTTATATAAACTGTGTAAAAATAATTTTTTTTGGGTTATAAAAAAACTTGTATGAAATTATAAAAAAAATTAAATCAAATTTGTTATTGTGTAGGCCAATTTTGCCCTGTGTTCAAACTGTGTGTGAGGAAGCCAGGCCCAATATTATCCCCATTCATACAAATGGAGCAAGGAAGTTCCTGCCCAATATCCCGTGTAAGGGCAAACGAATATACGAGGACAGCCAGCCGAGGAATGGACAAAATTACCATCCAAGGAGAGGTGGAGCATGCTTGTAAGGAGTTGGGCCGTGTCCGAGGACGATGGTCACCTCGGTACTTTTGTCCGAGGTATCTGGTGAACTCGTTAATCACTCAGAACAACGCCTGGGACAAATCTTATAACAGAGCAAAGGGGGAAATATCAAACAAAAAGTAATGGTAGGAAATGACAAATATCTAAAGGTGCTGTCACCTCCGCATTAAATGTCTCCCAGCTAACCTTCTGGCCGCATTAATGTGGAGGTGATACCTGAACAGTGAACGAACAGCTTTCCAGCTAAGAATGGAAGATTCAAGAGAGGGCAAGGGGGATGACGAAAAAGGACGTTGAATGCCAGGTCCACACGTGGATGATAAAAAAGGCAAAAAAGCCATGGTATATAAGGCGAGGAAAGACAGAAGAAAAGGAGGGGAAAAAAAAATCGGAACAGAAAGAAAAGGAAAATCAGATCTCTAGGGCATGTCCGAAGAGACTTATTGCTACATTCCTTGTTCGTATCTTTAATCTTTTTACACTAAAATCCAATATTTTGGCCCAAGATCAGACTAACTTTCTTTCCTGCACTCTATAAATTCATTGTTTGGGTTACGTGGGCCTGGATCCATTCCCGTTTTGGATTCAAGTCAAATCTGGTCCTTCATCGCTCCTATTTAAAAGAAGCAAATTAGATTTTGTTTCACCGTTATCAAAATTTTAAATAAATTCTAAAATAAAATGATGATAATCAAGATTTTTTACATATTGATGTTTGTAAAATTTAAATCACTTAATTGTGATTTTTTATTTTCTTTTAAAAGTTTAGAAGTAATTGTTTTCCTCAATCTTGGAGTAATAGGAATCAGATTCGAATAATAATAAAAAATTTTTTTTTTTTCGGATAAAAGGTTAGAGTACAAGTGGGTCTTTCCTTCCTTCCTTCCTTCCTTCCTTTCTTTCTTTTTGTTTTTAAATATAAAGTTAGAAAAATTGGTGGGTTTTTCTTGCTTTTAATTGGTTTAGAAGGAAATAGGAATAGAACTCTATTTTGATACTAATTTAAAATCTCAACACAACTATAGATATAAACACATAAATATAGAATCACATTCCAAAAATCTCAGTTTCTTTCACAGATTTCTTGTTGTTAGCAGCAATAGTCCTAAAGAGTTTACATAACTAAATAATTTCACCCTATTGCTATATATCCACCTAAAATTTTCCTTAAAAAGTACTATTCAACAAGTAAATTAAAGAATCTATGCTTGCATCTCTTCTTAATTTGATGTTTCATTCAAAAATAATAGTAAATATATTAAGTGTGACACAACATAGTCAATAGCAATCCAGCATCCATTCTCCCATTAGTAAACAATAATTCCATGACTGAAAATCAATGCTTCATCATCCAAACTTACATATTAAACTAGAATCAAAACAGAAAAAAGCCACATATCATATGTCTTTCTCATTGGTTATCTCTACTTTTGTTGATTACCTTTGAACAAAAACACTAAAAATTTAATTACTTTGAAAACTAATACTAGTCTGTCAGCCTGAAACACCTACCGGTGAATGGTTGGAACTTTTCACCTCCTTTCTTCAATGCCACATCTTCTTTAGAGTTCTTTTCCAATTCCTTATTAGAACCAAAGACTAGCTTTCCTGGTTTACTTCTCAAGTTGGACTGAGTAGCCTTGCTTTTCTCATTAATTTCATCTACAGAAATTTGCTTCAACCTGGCAGAGCAATCTGATACAACCAACTCCATTGAAAATCTCCCATCCAAGCGCCTTGCTTCGCCACAAAAAGGTTCAAACGTCACATCATCCTTTACTGCTTGCTCCTCAACTTTCTTCGTAGCCATTACATCCTTCACTACTGGTGTTTCTGGTTCTTGGTAATCCAAAGGTGGAGCAAAGTCCACCTCAGTCTGGTAGAGGTTTTCAGCGATTTTTGTAATTGTAAATAATGTGAATGAGATAATGTTTGGTTTTATGAATGAAGTAAATGTCCTTGACATGATGACATCAACTTTGCATATCGGCAGTTTATAAGTTAAATGCATGTATCTCTAAAAGTAATAAATACACTATATCTAATTTGCAGAATAGAAAATCCATAATCTTGTGCAGACCGAATCTGAGAATCAATTGTAAATGCCTAGAAGGAAAGTGTTTGAAGAGAAAATGAAAGTCTAGCAAGTTGCCCCAGGCCCTAACCTCCAAACCGACAGAATCAAACATGAAGAAGCAGGATTAGTGTTCATACCCATGACAGCAGATGTCCATCAACAGATAAGGCATTTTGCATCAATGAAAAGAAGTCCTGCAATTCCATTCAGCAATTAGTCAACAATTTGTGATGAACTTACGATTTCTTCTTTAACAAGTAAAAATGTTACGATGGAAACAAAATTCAATCAATGTGATTAAAATTGACTAAGCATTGATTTTTATTGGTTTTTTAAGCAAGTTGCTCAAATTGACCAATAAATGTTGGTGAGTAGGTAAATAGTTCACTAGGTCAATGGAAGCCTTGAAATCTGACTTGCCAATAAAAATTTTGTCAACAAGGGGCATTGACATTTGCAAAAATGCCTGTATGGCATGGCAGCACAATCATGCATTTAAAAAATGACTTAGTAACCCCAAAGACCTACCTTACAAAAATGGTGCAAAAGGCTATCAACGGATAACCATGAATCATCTAATAGTGATGATACCCCTGTTGCTGCACCAATGGTATCTGTATGATCTTTCTCAAGCCCAAATTTCAGTTGATAGTAGATAACCTTAATGAACTGCATAGAATTCTATAAGTTGTCAGAGCTCTATATAAAACTAACAGCAAGAGTTTGACAATTATATTTATTGAGTGTTAATCAGTATTAAATGAAGAAAGAAAATGCAATTTTAATTTTGCGAATTCGCAAGAGCCATGTAACTTACTGGTTGGCACTTTTTAGTGTTTCCAATGGAGATATCTAGAGATCAAATCTCCTAACTCCCAAATATTGATGTATCAAAAAATTTTAATATGGCGAATTAGACATACTAGGAAATTCTGTGCAAGTTAACTACAAACGTTGCAAATATAGTCACAACTTGATAAATTGATGAAGCTTATTTCAAGCCCAATATCATAGTTAAATACTTCAATTTATGAGGGACTACCGGACTACATAAGAATTAAAGCCTTCTGCAAGAAGAGGACTTCAAAGAAGTAACTAAAATAAAAACTTTGGATAACACAAACATATAACATAAGGCCAACTGAAACTGATAAGGCTTTTCAAAATTAGGCCAGACTATTAAACAACCTTACCCTTTCTTATTTAGTGTATCGATGTTATTATCATTGAAGGCAAAAAGTTCTAAGGTTACTCCTAGTGTCTAAATGAAAACATCCAATGTTCAAATTCCCTCTCCCCCATTGTAACTATTGACTTATCAAAAAAATTTTAAAAAAAAAAAAAAAAAAAAAAAAAAAAAAGAGCAGTACCTTTGTGAATAGTTGGCTCCTTGTATGAGAAGGCTGCGAAAACTATATACTTTCAGACATAGACATTTTAACATAATAAAATCCTCTCAACATTTAAAAAAAAAAAAAATCAAATTATTAAATATAAACCAAGTAGGACTCCAAGAAATATCATTATAATATGGTAACTATATATCACCTATGAATTATTTCAGAAAACAAGTAAATTTGCTACCATAAATAGATATTAAAAACTTCCAAGAAATAGCAACAACGAATTTGTTTGAGTCAACTGCAACAAAGATTATGCCGTTCTAATTCTAACAATGATAGTATCACTATTCAATGAGCAATGCTACAATTACTATAATGATGTTTGCAAAAACAAATGGCAAAACCTACAAACAAATTGATGTCCCGTGAAATAAAAACACTGAAATGACCTCAAGTCAAAATACCAAGATAAAATTATGTTCAGAAAATTAGAATAAAAATCTTTTGTATGATACATCATTCAAAAGAAAAGGTTTGAGTTCCAACCACATTTTTTCAACTGAATGACAAAAGTTGAGGAAATTCGGCAATTTGCACCATCAAAACCACAACTTTGGCCCTAGAGCATAAAGTGCCTTGGAATTCCTACACAAAGTAACAAGAAACTACATGGATTTGAGGTATTGTGAAATCAAATAATTTTCCATAGATGTTTTTGAAAATGAAGTTCTGAGATCAATGAAAACAATGACAATTGTGTGTATTTCAGAGCAATGTTTTCAATTATACCGACTGATGTCAAGTTTTTGGCACTGAAGAGAATCATTGCATCATCTTCGGCATATTTCTTTAAACCAAAGCAATTAAAGCATAAGATGACATGTGCCCATTAAATAGAAGAAGAAAGTACAAAGAACATTAACTTGTTTTCCGCCGGGGGGGAGGGGGGGAAGGAACAGAAGAGGTAAAGGAGTAATCAAAATAAGGGTAAAAAATAAAAAAGCTTACAAGAATTTAAAAAGGGTACAATATGCCTACACCTTTCAAGTCAATGAAAAATTAACAGCCAAATCAATACTTACAGCTTCAGTACATGCAAATAAAAGGTTAACCAAAGCTTTCCACTGTAGAAACCCTTCATGTGATTGTCCATCTGCAGAATTTTCAGATGTAATAAAATCTAAAAGCAATTTCCACATATAGAAAGCTTTCTACACGTTTGCACATACCAAAAATGCAATAAATGCAATTTGCAGCTCTCCAAGATGTACATCTTAAGAACCTCCATAATCCTTTATCAGCAAACTTTCTAACAATTGTGTCTGAACAGATCAGTGGAATTTGAAACCCAAATCAGCAGATGCTAAATGGAATTTTAAAAAAATCTGTTGAGGTCATGTCTATGATCTCTCACCTTGTCAATATTCAAGGAAGTAAGTTCTTGTCCGTGTATTCCTTTTTGTTTGATAACGTGGGCAATTGATGTATGATAACATCTTCTGCTCTGAGAATTATCCACTGATGTTGAGAACTTACTCATCTAGTGCTTCTCCATCGCTATTTTAGGAGTGTTTTTAACTATCCCTGATTCCCATGCAACAGTGATCTCTCCTCCAATGGGTTCTGCATGTTGAATAAATCATTCAAATTTACAAGTTTATGCAGAAATACGCAAACCATAAATTCAAACAATAATAACAACAACCAAACCTTAGTCCCAAAATTTATACCATATATTCAAAGTAAACAAAGAATCAAGATAACTGAAGATGACTGGGATAAAAAATAGAATTTGTGAACTAAACCAAATAAAACAATGATTTTGTGGTAGCCACTAGGTTCAGTACCAACAACAGACATGATTATTGAAGTTTGTGTGCAGCACAAGCCATTTATCTTGGTAAAACTGCCCTTTCTTTATGCTTCTTGCAAATGTAATATGTCAAACAATATGAAGCTGGTGTCCAAGCTATAATACTCCTTCCCCCAAGCCTACATTCCCAACAAACTAGGATAATTTCTACCCAAAAATTTAGGCAAAAACCCAATAAATACCAAATAAGGAAAAATCAAAGGATCAAATGTCTGCAAGTTGGCAGTTCAAGAATACTTCTCCATCCCTCAAACACACATTAGACCAACAAACAATATTTTTTTTTCCCGGCCACACCACCGAATCCTCTACTGTAAGAAGACTTGCTACAGAAAGCCCATCGTGTACTTTTGGTCCCTCATAAGGCGTTGAAAATAAAGAATCGATGGATATTTTGATTGATCAATGTCTAAGTTCATATAATGTAAGAGTTCCATCATACAAAGTAAATTGATGTATGCTAGAATAATGGTTAAACAACTAAATTCACCCTTGACCTTTCAAAACAAGAGGTAATTTATCAATGTTTGTTATATCTACGAAATCTAAAATCAACCAAACCTAGACACATTTGTACCTTCAATACACTGAGAGGGATGGACAGTGGAAACCTTTCAAGGGAACCTCCAAATGGAGTAGGACCGTTTAAATGTACCATCACAGATAAACTGCATAAAGCTTGGTATGCCATGGTACTATTTTTCAAGGCCAAAATTAGAATAGTACCAAATTGTACTGCTACAGTGGAAATTTTGGGGGGCTTGGAGACCATGGCCCCAGTATATTTTTTCCTGACAATAGACCAAAGGTTTCCGTTCAACTTTAACAACTCGTGCCTCTCAATTGTGAGACCACCAAGATATCTACTCACCAAAAATGACCACAACCTCATCATTTCTTCATTCTTGCACATGGTGAGTCTTGAACCAATCTTATCCTCCACCCTGTTCTTGAACACAAGGATAGAATACCTTTGTCTCTCACTCTCCAGGGTATCTACAATAAACATTTTTTGTTGGAAAATAGAATTCCTGCTAAGAAATGGAAAATTATCTCTTCTTAAATGATAATCCTCCATACAAAATGAAATTGATGAGAAAATTGCACACCGCTATAGACATATATACATATATCCCATAGCATGACACTACTCTGACTCATTGAAGCTTTCTATTATTACATGCTTTCACAGCTTTGGATAGATAATTATGAAAGACACCAGTGCTCACAAAGTCTAGTCTCAAATCTGTTATATCCATTTTTTATAAGAAACATAACTAAACCAGAAAATTAGAGAGCAAGAAACATCTAAAATATCACGCAACATGGAAAGAGAAACAAACTAAAATTGATTGAAAAAGAAACATATATGCAGATGGAAAATAGAGAATATTTAATCAAACACAAGCAACATTGGAAAAGAAACTCAGAACAGAATGTATAAGATTGCAGTATTAAGAGCCCCAAGTGTAGTTAGATAGCACTAACCAATCCATTCAACAATGCTCTTTGTAATGTAATTTGATAAATGCTTCCAATCTCCATACTGGCTTAGATTGTAAGGACAAAGTTGTCTGTCAAACTCCAAACTTTTAACTGCTTGACAGTATCTCTTGTCCTTAACAAAGGAAAAGTGAGAGAAAAAGAGAAAAAAAACAAACAAACATAGTTTCAGATCAATAAGATTTTTAAATTTAGACCTCAGAGACTCAGCAGCATTCTTCACAAAAGCAAAGTTTCAAGCTTCAAAGAAGGTAGAGTGGTGAAAATGAGTGGCATAATAGCTATAAATCTTGTAAGTGATCACCTAGCAGGGGAACATAACCATGTAAAATTATTATGTCAAGTTGGAATTCTCACTGTACTACACAATTATCATATTTTCAACAGTTACAATGGGGAAGGGGGGATTTGAACCCTGTTTGTTGGAATCACCAAGAAGTTTCAAGGCTCGTAGCACTCCACAAATTTTGTATAGTTAGAGTAGGTCAGAAAAATATCAAGACATATAACCTAATACATACCTATAAATTGACATGATACAGAAACACCACCAAACGTAACTAGCATTGTTCACTGTACACTAGTTATAATATGTTTTAGGGTAGTCAATTCTCAAGTAGCTCCAATTTAGAAAACAGATTGAAACCCAATTTAAGGAAAAAAGAAAAGAAGAAAACCAATAGTGCAACTGCATTAAGCTATTAATTGACATTAGGTTAGTCCGGTTTTCAGATGTAACCTTGCATAAAAATTGACACAACATCACTCTGTTAGACACAATAGAGACTAAAAATGATCACTTTGTTAGATTTATGATTAAATTCGTCATTTCTTAATGGCTTAAGTGTTTTGGGCAATCAATAATATATTAGAAAGTCTGAATTCTATCACGTCTTCACTCAACCTCCCAATAAAATATTACTTATTAAGAAGATGTTTAGGCTGATATATGAGGGGAGTGTTAGAATTATGTATAAATGATTAAATTAACAATTCCCAACAACATAAACTTTTGAAATAATCGGTAATTTAACCCACTTAAAATTGTCACGGACTAAAAGTGATCGCTTTAAACTTTAAAAACTATAATACTCATGGCATAATTTTAGGACCATAGTTAAAATAATTTTTTTTTTTTTTTTAAACTATGAGAGAATCATCTAAATTCCCTTAAATGCAGGTCCTACCGAAAACATCTGCCACATTGATTGATGAATATATATAAATTAGTACAAGTATATAGTGTTAGTACCCAAGCATCGATGCCAACGAGAGTGTATTGAGGAACAGCGAGGAGGAAAAATGTAACGCTGTGCTTTACGAGCCCTAGTTCTGTGTCCAGATCCATACAATTCTAAGAAGAATTTCAAATTTTCTGGTTTTTCTTTTTTGTTTAGAGCTATGAGAGAGAAGCCTCTCGTGCGTGGGAAACGGCTTGCGGTCTAGCGGTCTTGGGTCTGTACATTGTGGATTGTGGACAGGTGTTTAACTGCTTATCTCATTCTTGGGCCTAACGCCTTGTTTAGTTTTTTTTTTTTCATCACTCAATTTCCGTACTCATTACTCATCACTCATCACTCTAAATACTACACCCATTTGGCACCATCACTCAATTTTCATCACTCAATATTTTTCACACTATTTATGAGTCTCATACCTGTCACTCATTGCAGGCTTCTTTTTTTTTTTTAAACCCAAACTCACCGAACATAGTGAAAAAAAAAAAAAAAAAAAAAAAAAAAAAAAAAAAAAAAAAAAAACTAGAACAGACTGAAGTAAAAAAAAAAAAAAAAAAAAAAAGAAGAAGAAACCCAGAACAGACTGAAGTGAAAGAAAGAAGAAGAAGAAGAAGAAAAAAAAAAAAGAACCGAACAGCTAAGAAAAAAAAAAAGTCAAAAGTGGTCGAAAGTTATGGCTGATACTGTTGGTGGGTCCCCTTTTGTATGTTTAATTACAATATTGTCGTTGAGCTATGAGTTATAAAAACTGAAAACAGCTAAAATGTGTTTTCAGTTTCCATAACTCATAACTCAAATATCAGATAATTGAGTGATGGAAACAGAGTTATGGGAATAAAGTTATCGTTTGCCAAACAACCTTTTTGTCATGGGTCCCACCATTTTTGAGTTGTAAGTTATGGAAACTGAGAATTGAGTTACGGAAACAAATAAACCAAACACCCCATAAATATCTCACTTTTGGGCCGTAAAACAATTTCACTAAAAAAAATATTAAAACTACAAACTATTTTACAAACCGCTAATATAATAAATGATTATTGGTGAGTAAAAAAATAATGTTAGTAATGGGTTCAAATAAAAACTATTAAAAATTTGTCACATTAATAATTTGTAGATGTAAATTACTCTTTTCTCTATGTTTGATTAAGTGGAAAGAGAGAGAAAAAAAAGATAAGAGAATAAGAGGAGGGAAAGGAAAAACGAGGGAAATAATAATATATACTTTTACGAGTATCTGGAAGTTGAAAGGAAGACAAAGGAATAAAAAATAATAATAACAATATACTATTTTACTATTTTATCCTTGTAAATTATAAATTAATAATTAACTTTGAGGGTATAATAGTAATTTCACAAAAGATCAACAAATTTCAAAAAATGAAGTAAATTTTCCCTATAAATATCCAAAGTGATAAAAAAATATCTCTTAAATTAGAAAAATAATTTTGAACCTTCAAAATGAAGGTAATACTCATACTAAAACTTTTTATGTTTTAATATAACCAAAATGCCTAATAAAATCTATTAAATGATAAACTACACTCAAAGTCTCAAAAAAAAAAAAAAAAAAAAAACCACACAAATATCTAAAGTGGAGAAAAACAAATTACAGTAGAAACCACATTTCTAAATGCTTTATTTAAACTAGCTTCTGAGCGTGTGCTCAGAAACTCTTCTATTTTTCTTCTAAGGGTTAATGATTTATATTCATTATAATTCAGAATTATTAAATTTTCAATCAGAGGATACCTAGGTGTGATGAGAATTATACGACAAAATTATTTCACCCACAAATGCATAATTCTCATCACACCTAGGTATTTTTTCTAATTGGAAATGTAGTAATTCTAAATTATGATGAATGTAAATCATTAACCCTTAGAAGCAAAAATAAAAGAGCCTCTAAGCACGTGTGTGCTCAAAAGCTAGTTTTATTTTTAAAAACCCTCATTTTACAACAAATTAGTGCATCATTAAACCCAATCTCTTGAATGAATAATATAAATATCTAGAATCCACCATAAAAATATTCATATTTTTTTAATCACTTTAAACATTTCTAGAAATACATTTATATGTGAAAGAATGAATGTAGCTAAGCAACTTCTTATAGGGCCTATATAATCCAACATTAGTTTGGTTTCAGTTCTCAAATCACACTAAATGATCAACTTGGTTGCTTAAAACTTTGTGGGCAAAATATATAATAGCAAAGGTTTAAGTCATCGAATACCACATAGACCCCGAGCTGATTAAACAATTGTGCCTGCAGACTTTTTAAAAATATTGGCCAAGGCTTGTAAAACAATTGATTAGAAAATGTGTAGTAAGTCTTGCAATAACAGTAAGTAACATCATAAAATACATAAAACCAACCAACAAACTCAACCCTAAATAAACATCTAGGCACGCAAAAGAAATGCTATCTAAGAAGAAAAATAAAAAATTAAGGGATTTGGGCGCAATAAACAGGTCAAAACCCAATTCAAGGAAATAAGATAAGAAGAAAACCAATAGTGCAATTGCATTAAGCAATCAATTGACTTCAAGTTAGTCTGGTTTTCAGATGTAACCATCCTGTCTCTACCCCTATTGGAATTTTTTTTTTTTTTTTTTGAGCTACCCCTATTGGAAAATTAGTTGATGACTAATTCTTAAGTCAACTTTATAATTCATCTGACATACTTGGTAATAAAACCATCTTTTGATTTCCTTACAAGATTGCAAAGCTTTATAAGTATTTGATTGCAAAAAGGGGAAAAGAATCACGTTTTCCTAAAATGGATGCTTGATTGATTTTTCTTGCTTGGTAGCGCTTCCAAAATGCAGTAGGTTAGCAAGTTCTGTCTTGCCAAAACCTAAAAGGGCACAAGTTCCCTAACTAATGTCAAGACTTGAGGCCACAATTCAAATCCATGCAGGTTGCAAAATACATCAGTCTGACTCTGTTGCCATATTAGTAGCCATATGCGTCACGTACCAAAATAAATAAATAAATGGTATGTGCAACCAAAATGGTTACAAACCTCTTCTTCGGATACTTTGACCAATCTTTCCTGTTGTTGATCCCACCTACGAACAATTACCTGTTGCAGCCATTTACACAAGGAACATCATTCTTGGTGCCAATTTTCCAGCTCTTTTGAAAATAGCTTATTGTTAAATCTAATCAATTATTGGCAAAATGTAGTGGCCTTTGGTTAAATCTAATCAATTATTCTCCAGTTACAAGGGTGTATCACATTTTTAAAAAAGCTCACTTTATCTAAGCTTTCATGCTTAAAAAGGCAAGCGCACAATAACCTTATTGTTATGCAATGGCAGGATGCCAGTAGGAAACTATGTTGAAAATGATAACATAAAGATGTCAATTACTTGTTTCTATTTTATTCTCTCAGCCACAATTTTATACAAACTGTGTCAAAAAGAAGTTTTTCTCTCTCTTCATATTTCTGGAACATTTAATAACATGGGCTGATTTACCTAATTATTTGTATAATAAATCATGTTGGCCTCTTACTTTTACAGTTCAAACACATGTTCCATCAAAGCCTCATTTCAAATATAAAGAAAATAGTTATTAATGAAATTGGAAAAGATCTAGATCCTCTATCTAGGAGCATGGATGCATCAAATGGTTGAAGTGTACAGTTAGGATATGTTTTGCACCAAGAAACAGCTCCAACATGACCAGATATGAGTCCTATACATTCAGATCATCACAGGATACTTCAGTGATACAACAAGGACACGGCCATGACATTTGGGGCTATAATGAAATTTTCTTAATAAGAACCGGGTTTATAAATACTCTTTAAAATACTTTGGGATTCAAATATTAGACAAAGAGGATATAACTGCTTTATTTTTAAAAAATATATTGAAGGAACGAATAACACATCTGATGATGTTGCTTTAGGGATATGAATGAATAGTGTATGTTGTGGAAAAGAGAATATGTCATGAAAATAAACAAGAAGTAGCCCAAAGAATAGCAATGGGATAATATCTACATATGAGTTGACTCTATGAAGGAGTGAATAGAGTTACTATCAGTAAGACCCAATACCAAAGACCACTCATAAAGAAAACTAATGAAGGATGCTTTTATTTGAGAAGACGCGCAGTCCACATTTTCAAAAATACGCCAATTTCGTTCCCTCCATAAAATAAACAAGAAGTAGCCCAAAGAATAGCAATGGGATAATATCTACATATGAGTTGACTCTATGAAGGAGTGAATAGAGTTACTATCAGTAAGACCCAATACCAAAGACCACTCATAAAGAAAACTAATGAAGGATGCTTTTATTTGAGAAGACGCGCAGTCCACATTTTCAAAAATACGCCAATTTCGTTCCCTCCATATAGTCCACATCAAACATGGATGAATAAGATTCCAGATATTCAAATTTGATCCACGACATCGCCACCAACACAATAAATCGAAAACCTTTTTTCGGTAAAACCCACTGAACCCCAAACATCCTAAAGATAAAACTCCATAACTCAAAATCTATGCTACAACAAATCAAGAGGTGATTCATAGTCTCCCCACTACAGCAGCACATACAACACCTACACACCATTGAAAAGCCTACCTTGATGAGATTCTCACAGAGAATTTTTTTCTGAGGTGCTTTGGTCCTCCATATGGCCTTCCAAGAAAAAAGGCATAGGGGCTGAGCCCTCACAATTTCTCATAAAAAGATCACACAATGAACTCCCCATTACTCTTTAACTTCCACATCATCCTATCATTCCCCTCCCCAAGGGTAGTATGAGAGTCTAACAAATGGAAAAAATGAAGCCAATTTCACCTCATCAATCTCCCAATTGTTAAAATTTCTTATGAATTCCACACGCCAATTCCGACTCTGCCCCTCCACCTGCCTCTCCAATAATGATTCCACAGAAGCATTCTTATCTATGTTGTGGATATTATTCTAAACATAAATGCTAGCCCGAGATGTTTGTTCTTCCATATCCATTATTGTTTGTATATCAGTTTTAAGTAATGAAAAAAATAATGAAATACGTATGCAGAAATATACATTATTTGATTAGTCAATTAACATGCCTCCACCATATTGTACCATAATATTTCCAATTAACATGTCAATTAACTCACATATTATTATATCCGTATTGTATTGCATCTGTCTCTCATGTTGGTATCAATGCTACTTAGCTTTATATCTGCGGATCACGTTCCCACTTGTCCGATGCACCACAAATCGACATGACAACACTGGAAGCACAGTTCCACAGCTAGATTAATCAAGTTTCTGTTTCCAATATGGCATTGACATTAAGACAGCAATAGATGGCAACTGTTATAAATTGAACAGACCATAAACTGAAGTAGAAAAGGCGGAAATAAAGTAAATGCATTTCAAACCTCAGAAGGAGCAGCGTCGATAAAGAAACCAATAATTGGTGAGAAATCCTTGCCATCTCTGCGTGCAACAAGGATTAGAAAATTGCTCTACAAACAAAAATCGCATAAAAATACCATAACTAAATTACAAAAACATAAAGATTTCTGACAATTAGAGTAACCTGGTGGATGAACTATAATAAAGAAAACGAGAAGCAGGAGGAATCATCTTGATGCCCTTAAAAGCAGGTCCAACAGAAAACATCTGCCACATTGATTGATTGATTGATGAATAAATATAAGTAAAAGCAAACAGAGGAAAGAAGTGGAATATAGTATATTTCATTTTTGCCCTTTCTTTTAGTCCATTTGGAAGGGAATGGTGAGTTTGGTTAATTTTTTAAAATTTGCCTTTTTGAAAAAACGAATTTTCAAAAAGTGTTTTCTCACAAAAATTAAGGGTATGTTTAGTAATTATTTTTATTTTTATTTTTTTTAAATAATTTTTTATTTTAAGATTGAAAAATTTGTTTGGCAATTCAAAATGAGTAGAAAACAAAAACTATTTTCAAAATTTAATTTGTGAAGGAAGTTGAAAACATGCAAAAGACTGTTTTCAATTTTTAACTTTCAAAAGTCAATAAAAACATGCATTTAATTTAATAAATCTTTCTTATTTAATAAGTTAACATTAAATTTTAAATCCTAGTTACAACATATTTTAGTATTTTCTATTTTTTTCTTCAAAAAACTATCTTTTTAATTTCAACTAACCAAACAAGTTTTTGATTTCAAAAATACAAGAAAATTGTTTTTTCCTTTATATTTTCAAAAACAAATTTTTGAAAATAGTGAAAGCGATTGAAAAATGTTTTTTGAAAAAACTGAATGTTTGGCTAGCAACATTTATAAAAGTGAAAGTTTGAAGTGTAAATTACCAAAAAAAGACAATGTATATATAAGGGAGTTTTTTTTTTTTTTTTCTAAAGAGTACAGGGAGGTTTGGATCCACGTTCACGTCTCACGTCCGCGTTTTACCCTTTTTTTTTCTTTTTTTGCACGCGTTTCAGGAGGTTTGCGGCTACTGTTCTTGAACAGTAGCCTTAAATGTTGAATTTTCATCCGTGAATAGTGCATCCGTGCACTGTTCACGGATCCACAAATATCACTTTTTAACCATTTTTTCATTAAAAATGGATCTCACGGTACTATTCACATATTTAAAAATTATTTTGTTACAGTATTTTCAGTTTTTAATTTCAGCAAAATAAGTTCTATCCAAACAGACCCTACATATAAGGAAGTTTGTTTCATACTTAAATCAACTACTTCATATACTTACTAAAAAATACTAATCAATAATAATAATAATTTATTATTAGTATTATTTTAATAATGTTTGTGTTTAGTCCCATCAAAATAAATAAATAAATAATGTTTGTGTTTAGCTCTTTTTAGTGTCATAATTCTTTGTTATTGCCATTAATGACTTCTTATCAACTTATTATGAAATTGTTATAAAAATATTTTGTCCATAGCACTATTTTGTTTCTTTTAAAAAAAATATTAATTTAAAAAGTTTAGAGATATAAGAGCAACCGCATCAGTATGTCTAAAAAATTCCGTCTATTTTACACAAAAAACTTATTTTTTCTATTTTACACCATCACTTTTAAAAACACTCACATTAGTTTATCTACTATACACACTTTTTTATTAAAATAATATTTTTTCTCACTTTTTTTATTATTTCCCACCTACCCCACCTAATCCATGAAGTATCTGCCTCTCACTTTCCCCTAACCCACAAAGTCTCCGCCCCTCTCTCATCCCTCAGAGTCTCTGCATCTCTTTTTTTTCTTTTCTTTTTTCTTTTTTGACAGTTCAAAAGCTACAAGAAAGAGAGATGATGATGATGATGATGATGAAGATGAGTATGATTGAAACATAAGGAAATCCCTCATCTCTCTCTTTAATTCTCAAATCCCTTAAGTCTCTGCCACCATTGGGTTTGTATTTGATTTTGATTTTGGGTTTAGGTTATGGGTTTTCAATTAATGGTTTAATTTTGAGTTGATTTTCTGTGGATTTTGGGTTTGATTTTAAGTTGATTTTGTTTTGGGTTGATTTTGAGTTGGGTTTGGGATGGGTTTTCCAATGGGGTTTGAGTTGATTTTAAGTTGTTTTGTGTTGATTTTGAGTTATTTTTGGTTTGATTTTGTTGATTTTGTGTTTGGATTATCAAATGTTGAAATGGGTTGTGGTGGTAGACCAGTGATAGTTGGGTGGTGCTGTGTTTGTATTTGGTTGATACTTTCTTGACCAGTGTTAGGTCTGTAACAGAGGAGCAAGAATATGGGGGAGAAGAGAAAAGGGCAAAATTAGAGTTTTAAATAAAAGTGAGGGCAATTTGGTTACTGAACCAATAACCCAACGGATAGATTCATCAACGCGCGAGAGCTTTTCCAAAATGCACCTCAGAGCTCCATTTTGTGAATGCGCATTCTCTTCACAAACCTAAAACGTAAATTTTTCCAAAAAGTTGCTTTTTATACCTAACCAAATGGGCATTTTGTATTTGTAGTTTCAAAACGGGCTTTTTGGGTTGGGAAAGCTAAAACAAACAGGCACTAAATAGTAAAACAGAAGGCACCACCGCACATTCTTGATGCGATGGTCATTATAAGTGCTTGTGAGGTGTGGGGAGCAAGAGCCATGGTTCAAGTTTTCAGGAACGAGCTTCACACGTATATACACTTAGATTAGGCTATAGTAGAATTTCTATCTTGTATAAAATAAATAAATAAAAGAAGAAGTAAATCAGAAAAGGAAAATTAAACATGAATGGTAAAATTATAAACAATTCAAATTTTCAGGGCATTTAGCAAAAAAAAAAAAAATTGGGGGCAAAAAATGTACTTTATTTTTTTTTTTTGTAATTTTAGTTGTTTTTTTTTTTTTTTTTTTTTTTTTACAATTATACTGCATTTCGATTGTATTTATAAGGGTAATGCTCATTAAATTTATTTTAATTGTTCTAAATTTGCCAAATTTTGAGCTAATTTCTTATGTATTCCACATTCCAATGCAGATCTTCAATTCATGCATTTAGACGCTAAAATTTACAACTTAATTACATGAATAAGGTTTTGATATAGGTTTGCCAACACTCAAAATGAATTGACCCTAGGAGACTCACATTAATTGGGGAAGAATAGATAAAAATAAAATTAAAATAAAAATTAGACTTTTTAAGGCTTTTACTATCAAATTCAACTAGGGTTACTGGTGCATCAATAAGTACATGTATAATGCCTTCGAACTAGGATAGGAAACCAATCTTGATGTCCTCGCATATTCTTGAACTTGAGTCATAACCTTATCATGAATTCACAAATAAAATTCTAAGAATAAATTCTCATTAATGTAAATTAATTCGTATTCCCAGATAGGGACAACTCTACATTAAAGGTAGGGTGGTCACAGAACCACCTTGACATGAAAAAAATGATTATATATAAATTTTTTAAATTTTATGATTTTTTTTTTTTTTTTTACCCTTACAAGCATTTTTTTTCACCCTACATTTTTTTTAAACCCAACATAATTAAACTTTGGATAAAGTTTGGTACTTAGTTGTAGACTAAGGCTACTGTTTTACTTAATTTTTTTTATTGAATGTGAATTTTGATAAATCCACAATTGAATTACATTTTCTTCTTATATATTTCATACTTACAAAATTTCAAGAAAATCAAAAATCAATAATTATGTCATCAATCAATTGTTTAAATTTCAAGTTTTTGTAGTCTAAAATTATACATAAAAAATAATTTTATGGATCAAATAGTAAATAAAATCTAATTGGCATGAAATTTGACACGTGTTTTGAAAACATAAAAAAACATGCAATTCAACTTATATTTTCAAAATATATAATCAAGTTAATTTGTTTACTGAGATTGTTAGCCTTAAGCTATAACTAAGTTTGTAGCCAAAATTTGCCCTTAAACTTTAGTACATCCCCTTAGCAAAATATTAGGTCCTTACAAACCAAAAAAAAAAAAAAAGTCTAAATAAAAATTTTATTGAGCTAAAATTTTGAAAGAGGTGTAGCTTGCAACATTGATAATAAGACTATAATGCAACAATTTTGAAATAAAATAAAAATAAAAATAAAACTCGTAGAAGGAAATTGTAAAAATTTATGTATTTGCATCGTTTTTTTTTTTTTTTTTGTTGTTTGTCAACATATTAAGTTCTCTTTTTATTATATTTTGTATAATATAAATTTCTTAATGACGAACTTAAAAAAAATTCCTATGACCACCACTGTCCCATAACTCTATTCTCACAACCACCTATCAAAATTTTGAATGAGAAGTGCATGGGGAAGGCTAGAAGCTTTTGTGAAATTCTTCGAGTTTGCCTATAATGAAATACCCCAACTGCATTGCATAATACAAATATCCAATATTTATTATTCATTGCTGCTTATCGAAGAGTCATGCATGAGAAGACAGTGAGTGAATTTGAGCCAATGCTTGTTTTTGTTATTTCTCCTAAAGTTTCCAAGAAATGTTGTTTTTGTGGACTCTAGAATCCAACGTGAGAAACAAGCTCGCCATTTGTACTAATTAAATCAACAAAAATGTTCAATTAAACCATGCCAGTGTAACACAATATCATAAGGTACGTTAGAGTCGAATTCGAGGAGGTTAAATATGTAAAGAACATATATGGGAATTTTTTTTCTCATAGTCAATTATTTTGGGACCCTCTTATCTAAATGCACATAAATTCTAGAAATTATGCAATGAGTGCAAAAAAATTAGGTTAGAAAACCAACATATTAGCCATTGAGACAAGGACGGACTCAGGTGGGGGCCTAGGCCCCTGTGGCCCCAAAAAAAAAAAACATTAGTAGGTAAATTTTCAATATATATATACAATTGGCACCCCCTTACATTGTAGAGCCCCTCCAAAATCATGAACCATTAATCCAATCCATGCAAAATCTTAAAAAAAAAAAAGGCAAATCCAAATTTTATTAAGTAAAAAGAAAACGAAAAAACAAATCAAAAAAGAAAAAAGAAAAATAGAGAATAGTCGAGGCAGAGAAACTAAATTAATTCCTGTGAGATAGACCGAAAGGCACTCAAGCCCGCACCGCCACGAGACCCATCTTCCTGCCGATTGCTCTAGCCCACGCGAGACCCATTCCAGCCCGTTTCATCTGTTCCGGTCAATTTCTTCATTTTTCACCCGTATTGAGATTTTGCCTTCTTGAACAAGTCGAAACTTGGACAAACTTACTATTTACTTATGGCATTCTTTGATCTTTGTCTTACTATAGCATGGAGGACATGAAGAAGAAGATGCTGAGAAGGAGAAGAAAGGAGTGCTCAGATTCATGGTCAAATTAGTGTTCCTCGTGGGGTTGGGAAGCTATGGCTCACCGCGTCCCCCTGCATCCCAACAAAGCTTGGACCCAGCGGGTAAGGTTTTACAATGGTCACGCCCAGGTAAGATTGCCACGTTGGTCACCCTCCCTACCCATTTTTTTTGGTTCATCAAAAAAAAAAAAAAAAATCACGGTCAAATGATGAAGACTAAAAGTATGAAAGAATATTTGAGTAAAGAATTAATTTGAGATCCTGGCATTGCTTCCTTGGTGAGAGACTGTGAGGAAGAAATTTGGTTGCGAAAATAGAGAAAAGTGATCTGATGGTAAAAGTAATACACATGTTGAGCAGTGGAGAGATTAAGGAAACTTCCTACTTAAAAAATAATCCTATATTCTTCTTTATTTACAAGATTGCCATAAGTAAATAGTAAGTTAAAAATCTTATGTAAAATGTGAATAAGATTATAAATAAATATTTTTTTAAATCCCACCTTATTTAAGATTTCTAAAAAAAATTAAATTAAATTCATTATTTTATATAAAAGTAACAATTATTTTATATATATATTTTTTAAGAATCTCGAAACACCCTGAAACGGGCAATAATAGAGATAAGTAACAGAAAGAGGAACATTGATTCAACTTTCAAGGAATAAAAATGGTAAAGTTAGGAAAAGAGCTTGTTAGTAGTGCATAATAAATTCATAGTGTCGAGTTCCATTTTCATAGATAATGTATTAAGAAACAATAGTATTTTGTGTTCTTTGTTTTTGTTGATAGATGATTACATCTTAATATATTAAGAAACAATGATTTTGTGTATTTGTATTGGTTGATAGTTTGTTAATAATATATGGATGCATATTTGAAGTTTTTTTTTTTTTTTTTGGCTTATCTCCGGTCCCCCTAACTTGAAATCTTGGATCCGTCCCTGCATTGAGACTTGTAAGTTTGTATCAAATTCCTATCATGACTATCATCCTAAGAACAAATTCCCGTTGACGCATCATATCCCAACATTCCCATCACACGTCATCTTCCAGATTCTGTTCCAACCAATCAATAATACAATGTGCAACCCCAAGGATATATCTCTGCCTATATATATGTCAATTACGCCGAAGGATTTAAAATAAAGAAAGACATGAAACTGGCATATAGAAGATCAGTGAAATTTGTCTATGTGTCTTGCATGAAGAGATAGAGAAAGGGTGTCAAATGACCTCCGGTATTTATTTGAGCTTACAACGTCAATGATCCAAGAGGCTATTTGCAAAACATTATTCTAGTTACTAGAAAATAGGAGAGAGAGACAGAGAGAGAGAGAGATGTAGCAAACCAACCAAAACGTTGAGATTCGAATGACCTCTGGTACTTATTATCAATACATTAAAATAATTTATTCATACATTTTATATGCTTTTGCAAATGTCAAGGCTATAATGAAACCTATTTGCGTTGTGGAGGACTACAATTAATGGATTTCAACATAAGGCTCTTGTGCTCCTACAACAGAAGGATCACGATAGCAACATATTGGTTGCCCTTATGTACTTCCAACAAAAGCTACAAATGCCAAAGTTAAGATCAATAGAGAAATATCGTCACAAATTGCTTTGAGCCTTCCATTTACACTTAGTCTTGAACTTGTTCAACTAATATTTGGAGACTTTTTTTTAGCCAATCATGGAATTGACCCTAAGCTATACTTACACAGTACTTGCAAATACATGTATTGGGAGCGAATCTAAATAGGTGAAAATAAATCTTGATTTGGAAAATTTTAGAGTACACCAAAGAAATTTAGAAATATATGTTGAAAACCTCATGGTTTAATCATTGGAATAGTCAAAGAACCAAAAAAGAAACTGATTCCCAATTTCCATCAGACCAATTTTGGGTCTAATTTTTCACTCAACCAGTCAGTTCGATCCGGTTTTTAAAATAGTAAAAAACCTACATAATAACACAATATGGAAGGTTAGTACAACTTCTTTAGACGCAATAACTTAGTTCATTAGTACATATTTAACTTCCTTCTAAAATTGTTAGTACATTTGTATTTGTATTTGTATTTTTCTTTTTGGAGAATCTAGTACATTGCTGTTATTTCCTTGTAATTGTATAATTTTTAGTGAATATGTAGTGTTAATTAATTGACAACTCCTTTGTTGGTAAGATCTCATTCTTTAAAGTAACGGATATTGGTTAATTAAAAATCAAGACATAAAATTGCCAAATAGACAAAAGTCTAGGCTAATAAAGTGTGGTTAGAAGAAATATAGATTACAAGATATTATATAATTAATCTGTCAGGTTTTCCTTATGTTTTAGGTATTTTATGGATTGTCAAAGGGAAAATTGTTAATGTTATGTGTCCATGAATGTTGGCAAACTATTCCCAAAATATGTGCAAATGTAACTTAAGTTGTAAGTATTTAGTGTCTTGTTAAGTGATTGAAGATCACATTTCAAGAAAATCACTTAACGAGATCACATTTCAAGACACAAGAAAATTCTCAAGAATTTTTTAAGAAATAATCGTGTCTGCTAGCTGCCATAACTGCAACTCAATTGACTGAGGCTCATTATAGATTGATTCATTCCTCAACACCAGTCGATTGGTCAAACCACAACAAAATTGAGTTCTCAAATTTAGCCCCATGATAAAATTGGCCCTAGGATTTGTGCCAAAGGGTTCTAGAAAGTAGAGAAGTTCATTGATCTTAGGGCATCATAATGATAGGGAAAACATAGAGAGAAAGAGAGATATTGTTGCAACTATGTGCACAAAGGGTTTTGTTCTGAGAATCGTCTCCAACATCATATTGAAAGATCTTGAGGTTTTCAAACTGAAGTTGCAGCATAAACCTTCTTCAATCAAGTTGTATTGTAGTGTTTGACACGGATTGGGTCTTTGTGCATTGTAAAGATTCACAAGGTAGAAAAGTTCAATCATGTTGGAGTGTGTGTGGTCACACGAGTAAATCATACTGTAGATAGAATTTCTAGGATCAGGTTATATTTTTATTGTTATACTTCCACTCTTTTATTTTAAATTCTTCCATTAGGTGGTATTTGACAAACCCACAAAAGGTTTTTCCGATCACTTTCTCCTTTCGTAACCACCATATCAATGTATCAAATTTATTTTTTGCTACATTATTTAATCATGTCATGGTTGTGCCCACTGTTCACTAAATTAGAATCCATTGCATAATTGATTTAATTAATCAAGTTGACTAGTTTGGATTAGAAGAAATCAAGGGTAAAACATTTTTTAACAATATCCAAATAATGATTTGTGAGAGATTGTTATTAATAGTATCTCCTCTTTAGGGAATTAGGTCAAACCACTATATCAATTAAATTTATTGACCTCTTGCCATTGTTCATATTCAAAAGCATGTATTTTTAGATATTTAAAAAAAAAAAAAATTACAAGCATTTAGTTAATTCAAACGGCTACAAATGCGATATCAGTCCATTGATTTTTTCTTTTCTTTTCTTTTTGTGAAGAAGTCCACTAAAATTGTTTGTGTAGTTTATTTATTTAATGTTCATATTTATCTATCGTACATATGGCATTAATTTTATTTCATTTTGTATTATCATTGGCTTTAGTACGACTTTGTATTTATTAAACTCAATAGAACCAAAATTTTGTCACTAGTTCGATCTCTAGGGCCAATGAAGAAAGAATGCAAAACAACTCCAAAAATAACAATAAAAAATGTATATCACTTGCAAAGACAAATAGCAGGCCCTCAGTAATATGAAAAGGTTTTCAAGGCCCAAATTTTGAGATAATTTCTTGTGTATTCAATATTTTAATGCAGATCTTCAATACACGCATTTAGACACTAAAATTTACAATTTAATTACATGAATAAGGTTTTGATACGGGTTTCCCAACACTCAAAATGAATTGACCCTAGGAGACTCACATTATTGGGGGAGAATAGATGAAAAAAAAAATTTAATTCCACTTTTTAAGGCTTTTACTATCAACTAAGGTTACTGGTGCATCAATAAGTACATGTATAATGCCTTCGAACTAGGATAGGAAACCAATCTTGGTATCCTTGCATATTCTTGAACTTGAGTCACAACCTTATCATGAACTCACAAATAAAATTCTAAGAATAAATTCTCATTAACGTAAATTATTTCGTATTCCCAGATGGGGAACGGGGATAGCTCCACATTAAAGGTAGGGTGGTCACAGGACCACCCTAACATGGAAAAAAAAAAATTTATTATATATATATATATATATATATATATTTTTTTTTTTTTTTTTTTAATTTTATGATTTTTTTCCCCTTACAATAATTTTTTTTTTCACCCTACATTTTTTTTAGGCCTAACAAAATTAAACTTTGTATAAAGTTTGATGGTAAACTTAGTTGTAGACTAAGACTACTATTCTACCTAATTATTTTTTAGTTGGATATGAATTTTGATAAATCCGCAATTAGATTACATTTTCTTCTTATATCTTCTATGCTTACAAAATTTCAAGAAAATCAAAGATCAATAGTTATGTCATTAATCAAATGTTTAAATTTTGAGTTTTTTTTTTTTTTTTGTGGGTGAATGAGGGGGATAGAACCCCCGAGCTACAGGTATACAATGACACTAGGTGCCACTAGGCTACAAGGCCCAATGGCTTTTGTAATTTAAAATTATACATAAAAGATAAGTTTATGGATCAAATAGTAAATAAAATTTTATTGATATGAAATTTGACGTTTTTTTTTGAGAACATAATGAACATGCAATTCAACTTATATTTTCAAAATATGTTGTCATGTTAATTTATTTAGTGAGAGTGTTAACCTTGAGCTAGAACTAAGTTTGTAGCCAAAATTTGCCCTTAAACTTTAGTATATTCCCTTAAAAATATATTAGGTCCTTACAAATAAAAAGAGAAATCCTTACAATTAAAGTTTTTTAATTTGATTCTCTCTCTCTCTCTCTCTCTCTCTCTCTCTCTCTCTCTCTCTCTCTCTCTCTCTCTCTCTCTCTCTCTCTCTCTCTCTCTCTCTCTCTCTCTCTCTCTCTCTCTCTCTCTCTCTCAAAGACCCAAAAAAGATGAGCCCTATGATTGTGTTGGCAATGGTTAGTATAACGCGTTCTATTTCAACTCGTTAGAGCATCTCCAACCAGTTTTGCTATCTCATCCTATTTTACCATCCCAAACAGCTACTTTATCAATTATACAATTTTACAATACTTCCAACATCCAAACTTTTATTTTCCTATTTTATTTATTAAAATAATATATTCCACAATCACCCTCATTTACAATACAACACATTATTTAGAGGCTGTTTGGATGCAAAAATTTCATCACTCAATTTCCGTCACTCAATTTCCATCACTCATCACTTAATTTTTCACACCCGTTTGGCACCATCACTCACTTTCCATCATTCAATATTTTTCACACTATTTGTGGGCCCCATACCTGTCAATTGGTGCAACTTTTTTTTTTTTTTCTAGTACCCAAAAACCCGAACCCAGTGAAAGAAGAAAGGGAAAAAAAAAAAAAAAAAAAACCAAGAGGAGAAGACCAAACCTAGTGAAAGAAGAAAGGAAAAAAGAAAAAGAAAAAAGAAACCCAGGAGGAGAAGACTGAACCTAGTGAAAGAAGAAAGGAAAAAAAAAAAAAAGTCAAAAGGTACGGCTGAGTTATGACTAGTGGGTACCCTATGTGTGTTTAATTATAAAAATGTCATTGAGTTATGAGTTATGGAAACTGAAAACAGCTAAAATGTGTTTTCAATTTCCATAACTCATAACTCAAAAATCAGATAATTGAGTGATGGAAACAGAGCTATGGAAACAGAGTTATTGTGCAGCCAAACGGATATTGAGCTATAGATCCCACCATTTTCGAGTTATGAGTTATGAAAACAAGCCATCCAAACAGCCTATTATTCTTTCTCTCTTTCTTTCTATTCAAGAACCATAATCACCACCACCACCACTGCACACACACTTGACACCACCACCACCAGGAACCTATAATCTACCATCAACACCAAAAAAAAAAAAAAAACAGACCTTCAACACCACCCTCTCCGACCATTAAGACCACAAAAAAATAAAAATAAATAAAACACAGCAACCCACGGTCAAAAACTAGACCCATACCCACCGGAAAAATCCACTCTATCAAAACCCCATCGAAACGAAACCCATGCAATCAAAACCCAATCTCCATATACGCCGATCAAAACTCCGATCTCCACAGAACCCACGCCGATCAAGTCTCCATTGGAACCCACCCGATCTCCTTCCGTCGATCAAAACCCCATCTAAACCCACCCAAATTCAAAACCCACCTCGCCACACCAATCACCACGCATGACTAGCCACAACCCACACCCCCCACGATGAACTCCATTAAAACAGCCCAAGCAGCTCCAATGGCAAGTCTTGAACGAGAGAGCTTGGTGACAACGGCTTGGTGATTCGGAGAGAAAGAGAGAGCTTGGTGATAGCGGCTTGGTGATTCGGCGAGAGAGAGAGAGAGAAGGGATGAGAGAAGCTTGACAATGGCGAGAGACAGAGAGAGGGGATGAGAGAGCAATAACTGGGTACTGTATGTCAAATGTACTTTACGTTTGGCATTTGACAAGCCCATTGCTGATGCTCTTAGTCATATGGTCCCGTGCTAGTTTTAGCGTAAATATTAGTATAGTACAACGAAAACAGAAGGGTTTAAACCCTTTGTAGTAGGAAAAGGATGGAAAAGACTAGTCATTATATATATTGAAAGGGAGTCCCCTTCTAACTAAACATCTTCTATATAATTTTTTTTTTCTAAAATTAACCCATTCGAACTTTTTATCAAAAAATTAAAGAAGTATATCTTTAATTAAGTTCTATATAATGAAGCAACGGACACCTATGGCTTAATTAGTAGACATGTACATGCATCTTTAAGAGCAACATACTCACTGATTTATTTTTAATTTTTTGAGAAACAACAGACTTAGTTACTATTCACTAAATTAATACATCAGTCCATGCCTCAAATCTTTATAGTCGAACTTGTGTACACTTTTTTGTCGGCACTACCACCTCCATTGGCTTGAATCTCCCTAACAACCATAATACTGGGGAAAGAGAACCACAATCAGATAGAGAATTACCTAAAGAAAAAAATAAATCAAATATATATCGTTAGGTTAGTGAATTATTAAAATGAATAAGTTCATGATAAATTCTTTTGTGGACATTCACCATAGCTTTGGTCGATTCCTACAAATCATGTACAGCCTTAGGTGTCTTCTCAAAAAAAAAAAAAAAAAAGTATAACCTTAGTTAGGTCAGTTAGGTGAAAGATCTTTTCTCTAGAAATTAATATAACTACAGTGAATTAATAATTTCATTAATAATTTTTTCATTATTGTGGAATAATAGTAAGTTGTGATCAATGAAATATAAAATGCAATACAATAAATGTTACAAGATATTTGTATTCCAAAATGAACACCTTGACTTGAGAATCTCAACAATTTCAGTTTAACAAAAGTATATTAATATTATATTCACAACATTTTCACAACAAATCTTAAGTGACAAAATAATACTACTTACTAGTACTTTTAAACAAGGCCCACCACTGACAAATTGTTGAGAAATTGATGTAAAGGTGTTATGGATGTTGTATTTCTCACAAAAATAATCTTAGCTTCCCAAACATAATCCTCATTCCCTTAAACAAAAACATAAAAGTCCAAGTAACAACAATAAAAATTAGCACAAATAACAACAATAACCCAAACAACAACAAAATTAGACCAAACAATAAAAATGAACAAAATATTCAGCATAAAGCCCATTTAAAAACAAAAAATAAAACCATAATCATTTATATTTGTAATTCATTCAATTCTTTCATAAAAATAATCTCTAATTTTACTTTATTTCTTGTATACACCCCGTTTTGTAACTTCCATTTAACCTAACTTGTATTGCATCTAGCATACCATTGCATATCACATCACAAGGAATAACTATAATTTTGACTATATGATTTCTATTGAACTCATAACGATCAAAATGATAGTTCATGAGTCTTAATCGGACCATCGAATTTTTAAAAAATATATTAAAAAAACATGTTTTAATGGTAAATTAAATTTTCATGAATTATGTCTCAACCATATGTGATTATGAACTCTTACATTTAATTGGTTTATGTTTAGTCTAAATTAAATTTAATGATGTGCCATAATATTATTAGTTGAGGATATAGTTCATGGTAAGGGACATGTTTGAACGTAAGAAAACTAATCAAACCTTAATTTAATAAATCATAATCTAGTTAAATCAAAATTATTTACTTAAAATTAAATAAAACTACCTATCAATTAAACTAAGCAAAGAGATATTGAAGCAGTAAAAAGATGTAAACAATCAACAAAAAAATTATTAAGGTTTTAAATTCACCTTGTTAATTCATATCAGCATATATTCATGATGATATTCTAGAATTCAATCTTTTTATGTTGTAAAATATTAGCATTTCAAATGAATGGCATCGAACATGTGGGACGTTTGTCACCACATGCAGCCGGGGATCTCAATCCACACCCGCACTGTTGGTCGACGTCCTTCAGCCACACACACCAGACATGTGTTAACCTACACTAAATTGCTTGATACTTCCTCTAAGCCAGTATCCTAAAGGTTTTCTCGTATGACTTCAATGACTTTTCATTGTACAACTTGTGTTATGTATAATGCACATTAGTAGACTTTACATTCATACACTAACTTCTCATACAATGCTATTTTGCTTAATATTGACCAATTGTGTCCCCAAAGCAGAAGCTGCATATCCATATTCTCTGGGCATCCCCATTCCTTCATAACCCACAGGTCCCAGGATGGAAACCTAGCTCTGATACCAGTAATGGTCCCCTAATGTGTATGGTAATGTCATTAGACTGGGAATCACCAACATAGACAAAGAGAATAATAAAAAGTAATGTCATAATGAATAAGGAGTCCCAATATTTATAAACTCATTCATGTCTCTTGGGAAGAGATATGTCTGTTCACCAAGAGTTGTATCTTAATACTCTACTGTATATTGGTGAAGCAACACCATCCACCAAATATGGGATATTGTATAAGTGAGTGTGCACCATATTATAGTGTGATTGCCTATCACTATTGTATACTAACAGTAAATTGTTACTAGTTTTAATTTAAACTTATCATTGAAATTACCTTCTCTCACACCAATAATAGTTGGTAATAATCTTTTACTTAAGATTTATTGTGGAAGTTTTATATTGTGGGCATAACATTTCTTAATATTAAAGTTTTTCCTATTTTGGCTTAACAATAGACAAAATTTGACTAAACCAAACTATTGTAGATAAATCTCTTCACACTTGCTTTTTATATAGTTAGTAGATTTGAAAGCCACGAGAAATTGAAATTAATTGATGTTGCTTTTAGGATATCAATGAATATAGCCTGTTGTCAATATTTATGAATGCTAAACCCAAACACTAGCTACAAATTTTATCTAATGGTTTTATATTTGTGGGGGGTAATAAATAGCTCACTTGGTATTGGGCCATTAGCCATAGGCCCAATGAAAAATAGAGAAGGCCCAATTGATGAAAGGGGTCCACTCAAGAGCCCATATCATACCAAGGAGTTTCGTTTGGCTCGATGTCACTTGTCGAGGAGAATTTCATCTGAAATCGACTTGCCAAGAAGAACTTGCTTGAGGTATATGGCAAGGAACTACAATGCTTGGGGATGCTCCACAAACAAGCACATTATTCAAGATATGACATTAATTGCGAGGAATAGCTACAATAGTGTTGTTAGCAAGAGACAATGGTGGCCTATGCACTAATTTTTGAAGTGGCCAGTATAAATAATGGGTTAAACACGTACTCCCAGTATGATTCCAAAAGGTGAATCTAATGTCTAACAGAGCAAGGCCTATATCATTACAAGCTCACTACTTACATTAGTATAAATAGGGGAAAACCCCATGGTATAAGGGGTTCACAGAGAGAGAGAGAGAGAGAGAGAGAGAGAGAGAGAGAGAGAGAGAGAGAGAGAGAGAGAGAGAGAGAGAGAGAGAGAGAGAGAGAGAGAGAGAGCTACCAACAAGTGTGTGTTTAAGGGTCTGTTTGGTTGAAGGAGTATAAAAGTAAGAGGATAGAAAATGAAGAGGGAATAAAAACGTGGAAGGATAAAAGAAATATAGGTTAAGCTTGGTAACAGTTTTTGTTTTCTATTTTTAAAAACTTGTTTTTGGGAATATAAGGAAAGAACAATTTTCTTGTGTTTTTGAAATCAAATAAATGTTTGGTTAGTTGAAATTAAAAAGATAGGTTTTTGAAGAAAAAAATAAATAATACTAAAATATGTTATTCTAAGGATTTGAACTCTAATGCTAACTTATTAAATGAGACAGATTTATTAAATCAAATGTGTGTTTTCATTGGCTTTTAAAAATTAGAAACTAAAAACAACCTCTTACGTGTTTTCAATTTCCTTCACAACTTGAGTTTTGAGAATAGTTTTTGTTTTCTATCCATTTTAAGTTGCCAAACAAGTTTTTTAGTCTCAAAAATAGAAAATTGTTTTTGAAAACAGAAAATAAGAAGAAAAAATTTATTTGTTTAGTTGAGAAGAAAAATGAGAGAATGAAAAATAAAATTTGTATAAATTTACTATTATGTCTCCACAAAATAAAATAAAAAAGTAACAAATTTTTTTATAAAAAAAAATTGTGTATGTACATTTTGGTAGGCCCGAAGAGAAAACACCCGGGTCTACCACCTTCTTTTTCTCTCCTCCTCCTAACCAAAACATTCACTAAAACTACTTTCTATCTACTTTTCTCTCAATTTTTCATCCGTAGTCTTATATGTTAGTATTTTTGGGTCTTTGTATCATCTCTACCATCTTGTTTCTGAGTTTGGTCTCCTTGGATTTCTCATTGTGAGCTATCCCTTCATTCCCACAAAAATATTAATTGCGACGTTCGTCTACTCCAAGCAAGGTTGACTTGACCCGACCCACAATATTAATTTTAGAAATGCTTTTTTAAACTTTAGTACATGTTTAAATTCTCAATATATATATATATATATATAAAAATTAATGTAATACTATCATATCATTATTTTATTGTATTGCATCAATAGGGCCGACTGAACAAGAGATGCAATTGATGCAATTGTCTAAGGCCCCCAAATAAAAGAAGGCCTCCACATGGAAAAATATATATATATATATATGTGTGTGTGTGTGTGTGTGTGTAATATTTATCTATATATTTTAATTACAAAAAATATTTTAGTCCCTTTATTGGTCAATAAAATACATTAAAAAATTCCCACTGTATCTTAAAATGCAGAAGATTAAATAGAAAAAAAAAAAACAAAAATAGCCAAACTTTAGTAAACAAAATTAAATTTTAAGAGACAAATTCATTAACTAATTCTTAAAATATGTTAAAATTAAAATAATTCTAAACAAATTTATTAATAATATAACATAATTATCTTGAAATATACTAAAATAGATATTATAAATTTCTAAATCAAAAGGAAAAATCTTTTATCTTTCTATAATCTATATCTCTATCTCTCTATCTATATTATTTCCTTTCTTTTCTTTGCATTGATTCTTGATCTTTTTCTACAAGCTTAGTCATTCATTTTAAGTTATATTTTTTAATATATGATTGATAGGACTAGGACAATATGCTGTGTCTTGATTCTTGATCTTTTTCTACAAGCTTAATCATTCATTTTAAGTTATATTTTTTAAAATATGATAGTAAAATAATTTTTAAATATATGAATAATATAGTGAAACTTATTTTTAAAATTTTTTAATAAAATAATCGTGATCATATAAATACTACGTGAACAGTATATAAACTACCCAACAATTCTTAACAGTGCACTTTATCGGATAAAAGGTAAAACGCCTGCCAAAAAAAAAAAAACGCAAAACGCCAGATTTTGAATCACAAAACGCCGGATCTTAATTGATAGGACAAGGAACACACTGAGTCTTGATTCGTGATTTTTTTTTTCTATAAGCTCAGTCATTCATTTTAACTTATATTTTTTAATCTACTTGATTGATAGGACAAGGACAACACGCTGAGTTTGCTCTTACACTTGCACAATCTGCTCACATTCCACAGCACTAATACCAATGTACAGTAACAATGCACACTGCACAAAGCTTGATACTTGATAAAATGACAGGACTTAGCACTGCAAGATACAGTGCAGTTGTTGAATATATAATATTTTATAATCTAAAAAAGTGGAAAACAATTTTAGGCCCCCACCAACACAGCTACAAACTCCCTAATCCACCCACACGGGCCACACGTATACCCACTCAAATTAATATATATATATATATATATATTTTTTTTTGCAAGTTTTTACTTTATTAATTATTATTAACTATTATACCAATTAATAATTTGATATATATTATATCAATTCATTTATATTTTAATAATATTAATTTATTAAATTACGTAATAAATAAATAAATAATAGATTTTAAATAAAAAAATTTAATTAATATTATTTAATTACTATTTAAATATATATAAAAATTTTCACTTAAAACCTCCAAAATTGTTGGGCGACCCTAAATTACTGTTACTTTCAAAAACTCTGCCATAAATTTTTATGGGTTGACTGTAGTTGGTAACTATGATTTTTACATGAATGGATCTTTTTTTTTTTTTTTTCAATTGCATCAAAATTGTTACAAAAATTATAACACAAATATATGTATATAGAGTCTCTCTTTATCCTCAGAAAGTAGATTTCAGTTTTCCATACAATTAATTGGTAAAGCAACTGAAACTAAAAGATAATAGAACTGCTCCTTTGTTACTTATAACCCAGTAATTTCTCTAAAGGATCAATCAACTGCTCCACCAATTCTGTCACATTGGATACATCCGTTTTGATTTACGCGGAAGAATCAAGTTTGGAAAAGCATGATCAATTAGTATTTGTTTATGAATTTGAGGTTGATGACAGTAATGTGGTCACATTACTTTCTCTTTATCCCGTGACACTGTTGTAACTTTTATCTTTGAGTTGTTATCCACATGAATATTAAGTGGAAGTAATGAGTACTCCGGTCTAAAAGAGCTTTAACCAATTAGTATTTGTTAATTGAAATATTATTGTTACTTTTCTTTGTTGATGCTGGCCCTTCTGAGATTTGGAATACATAAAGTTTATTTCCTCTTTTTCTACTTTGGTTTACGGTATATTCCTTCACTTAGCTTAGCTATAGTATTTTATTTTGTGATATCCTTGTTAGTTTGTTATTTATACAATTTGTCACAGCTCTCTTTTTATTCCATTTGAATTGCTTGGCTCTACGATATGAGAAACAAAAACTTGATTCGTCTAGCTGCTGAACTGCACTGCTGGTCTTGTCATGTATGTGTGTGGAGCATCGAATAGATGAAACTTGATCCTTAGATATATAAAGAGAGGGCTAAGTAGTACTGATATGAACACTAGACATGGTTGCAAAATATTACATTAATTTTATTTTTATTTTTTTATACCAAGAATATAAACATTTACTAAAGAGTAATTTTAAAGGTTTTAAATGAAAATTTCAAGTGAAATCTTTTTTATATTTAAATAGTAATTAAATAATATTAATTAATTTTTTTATTTGTATATTTTAAGATAATTATGTTGTATTATTAATATATTTGTCTAGTATTAATTTTGATTTTAACATATTTTAAGAAAAAGTTAATGAATTTGTCTTTTAAATTTTAATTTTGTTAGCTTAAGTTCGATTATTTTTGTTTTTTTTCTATTTAATCTTTTGCATTTTAAGATATAATGAGACTTTTTTAATACATTTTACTGATCAATAAAAAGATTAAAATATTTTTTATAATTAAAATATATATATAAATATTACACACACATATATATATATATATATTTCAACTGACTTTCTTATATTTAAGAGTTTTAGACAATTACAACCATTGCATCTATTGTTCAGCCCTTATAGTAATCTAAAACAAAGTAAAACCCTCGTGGGCCATCACTAATCAACTGGAGTAGATCTGGAATCCACTAATGAATTGTGTAGTCAAAGCCGTGTGGAGCCAGATGTGAAAAAGCTTGCTAAAGTGACCAGGAAAGAAAGATGTAAAAATTAATTAAAATCACACTAAAGAATATACCATCAAAAAGAGAATATGCTATAGTCAACTCAAGTCCACGCCCTGTGGAGCCAAAAGTAGGAAAATAGTAGCTGATTAAAGCATTTCTCTTCTGGCAATTCATTTCTCTTCAACTATCCTGTATTCCTATAGCAATTTATTACTAGAGTGAGTGAAAGAGAGATCATATGGCGGACTTACTTCTTTCTGCCTTGGTGAGCACTGTGCTGGGGAACTTGAATACTTCTGCACTTAAAGAATATGGACTTGCTTGGGGCTTGGGAGCTGAGCTCGACAATCTTAAGAGCACGATGTCTGCCATCCGATCCGTCGTCAAATATGCAGAGGAGACGCAGTGGAACAATGAAGTTATCATGGATTGGCTGGGAAAGCTCAAAGAAGTAGCTTGTGATGCGGATAATGTTCTAGATGAGTTTGCAACTGAAGCTCTAATGCGAAAGGTGGAGAGAGAGAAAGGTGCGACAAGCCAAGTAAGTAGATTCTTTTCTCTTCCAAACAGACTTATATTTCGCATGAAAATGGCACATAAATTGAAGAATGTGAGGGATAGACTGGATGCCATTTCTAGGGAGAGATCTGAATTCCACTTGAGTGAGGGAGTTATAAACACGGAAGTTGTTGATGTACAAAAAAGAAAAACTTGCTCACTTGTGAATGAAAGTGGGATTTATGGAAGAGATGAGGAAAAAGAAAAGATCATTGAGGTGATGCTCCCTAATGTGTCTGATGATCAAGATGATCTGGCCATTTATGCTGTATGGGGCATGGGGGGCTTGGGTAAAACAACACTTGCACAGTTAATCTACAATGACGTAAGGGTGGAGAAGCATTTTGAATTGAGAATTTGGGTATGTGTATCAGATGATTTCCAGATAATAAGGCTGGTGAGGGCAATCATAGAATCCATTGATGGTAGTGGACGTGATCTATTAGAGTTAGATCCACTGCAGCAACGCTTGCAAGAAAAATTGCGTGGGAGGAGATTTTTACTTGTATTGGACGATGTCTGGAACGAGAACCATGAGGAATGGGACCGCCTAAAACATATGTTGACATGTGGAGCGAAAGGTAGTATGCTTATAGTTACAACTCGGATTGAAACAATTGCGCGAATGATGGCTACAGTACTTCCTATACATCACATGGGATTCTTGTCAGATGATGATTCTTGGTCCTTATTTAAAGGACGTGCATTTGGGATGGGAAGGGTAGAAGAGAATTCAGAATTGGAAGCAATTGGTAAGGAAATAGTGAAGAAGTGTGGAGGTGTGCCTCTAGCTATAAAGGCTCTTGGAAGCCTCATGTCCTTAAAATGTTGGAAGAGTTACTGGGAATCAGTGGAAAAAAGTCAGATTTGGGATTTACCAATAGGTAAGGATTCTATCTTGTTGGCCCTCAAGTTGAGTTATCACCATCTACCCCCACATCTAAGGCAATGTTTTGCTTATTGCTGTGTATTTCCCAAAGATCATAAGCTTGAGATGGATAAGTTGATACAACTATGGATGGCTAATGGTTTTATTCCCTTCAAAGAAGCATCGGAGTTGTATGATTTTGGTGTTGATATCTTCAATGAATTAGTATGGAGATCTTTCTTTCAAGATGTCAAGGAGGAGTATCCCGGCCATATAACATGTAAAATGCATGACCTTATGCATGACCTTGCTCAATCTATTATGAGGCATGAATGCATTGCAGTGGAATCCAGTAAAAATGTGAAGGTTGAAGGCAGGATTTTTCATATCTTTTTTGGCGTGGACTCATCACAAGACATTTCTTTGAATGAGGACCTATGTAAAGCTCGATCTTTACGCTCATGCCTTGGTACATCTGTTCGTAAAGCTTCTCGGCTATTCTCCTTAAAACAAAAGTATCTTCGGGTATTGGATTTTAAATTTGGAGTTCGAGAAGTACCGAGATCAATCAACAATTTAAAACATTTGAGGTATCTTGACATGTCTGACTCTAGAATCAAAGTTTTACCTGAATCAACAACCTGCCTCTTGAACTTGCAAACGTTGAAACTAGATTATTGTGACTGTCTTTGTAAGTTACCCAAAGGTATGAAGCACATGAAAAGCCTTATGTATCTTGGCATCTCTGGTTGTTCTTCTCTTACTCGTATGCCTGAAGGAATGGGACAATTAACTTGCCTCCAATCATTGAGCTTCTTCATTGCTGGCAACAAAAATGGTTATCAAGTAAGTGAGTTGAAGGGGCTAAACCTTCGAAACAATTTCAAAATAAAGGAACTTGATAATGTCAAAAATTCAGAGGAGGCCAAAAGCGCAAATTTGATTGGAAAAAAAAATCTTCATTCGCTAAGTTTGGATTGGCGGAGTGACAATAAAAGCCATGTACCGGAACATGTTGAAGATGTTCTTGATGGTCTCCAACCTCATTCAAATCTGAAAGAACTGTCCATAGACAACTATCATGGTTCAAAAATTCCAACATGGATTCAAGATTCAGTTCTTCGTGATTTGGTTGAAATTTCACTAGATTGTTGGGAAAGATGTGAACATTTGCCACTTCTTGGCAAACTACCACTCCTCAAGGTTCTTAACATAACTGGCTGGCATGCTGTGAAATATATTGGCAATGAGTTCCATGGAGACAGTGCAATTTCGTTCCCCTCATTGAAGGAATTTAGGCTCCATAAGATGCATGATTTGGAGGAATGGAGAACAATGAATGGAAGAGAAAATTTTCCCTGCCTAAGCACATTAGAAATCATTGAGTGCCCAAAGTTAGTTGGAATTCCTATTATTCCTTCCATTACAGGTTTGACTATGGGAAGAAACAATGCAATGTTAATTAGGTCAGTGATGAATCTCACTTCACTTTCTTCCCTTGAGATTGATGGCATGGATGATGAATTTACAGTTCTTCCAGATGGACTGTTGCAAAATCATAAGATGCTTAAAATGTTGAGGATTTCTGATATGCCCAATCTCAAGTCACTGACTAATCAGTTGGATAATCTTTCTGCGTTGAATGAATTTCTTCTTGAAGATTGTGACAAGATCGAAAGTCTTCCAGAAGGACTCCAGAACTTACATTCATTACGGACACTGTGCATAGAGGGGTGTAATAATCTTTTGTCCTTACCAATGAATGGTTTGCAGGGCTTATCTTCACTACGGAGTTTATCCATTCATGGCTGCAACAAATTCTGCTCTTTGTCTGAGGGAATTCAATATTTAATTGCACTTGAGGATTTAGAAATCATCGGGTGTCCGAAGTTAATTTCATTGCCAGAGGGTATTCAACATCTAACTGCTCTCCGTTATTTGACTATCGCTGGCTCTGAAGACTTATCTTCTCTGCCGAAGCAGATTGGATGCCTCACATCGCTTTCAATTTTGGGAACTTGGAACTGCCCTAATCTAATGTCTATACCAGACGAGCTACAGAATCTTACGGCACTCCAAACATTGCAAATTAATGGAGGATGTCCACATTTGGAGAAGCGGTGCAAGAAAGACAGTGGAGAGGATTGGCATAAAATATCTCACATCCCCAACGTTTACATCATTGAGGATTGGCATAAAATATCAGAGATACCATCATCGACGGGTTGGGGATCGCTACGAAAACTGAAATGTTGCTAAGTTGGTCAACGCTGAGATGGCAATGTTAACACGCTTCAAAAAAAAGTTTATTTATAAAGGTAGCTTTCTCCCCCTTTTTTTTTCTTTTTTTTAATGTTTATTCCTTATCTTATGAAATTGTATTTGGATTTTAATATGGATATTAATATATGCATTACTCTAATGTATGCTTGCAGTGAACTAAACCCATGATGCCTGCGGTGGACAGTACAACGGTACATTTACCTTCAATCTTTACTTGCTATTGGTGTTCCGATTTTCTTCTCTTTTTCTCCAAGACAAAAAGGTTCAATTCAATTTTGTGACACACTTGTCATTACTATTTGTATATTTGTTGTATTTTAAAATTGCTATGGATAATCCAATATATATATATATATATATATATTTTGCTTGAGTTCTTAGAGATTTCCTGTTTGTCCAAACTAAATTGCCATTATCTACTGTCTAGGTGGGTAGGTGTGGTAAGTTTGTTTAATGTTTTTATTTTATGCAATTGTCATTATTTATTTGTCATTGTTTTTATAAAAATATTTTTAAACAAACTAAATGTCAAAACTCAACCCATTGGCACTCTATTTTTTGTTGACCCAAATAGCCACACTCATCCATAAAATAATACACTAAGTCTCTACTTAACCAATCAAATGCTTAAACAATCAATCAATCACTAACTTTACCATTTTTTTTTTCTTGAATCTAACTTTATAATAAAAAGTTATTATAACATAATAACAATAACAATACATACACACGTAACAAACACTTTGTATTTTCTAATTATTAAAATTTATAAAGTTATATTATCTTTATATGATATTTCCTAATTATTAAATTATATAAATTTATGTTATATTTATACTATACACACATATATTCACACACACCACAATTCACACAAATAACATTATAACAAAAAAAAAAAAAAAAAAATGCACACTATTAGTATTATAATCAATATTAAACACACATTCATACGAATATAATATAAATTTATAATAAAGAGATACTCACAAACACTCAATCTTTACTCTTAGAGTCTTAGATACCAAGATAGTCAAATAGAGAAAGAGATAAGATTAGATAAGATTCATGATATTGAGATCAAAGATCGGATCAAAGAGAGGGAGAGAGAGAGAGAGAGAGAGAGAGAGAGAGAGAGAGATCTATGACCTATGTTGTTTGGTTTTGGGATGGGCAAATCTATGTTGCTTGATTTTGGGTTGGGCTAATATGTGATTAGGGTGCAAAAGTATTTATATGATAAAATCAAACTAGTAAAAAAATATTTTATATATAGATAATTCTTTTTTTTCCCAATACCCCTTGAACATGTAGAAACGCAATGGTATATTACCTTCAATCTTTGCTTGCTATCGGAGTTCAGAATTACAAACAAGTCAAGTAGCTCATAAACTAGCAAAAAAACTTGCAAAGCATGCAAAAAAGAGTTGTAACTCTCTTAGCAAAGCAACAAGCCTCCTGACTAGAACCACTAAATCAAACCTTTTTTTTTTTTTTGTGAGAGAGTTTCAAACTTGAGATGCATAATTAGAAGCAGTGTTTTCCATCCCATATATAGAGGAGAAAATCAACAAAAACAAAAACACAATCAATAAAAACAACAAAGCTGAACAGAAAGATCAACAACGAAGCCAAACCTAGAGAGACCAAAAACAAAGAAGGCTCCTGGCAATAGCTCAGAACCTAGGCGGTGAATGCTCAAACTGAACCCACGAACCCAAACCCAAACCCAAACCCCTCGGCTCAGAACCCAGGCAGCGGCGGCGGCAAAGGCTTCAAGCAAAGGATTTGTGCAACGATTTTTCTTCCTCAAGTGAAGGTTTTGTTTTCCTCCATTTCTTTTTGTTTTTTTTTTTTTTTTTTTTTGTGCAAAGCAAGAACTCGAATATTAGATTCTCGATTTGCTAAAGTGAACTCAAGTCTAATAGCCTCGAGAGGTTAGTTTGCTAATAAGTTTGAAACTATGCTAACTAACAAATATGTTTGAAAATGGGTGTTATTTGGCAAACTTGGCCCCGCATCTCTACTTAAATTGATGTTTCATTCAAAAATAATAGTAAATATATTAATAGTGTGACACAACATAGTCAATAGCAATCCAGCATCCATTCTCCCATTTATAGTAAACAATAATTTCATGACTGAAAATCAATGCTTTATCATGCAAACTTACATATTAAACTAGAATCAAAACAGAAAAAAGCCACATATTATATGTCTTTCTCATTGGTTATCTCTACTTTTGTTGATTAACTTTGAACAAAAACACTAAAAATTTAATAACTTTGAAAACTAATACTAGTCTGTCAGCCTGTAACTCCTACCGGTGAATGGTTGGAACTTTTCATCTCCTTTATTCAATGCCACATCTTCTTTAGAGTTCTTTTCCAATTCCTTATTAGAACCAAAGACTAGCTTTCCTGGTTTACTTCTCAAGTTGGACTGAGTAGCATTGCTTTTCTCATTAACTTCATCTACAGATATTTGCTTCAACCTGGCAGAGCAATCTGATACAACCAACTCCATTAAAAATCTCCCATCCAAGCGCCTTGCTTCGTCACAAAAAGGTTCAAACTTCACATCATCCTTTACTGCTTGCTCCTCAACTTTCTTCGTTGCCATGACATCCTTCACTACTGGTGTTTCTGGTTCTTGGTAATCCAAAGGTGGAGCAAAGTCCACCTCATAGTCTGTCTCAAAAATACTTATAGCATCAGACGGTGCCGTTTCGATCACGTCAATGTAAAAATTCTTGTCATTATACATGATCATGATGGTATCACCCTTTGTCAAACAAAAGAAGTTCCTCAGTGTTGTTTCCAAAACAGCTCTAGGGTTGGAAATCTCCAAGAAATCCTTAGTATGAGGTTGTAACTTCAGGTAAGTTCCTTTCTTCAAACGTATGCTTTTGACATTGACACAGTCTCCTTGTTCTAATTCCAAGTGCTCCATCATCCAGTTTGGCATGAAAACAAAATACTCAGGGGCATCAAACTCCTCAACTCCACAATGCGTGAGTTCCCCATTTGTAGGGTCGGTTAACTTGAACATCATGGGGTTTTTTAAAACTGTGAATGCAAGGGAACTGAGAGCTGAGGCAGGCATGATGATTCTGTCACCATTTTCTAGATGGGATTTGTTGCAGTATGAGAGAGGGTAACATAGATAAGTTTGTGAAAAGGGAGTGTGAAATCTATGATAAGTAAATTGATCCATGGGGAGGATCGCTGAACAACACAGCGATAGAGTTTCTTGGAATTGATTTTGAGGGCAAGGCAGTGAGAAGAAGAATAGCTTTAGATTGATTGTTAGGCCCTTAAGTATATGTGCGTATTTATATAAAGGCAAGAGAGATGAATTTGTTTCCAAAACGTGTAAGGAGAACTGTTCCGAATAGGATTAGGAATAGAAAGAGAGAGATTTCTTTTTTATTATTGTTTTAAGGCTTAGGTTTGGATCTTTTTTTACTTGTAATTCAAGTATGGTTTCCGAAAAGTGAAAGGAAATTAGTTCCGAATCATGAATAGGAGTGTAGGAAGCAAGAATTATAGGCGGTGGTGTCATTGACGGACATAACCTACTATATTTCATTAAGGAAGAAATAAATATTCCCATCCCAATTTTTCTGTCAATAAGAATAGGCATCGTTAGGCGGTCTTTTACTTGATCAGGGGCCTGGCAACTGATATCACTTTTGCAGCTGATATCTGCACACAATTTTTTATTATTCATTTATTTATTTAATTTTTAGTGATTATACTACACTTGATCTTAGCCAAAAGAGGTCCTAGCCTTTTTTATTTTTAACTGCAGATAGATACTATATATACACTAAAAGCATTCATAGCAAGGTTCTCAAAAAATATAGTTTTTAGCAACTCAAAAACTTATTTATCTATTTTAACAATTCATTAAAAATTAAAATAATACAACAATACAATAAAATATTATATCCCAACACCACAACTTACAAATCGGAACCCCCACGAACCGTCATCACCGATCCACAAAGCACCATCACCGACCCACGAACCCCACGCACCCTCCTACTCCTCCAATACTTTGATTCTAGATCAAATCCAGCTATGTGTGAGATGAGGTTTATACGTGTGAGTAATAAAAAATTATTTTTGCCTTTAACATCCAGCTACAATGAGCTACTAGAGATAATAGCTCACTGTAGCACACTCAAAATTTTTTAACTTTAACTTCTTTGATGTAGTAACTGTGAATGTTCTAAAGCGGGTAGAGAAAATAAGAACAGATATAAAATGTTCATATTATTGAACAAAAAATAGAAACTCCTCGTAATGCTTGTATATCCTTACTAAATAAATAGAAGAAACTGTTACCCTCACTCGCTTGCTAATGGACTAAAGCCAGAACAAGAGCATGAATTACATACCAAGTCTTTCTCATACTAGTGCTAGTGCAGATGAAAGCCTTTATGGGAGAGGAAGGGATCATTGAGGGCATCCTCGGTCTTATAGTGCATTTATGCAACAAGATTAAGATTGAATTGAGGTAGAGGGAATGGGTCTAGTACAATTTTAATTGTGAAAGCCTCTTGAAAAAGGCTTAGTCATTTCCAAGCAACATAAGACAGGAGCTATAGTAGCTACATGAAAGTATAAAACCGAGTCATTCTTTCTAAAATACTTGCTTGAATGCAGGACAAGACTCAAACCAAAGCCAAGGGCCAGAACTCTATCATTAGGACCAACAAGTCTACTTGCAGGTAGACCTTGCCTCCCATTAAGTACACACAAGATACAAAAGGATGGATCTAATGACCTGTTTGGATTGAGAGGGGAGAGATGAGGAGCAAGAGGGAGTGGAGTAGAGTTGGCCAAAAATTAGGCTAATTTCTAACCCCAACTCCCCTCTACTCTCCCTCTCAATCCAAGCAGACCATAAGAGACTACTATTAGCAAACTTGTTTTCTTCGCAATATATTGCCAATGTATTGGTGGAACCTATGCTTTCAAATTATAGGACTTGCTAGAGCAAACCCCAAACAAGAGAATTGAGCCTTTTTTTCTATAAAGCAAACTAATGTGTTGATGCAACTTATTATATTTTGCATATTAACCCACCTCCTGTGGTGATAAATTTGCTAGCTTTGATAAAGCTGAGCTTTTTCTTTGTAACAAAACAATATATGTTAATGCATTTTCTTCTTATTATCGAAACAAAAGCAAAAAAGCACCATCATCTAGTGAGTATGCTCTCATAATCAGCATATTAAAGATGGAAATGCAATGGAAGATGTTACATATTGTTTTCATAATTAAATTACAAAAGTTCAATCCCATTCATTGTTACATTTTAAACCAAAGAGAAAACATCGCAACTATCCTATACCTAAGGACTATAAACTTTACATTCCAGTCTCTAAGTTTTTCAGACAAAAATTGAAAAATATTTACCTCGTGCCATTGATTTACTTGAAAAAGTTAATTTATAAATTATATGCTTATTATCCATAAAAAGAGGTGGCCCCATTAAATTTGAGAAGACACCATCCTTTTCAAACAAAAATAAATCTTTTGACACTGGTTAATGTACACTCCTATTGACAATACATCCACAATTTCAAGAGAGATATCCCCAATTTTACCCACACTTGAAACATTGAAATGATTCCTAAAAAAACAAAAACAAAAAACATTGAAATGAGTGTGTGGTGGACCCCAGTGAAATGCCCAGTGAGATGCCGTGTAAATTTTTTCATTGAAAAATCTGGTAGCTGTAGCAGAACTCAGCAGGATAACATACATAACTCATCCCCAATGTATGGTCAGTCAAAGTTGAATGTTCAAGATTAGGAAAGGTCGCAAGTTCATGATACGTTTATGTGCATCTGATCCTAAAAATCGAACTAAATTATACAAGTATATTATAGCTGTTATTGGCCGTAAGTTTGAAAATTCACAATTTCACATTATATAGAAATTAATAATAAAGATTAGAAATTAGTTTGCATAATACAACTAACTTGTACTCCAAAAAAATCAACCTTCATCTTCATTTTTTGTTTATACTTATGAAACCAATTACTAACTCGCATTACAATCGCTGCATAACCATGCCCTTAAACTTACCCCATTTGGCCTCTCATATAGCATGTACCAAAATGTAGTGAAGCAAGTTTAAAGCATAATGGCATCGTGGTTAATTAAAGCTGGCTGCCTTTATGTCTTACTCTGGTATAATCAGCTGGAGGGCAACCCCAAAAAAAAAAAAAGCATTTCTCTCTGTCTCTCTCTCCCCACAAACAAGATGAAAGACTATTTGTAATATGAGTTCTTTAATTTATGAACCCTCAATTGTCTTTCTAATCAAGGAAAAATTGTTTCTTTTTTCTTTTATTTTTTAATTTTACACGTCAGCGATCAGTTTTTTAATCAACAGTAACTTTTTTGTTTATGGAGGGATGGAGAGAGAGACAGACAGAGGATGAGATCACATTTTCTTTTTATAAATAATGCTAAATTGTATCAGATAAGCATGATTATTAAATATGCCCCACCGCATATCACCCATTTAGTTGAATTTTTCAGCTTTGAATGCAACTTGTGGATTGCGAATGTTATCCTGGCTTTGAATCAAACGAATCTCCAAACTACTTGATTGGGGATCGTATCCCGCACTTCTATAGTCATTCAGCGTCCTCTGCAGAAGTGCCTGCGAGGATGGGAAACACTCCAACAATCAATTTACAATTGTGCAACAACTGAATTCAATTACAGATGGTCACTGCAAGCCATAGTTTAATAATCTCAAAGTAATGGTTCCTCTACAAATGTCTTCCTTTTCTTCTTTTACTTTGTAGGCACACACATGCAAAAGTTTCACTTCATATACCAAAAGATTGATTTTAATGGTAAAACTAGTCAAAGCGTGAAGAATTTAGATGCAGTAACCTTTTTGCAGAAACGACATGCTTGTACAATACAGAACTATGACAATCAACAAAATGTATTGAATCCCTTGCTTGAGAGATAAAGGCATAGGAATTGAAGTGAAACAGACAAAGTTCAAACATTGAAACTTGGTAGAATATAGAGTGATTTATATTTTAATTTATTGCAAGGATTATGTAAACAAATGGAACCATAACAAACTTTGAACTGGAGCCTAGGAAGTGGTCAAAGGTAGAAGCTTTGGAATTTATTGAGCAATATAATATAAGTAAGAAGCTACTTAAATCAATATTATTTAATGATAAGTAATACGAATTCTGTTAAAAAAGGAGTTATTTAGTACATTGAACTCTACCAAAACGCATTATGCCTGAGTGATGTCAACTCAATTTGGTTAGATATGAAGTAATGACTTCTTAATTGGATTAGTGATTGATTGAGTTGAGTTGGGTCGAGTTTAATTTGATTCAGAGTTCTAAGTGAAACAAGAGGATATAATAATATGACAACATGGCCACACTTTTCACAAATAGAATTACTCAATATACCCAAGTGAAAAAAGAAACCAAAGAGAAAATTCCTTTCACTTCCCTAGACCTCCAATCTCTCCATGGCTCACAAAAAGTTCATGTGCATGAAAGCATCTGGACTTGAATTCACCCAAAAGGATGACCAGAAAACTTTTCTTTTTGGGGATAAGCATGAGTAGAAGACTCTAAGTTACCAAATCTGTTGCAACTTCTTACAGCAAGCCAATAAAAACTCATCTCTTTAACATCAATTCTAGACCCTTTTTCTGGATGATAAGGTAGCTTTGTGCATATTTATTTAGCAAAAAAAAAAAAAAAAAAAGGTTAACTTCTTTTTTTGATTAATGAGCCTCATCCAAGTCTCACTTTCTTCTTCCTTATTCTTATTGGAAAAAAAAAATTCAATCCATAGATAGAATGATATCTCATGAGAATGAGATAACAGGTAAGATCTAACCTAGGAACTCAAACTGTCAGATACAACATGTCATCCAAGTTTGTGCCTATATATACAAGTTAGTGACCAACTTAATGTCACTTAGGGGAAAAAAATAAAATATTCCTTTATTTTATCATTCTAGAAATACTTCCACATAATTATGAAGGCAACCTTTAGTAATGAACCGCAAAAACAGAATAAATGAGTACCTGCAAGCTTGATACTGCAAGCTCTGCTGCCTTGTCAAGGTTGTCAGGATATTTCTAAATGGCACAGAAAATAATTATAAGTAGAAAATAATATGTTATTGCCAAAAAAAAAAAAACTCTAGCATTTGATTTGAGGTGGAATTAAATTTAGAGGCATTACATTGCTCCAACCTAGTAGAAGAGAGGTCATAAGATCTCCTGTTCCCTGCAAGCAATGCACATTGTGCTTGTCAATATAGAACCTCTTATGAGGACATATTTGTTGCAAAATAAGGAAGGTTGAAAGCACAAATAAGGATGCAAGGAAAAAGTTACATCGAAATTAATAATCTAATTAAACAAGTAATGAAGAAAAATAGATTTGAACCTGATTCAATGGATAAAGCAGGAAGAGAAAGTGATTAAATAAGAGAACATCTTGCAGAAAAAGAATTAAGGGATTGTATGTTCTCCCTTCCTATGTGTAAATGATGTAATCCATTTTCCGAATATTATGTGCAAAACCAAGAAGCCCTTCACGTGTATTTGAATATTGAAGTAAAATATCTTTTAAGAAATGAAGATTAATTGTGATAACGAGATTAAGGCAGCAAACTGGGATTAATAAAATGGACTTGTGCTTTATACCAGCTATAACTGAACTTTCTTCTAGTTTCTAACGATGAGCTGTTATATCATAACATACACAATTTCTACTTTTTTCATAAATAAAAATATTTTATCATGAAAGCTCATTAATTTGTTTTTTTTTTAAAGCACGCATAGTGCCATGTAATTTTATTTTTTTCTTCATTTATATAAAATATTTCACTTTCTCAATTTTCATTTTTGACCATCTAATGCAGATGCAAACAAAATTATTCAAGTCATATGCATTTAACCTTGAAAAGACATTCCAAAATATCATTGCATTTTAAGATTTATGTCTCACGTGCCCTAGACATGCTACTTCAACGAATATGTCTTATATCTCAGGCCAGATCAAGTAACTTGTCAAATTCTCGTCATTTAGTGAAAAGCTTCATAACATAAGCAATTCCCAGTTACCAATCAGTATTAGCACCCCAGAGTACAACCATGAAAGATTTGTATATGAAAGTATAGTAACAATTCACCTACCGTGAAATATGCTGGAATTTTCGGAATAACAATTTTAAATTGTTCAGGAGATTGATCCTGTCACATGCAAGTTATAGAAAAAGGATAAGTGAGTAGATTGGCCAAAATCATATATTTTCAAATATCTCATTAAGGGGTAAGCATCTTAATTTAGTAACAAGGAAGAGATAAGAAGGTTTCATGAATTCACATTTACGAGAAACAAGTTTTGGGAGAGGGAGAGAGAGAGAGCACTATAAATTTCCACCTAAATAAATAGTTTGATAGGAAGCCATATAATTCACCAATCTACTCTCAACAAGAATAATATAGAAGAAGATTTGAAGAGACAGCCACAATGAAATTCAAATTTTGGAAGTTTCTAATTTCATATAATTGTAGTTGCTTCTCACATTTTCATACACCAGTAGATTACTTTTTTAGTTCAACATTTGAAGAAATTAAAAGGGACTTGTCACCATATCTAAAAATTAATCAAAATAACCCTAAACCTCATATTGAAGAACTTCCTCTGTTGATTCCCATATGCACATTCCCTCTATCCTCCCCCCACCCCCCACCCCCCTCTCTGCTTCTCACATTTTCATACACCAGTAGATTACTTTTTTAGTTCAACATTTGAAGAAATTAAAAGGGATTTGTCACCATATCTAAAAATTAATCAAAATAACCCTAAAACTCATATTGAAGAACTTCCTCTGTTGATTTCCATATGCACATTCCCCCTATCCTCCCCCCCCCCCCCCTCCAAAGGGTAAAAAAAAAAAAAGAATGAGTCAAATTATACTATAGTAACAGAAAACCTACAGTTTACACAAACTAAAGGTGTTTAAATATCGAGTAGTGTTTGTTAAACGCACCAAAAATGAACAAAAATCATGAACTGAAATCACCTAATGATTGGGAGGCAGATGTGGTGGATGATTTCTTTCGATTCTTGGCATCCAATTTACTTTTAGTGACTGATGGTGATCGTATTAGATGGAAGTTGACAAAGAACGAGGATTTTACTATCCGCTCGTATTATCATAAGTTACATGGTTCTTCTTTCATTGTTTTTCCATGGAAAGGTATTTGGAAAGTTAAGGCACCCCGGCGTGTCTCTTTCTTTGTTTGGACAGTGGCATGGGATAGGATTCTCAAGGGAGATAACTTGCAGCTTAGGGGCTTTGACTTCGTTGATTGGTGTATTATGTGTTGTTGTTGTGGGGAGAGTGGATCATTTGTTGTTACATTGTGGAAAAACATATTGGCTGTGGTGCTTTGTCTATAGAACTTTTGGGATTTCATGGATCCCTTTATGTACAATGTCAGATTTTCTTTTTGGTCAGTGGAATTGGTTGGGAAAGCATTCATCTCACATTTGGAATTTAGTTCCATTGTGTTTGACGTGGTGTATTTGGAAGGAACGCAATCAACGGACATTTGAGGATTTGGGTAGATTTGATGACCAACTGCTTGCTCTCTTTCTGGTTCCCTTTTTGATTGGGCTAAGGCTTGGGGACTCACATCTAGTGATTCTCTTCCTTTATTCCTTAGCTCTCTTCTTCTTTGTAATTAGTGTTTTTTTATGTTTTTGCTTTTCCATCTTTTTTTGTACTTTTAATATGCTGGTGCTACTTTGCATTTTGTTGTTTTTTGAATATACATCTTTCTTACTTATCAAAAAAAAAGAAATCACTTTTGGCGTGTGCAAATTAGTGAATGTGATTGCAGATACATGAGTCCCTACAAGTGTATTCTCTTCTTTTTTTTCTTAGTTTTTTAGATAACATAGGGAACCTTTCTAATGAAGAGCCCTATGCTGTGTAAGGTAATCCAAGGGCATTCACCCTTGATGAGCTAAGCAATCTATGCTCATGCCCTGGAGCCCCCCTTCAGGTATATTCTTAGTGGCACACACCAGAAGACCAGCAGGCATTTCTAATGAAAGGAGAAAAAAAAAAAACATAGACATCCTATTACGCATACCAATGGACAAGAGAGTCAATATTCCAAAAAAAAAATTTATATACATACATGTATAAGTAAAGCCAGTAGAGATAAATATATTCCAACAAAGAATCAATACTTAGCTAATAATATAATTAAGCATCTCAAAGTATGTGGTGATATCCAGTGAGGAAATAGTAGCACAGTTTCACACTTAAGATTCCAGAATGACCAAGTTTAAGCCATAGTTGAAATCTCAAACCGTAACTACATCTAATACAAAGGTTTACCTTCTCCTTCTTATGACTGCCAATAAGATGAAGACTGCCATCAATAACTATGCTTGTAATCACTACCTGCGATCAACCAGAATATATACATTACACTTTGGAAAACATTCAGAATATAGAATATATACATTATACTTTAAAATTCAGAGATAAAGGGAGGTGTATTATGCTTAAAGTTCATGGACAAGTTCCTTACATTTTCCTTTCTTTTCTTTTCTTTTTTAAATTAATTTTTATGTTCGGTAAGTAAAAAAAAATAATAATAATATGAAAATTTTATTAATAAGAGGAGAAACCTAAGTATAAAGGTTGTAAAAAGGAATCCCCCAAAGAATTATAATCCAATATTATCAATGAATCTATAAAAGAAATATAAGAAACATTGCCAAATGCATTAGACAACTCAAACCAATTGTACAAATAGAATGTCAAGTCAAGAGTAGATAACTCAATTCCATTAAAGGTTCAATTGTTTCTCAATGCCTTTAAAGATGCAATAGAAGAAGATTTTTTATATCTTCCAAACATTCCTTGCCAACAAAAAAACAGATCAACCACCATTCAACACATCACCCATTTAACCGTATATGTCACAAAGAGACCGACAGTCATTAGCAACCATACAACATCAATTCATAAGAATGATATTATGTTTAATCAAGTAATCCATGGTTTAAAATTTTCCCAAAGCCACCATGAAATAAAAAATGCACCATTTCTATGAATTTTACAACCCCAAATACTCCAAGGGGCCTTTTACTAAGAACAGACACTGAATTGACCATCATGTCTTAGCTTCTAATTTGACATATCAGCCCCTTCAATTTTCAGCATTTATAAAATGTTTAGATAGTATTTTAAGGGAGGGAAGCTTAAGTTACACAACATGAAGTGCCCTGTTTGCAAAGTGTAACTAACATGCATCTTAATACTACCAATACAAACATTGGAGAATCTAGACTCATCAATTGCACCAGACTTCAAAGAAGACAAACCATAGTGCTTATTTAATGGACCTGTCTGATGCTCTATTAGCCATGATAAGCATGCAATCTTCAGCATATCAAATTTTGTATGGAAAATCTCATAACCCAAGAAAATGCTAACCATTTCTGAGAAAGCATAATGGATTCTCATGATTGCATGGATTAATTATTAAGAAGCTAATGGAGGTGACAGATTACTTATCAGGCATTAGGTGAGGCTTTAGGCTTTTATTATCATAATGCCAATAAAAAACAATGCTTCCTCATCATGTAGTCTGACCACCAAGTGCAAATACCCGCATATTGGGGAGACTGGCAGAAATGATATAATTAGTGCATCCAAAGTTAGCTATGAATCTTCCCATCAAAAAGGAGTTCACTTCATCCTAGTAACTTGTTCATGTGATTACTTCTAAGACAGAGTGCTACAACACACCTATAATGGTGTCCCATATTAACAATGTTCACTTAACTGCAGCATGCTGTAGATTTCAGACATCAAGACTATATCTACAGTTCTTTGCAATGATCCATGTGCATCGTGGAGCAGGCTTGTTTAAAGGGGTTAGGAATCAATATTTAATACCGAAGCTTATAGAAACCATATTTTTTTTCTTGTTATCATAGCAGATCATAGAAGACAAGACCATTAGCAGTTTATATTCTTCTGAATTTGCTAATATTTTCTTTTCATTACCAATAAGCATTAAAATCACAAGCTTGAGTGATCATTTTTACCAGACATTGGTACCATACAAATATGGTTGCCTCATTGACTTGGATGCATTTGTAATCAAATATCAATATCTTTTTTTTAATTAGTAAATAACTTCAATTACAAAACACTAAGAAAGTTGCAACCCTAGTACAAAAGGTACTCCAACTTCAGCATTGCAGGATAGCAATAGACAAATGATAATTTACCATGGTACACAAATTAGATTCCCATATTCAAAGAAGTGAAAGAATCATAGGTCTTAGAGGGTTCAATATATTATGATATAACAAAACCTTTGATGGTCCTGCAGCATGAAGGATGTTACAAGCTTCCCGACCATCTCTTTCAGAGCCAATCCTGTGACAAGTATATCACATCTTTAGGCACGAGCTATAGCAATGTGAAGGCACAGGATAGAGAAAAGAATACAAGCTTATCTTTTATAATATATACTAAGATTCGCTTCTGAAATTCTATTAGTCTAAAACTTCAAGTAGTAGTAGATCCAAATGGGGATATGAAAACAAAAAATAAAAAACCTTATATGTGTAATTTAATGTGTTTATGAGTTCAACTCAACTCTTACGTATTTATATATAAATACACACATTTAAAGAAAGATATAAATGCAGGTGAGAAGGAAGGATGAGGGCTTCTAATAGAAAGAGTAAGTGAATGGCAAAACAGGTTCAAAATGCAATCTACTCCAGCATAACAACACAGGACATCTATGTATGTGTCCCATTATTGGTTGAAACATTAATTTCACTTTGTATGAGATGATATCAACTAATTATACTCTTCCATAAAAGAAGTTAAGGAATGGATTAGAAGCCAACAAATAACACACAAGTTAGGGGAAAGCAAAGATAGTGACCCTTTTAAAATTTCATATTCCAATTTTTTGAACACTTTACTCTTCATTTTCTATTCATTTAATTAACTTTTATCTGCTAAACTTATTTCCATGCAAATTTCCAACAATCCGAAACAAGTAGAGAAGAGGGAAAAAAATGAGAATCATATATTGATGACCTATATGGTATATCTAGACATATCAAGATGTAAAAGACTCAATACTCAAAAAGATAAGCTACACCAACCCTATCAAGGTATTAGTAGATACCTGAATCCAGTCAACTGTTCTGCTTCAAACTGGTTGGGAGTCAACATTGAAGCCACTGGGACAACCTAGTCATAAAGAAATACCAAAACGTTACCATCACATCAATTTTTATATAACCTTTGCATTAAGAACATTTATATCAATTGGTAACTATTCATGATTAAATGATTACTCCAGCTGTCCCATATTCACGATCTCATTGACAGATTCCAAACACAGTTAAAGATATTGGTCTTACATAATTTTTAGCTTTATTAGTAGTCAAGAACATCCAAATATTCCAAAACTCAAATCCAAATTGTATATATGAAAAGGATAAGATATGATAAGTATGGAAATTAAAAAAGATATCAATGAATATCAGATTGCTCACCTTTTCACGATATACTGATACCAGCTCTGGAGGGACATAAAGCTTTCCTTCATCACCCAACACCGGATCACAAACTAGCCATGAAAATCCAAATATCAATTAGATATACATGAAAATGTTTTTCCCCATTTTGATGGCAAAAAAAGATATATAAAGGGACATTACCATTCTCTAAGATACAATTATTATGCTTCACCTATTAGTCTTAAGCTAAAAAGCAACAAAGAAACACTGTTGTATATTTATCACACTTAGAACCATCTATTGCTTCATTGCAATGTTGTGTCAGATTTGTGGAGCATATATTTAGAACCTTTGGGATTCATTGGGTTTTACTGGAAACAATTATTGACCTTTTGTTTAGATGGAGGAACTGGGTTGTTAGGCATTCATCAGATATATGGAATATGGTCATGTTTGATGTGGACCATATGAAGGGAACGTAATCAGCACATTTTTGAAGATGCGGAAAGTACGGGTCTCAGCTGCTAGCAACCTTTACTAGTTCCTTATATGAGTGGTCCTGTGCACAGAGATTTACGAACAGTGATTCCATACCTACTTCTATGGATATGCTGTCTTTATGTACATGATCTTTTCTTGTTGTAGTTCTTTAGGCTTCTTTGTGATCTTTGTACATGAAGAAGCCTTTCTTTAATAAAATTATTCTTACCTATCAAAAAAAATCTATGACACTTGAAGCCTAAATATAATAAACAGGTACTGGATATTTTATCATCTCAAGCCAATAGTTTATTCTCTTCAAATCTTCTATTTAAGTCTATAATCTCTTTAATATTTGGCTTATGGGGCACTTTAAACTGAGTGTCCTTCAACTTATAAAGCCAGTATTACCTACAGATTTACTTGTCCAAAAACTCAATTCTAACCTAACCATAATTGTCACCAGCAGCAGCCGCAGCTGCATCAACTACAATAGGTAACAGCAGTGCCTCATCCAAACTACTTTGTGCTAGAAATCAAAAACCATGTTTTATTTTTCCACCATATTTTAACTACGTAGATTGTTTTATTTTAGTCTCTACATAAATCGATATTTTTCAGTATAGAAAGAGCGCTACATGAGATGTACTAAAAGATAATCTAAAATTACCATAAATCAATATAATCTGTCAAAGTACTCTTCTCTGTACAAATGAGTATACAGCTGGAAATTTTATATTAGTGAGAACAGTATATTCAAGTAAAAAGTACAACATGTCCATATATGTACTCAACAGATCAAAGCCCTCACAAACTACTTTTCTCTAGTCACTAGTATCTAGGTCACTGTCTTTTATGGCAATGACTGAAAAAATTAGTAGTCCAATCTTTATCTGAAATGTAATGTACTCACCATATATAAGTTTCGGGTTTATAGAACGAAGCTTATTGACAACTTCTAATATAGTGTTCAAAAAAGAAACTGAACCAATATAACCTGCAAAAAAATTAGTCAACACTTAAAGCCATGTAGAATGAAAAAGAACATGTCCCAATAAAGAACAAATCTTAGAAATTGAACAAAATAGCCAGATTACAGGAAAGCAATTTTGATCATAGTTTCTCAGAGAAGGAAGAAATAAAAGAGCACTATGGAAAATGTGTCTGAGTTAAAAGCAAACACAATTAGAGGAAGATCCAAATACACATATAATTTCTTTCAAACAGTCAGAAATAAACTCAATTTTCAAAATAATAGATTTTTTTATGGGTAAATAATGCATTATTATTAATAGAGATAAAACTTTATTTTTCACAATGATAAACACTAAGGATCAAAAAGCATACAAAAAATCACAAAAATATCAAGTGGAAGGTCTAACTAAAAAATGAATGAACATTGTGAACAACAATTCCACTATAATCCACATCAAACAGCCCAGCACCATATTCCAAACATCTGAGCCATATTTCCCGAACCAGTTTCTCCAACAAAACAATAGACTAGCAGCAGACCCCAGCATGACCCAGTGAATCCCAAACATCTGAAACACATCTCCTGAGAGAGCATGAGCAAAATCACAGTGAATTAAGAGGTGGTCCACTGTTTCCCCATTCCTTCAACACATACAACACCATTTCGCTAATGGCAAACCCCTCCTTGTAAGATTATCCAACATAAGGATCCTACCCGAAGCTGCTGTCCACATAAAGAACACCACCCTCTTAGAACTTCAAGGAGGAAATTGACATCTTAAGTTAGAAAAATTCTTTTCCACACCCTTAGGTAACATAAATAAAATCATATCTATCAGATCTCAAGCTAAACCCTTTGTTATACCTATAAAAATATTTAGAATCAATATTCTCTATCAAGGATCAGAAATGACTTTGCTTACATAACTTTGGAATAGGAAATTGACACTTAAAGAAGAAAATAAATTTTCTACTCCCTTACTAGGTAACATAAATAAAATACAAATCTATCAGATCTCAAGCTAAAACCATTTGTTATGCCTTTAACAATATTTATAATCAATATTCTCTATCAAGGATCAGGAATGGCCTCGCTTACATAACTTTGGGGAGCACATAAACCAGTATTCACTATCTCTCATGTAGATTTGCGTTAAAAGAAACAGGTATTTAATTATGAACATCCAATGGGTAGTTGACCATGTCAGTTGATCATACAATCATTGTGAAATCAAGTGTAATGTCACAAGACTCCAAAGACCCAGATTTAGTTAACCAAAAAAGGTGAGCATGTCATTACCAGCTCATGGTGCTCTTTTTTGGGCCAAACAACCCTCCATACAAAAATCGAGCACAATGGTTTCCTTCTTTCTGGTTAGTAAAAAATTCATTATAAGCAAAAGAAAAAACCTTCAGCCCTTGTGGGCTTAGCTACACATTGCTAAGGAGTGATGAGGTTGAGTGTTGATAGGTGCCTAAACTACCTAGGAGGTTAGAGTATTCCTTTTGAGGTGATTTAGGGAATAGATCTCATCCACTCATTTCCTTCTACAGTTACCAAGCAGGAGTTAAAAATAAAACTTCCATTGCAAAATATAGGCCAGATCCATAGTACACTAGTGATGCAAGGAGCACCAACATCATTTAAGATTTTATTTTATTTTTGAAATTAATTTTGTCTTTGAATTTGAATTTGAATTTGGATTTTGGATTTTTAATGTTAAGGGTTCATGAAATTTTATTGGATATTTCCATTTGAGCATAATTCTTGATACCCTATTTAACTAATGCTCTTGTAATTGGGAAATGCATTGTAAATTAAATACGAAAATTATTATTTGAGAATGTTTTTATCTTTGTTTGGTGGTAATGTGGTGATGCCTAGGGCTTGCAGGCTGATTCTAGGTAGTGAAGCCGAGGGTTTGTTCTGTCTATCTCTTTTGTTCCTCGTTTATCCCTATTTTCGTACACTTTCCTGCATCAACTAGACATATACCATAGACCACAAAATGGAATAGAAAAATAAAACCAAATCAAATCTAAAAGGCAAAAGACCTAAAAATTTGCAAGGAGTTCATTGGACAAGATCTTATAGATGTCAAAAGCTGATAAGGTATGCTAAGGGTTGGAACATGAGGATATAGTAATAGAGTGCACTGCACTATGGTCCACTAACATGCACCATAGAGTCTATATTACCATTGGGCATAAATTATGTCAAACTAGAATTAGAAAATATCTCAATGACTGCCTCAAAATAGACACCTTCCTACTTTTTTTTTTTTTTGATAAGTAATAAGACTTCATTGATAATAAAAAAGAGACACCCAAGCACACAGGGAGTATACAAGGGAGAACAAATCAAGAACGAAAATTACAAAAGTCAAGTAAATCTAAAAGAGAAAAAGAATGGTTTCTCCACACAGAGAACCATTCAAGTAAGGTTCGGAAAAAGAGAAGCTTGATGTCGGGTATAGCATGCTCAAAGTCTTCAAAGCATCTATTATTCCTCTCCTTCCAGATGCACCACATCAAGCAAGGAGGAACAATCTTCCAAATAACTCCATTGCGGAGGCGACCAAAGTGACCTTGCCAGCAAGCAAAGAGACCAACCACAGACGAAGGCATGACCCAACTAACTCCAAATAAACCAAACACCATATCCCATACCTCCGATGCAACCGGGCAATGAAGGAAAAGATGGTTAACACTTTCACTGTTACACTTGCACATATAACACCAATCCAAAATGCAAACCTTTCTTTTCCTTAGATTGTCAATAGTCAAACATTTCCCTAAGGCTGCGGTCCAAACAAAAAAAGCCACTCTAGAGGGGATCTTCTGTTTCCAAATGCTTTTCCAAGAGAAAGAATGCTCATTATGGCCAATAAGGAGATGGTAGTAAGCACTAACCGTGAACCCCTTTCTCCTACAAGGCAGCCAATATCTCTTATCCTCCTCGGTTCCCCTAACAGGAGTGCTATAAATGGAATGGATAAAGCTCCTGAAAGCTTCCATTTCACGATTGTGCACCTCCCTACAAAACTGAATCTCCCAATGGAGGACTCCATTGGAGAACCTCATAAGATCCGCCACACTTGCCTCTTTGCTACAGCTTAACCTACTACTTCCAAGTAGATCATTCTTTAGTTCTATCTAGACACTGTTAGGGCTTGGGTTGATACAATCAAAGGAAATAGCTTTTGGCATTTGAAACCTCGTACATTGAGGAAAGCATCTTTTTTTTCTTTTTTTTTATGACGTAAGAGAACTTCACTCAAATTAGTTGCACGTCGTAGAGCATACTGTACAACAATCCTCACTATTGATCAAACTCCTACGAGTAACTGACCCCACATTAAGGAAAGCTTCTAAAACTGTGGATCCATGCAAGAAGTAAAATTCAGCATGTAATTGGTAATACTTTATCTATAACTGGCACCAAGTGGATCCCTTGCTAGGGAAATTTGAGAAAGAATCCCAAAGACTCAAGTTTAGGGGAAAAAAATCAGATGATATATGGTGAAGCATGGTAGTGGACTGCCAGTTGGTTTGTGGAATGGATAGACCTTAAAAGAGCTACAGGAGTTAATTTTGTCTTGTACAGGTAGAATTAAGATAGAATTATCTTGTAGATTTTTTTTTTTTGTTTATATTTAAGTAAATATTTCATTAATGAAACGAAAAAGGGGAGCAAGTCAACCCATGTACACAGGATGTATGTACACCAGCATTAGGGGAATTATCATGTAGAATTCATAGATTCGTTGTAAGCTTGAGCTTTTCTTCATGGACTGTTCCCCCCCCCCCCCCCCCTTTTCTTAATGAATAAGTGGACAAGTGAGTATATATCCAGTATCCTTTACTGAATTCACAACCTATGATTAGGAATTCATACACAGGAAAACATTTATATTGTGTTTGGCTCATACAGGAAATAGGTAGTGATCTACTACAACAGACTAAGATATTTGAACAATCACTAAAGTTAACTTATATAAAAAAAATTTGAATATGGAGCTCAACCATACAAAACCATTTATTCATCTCTCAAATTCTTCAATGCCTCTTAAGAGGAGCCATCTGTAGGATTAGCTATCTAAATCTCAATATAACTCATCAAAAATTATTTTGAGATTGTTAAAGCATCAACCAGAAACAAGTTATAACAATTACAGGAGCTTCTGTTGAACATGCCTCCTCTGCCACACATGGTTCCCATCTATAAACAACTAGAACCAGATCCTGTTTTTTCTTATAAATACTTGTAGATGACAAAAAAAAAAAAATTCTCCTCTCTTGTCTCCAAAAGGTTTGCTAAACAAATCCCTCTCCAAAGATAATATACAGCTACCATGGCACACAAGACCAAAGATCCAAGAATCAAATGACAATTACAGAAAATAATTTTAACATACCTGTTAATAAATGAGTGTAGTATAATAAATTATTCGCTTCAAGGCCTTCTATTAGTTCCCATAGCTGCTGTCCATTCAAAACTTGTCCCTTAAAACTTGGGTATCCTGCATCATTTTTCAAGTAGGCTAAACCAGGGTTACACCTTTGTTAGACAATGCCAGACTATACAGATCAATAGATGACATCGCACCGTAAGTCAGGCCTCAGAGTTTCTGAGTCTGTTCGGGTGAAGTAATAGTAGCAGCTTGCCTGTGTGATTTGAGAATTGCACTGAATTAATTGGATCCACATCATAGCCCAATAGTTGTAGAGGGAAGACGGCTGATTTATTTCCAACATATCCCTAAGGAATAGAACGCACCAATGGTATTAGATATATATACTGTTACAGCCTCAATCTAGATAGTGCCCAAAGTATACACTGAATACATGTTTGGAACTCCATATGGAATGGAATACTTGATTCGAAGTAAATTTAAAATATATATATCTTGTTGTACACAAGGAAATTAGTATAAATTACATCAATACAACAACAAAAATTTAAATTTTATGCTTGAAACATACTGTTTCAGTTACAATGCTGCTTGGGGGAAGATACACACAGAACTCATTTCAAATGCTCTCTAAAATAAAAAAGAAAAAGAACAAGATCATTCCCTTTGATGTCAAAAGACCTAACAATTTGTAGATGCACTGACACCATCATTCTAGAGAGGGTTCACAGATGACCGATTATGATATATATTAACACTTTGCATGAGAATTAATTGAATGTATGGGAACACAAATCATAAAATCAGATTTTCAAAAGTGGATTAGTTGGTTGCTTTGCAAAACCAATCATTCCCTTCTTTTATTGATTTCCTTTATTCTTGTAATTTTTGTACTTGAAGTGTTGACCTATTGTACACTCCCTATGTACTAGGGTGTCCCTTTTTTGATATCAATAAAACTTATTACTTATCAAAAAAAATATATATATATTGGCTTTTGAATGCAGTTCCAAAATCAATGAGAAGATCTCAACATTCCTTTATTGTTTCACATGGCACATTCGTGCTTCTTAGAATAAAACACATTTCACATAACACACAGTTCCATACTTCTTTTTTTTGGCAAGCAAATTAGAGGCTATAGCCTGATTTCAGGAGTCACAATTCATAAGAAAATTCTCATAAGTCTGAATATACCTTCCTCTACAAATAGCCAGTGTGCATTAAATTTCAGAATACTTCAAATAAAACCAATTTGATGATGACTACAGAATAAGTAATTCAGCTCCTACAGGTAGATTTTTCTTGAGCTGCTTGGCACATTCTATAGTGCCTTCATTCTCCCTCTACTTTCACAAACTCCCAAGGGGTTCCCACAAGAATCGGAGAACGAGGATTAATAACAATCTTCTCAAGCTTGATGGCACTTTCAAGTAGATTAACAGTAAGCTCAATGTCTATTGCACACACCACAAATCCCACTATTTCCACCTCCCTGAGGTGCTCATTAGGATATTTAATAGCCTTCCTTAATTCCTTTTCTCTCAGGCCCATAACAGCTCTAAAGCAATTTTTTGTAAAAAAGGTGCCACCTTTATTATTGATATAAAACCAATGAGGGCCATGGCCAATGTTTGAAATTTTGGGGATTCCATATTTTGATAAGAAGAGATTAAAAATTCAAGCATCAAAAAAGGTAGCTTGAAAGAGGACAAAGTGCATAATTCAGAGGATCACATCCACCAACATGTACATCTAGAAAACGGGGAAAGGCCAAAAGACTCGAGATTTGGAGCAAAAATCTCAATACTTTTAAATTCAAAACAACATCTTATGTTTAAATACTTCAACCCCAGTGATAAATTGCAAATCTTCAGAGTCACTGGATCTTCAGAATAAGCAACATGTAATCTTTCAGGCAAGGGACAATTGGAAAGAAGGTGCCCAAGAAGCTCGCCAGTTACATGTGCATACATTAGAGTAAGGGATGTCAATGACTTAGATGCAAGATACTCCAACCACAGAACTTTTGATGCTAGTAAAACGTTCATGTGGAAATGTAAAACACATTTGTTTTTGGCATGCCTCTGTTGGTGTGAAAAGTCCAATTCAAGCCTCTTAACTCCGTTTGAGATTGCAAAATTAATCCATCCATCAGTGTGATGTTTATGTTGTATATCACCTCAAAACAAACTCTAAACTTGTCTATATTTGAGCCATGTAATTTTAGAACATGGTTCACCATTTTCAAAAACTTTCTCCTTTCAAATTTCAAATTTTCTTCTTTTCGTCAGCAATGTCCCAAAAAGTATCTGGATCATCAAAGACCAAACAACCAGTGAAGAATGGCCACAGATATTTCCATCTGTGCGAAAGAACACTGGTTCCAACCGCTTCTTTCATTGTCAAGAAAGGCAGAATAGAGACTAGCATTTCATCTAGCAACTGACTTATCCGGTCCTCCAAATCCTTGTTGTTGGAAGTCAGAGGCAGAGGAGAGTTATTGATTGAGGAGAAGGGTATAAATAATAAATAATAATAATACAACACCCATTTAATCTAATCTAACCCTCATCCTCCTTTGTATAATTTTTTTTTCCTATTCCTAGAAAGACTTTAACTTATGTGCTTGCTTCATGTTCATGTTGGGAAAGGAATAGAATTCCTCCTCCCATTGAATTCTCCAATCACACAGCTCTGTACTAACAATGAAACAAGCTTATAATTTCTAATAATTCAAAATTCTCAGGCACACATTATAATAAATATAAATATATATATATATATATATATATATATATATGAAAATCAACATTAACACCAACATCGAAACTAACTGAGATTAAATTAACGAACTACCATTAAATGCAAAGATTACATACAAACAATCTCCATTAATCAATTGAACAGTAAGTCATGTTAAAATCTAGTCCAGGCGAAATTTTCGATGTTGACAAGATAAAAATGACAAAAAAAAAAATCCCCTTTCACTTTCTCAAGTTTCTCGGCAGCCAAACAGAGGATAAGCAACTAAACATCCAAAAATTAACAAATAAATAAAATAAAATAAACAGCAATACCTGAACTGTGTGAGATTGAATACTGAGAACACGACCGGTCTCCGAAGGTAGAGCCAAGGACAGTAACGGAGGTGACATTTCTGAATTTCGCAAGCTTCTTGACCTTCAATACCATTCAAAAAAAACATAGTGAAGAAGAAGAAGAAGAAAAAACAAACTAAAAACGTTAAAAAAAAATAGGATTTTCAAGGAAAATAATTTACTGGAAAATGTGAGTTTCTCGGAAAATTGAAATTCCAAAGTGAGAAGAAGTGCCAAGTCTCTGAGACCGTAACAACATATATTATATTGAATATTATATAGAAGTGTGGAGCCCGGCGCGAGAGAGAAATTTGGAAAAGGTCTGAAGATTGAGGGGTTGGTATTTAACTATTTATACTGAGAAGAAGAATATGACGTGGATTTTGTCCGTGAAATTACGAAAATGCTACTTCCTATTGGGCGGCGGCTATGATTTTTTAGGAGATACGTGCATCTCCTACTGTTTTTCAATCAAGATTCAAATTTCAAATCTTTTATTGGACTGAAATATTATACATGTTGAGTTAATTAGAACCCACAAATGAATTGAAGTCGTCAATATTAATAAGGAATAAAGTCACTTTTAGTCCCTACATTTTTAGGTGATTTCCATTTTAGTCCCTAAGTTTTATTTTTACCGCTTTTAGTCCCTATTCTGGAAAACGCCTCCATTTTAGTCTCTGCCGTTACATCAGAAACAGAGAAAGCTGACGTGGCAAACGGCAGGAATAAATAATATTAAATTAATGCCCACGTGGTTTAAATTAATAATAAAAAATATTTTTTGACATTAAAAAAAGCCACGTCAGCATTTAAATTAAAAAAAATTAATTTATTAATTTTAACTAAATAAAAAAAATTAAAAACAGAATTAAGAACTAAAAATCATAGGAATTGAGATCTAAGTTAGTCTTGAAAAAAACATCAAGAACATAAACTCAGATGCAAGAACAAATTAAAAAAAAAAAACCCCCCAAGAACACAATTCCAGATCGAAGAAAGAAAGAAAAAAACACCCACATACAAACACTTTCTTTCCTTCGCCCAAACTCACTCAAAAAAACAACACCCAGATCCAATCCAAAAGCCACAAAGCAAAACACAAGATCTCCCTCCATATCAACCCACCTAGCAATGGTGGAGCTGAAGCAAAAAATCCTGGGATCACATCGTAAGGGGATCGAAGGGTTAAGGAATTGGGTAAAGAGCTGAAGGGGTTTGACGATTCCGCTGAACACGAACCGGAAGAGGTTCGAGAACGAGTTGCGAGACTTGTCGGAGGAGGAGATAGCCGGGGTGGAAAGAGAAGAAGACGAAGATTCGTCGTCGGAGGTAACGCAGTCAACCCGATCGACGACGTTGTCGACCTGAGGGACGAGGGAGTGGAAGCAGCGCGAAGCGACGCAGCACCGACCCAAGGCCTTGACATCGCCGATCCTGTTGAAGATCAAGAGGAGGATAGAGTCGGGAAGTCGTCTATGCCTTGAAGAGCCAAGGAAGGACTCTCTACGGTTTCGGCGGTTAAGAATCTGGCCAAAGATACTTCTGGAGAAAGGTCTGGCTTAAGACACCTTGATTTGGAAAGCGAGATTATGATTAGATTTGTGTACTGTGGTGGTTGTTGTAGATCTTGCCTCTGAATTTCTTTTCTTTTTTTTAGGTTGTATTTATGTAATTTGGCACTCTCATATTCAAGTAATGGAATTTGCTTTCTGTTTTTTTTAATAAATTTCTGGGTTTGTATGGTTAGATCTGTGTTCTTGGTGATCTTGTTCAAGACGTACTTACATCTCAATTGCTATGATTTTTAGTTTTTAATTTTGTTTTTAAATTTTTTTATTTAGTTAAAATTAATAAATTAATTTTTTAATTTAAATGCTGACGTGGCTTTTTTTATGTTAAAAAATATTTTTTATTATTAATTTAAGCCAGGTGGGCATTAATTTAATATTATTTATTCCTGCCGTTTGCCACGTCAGCTTTTTCTGTTTCTGATGTAACGGCAGGGACTAAAATGGAGGCGTTTTCCAGAATAGGGACTAAAAGCGGTAAAAATAAAACTTAGGGACTAAAATGGAAATCGCCTAAAAATGTAGGGACTAAAAGTGACTTTATTCCTATTAATAATTGAGTAAAGTGGTATTTAACTATAGGTCCGGCTAATCTATTTTATGAAACTTTTTATTGAAAATTGAAAGGACTATCAAAAAAAATCTGTTATTTTTTTTATATTTTTTTTCATAAAAAATTTCTTAAAAGAGTTTATTAATGAATACTCTAAGAGAATCCAATCATTTAACTATTTATACTCAAAAGAAGTATATTTTGTGGGTGAAGATGAAAATGCCACTATTTACTATGCATCGAGTTAAGGTTTTTTATAATTATAATTTTTTAATAAATATGATATAAGTGTCAACTTATAACATCCACTTTTATTGAATAGTCATTATTATAATACTAAAACATCAATTAATTTTTATTATTAGAGGATAAGAGACGGTATATATTAAGCTAATTAGAAAATCTCAATGGTATCATGTGCATTTTTGGTATAGTGGTCATTCTATAAATATAAATTCTTTTGGAGCGTGGGAGGATAATAGTCGGAATTCAAGTCACAAAAAAGGAGTTTCACACAAATACAATTAGATTATGCTAAATTAGAATTTTTATTTCGTATGAAAAAAAATATTCTAGTGTTTAGTTAGTGGGAAAGTGGAAGGGGTGTTTTGGTAAACTGGGTGCATGTGTGCTGTTTCGGGACTTTGGATCGAATCTGAGTTAGGAGTTGGAACGTTGACAAAAAAGCTAGGTTGGCGAAGAGGAGTACAGCTAAAGGCAGAGTCACGTTGAATTTCATTTTCAGAGTGCGGATCGAACACGCCACTTTATGGTAATAAAAAAAGAATGAAGAAAAAAAAAAACAAAAGGCAAAACGTGTAGATGCCTCTTTTTTTGGGCAACTGCACCAGAAAAGTTCTCTTTTCCTTTTCTGGTGGATCCTGGTTGTAAATGCTATTCCGAATTCCAATTATTTTAGTTGCTGCGGGAATTGGAATTTGGAATTTGGAATTGATACATTACGGTATAAAAATATTGATTAAACTACACTTGTCTCCATTTTAGATTTGAGATTGGGGATTGAGGATCTTGATAAAAATCTACCCTAGCAGGATTGTAACAGAGATAAATACTAATTTTAATAACTTAGCTTATGAGTATGAATAATTTCCTCTTTGTTTCTATTTCTTTTTTTTTCATAACCAAAAAAAAAAAAATGGTAAGGGGCGACCAACGTGGCAATCTTACCTAGGCATGACCATAATAGCATCCTACCCATTAAGTTTGAGGCCCTACTAAGTTGTAAGGGGACTACAATGAGTTATAACTTTCCAACCTCACGAGGGATATTAGTGAATCTTGAGCTGCTGAAGGAGGCAACCTAAGTAAGTCTATATTCAGACTTGAACACCACACACTCAGCGTATCTTGTGCATCACCCAAGACCACTAGACCACTCCTTAGGTGGTTTCCTCTTTGTTTCATTTTTTGTGTCATGAAGTGCTCCAATTGATTTCTTAAGGTAAAAATATTATCCATTTTTAATTTATTTTTCCAAATGATAGAAGTCTAAATTTGTAATGTTAAATGGACATGAAATTAAACCATTATGGATTCATTGGGTTGGTATTTATAAATCATCCATAACTAGGGAATCAATTATGGAATTCAATGCTAAATAGAATCCTATGTTGTAATTGGGTAACGACCCTTGCAATCCGCTATCTAGTTGAGATCTTAAGTTTTATTCTGTCTTCTTAGCATTGTTGGAATTTTTTTATAATTGTAATTCAATAGCTATTATAACAGGAGATGCATATTCAATTAACTAAGAAAGAATAAATTTTACACAAACAAGTGTGTGCGAGCACACACACAATGCAAGCATGGCAGACACAATTTAGTGCTAAATTATTTCTATAAACACACTAAAACCAAAATACAAATAATTCATAATTACCGACATAAGTGATAAGAGTGGTGTAGCCCAAATGAGTTTAACCAAATAAATTTCTTAACATAATTACAACTATAATCCATTTTGACATAATAAACTAATGCCAATACTAACAAACTAAACGCCATAAAAATAAAAATAAAGCTTTGTTGAATCTTTTCTTTCCCTCCATTAAAGTTTGTTACTTATGTAAAGCTCATCGGCAACCATGATTTTACAACTTACAAGGTCCTGCAAGAATTTAAAAATAGTAAGTGCATTCTTGTTTGTGATTTAATACCATAAAAAGATAATTGCATACTTAACAAGAAGATATCTTACATTATTTACCAAAAGGCAATCGTAAAAAGAATAGTTAGCTCAACTAATAAAGTCTCTGATAGTTAAATAAGAGATCTAGAGTTCAATCTCCACCTACACCAAAAATTGATTGGTATCTTGGTCTGATAATAAAGAGCTATCATCATAAACGGCCGTCATATGTTAAAACTCTCTAAAAAAAAGGCAATTGTGAAGAGAATAATGTGTTCAAAAAGAAAATGCTCTGAAACTCTCTAAAAAAAAGGCAATTGTAAAAAGAAAAATATGTTCAAAAAGAAAATGTGAGAGTAGAAAAAGGTATGGAGCCATTCATTGGTTTTGGGGGAACATAGCCCCCCTCAATTTTTTTTATTTTTTTCAAAATAGTTGGTATAATTAAGGTTTATTTAGAATTTGAGCCCATCGAAACAAAACTTTGCCCCCCTACAATTTGTTCGACCCTCTAAAACCAAAAAATAACTCAAATAACAACCACAAAAATTAATCTAAATAGCCCAAACAACAACAACAAAAAATTATCAACAAACTCATAGTTTAAGCCTTTCAAAAACAATAATAAATAATAAAAAAATCTAGTCTATAAAATCTCTTCAAATTTACCACAAAAAAAACCCTAAAATAAAATTAAAATCTAATAGCAAGTGAGATACTGTGAAAGAGCGTGTCTCTTGAGTCACGCCTCCTTTACTCTAGACAGTGATGCCATGCCGCCACCAGCAACACTAGGCATCGTCTCACCATGCCTAGGCATCAAAACTAATCAAAGAAATTTGATTAGATATGCGTCACATGTCGCAGTTGCCGCACAACTTGCTCTCCTTTGATATTTCATCTCTCCCATCTCTCACCCTCTCTCCTTTGTTTGGAGGTGAAATAGGGTGAATAGAAAACTTTAAAGAGAAAATAGGAAAGAAAATTTTTTGGAGTGTGTTTGATTGGGTGGGGAGGAAGGAAACAAAATGATGGAGCGCGGGTGTTTTCTCCCCAAGCCCACAGTTTTATCTCTAAAATGGAGAAAAAACAAAAGAGAAAATGTTTGGACAAAAAACTCCCTTGTGCTAGGTACTGTCCACAGTCTCTTTTTTTATTTTTCCTGCTTTTTTTTTTCCTTTTGTCATATTTGTTTTTGCACATTTTGTCTTTTTTTTACATGTCGGCTGTTTCTTTTTTATAAATTTCCTTCTTTAGCTTCTTTTTTTTGTCCTTTTCCTTTTTTTTTTAATCTTCTTTAGTTTTTTTTTTTTTTGTCGATTTTTTATTTATTTATAAATTTCCTTCTTTAGCTTTTTTTATCCTTTTTTGTACACTTTTGGTGCTTTTATTTTTTTTTTCTTCTGTATTTTTTTTCTTATTTGTTATTATTTTATCTATTAGGAGCATGAAAGTAAATTTATACAAACTATATTTTCTATTTCCCTACTTTTCTACTCTCAATCCAAACACCATGAGAGAAAACTAAAAACCTTTCTATCCTCTCTCTATTTTTTATTCTCCCACTTTTCCACCATTCCAACCAAACCTACCCTAAGATTCTCAAAATCTGATATCTCTCCCATCTCTCACTCTATCTCCATCTGTTTTAACTTTATAACAAGTAAATTTATTGCCTTTTGTTTTAATAGTAGAAATAGTAAAGTGTGACCATTTGATTGGTTACTTTAATGATATAATACAGTAGTGTATTATCTAAATTGGCGATAATGGATTTGTGGTGTGGACCAATGGTTTTGTTTTTTAGTATAAATCTGGTGTGGACCAGTGGTTTTGTTTTTTAGTTGAGATTTATACGAAGGATAAAGATAAAGACAAAACACATATATAACAATATCAACAATGGCAAACAAAACCTTAGTCTAATCAATTATAATATATATATATATATTTTTTTTTTTTAAATATAGGAAGAGATGCTAGTTTGAATTTTATACATTGCAAGAAAAACTTCTAACATTTTTGTACGAAATAAATAATAAAATATTTTTGAGATTTAAAAGAACATTGAGACCTTTTGATAAATAATTACAGTGAAATGTTTTTAAAAAATGGTTATTTTGTATATTTTACTTTATTATTTGTTAACACTAAATATGCTAGTGTTAACAACACAAATACAATATGAACTCAATTGTTAATTACAACCAAAACATATAATTTCAAAGGAAAGCTAAAGCCAACTAGACGACCACAAAACGCTATTATGAATCAAGGTTTGTATCATACATCAACATGCTCCAAGTAATACACCCCTGGTTGTTAATTAAGGGTTGTTTTTAATTAATTTATTATTTGCCGACACCTTCTCCTTAGGTTGGTATTAAAAACAATTAGAAAAAAGTTCTAGATAACATGGGTATCACACTCCCGTGAATAAAGATGTTAATTTTTTTTAGATTCCACATAAATAAAAATGAGAAAATCCGCATTCCTATAAAAAAACAAATTAAATTTTTTTTTACAAGATAAAAATTTTATTCTAGCTTAATTTAATGAATAATTAGTGATAGTAAATAAAAATATATACTTATCAATATGAAAAAGTGATAATTAATAGTTTTTTTTTTTTTTAAGTTATAAATCAATAGCGGATGATGTGCATGAAATATATACAATAAAGTACTCACATATCTACATATTTAGCCTCATTTTTATGTTATTTTGTAACTGATTATATAATATCTTTGTGTTGCAGGTAACAAGGGCTTTATATGCAAAGTGGAGCTAGGTCAATTGAATCAAGCTAACTTACATCTAGCCAGGCATGAATTCAAGAGAAGACCAACCCAATCAAATTTAAGTCCAATTGGAGCAAGGAATCAAAGGAATTTGCACCAAATCCAAGTCCAATTCGGATTAGGATTCCAGCCTGCACATCAGTTAGTATTTTTGGCATAACTTTCGGCTCAGATGTCCAATCGAGGTGATTCAAGTTGGGCTGGAAAGTTAACTTAAAGCGCTACAACTTTGTAGTTTAACAAAAGTCCGAATTCTTAAGTTAAATGGGCCAAAACCGTCGGTTAAGTGAAGCCTAAAAATCTGGGATTTTCTCCAAACGGGAATTCAACTTGTAACAGGATTCTTTTACCTATTTAAAGGCTATTTAGGGCAAAATTCAATGAGGAGTGCTAGGGCTAGGGGCTGAATGTATAGAGAGCTGCGGCTACCTCTTCCATGACAGTTAGTTTTATTTTATTTGTCTAGTTTAATATTTAGTATTTTATTTTTATGTTTTCTTTCAATTACTATGAGTAGCTAAATTTATAATTAGGGCTGAGGATGAAACCTTGTTAAGGATTATCAGTAATATTTATGTGATTTGATTTTTCCCACAATAGTTATTCTTTAATGATTTAAATTGTTCTTGCTTCATATCAATTGACTAAGATGAGATTCTAGATATGAGTTCAATCATGTTTTTCTCATGATTTAGGATTTGTCTTAATTAATTAAATGCTTGGTTTATTAATTCTTGATTATAAAATTGGATATCGTTTGTGATTTGTCTGTCAATGGATACAATTTATGATTTGATTTTTAGAATTGGATATATCTTGTGATTTGTTTGGCTACGGATACAATTGATGATTTGGTTTTATACTTAAGAAGCAAAGAAGAACATGCTTTAAATTTTTAAACATAAGTTTTAATGATGATATTTTCCATGATAGCAAGATTGATTTCTAGATTATCATGAAGTGAGTTGGGAAAAATTAATGATCATAAATATATGCTGATATGACTTACAAGGCGGATTCCAAAACCTTAATTCCTTTCCCTTGATTGTTTACATCTTTTTATTGCTTTATATCTTTTGCTTAGTTTAACTATTTGCTTAGTTTTATTATTTGTTTAGTATATTTCATTACAAACAACCAATTTTTATTAAACTGGATTAGGACTAATTTGGTTAAGATTTGATTTAATTTTCCTACGTTCATTCAAGTCCCTGTGGGTTCGACCTCGTTCTTGTCCAACTATACTTCGGTACGGTTCGTACACTTGCGAGTATTTTAAAATTTCACAACAAGTTTTTGGCGCCGTTGCCGGGGACTTGGTTAGGAAAATAAATTAGGTCTTAATTGAATTTTTCCTTCTACTAGTTGTAGTTAAAATTTAATTTTTTTTTTAAATTGAAAAAAAAAAAACAAAAAAAAAAAAAAATTTATTTCTTTGTGCTTGGTGTATGAGAACTTGGTTACGTGATAAAGAAAATCGTCTTGTTAGTTTTGATTATTCATCCACAATGGGAGAAACAGGAGATGATTCAAAAACTCTTAGGGAGTTGTTCTCACCCATAACCACCAACCTTCCATCTTGCATAGTATTGCCTGCAACCACTGCTGCACATTTTGAGTTGAAGCCACAGATAATCCACCTTCTTCCTACTTTTTATGGATTGGATAGAGAAGACCCTTATATGCATGTGAAGGATTTTCTTGAGATTTGTGCTACTTGTAAATTCCAGAATTTCACTGATGACTCTGTTCGCTTGCGTTTATTCCCTTTTTCCTTGAAGGATAAGGCAAAAGCATGGCTTAATTCTTTGTCACCTAGATCTATCACTTCATGGGAACTGTTGGTCACAAAATTCCTCTCTAAATTTTTCCCAATGGCCAAGACCAATGCTTTAAGGAGAGAAATTGCAGATTTTTATCAAGATGAACAAGAGAAATTTTATGAGAGTTGGGAGAGATTTAAGGACTTGATCTTAAAGTGTCCTCATCATGGTTTTGAAACATGGAGACTAGTACAATATTTTTATAATGGTTTGACTCAAACAAATCGTAACATGATTGAATCCATGAATGGTGGTGGATTTTTGAGTCTTGTAGATGATGAGGCATACAAATTTCTTGAGAATCTATCTGAAAGCTCACAACAATGGGATTTTTCCAATCGTAGAGAGAGATCCGCCCCTACAATTAAGAAAGGAGGATTGTATGAAGTCAGTGAAGATTTAGATATAAAAGCTAGGTTGGACAATCTCACTTGTAAGGTTGAAGCTTTAGCTTTAGGTAGAGGAATGAATTCTGTCAATCAAGTTCAAAGTGAAACATGCTCTATTTGTGCAAGTCCTATGCATACAACACAAATGTGTCCTTCTGCAGCTGGGTACCCTGATTTTTATACTGAGCAAGCAAATGCACTGAATAATTATGAAAAACCATTTGCTAGTCCATTTTCAGAGACATACAATCCAAATTGGAGGAACCATCCTAATTTCTCATGGAGGCAAAATCAGCCTCCCACAAATGTAGGTGGACAACAAGTGCATCAACAAAGTCAATTTCGTCCACCTACTCAAGCATATTCTCCCATTCCTCAATCAACACCTCAGTTTGTAGCACCACCAAGACAACAATCATCTCTGGAAGAGTCTCTCAAAACTTTCATGCAATCAACTAGCCAAGCCATTCAAGAGATAAAAAGTTCCACCCATTTGAATACTCAAGCTATTTCAAAGTTGGAAAATCAAGTTGGCCAGTTAGCAACCCAAGTTGGAGAGAGGGAAAAAGGAAAGTTTCCTAGTCAACCTATACCTAACCCAAAAGGGCAATATGCAATTAATGGTTCTTCTAGTTCTACTCATGGACAAGAACATGTTCAGTCTATTAGTACCCTTAGGTCTGGTAAGCAAGTTGATAATCAAGTGAAAATACCAGAAGTAGAGGATGATGAGAATATTGTGTTAAAGGAAAAAGGAACTCATAGTTCACATGATGATCATGGAGAAAAGAAGGACAACCCACCCGCCACTCAAATACCGGATCTTAGTTCCCCCCTTGATAAGAGGTTTGTTCCTAAAGCTCCACTTCCTCAAAGGTTAATCAATCCTCAGAAAAGTGCACAATTTGGAGACATTTTAGAGGTTTTTAAGCAAGTGCAAATAAACATTCCATTTCTTGATGCAATTCAGCAAGTTCCTGCTTATGCCAAGTTTCTAAAAGATCTTGTGACAATGAAGAGAAAGACAAATGTCCCTAAAAAGGCATTTTTGACAGAGCAAGTCAGTTCAATCATTCAGAATAAATATCCAGTGAAATGTAAGGACCCTGGATCTCCTACAATTTCATGCATGATTGGGGATCATCTCATTGAGCGAGCTTTGCTAGATTTGGGGGCAAGTGTGAACCTAATGCCATATTCAGTATACTTACAGCTAGGTTTAGGGGAGTTGAAACCCACAACCATGACACTTCAATTAGCTGATAGGTCTGTGAAAATCCCTAGAGGTATTGTTGAGGATGTGCTAATTAAGGTGGATGCATTCTATTTTCCTGTTGATTTTGTTGTGTTAGACACTGAGCCTGCATTAAATGCCAGTACACAAATCCACGTCATTTTGGGTCGCCCTTTCTTAGCCACATCCAATGCTTTGATCAATTGTCGGAGTGGTGTGATGAAGATTTCTTTTGGAAATATGACTGTTGAGCTTAATATCTTTGACATAAGTAAGCAAGTACCAGAAAATGAGGATATATGTGAGGTTAACATGATTAGAAGCCAAGTCCATGATACTTTCATACAATCAAGTTGTAAGGATCCCCTAAAGGCTTGCTTAACCCATTTTGATTGCAATTTGGATACTGAAAAATCAATTGAGGATGTCAATGCATTGTTGGATTCTGTTAATCTCTTAAGTATTGATAGCTGGCAACCAAAAGTGGTCCCTTGTCCATTTTCTTCATGCCCATTCCCATCTATTGTAGAACCACTGAAGTTGGATGACTTTTGGGAACACCAATTGATAAGTATACTTCAAGAGCATAAGGAAGCTATAGGTTGGAAAATTGCTGATATTAAGGGTATTAGTGCTTCTGTGGTTATGCAAAGAATTCACTTTGAAGACATTGATAAAGCTTCTCAACATGTTTTTGACCCAGGTAAGTTACAATCTCATTGGACTAGTCCATTCATAATATGCATTATTTATCTCCATGGTGTTGTTGAGGTTTGGATGGTCCTGTTTATCAGGATTGATCTCTAGTTGTGTTAAATCTTTTTGCAAAAAAAAAAAAAAAAAAAAAAAATTGTTTATTTTCTGATTTTAGATTAATCTTTGTGTTTATTTTCTTGTTTCATTTTATTTTCTTTTGTTTTAGCTGATATTTGACAGAAATTAAAATTTATACCAATCAACTTGATCAGGTACGTCTCCTCCTTCTCCTTACCTTACTTGTCTCTACTTGGTTCTCAGGTTGCATATTCATATTTTGCTTTCTTTTCATTCAAGACATATATTTGAGAGTATCATTTTTAACATTGAGGACAATGTTTGGTTTAGGTTTGGGGGGGATGTATATAGATTTTTATCTTTTTGTTTTGTTTTGTTTAGTTGTGTTAAAAAAAAAAAAATTAAAAAAAAAAAAAAAAAAAAGAATCTTTTACCTAGCTTGAGGTTTATGTTTTGAGTTCGTTATACTACTCTTGCTTAAAGAATTTCATTGCTTTCATGCTCAATTCATTGCACATGCACGTAGCCACTCAAACACAACTTCTTGTTGAAGGATAAAAATGATTAGAAAATCTTGATGATAACAATGTGGAGACTGTAACCCTTGTGAGTTTTGAGCCAATCATTTTTTTTGGAGGGTTATTTATTGTTTCTAATCTTAAAGTTCATTTGAAGTACGTAACATATTTCCCTTGTTGTAGTCTCATTGTTCTTTCTTTTGGCCAAGAAAAAAAATATGATTTTATGCCACACTTGAATCTTTTGAAGTCATTGATGTTGAATGAACTATACTAGTCTTTGAGAGATGAGATTAGGCAATTTTTGTCTACTTTGAGCCATATATGTGTTTTTTTTTCTTTCTTGATACATTATCGCTAGTCACCTCGTTGAGCCTTTTAATTAGCCTTTCTTTCTTAAAGCCCTTATCCATAGTGTTTCAAGATGGAATTTGATCAGTTTGTTTCAATGTGGTGGTTTGTGCGAGAATTCAAAGAAAAAAGAAAAAAAAAAAAGAGGAAAAAAGAAAAAAAAAAAAAGAAAAGAAAAGGAAAGTGTCAAAAAGAAGAAAATAGAAAGGGTTCTCATCAAATTTTGAGAAGTGAAATGGAAGGAAGGAATACTATTTTGAAGAAGAAGAAGAGGTGAAAAAAAATAGTTGAATGGAAATTCCAAAAATAGTTGACATTTCAACAAATCTTGAAAACACTTCTTATGTTTACCTTTACCCATTTTTATTTTATTCCCTTTGCTTTTACCCTACATTATGTCCTAATAAAGTCCTTATTTGATCTTGAAGATTGTGTAGTTCAAATATTGATATGACTGAGAAGAAAAAGGTGTGGTGTGAATATTTTTGGCATCCTTTCATGAGACTACTTGTTCTTTCTTGATTAAGCGTTTTTCATGTGATTTATATGTGAAATGTTTGATTTTGCTTACATTATTCCGCTCACATATATTGTTGAGAGTGTTACACCCTATTTCAGAGTGATTTCATTTGTTGAGTGATAACACTGGAAAGAATTGAGTTGAAGCATACTTTCAAATAGAGATTCAAGTCAAGTTTATTCTAAAACTAAGAGTATGTTTGGGTTAGCTACCACTTTTCACTCACATTGAGTTTTGATGGCATGAGAAATTTTTTTAGCATTTGTAGTGTTTTTGAACTTGAACTAATCCTCTTTGCAAAAGGCAATTGAAAAAAAAAAATTTTGATTTTCTTTGTTTTGTTTATTTTAGTATTCATTCTCAGAATTTTGTGGGTATATTCCCTGCAAACCCTCACGAGACTACAACTCGTCCACTAGTGTAAGCTAGGGGTTTAAAGGCTTGTTGCATACGCTAAATGCAATCGAAAATTCCTGCGAAAGTGGATTAGTTAGGATTTTCTTTTACTTTGTTTTTAAATTCTTTGTTTTGTTTTACTCTTTATCTGTTTTGCTCGAGGACTAGCAAAATGTAGGTTTGGGGGTATTTGATGTGCATGAAATATATACAATAAAGTACTCACATATCTACATATTTAGCCTCATTTTTATGTTATTTTGTAACTGATTATATAATATCTTTGTGTTGCAGGTAACAAGGGCTTTATATGCAAAGTGGAGCTAGGTCAATTGAATCAAGCTAACTTACATCTAGCCAGGCATGAATTCAAGAGAAGACCAACCCAATCAAATTTAAGTCCAATTGGAGCAAGGAATCAAAGGAATTTGCACCAAATCCAAGTCCAATTCGGATTAGAATTCCAGCCTGCACATCAGTTAGTATTTTTGGCATAACTTTCGGCTCAAATGTCCAATCGAGGTGATTCAAGTTGGGCTGGAAAGTTAACTTAAAGGGCTACAACTTTGTAGTTTAACAAAAGTCCGAATTCTTAAGTTAAATGGGCCAAAACCGTCGGTTAAGTGAAGCCTAAAAATCTGGGATTTTCTCCAAACGGGAATTCAACTTGTAACAGGATTCTTTTACCTATTTAAAGGCTATTTAGGGCAAAATTCAATGAGGAGTGCTAGGGCTAGGGGCTGAATGTATAGAGAGCTGCGGCTACCTCTTCCATGACAGTTAGTTTTATTTTATTTGTCTAGTTTAATATTTAGTATTTTATTTTTATGTTTTCTTTCAATTACTATGAGTAGCTAAATTTATAATTAGGGCTGAGGATGAAACCTTGTTAAGGATTATCAGTAATATTTATGTGATTTGATTTTTCCCACAATAGTTATTCTTTAATGATTTAAATTGTTCTTGCTTCATATCAATTGACTAAGATGAGATTCTAGATATGAGTTCAATCATGTTTTTCTCATGATTTAGGATTTGTCTTAATTAATTAAATGCTTGGTTTATTAATTCTTGATTATAAAATTGGATATCGTTTGTGATTTGTCTGTCAATGGATACAATTTATGATTTGATTTTTAGAATTGGATATATCTTGTGATTTGTTTGGCTACGGATACAATTGATGATTTGGTTTTATACTTAAGAAGCAAAGAAGAACATGCTTTAAATTTTTAAACATAAGTTTTAATGATGATATTTTCCATGATAGCAAGATTGATTTCTAGATTATCATGAAGTGAGTTGGGAAAAATTAATGATCATAAATATATGCTGATATGACTTACAAGGCGGATTCCAAAACCTTAATTCCTTTCCCTTGATTGTTTACATCTTTTTATTTCTTTATATCTTTTGCTTAGTTTAACTATTTGCTTAGTTTTATTATTTGTTTAGTATATTTCATTACAAACAACCAATTTTTATTAAACTGGATTAGGACTAATTTGGTTAAGATTTGATTTAATTTTCCTACGTTCATTCAAGTCCCTGTGGGTTCGACCTCGTTCTTGTCCAACTATACTTCGGTACGGTTCGTACACTTGCGAGTATTTTAAAATTTCACAACAGCGGATAAAAACAAAAATGCACATTTTATAAGCTCACATTTTATTACATAGTATAGTAAGTATAGTAGATGATATGATATAATATGACATACAATATATAACATATAAGTCTATTCTAGTAGAATATTCTCTTTTTTTTTTTTTAATATTCCTACTAATTTGTACAAACTTCAAGTGGAGAGTGTAATTTATACAAGCTTGATTTTGTTTTTATTTATTTATTTATTATTTTTTAATCCATTTTCTTTTTAAATTCAATTAGAAAAGTCACACATTAACTTATGTGTTGTATTTAAATCAATCTAAGGAGTATAATTTTGTAGTATCATTTCATTCATAGTGTGTGTGTGTAGGGTCATTGAACCTTAAGTGTAGTTGGTGTAATTTACCCAATTATTTAAGACTCTAGGAACAATGCTTACTTCTCTCAAATTAATAGTATATTTTGTTATTAATTTAATTAGTGATACTTATTATTATATGAGAGAAAGAAACATTGCTTCCTAATAAGTTTTTTTTTTTTTTTTTTTACAAACGAAAGTATTTAGACCTTTTCGAGTATCTAGCCATTCCCTCAGGTATATGTAGTCCACTTATCCCACACCCACCCTGTAATTACAGGGAGGAATCCCATGGGGGTGACCTGAAGATGTTTGCGAAAGGTTTTGAACCTAAGATCTTATAGATATCTTGAGACTTTATGAACCACTAAGCCAACCCCTTGGGGTTTTTATCTTACTTTTACTTGTTAATTCCAACATGCGGTTCTTGTCAATTGCAATCTGCCACCTATGATGTAAAAAATATCATTTTACCCATATGAGATTAACTCTATTATGTAGTTGTACCCCACATTTGTATTACAATATAAGATTAACTCTACCATGTCCACAACAATCTCACAACAAATTTTATGTGGCAGGTTATTACTTGCTATTATTAGTGGGTAAGAAAGTTATTTCAGTGTAAGAGTTAAATTTAAAACCTATAAGAATCTGCCAATTGGGATTTGTTGTGAAAATATTGTGGACATAACAGTTCTTAAAAAAAAAAAATAAAGGTAACTACACTAAACCCACCTGTTGTTTGGCTTGAATTCATATTGCCTACCCGTGATTTGAAAAGTGTCACTTTATCCATCTGAGATTCATTCCGTTTGACTTTTGTAACCCACCTCTATTAAAAATAAGGGTAAATTTGTATTTTTCTTTCATTTTATGTCTCTCTCCTCCCAAAACTAGAAAACAAACAAAAAAAAAGTGAAAATAAGATAAAAAATAAGGGTTTTCACTACAAAACACGCGGGTCTTAGGCAGCATATTTTTAGGCCACGTTTATAAAAACGCGGCTATAGATAGCCTATAGCCCCGTTTATTTAAATGTGGCTAAAATTATGAACCTATAGTCGCGTTTTTTAAAACGCAGCTATAAGACAGTTCTATGGCCGCGTTTTTAGTGTTTATAGTTGCGTTTTATTGGGTAGGGCCTATGGCCACGTTTGAAAAACGCGGCCATAGGCCCAGCCCAATTTGGACGTTATCTGTTTTAAAAAGAAGTCCTTCAGCCGCATTTAGAAAATGTGACCATAGGTACACTTCAAGCCGCGTTTTTGTAAAACACGGCTTAACCCTCAAATTAAAATTTTAAAAAAAAACCCTCATACCCTGATGTGGTAAGTTGGGTATGTGTGGAATTAGTTTTTATGATTGTGGATGTAAATGTGAAACAATTAAAAAATTGTCCTTGAACACAGATCATTGATATTCGGGATGTTTCATTCCTCCCAATGTCAAGCTCTAAGGTTCTATGCATTGGGGCAAAGCCATCTGCTACATCAGTGCCTGATAAACTCCTGCGGTTGGTTTCAAAGGTATCTCTAGTATGCATTATTCTGATTTGGTTATATGGGAGTTAAATGATAATTTAAGGACCAATTTTTTTATGGCCTTCGATGGAGTAGAACATTCTGCCTATGTAATTAAATAGCATATTTTGAGGGCATTGTTTGATTGGATGCATGTTCTAGGCTGTATCCCTTCCATGTCTTTTGAGGGCATTTTTTGTCTTTCCCTTTTATTTTTATAATAAAATTTTAACTTATAAAAAGAAAGGGACCTATTTTCATGATTATCATGTTTCTAGCTTGCAAGTTCAAGTTGGTAGATATGATGCTTAAGTATAGTCTTCTCACTTAAATTATATCATGTGTGATGCCCCTGCACATTCTCTTTGATTATTTTTTTATTTTTTTTATAAGCATTCCCCTTGTTCTTAAGTCATTTATATATATATTTTTCTAATGTTTTAATATTTCTAGTTTTCAGGACTGTGGATGGAAAGGATGGGGAGAGATATCCTATGGAGGATCGAATGTGTTAAACGTGCTCAAGCAGCTGAATTTCTGGTAGAAGGTAATGCTCAATTTCTCATTAAAAGTTTAAGTCTACCACTACTATACCCTTCAACCTATTTCAACCTATTTGCCAAAATCTTAATTATGCATTTGTACACTATGTTGTAGCAAAATATATGCCTAGCATCTGCCATGTAGGATGGATTAGATACTAATCAAGAAACTTGAATTAAGAAATTTGGCATGTCAAATTTTATAGTCCTCACCACAAATTTTATCTAAAGTGCACTGTGAATTAATTGCCCTCCTCTCTTGCATTTTATCTTTGCAAGAGATATTACTATGTGAGACTAATGCAAGATTAAAACTGTATAATGAGGGCTTGGTTTGTGGTGATTGAACTAGTATAATGGATTTTCCACATAATAGTCTCTTATGTAGAAAACATGTGTGGAGGTCCTTCTTAAGCCATCTGGCCTAGGAAAAAAAAAGGGCTATGGCCGCGTTTTTAAACGCGGCCAAAAATATGGCTTACAGCCACATTTAAAAAATGCGGCTATAGCTTTCACCTATAGTTGTCAACAAGGGTCCTATGGCCACACTTTTCAAACGCGGCCTAAGACCAAGACCTATGGCCATGTTTTAAACGCGGTCTAAGGTATCGGTCTTAGGCCGCGTTTGAAAAGTGCGGCCATAGACCGATCAGTCCTATATTCGCAGGTTTTAGGTTGCTTTAAAAAATGCGGCCTAAATAAACGCGGCTATAGCCCAATTCAGGCGATAGCCGCGTTTTAAAAACGCGGCTTTAGAACCATTTTTTTGTAGTGTTTGTAAGATCAGCATTAGAAACTCATGTTCAAAACTCATAGCAACATTACAAGAATACAAACAATTTTTGCTCCCATTCTGGGAAAGTTGTTTGATAAGATGATTTTTGTTAACTGATAAATATTTGAACCAAAAATTTCAAAATAGCCGAAGAAAACTTAGAAGGGGAAGATGAGTTAGACATAAAGGCAAACGCACAACTATAACTAGATCCATGAATAGTAGGAAGCCAAAAAAAAAATTATGAAGACCATAAAGGACCAAACGATAATAATACTGATTCACACTTTAGGAAAACTTTTTGCAGAGATTTTTATTTTTGGAATTGCTTGAAGCTTTTGGTCCGCCTCTTGATTTTGTGAAAAGAGCAAGGAAGTGTATCTAGAGGACTACGATGATATGGATTTGGCCAGTAGCCGATAGAGTAGTATAGCTGAAAATTACCCAGCGAGAGAGAGAGAAAAAAAAAAAAAAAAAAAAGACGGGTATATACATCACTCTTCATGCTTGTTTGATCTTCAATTCTCCAAAAGTACTCTCTTGTTCTCTTTCATTTTCAAATCAAGCATGCAACTTCTCCTTCAAATTGTATTTCCACATTGGTTGTTTTTTTTTTTTTCTTTCTTTTTTTTGTTGGTGGTGGCGGCTAGTTTGGGGATGGGTGTGAAACATTGGTGAGGACTAAGGATGGATGAGGAGAGGAGGTGGCTGTGAAAGCCATTTTTGAGAGATAGCATAGATAATTGGAAATTTCATGTGTATTGCAATTATTCATTCATTTTTGCAAAAAATTTCAAACCTAACCTTTTGATTTATTTTATGTTTTATTTTCATATAAAAAGGTGTTTTTCTAACAGAAGTATCAGAGGTGGGTTACGGTAGTCTAACGGAGCTAACCTCAAGTGGGTAAAGTGACAATTTTTAAACCACAGGTAGGCAACTTAAATTTGAACCAAACCACATGTGGGCAATCTGTAATTAACCAAAAAAAAAAGAGGTACAATATGAGAATCAAAATCCACCTTCTCTCTCCTTGTTCAAAGAAACCATTGTTGTTTTAATTTCTCAGATATAAGAAATCAAAATCTCTAAGCACTTATTTATCCCTTTATTATTTCTTTCTTTCATTTTTTTGCCTTTTCTTCTCCTTTCTCACCTTCTCTTTCATTTTTCACTTAGGGTGTGTTTGTTTGGAGGTGAAATAAGGTGGATGGAAAACTTTAAAGAGAAAATGGGAAGGAAAACTTTTTTGGAGTATGTTTAGAGCATTCCCATTAAGCATGCTAAAAGGGGGTATATGCTAAATTTTAACATCAAAACACCAAAAAAGCAACTCCATCAAAGCTTTCAAATGGTAAAATTTTTGGCATACTGCTATAATGAGCTTGTATTAAGAGCATTCTTATCAAGGGTGTCAAATGCCAAATATTTGGCATTTGACACCCTAACCTCTAAAAAAGCACTTCCATCAAACATGGTAAATGCCATAATTTCTGGCAATAATGAGACCGCATTGTTCACCAATTGTAAAAGTTATATTATTTTTTTATTTCGTGGGGCCCGCTTTCTTTTCTTATTATTTTTTTCTTTCTCATTTCCTTGTCTTTCTCCTGTCTCTCATTCTTGCTCTAAGAGCCTCCAACCACTTCTCTGCTCTCTCTCTCTCCCTCTCCCTCTACTCGACGATCTACCTCCCTCTCTGACGAAACCCAGGCCGAAGCATCAAGGCAAGCCGATCTCTATTGAAGTGGTTTTTTTTTAGTTTGTGATTTGATGGTAGATTCAGCAGTGGTTGTGTGGATTATGGATTTGGCCGGCGTGGGCATCGGTGTTGAGGGTAGATCGGCGTGGTTGTGTGGTTTTTTTTTCTCTTCTCATCGATTCTCTCTCCTTCTTCTCACCGATGAATCGTGGTGGTGGTGGATCGTGGATCATGATTGAGATTTGCTCCGATTGATGGATGTTGTTGGTCTGATTTGGTGGATTGTGGCTGAGATTCGGTTTGATTTCTTCTTTGGAATCTCCAGTGATGGCTGAGATTTGGTCCGATTTTGGGTTTTGTGGTGTTGTCTTCGAATCAGGGTGGTGGGTTTTGGATGGGGTTGAGATCGGGGTGGGTGGGTGGTGGGTTTTGTGGTGGCGGTGATGGAGGTTTTGTGGTGGATTTTTTGCTGTGGTTTGTGGTAGTGGTTTTGGTTTGGCGTGGGGTGTGGGGCGTGGGGCGTGGGTCATGGGTCACCGATCCTGGATTTGTGTGTGTGATGGGTTTTGGTTGCTACAATGGTGGTGCTGTGACTTGTGGTGGTGGTGGCTGTGGCGGGTTGTGGTTGCTACAATGGTGGTTATGGCAAGTGGAGCGGTGGTGGACGAGGGGTTTGGCTACTTGCTATAGTTTTGCGTGGAGTTGTTTTATTATTATTTTAATGAGTAGTTTATATTATTTAAATGAAATGGTAAAAAATATAGAAGGTTTGATATTGAGTGTATTGTAAAATGAGTTGTTAAAAAATTTTGGGTTTAGAAGTGGTATATGCTAAAAATTTTACTCACCTTGATAAGAATGCTCTAATACAAGCTCATTGTAGTTTGAATTGTAAAAAAAAAAAAAAATAGTTTTTTAATCTCACGTTGGCTGAGGAGGTTGGCTGGTGATTTGTGTGTAGTTGTTTTATTATTATTTTAATGAGTAGTTTATAAAAATAATATTATTTAAATGAAGTTGTAAAAAAAATAGAATGTTTGATATATATTTGGTAGATTATAAAATGATATGTTAAAATTGATAAAGTAGGATTTTGGAGTGATAAATGCTAAAATATTTAGTATTCTTGATGAGAATGCTTTTAGTTGGATAGAAATGAAGGAAAATAAATGGTAGGGTCCAAGTATTTTCTCTTCAGACCTACAAAAAAGTTTTCTCCCAAAATTGAGGAGAAAACTAGAGAGAACATAAATGGACTATGGCACCCCTGCAGCTGTGTTGTAGCTCACGTTAACTGGGTTTTGCCTTTTTTTGTTTCTTTAGCAAACTGGGTTTTGCTTGATTTCTCTGTTTGGTGTTTTTTTTTTTTTTTTTGGGTTTTGTCTTTTTCTGTTCAACTGCCACTTTTTTTTAATATTTAATTTCCTTCATTGGTTTTTGTTTTTTTCTATACTTCATTCGGTTTTTTTTTTCCGTGTTCATTTGTTTTTTTTTTCATACTTTTTTTTTCGGTTCATGCCTTCTTTCTTTCTTTTTCTTTTTTATTTTATTTTTTAAATCTAGTATGGATATAAAAGTAAATTTATACAAACTACATTTTCTATCTCTCAACTTTTTCATTCCAAACCAAACACCATAAGAAAAAACTAAAATATTTTTTATTATTCCACTTTTCTATCATTTTTCTATTTTCTATCTTCCCACTTTTTCACTCCTCCAATCAAACAGACCCTTACGGAATAGTTCTTGATTCGAGTGGGTTCCCAAGAAGTGATGAGGTGAGTTTTTGAGTGGTTGGTGGTCACCACGAGGCAAGGTTTTTATTTATTTATTTTTTATAAATTTTTTTAAGCATGCTATGGGTAGAAATTGGTAGCTCACAACAATTTGATATTAGATTTATATGCAATTATCCTTATTTATTATTGTTTTTAAAATAATATTTGAAACTCACAGTTCATAGCATCCATTCCATAATAATTACTTTATGATTATGTTTTAAGTATTTAATATTTGATATAAGATATTGTTGCATATAATGATATTCCCTCCGTAGTAGCTATGACATTCTTTTGAAGTACATGGGAAGAAGATTAGAAATGTAACATGGACAATATTTAAAAGGAGATACTACGTCCACAACATTTTTACAACATTTTCACAACAAATTACAAGTGGTTAGTTGTTATTGGTTCAAATTTGAACCTAACACTAAGATTATTTTTTTACCTCAACAATAACAATCAGTAACAACCTGCTACTTAGGATTTGTTGTAAAAATGTTGTGGACATATTATTTTTCATATTTAAAACTTAAAATTAATTAATTAATTAATTCCTCAAATACGAGAATCAGGATTCTCTAGAATTTGTAGGATAAGTCTTCCATTGAGTTTTTAAAATTTCATTTACTTTTTTTTTTTTTGAAACTATTTTATTTACTTATTTCAAAATGTGTGAATTGGAGTTTTCTACAAAGATAAGATCCCCTCCATTTAAATTGTCAAATTTCCTTCTAAATTTTAGCAAGATGTCATGTGTCATTTATTTTATGTTGAATGGTTTACATGGATTGATCATTGGATTTATTTGTGTCTTACATCTAGATTAAAATTATAAAGGTTTCCTCCATAGGTAACATTTATTTATTTTTAATAACATCATACAATTTTAATCATCTCCTTTTGAAAATGAATGGATAATAGATAAGGATAATTATACGGTACTCCATTGAGATTTGGAGATATGACACTACATCCAAAACTTGAAAAGAAAAGATAAAGATTTGGGGAAATAACACTATATCCAAAACTTGAAGAGAAAACAGTAACACACTCAATCTCAGTAACATTCGTTTCACCAAATATGTTAACTTAAAACTAAAATTTTTGTAAGTAACCTGCTATTTGGTTTAATGTAGGTTTCCAAAACACTCAATTCTTCTTTATAGTTTAGTAATTCATGTTAGAATTTTACTTCTTTAAAAAAAAAAAAATCAAAGGGTAAAATATTATTTTGGTTTCTAAACTTTACCAAAAATTTATTTTTTACCCTTAAACTTTAAAAAATTATTTTTTCATCCTTAAACTTTGTAAATAGTTTTTTTTTTTATTAGTTTAGAGGAAAAAAAAAAGGATGAAAAAAGAAAAAAGTTTCAATAGTTTAAGGATAAATTTTTTTTGGGATAATATTTAAGGACAAAATGTAAAACATTTTCAATAGTTTAGGGACTAAAAACAAAATTTTCAATAATTTAGGAGTGAAAAACAAACTTTTAAAAGTTTAGGGATAAAAAACAAATTTTTAGTAAAGTTTAGGAAATAGTATTTTACCAAAAAATTTCTAAAAAATTTCATACTTCATTTCCACTTTAGTTTTTTAGGAAATGCTTACATCTTCTTCTCCCCCCTTTGCCAACACATCTTTCAAGAACCTCTTCTTTTTTTTTCTTTTTTTTTTTTCCTCGGCAATTTAACTACAACTCTCTAAATAACTCTATGAAATTGTAAATCAAAAAGTGGATTGGAAAAACAATAACTGTTTGTCTTCTCAACATTTGAAATTCACAAATTGTTGGAGGCTGTTCTGGTATTTGATGTACTTTCTCCAGCAGCTCTGAAATTATGCACATGTGCTGTGAATTTGGAAGGGGCAATTGACTTGGAAGAGTACTAATGATTATGTGCAGTAATGGGGTTGTTTTTGTATGCTGATCTGGTATCTAGTAATGCTGAAACTCTGCACCTGTGCTGTGATACTGGAAGGGGCAATGGAGAACCATTAATTCTGTTTTGTGAAATTGGAAGGGACAATTGGCTTGGAAGAGTATTAAAGATTATGTGCAGTAATGGGGTTGTTTGTATGTTGGTCTGGTCTTTAGCAATGCGTTTTTAGCAATTATGAAACTATGCACCTGTGCTGTGACATTGGAAGGAGCAATGGAGAACCATTAATTCTGTTTTGAATATTGTTATAATTTGTTGTGTGTTGTTGTTGTGGTATTTGTTATTTTGATGTATTTCTTTCTAGTAGGCTTGGAGTTTATGCGCCTGTGCTGTGATGGCTATGGTGCTGTACCTTTATACTTTTATATAAATAAAAGTTTCTATCTTTATCTCAAGAAAAAAAAAAATGAAATTCACAATTATTGCAAATTGAAGAAGGATCATGAAATTAGAAATGTAAAAAAAAAAAAAAAAAAAAAAAAAAAAACAAAATATGGAAGAAGCATACCTCCTTTATCTATTTTGTGCAGAAAATTTGCCTTTGGTTTCTTTTGCTTGCTTTCCAGGCTGTGGAGATATTTGTCGGCGTTTAAAATCTTTTGATGTTGGATTAACCTTATCCTTTTATCCTAAATTCTTTTTAATTTAGTTTTACAAACCATAGTTAAAATTTGGTAAAGAGAATCTTTTTACAATTAAGAATATTTTGAAAATTTCTTTTTTGTGAAAAAGGAAAAGTTTTAGGGTTTTAACTAATATTTTTACATTTTAAACAACTTTTCACATATTTTAATACACTTTTTTACCTACATTTATATAATAAAACTCAAACCACCTTTACTCAAACTAACCAACCAAACAAGCCCCTTAATATTATGTAACTTGAAATTAACGGAATGAAGAGGAGTGTCAATTTATTTAAACCTCAAGTGATTTTTTTAACTTCAATTTCTTTTTTTGATAAAATTTTTACTTTAAATTTAGGTTGGAGTGTTATTTTTTCAAATTTGGATAAAAGGTAATAAAATTTTAACATCACTTTTATGAGAAATATAAAAAGTTGATAACAAAATTAATTATTTTATCATTTTTTCATAAAAACATTTATAAACATGGTTTCTAAACTAATATACCTTTAGAGTATTCGTTAATATATATATTTTACAAAAAAATAATTCTTAAACTAATACCTTCAGATTATTCGATAATATATATATTTTACAAAAGAAATTATCCTTGAAACTGTTTTTTTAAGAGAATTTCAACATACAAGGTTAACTTTTGATAACAACTTTTATAATCAGATCAAAATATTAATCTATTTTTTTGATATAGCCTATAATTGAAATTAAGTAATTATGTGTACTCTCTTTAGTTTATTGGTTCAGCGGAAAAAGTTAAGTGTACTTTCAACTGGGATAATTGTCACACAAATCGAAGTATTGAACATTTTCTTGTTCAGTCTCAAGTTCTCAAAACTCACACACCTCTTCTTACCGACAGACTAAACCTCAAAGAGACTCTGAGAAGAGTCCAAAATGAAACGCAAGAAATGGTCGGAGCTGGAAGAGCAAACCCTGCTCACAAAGTACTCAGAGCTTAGAAACTCTGGTGCCTTAGCCAAGCTCAAGACTCGGGAGAAGAAATTCAAGCCTGTGGCTGACCATGTTAACACAATACACCATCTTCAAGACCCAACCACCTACCCTTTTAAGTGGAGCTGGCGTGACGTGTCCATCAAGGTCCAAAACATGCGCCACCAGTACCTGGGTGTGAAGCAGAAGATCCGACTCTCCAATGATGAGTTCAACTGGAAAGATGGTGAGAATCACTGGGTCAATTTTTTTAAGTACAAGGAAGTGTTTGGGGATGTGGAACTTGATGTTAAGAGTAAGAGGTTGTGTGAGAACAATGATAATGATATTCATGTTTTTGGGGATTGTGGGGATTTGGGGTTTGGGATTGATTGTGAGGATGATGAAGATGGTGAAGAAGAAGATGAAGATGAGGAAGATGAGGATGAGGATGAGGATGTGGATGAAGATGATGATGAGGAGGAAGATGAAGAAGAAAATGAAGAAAATTTGAGGAGTGAAGGTGAGTTTGAGGGTGAGAGGCAAAATGGGGAATTGGGTTTTGCTGGGGTGAAGAAGTTGAAGATGGGTTTGGGAGGAAATGAAAGATTGAGGCTAATGGGTTCTAAAGTTTTGGACTTGAGGGATGTGATGGTGAAGAAAGAGGAGAGGAAAAGAGAGAGGGAGATTCAGGGAGAGAAGGAGGAGGCAGTGAGGGAGGAAAATAGGAGAGAGGCGCATTGGAGGGCTGTGAAGCGGCGGTATGATAGGGACGAAGGGTTGGAGAATAGGGAATTGGAGTTGGAAGAGAGGGAGTTGATGTGGGCAAAGAGGGAAGTTGAGAGAAGGTTGAGATTGGAAAGGGAATTCGATGATGAGAGGCGGGAGAGAATGAGGATGGAGGAGGAGAGGGAGGAGAAGGAGATGGAGTGGAAGGAGAGGATGTTGGGTTTGCAGATTGAGCATGAGAAGCAAATGATGCAAATGCAAGCTGAGGCGTGCCAGAACCAAATGCAGGTTCTTGGGGTCATGGCTCGGCTTGTTTGTCAGTTTTTTGGGTCGGCGAGTGATGGGTTGGGTGGTGCATTGGGAGGTTTGCCGCCTCACGTTTTGCATAATTTGCAGCATCCAGGGGGATTGGGCGACAATGGGAAGCCGGATGCAAATTCGCCTCCTGAATTCATGTAAACTGTGTAATTCAAATCCTTTATTATTGTTGTTGTAGCTCTAGAGACATGTCCATCAGTTGTTTTTCATGATATTGATTATCTTTATAATATGATCAATGAATAGAATTCTTTTTGCATCTTTATTTGCAATGGAATATTGTGATTCTTGTTTGTTCTGTTTAGGAGTTACAAATTCTATCTACTATCAAGCTGCACTTCATCTGGACCTTCTGGACTTTTGTTATGTTTCTTATTTTAACTCTCTAAATTATTTGTCATATCAGTTCAAAACCTGGATGATGCTCACATATGTAATGAGTTTGCATATGCTTGGGAGTAAAAATTAATTTCATATGGTTTCAACTACTTAATAAGCTTTATTGTGAATTAATATCGTCATTGTTTTGTTTTTATGTTATCAATAAAGGTGGTATGAGTTACTCTTTTGTGCTATAATATCCTTGAACATTGTTAAGGCATCGAAATGGAGCAATTCTTCATACTGTTAATTTTTGAGAAGATCAGAATATTGTTCAAACAATGTGAAATATATGAAGTTTCAAAGAAATAAAAAAAGGAAAGGGGGGGCGGGGAAGCAAACTAAGGTTTCAGTTGAATGCAGTAGAAGCTGACATAATTGCATATAGTAAATTAGGGTTTTTAAAGTGGTAAATTTTCCCATGTTATGAAGGTTTCATGGATATTATGAGTGTGAAGGCAAAAGAAATTACTTTTGGGGTTGTAGTACAAGGTATAAGGCAAAACACTCCTTATAATCAATTTTTATTTTTTTGTCTCCTTGTTCTGGTTTGGGCCTTTGCCCTTTATGCTTATTGTGAAAATTTAGGGGAGAAAGTGAGGATATTAATGTTTCTGATAAGAGTATTAACCCCTTGAGAAATTTTCTGATCACAATATTATGGAGGTGTAGGTAGAAATTCTGTAGATGTTCATAAGCTGGCAAAAGCAAGTTCATGCTATCAGGAAGTGTAAGTAGAAATGCTGTATCCTTCATTAGTTCTCTTTATGAGTGGTCTTTTGTAGCAGGTCTTACTGATAGTATTTCTATTCACTCCATAGAGTCAACTCATATGTAGATATTAACCCATTGTAATTCTTTAGGTTCTTTAGGCTATTTTATATTTATTTTCACGACGTAGTCTCTTTTCAATAATATTATTTTTACCTATAAAAAAAAAAGTAAGTAGAAATATTGTAGATGCTCATTAACATTTGTCTGCTCATGGGAAAGTCTTTTGGGTGGATTAAGATCTAATGCATTAGCTAGGGAAACTGCACTGTGCAATTGGCTTGCAAGGGCTGAGATTGAAACTTAAAATGTGCACTTTTAATCTTTGCTGTTGGATCAGAAATTTTTTGACCTTTTACCTTTTTAACTTTTCCCTCTCACATTAAGGTTCAATTGTATGGTGCAATTGCCCTATCTATTCCACTAGATCCAAATTCCTTTTAAATAGCACTTGGGTAATTGGGTTATATGAACCAGGGTATGGTCCATTGTTGTTCAAACTTTGGTGGATTTCTCTTCTTGCTTGTTGATTTGACGTTGCTGCTTGAAGATTTGTGGATTCTTTTTGACATTCAGCATCTGGAATTATACGGCTAATGCTTCTAGCTCTTATTTAAAGTCATCTTAGGCACTTTTGTATGTAGTTAGGACAAATCATAGATTCCTGAACCAATAGCTTCCTTTATGACTTCATTCTTGTGAAATTGCTTATACATTTGTTGGGTGCATAATGCCTTTAAAAATTGGTCAAAATAAAATTTTGGACCCTGAATTATATGTAAAATTTTTGATTTGTCCCTAAACCATCAATTGTTTCACTTTAGTACTTGAAGTTATAAAAATGTCTTAATGTTATCCTTATCCTTCCTGTTACTATGCAATGATAGTTGCTGTTTTACTAGGAAGCATGGATATGGACATGGGTACGGGTATGGCACAGTGACACGAGCAATTTTTGAAAATTAATAACATGAAACGGTCGGTACGACACTGGTATGACATGGGTATGCCACTTTATATGAAGTGTCCGTGCTTCCTAACTGTTTGTTTATATACACACACACACACACACACACACACACACGTGTTCTTATAATGTTGACATAAGACATTAAGCCAGATGTTGGTCTTACAAATCTACAAAATCAGAACATATTGAGACATGTGACACACATAAGGGACAATAAGGTTTACTTTTTATTTTAATATTTATTAAATATTAAATTCATATGTTTTTGTTTTGGTTTTATGAGATCATATGTGGCCTAATGTGCTACATCAACATTAAAAAGATGAATGTAAAACAAGGTTTGTTGCACTAGTAATTGCCATTCGCATTGTAAACTTTAATTATAATATCAAACAGTTGATACAATAGGGAGGAAATTAAAAAATGTCATAATTCAATAACCAAAATCATATTTTGACCCTAAAAAAAAAAAAATTTAAAACTCTCTCACTTGGTTTGCCACCCCCCCCCCCCCACCCTCTCTCCCCCTCCCCCTCCCCCTCCCCCTTCTTACTGACCAACTTTTTATCATTTAAATCAGTTTTACTACCTGCAAGTTGAATATTAGGGGATGTGATTGATTTCTAAGATGGGTATTATAATCTTGGTGAAATGCCTATTGAGGTTATATATAAATATGTTCATTTTTAATTGGTAAGGTACACATGCACTTGGTGGGTTTTGAACCCATGACTTTACACTCCACCTTGCTTTTACATGGGAAGAGATGCCATTTGAGATAGAGCTCATTGGTGCTTATGGAGGTTATAATTAAGTAGGAAAACAAAAACGGTTTGGGCATGTTTAAGGATACCACATCCATGTCAAAATTTTCTAAATTTCAATGGACTTTAAGATCTGCAATTTTCAAATGTTTAGTCAGATTGATGTTTACCCACATTTTGGTATGGTGGTTAAGCATGGCTTTTTTGAAGGGGAATGCAGGATATGAATCGTGAACTGTCTTTGTGGTGTGGCTTCAACTCACTGCCTTTGCTAATAAATGCTGTTGAATTAATGAGGTAGATCTTATTTTCTGCTACTTCTACAAATAGGCAATTTGGTAGGGGGTTACTTATCCCCTTGAATCAGGTTCCTGGAGGACACCACCAGTTGCTCGATATCCTGAACTGCCACAACCAGAAACACATGGAGCTCCCAAATTAGAGGCCTGCTCTAATTCCCTATTTGTACTTGGATTTGACCAGGTTGTGAGGTATAGCATTTAGAGATGTGGAGGCAAGTTAACCTGGATTTTGTTTTTGTTTTTGTTTTTTGTTTGTGTTTTTGTTTGTTTTTTTTTTTGTTTTTTTGTTTTGTGTTTTTTGTGTTGTTTTTATTTTTTATTTTTGTTTTTGTTTTGTTCTTTGTTTTTTGTTTTGTTTTTGTTCCTTGATTTTGTTCTTTGTTTTTGTTTTTTTTTCTTCTGTTTTAGCTCTTTAGTCAATTTTTCTTCACAGAAGACTTTAATGAATTGTCCTGGTTCACAAATAAATAATGTAAAAAGCATATATGATATTTACAGTATTATATCAAATTAAAAAAGGATTTGTTTGTATGCAGAATTATTGCCTTAGCCCCATATTGCTTGGACAAGGAATTGTTGGGTTGAGTCTCCCAGAAACTTGACCCTTGCAAGTTTGTGGTTGTAATCTTGCAGATTTCACCTTTAGAAATTAGTTTCTGGAAATATCAGTGAAACGGGATTTTCTCTTTGCTCCTTGTTTAAAAATCACAGAGTCCGAATGGTGAGTAACACGAATATTTATATGAGCAATAATGCTTTTTTTTTTAAATTATTTTTTTTTATAAATTAAAAAAAAAAAAATATGATTTGTGTCTTCACATGGTTCCATCGTAATTTGCCATTCATCTTTTATGATCTTGGTCTCTATCAGTATTAAGTATTGACTTTTTTCTTTGATTTTGTTGCTTCAGGTGGTTTATAGACACAGCTGAGATTACAGATTCCAGGTATTCAAATTAACTAAATTAAGTATTGAAGATATTCAATTGATTGGTCTAAGCATGTGGTTGTCCCATATCTATTGTGTTGACTGGATTCCTGTATCCAAAATTGTAAGGCATATATTCAATTTTGAATTAGTTCTTATTTGCAAAATATTTCAAAAGATGAATGCAAATTCAGAACTCTCTTAGCCATGAGAAATTTTTTACCTGATGCTTTGTTGCTTTTATGAAAGTAGTATCTCCATTCCTCTTTTATGTTTAAATGTTGATTGTTAACGTCTAGTATATATCATGTATAGTCTGTAATCAAATTTACTGCAGTTGAGTAATTCTGTTTGCCCTTTGGAAATTTTCTTCCTTCCTATTGTGAAGAAAGTAATATAGATTACAACTTATCAAAAAGAAAGTAATATAGATTATAAAATTCTTCAGATACATGTCAAACCTACAATGCCTCCTTTATTGTTCAATTTTATAAAATATGCCTTGGTTTAGGTTGTAAAGGGATGGCGTGAAGATGGATCTCTTAGATTTAATGTTTGCCAATGGTTTTCGAACCAAATGCCATCTTGACCCCAAAATAGGGGGGTGGGGGGAGGTGTCAAGTCACAAATTTCAATCTTTTATGGTTGTGTGAGTTGTAACTTATTAAAAAAGAACAAGTCTTACATTTAAACCTTAGCATTTAAAAATGGGAAAAAGAAAAGAGAGAGACTGCACATAAAAATACTGTGCTTTAGAGATCAGGAGAATGCCACTGATTGATATAAACCTGTTTTTGGATAGATTTAACGAATTTTATAACGCATATCTGCATGTCTTTTCCAAAGCCTCAAATACTCAAACATAAACTTGTTTACTACTATTTTCATTTTTCTTGCATTTGGATAAAGAATTTATTATTTGTCTTAAAATTTATGAAATGGTAGAAGTATGAAAGCTAATTTCTTAAGAACCATTTGTTTGCAAATAATTGTGTTTGGTTTTGTGTATTATCCACCACCTCCACCACTGTTTTGTGTATTGGCAATGCTGTCCATGCAATGATAATAGTGGTGGTAATATTGGAAACTTAACAACAGTAGTTCTAGTGTCAACGCATGGTGAAGTGATAGTAGCGGCATGATGATGGTAATACAAATGATAATGTTGACAAATGGTGGTGTAAGTGGTTGATAACATGGATCAAGTAATGGTGATGGGAGTGAAGTGGTGATGTTTTTGGCCTAGTGGTGTTTAGTATTGTTGAAGCAATAGCACTGATAGAGGAAGCTGGCAGCAGTAGATAATGTGGTAGTGTCCTAGCAAAAGTAATAATCAAAATGGTGGCACTGGCAGAGATAGCATTGGGGTGGTGGCTTGGTAGGAGGGATGTAATGGTGGGAAGGGTGTGACTGACCTTTTTTCAAGTGGAATCTATGCATTGACATGTCCATCCTTGGATTAAACTGGAGATTTTGAGAATTTTTTTTCTAAATAACAATAAATATTAAAAAATTTAGTTAGTTGTCACGTTTCAAAATAATTTTGAAAACTAGCATCTCGAGTGTCTAAAACTCGAGTTCCAAGATAAAAACCGAGTTTTTAAGTCTCGATTTGTAAATTGATTAGTTTAATGTGGGAAAAAATCAAGCTGAAAATCGAGTTTTAAAGACTCGATTTCCATAAATTGAATAAAAACGCCGCTATAGGGATATAAAACGTCACAATAGGGCTTAAAAACGCCACTATAGGACTCCCTAAACCTGTAATTATAAAATTTTTTTTTTGCAGGAAAACGCCGCTATAGGGCTTTAAAACGTCACTGTAAGGCTTAAAAACGCCACTATAGGTGAAATTTTTTTTGCTTAAAACTCGAGTCTTAAAGACTCAAGATCTATGTGGCATTTTCACACTCGCGCTGCGAGTCTTTTGGACTCGAGTTCTAATATGGATCTCGAGTTTCTAAAACTCGAGATGCTAGTTTCCTTTATTGTTTCAACCGTTGTCTAACTAACTATATACAATTCTTTTGCACAGCTATTTTGCACATTACCTCGAGATTTTGACCCTTTCAAGTCCTGAGAACAATTTTGATTGTTGAACCCCTAAACCTTCGTAAACCCAAATAGGAAAAATGGTACATGGAATTCCCATAATACACCTTCAAGTACATTTTCACATTTAAACGCAACTTAAAAAAAAAAAAATTTGTTTGAGAACCAAGGGTGTTTTAAAATATTAAAATATGCTATTGATAAACTATCACTTGTACCTGAAGATTAAGATGATGGGGAAATGATGGAATTAATCATTTTACTAATTTTCTAATACTTCTCATATGTGGGTATAGACTTTCCCTCAATAAGTGATACTCAAGTACTCAATAGGAATTTTTATTTTATTTTTTTAAAGGGAAGATAGTGTGGAGGTAGGGTTTGGAATCATGATTGTCTTCTTCGATCCCGTGATAAAGTACCACTTGTCTCAAAAGCATAAATGGATAGGAAATAAAGAATTAAATTACTTAACCTATATTCTAACAACAATGGCATAATCCCTTCATATTCTTGGTGCAATAGTTATTTAAATTAAAACTTGAACAATCAAAAGAGCAGGTTGAATTTGGAGTCTCACTAATATTTGGATGTATGTATAGTAACTATGTTGGATAAATTGGCAGTCATGTTACTTTGGTCAGAAGGGTTCAACAATTGGAGAATTTAACATGATTTTTAGATGCAATATAGGAAGGCAACCTTGAAGAGCAGATACATTGGACATAACTATGATGCAGTTATTAAATTTAATACTTGAAGAGAAGATCAGAAGAAATATACTATGGATTGATGTAGAACAATGAATGCACTGATACCAAAACTGGTGCAGCATGAGTTCTCTATAAGGGGATTTGAGAATCAACAAGAGTAGAAAAATAAAAATAATCCTAAGAATCAACACTTAGTTACTTGGAATCAACACCAAGAATGATGGAAAATTTGGAAACTAACACCTCAGGTTGGTTGGAATTAGCACCGAACTATTGAAGGAAAAAAAGTTAAAAACCCTAACAATAAATTTTATTACTCAAGCAAACTGTTTTTATTGGGGTACAATAGCACATTTATATAGACTACTATAAGACCAAGCCCTAATCATAATTGACTTCAAAGCTCAATTATTGGATTACAAATTCAATTTTTATTCTATGAAATTAAATAAAACACTAATAACTTAGTTAATAAGACCTAAATTAAGATCCAATGAATCACAGATGTGATAAAATTGACCATTAATCCAGTGAATCAACAGATGTGATACAATTTACCTAAAATTAAATACTAATAACTTAATTAGCTAATAAGACCTAAGATAAAATCCAATGAATTAACAGATGTGATACAATTGACTATTAAGATTAAATAGAACTAAATTAAATGTGTTTTTGGAACTAGCTTATAAGCTAGCTTTTTGCTTTTTAACTTTTATGTACCGCTTTTTAAAACCTCACTTTTCCAAATAGACACAAACCAAAATTGTTTTTTTCTTGCACTTCAACACGGAATTGTATTGAGATAACAAACAGCATATAAGACTTTGTAAAATTTCACATGAATTAGTTTGCTAATGGATATGACAACATATTTTCATATGGAATTTGACTATGGTAGCATGAGCTTGGTGTTGGGACTGAATCAGGTTATTCTGGTTTGGATATAATATACTACATCTTCATGCTGATAAGAATCGTATATTGGGTGTGTGGATCAAAGTTGGCTATGCATGTGTCGAGGGGTCCCCTCACCTCCCCATTGAGTAATAATAAGATTTAGCTACATTAGAAACTCACAAGGCAGAACTTCACTTTTTATTAGTGTCTGGTGTAGATTATTGGGTTCTTTGGAGATGTGGTGGCTTCATAACAAATTCGTACTCTTAGAGATGTCTATTGAACAGAGGTTACATAACCTGTTTGATATCATGTCATCCGAGTTTAGATATGAAACATATTTCAGGCAAAGTCTTTTGAAGGAAACTTTCTTAGTAGGCTCAATTTTCTTGATTTTGTACTTATTCAGCAAAAGAAAAAAGAATAAATGAAGGGCTTAACCAGCTATCCTATAGATTTTTATCAACCATTCATGGAGCAATTCAAAGTTTTAGGTAGAACTCAGGTTTATGTTAATCTTTAGGCAATTAAGAAGAGGGAATTTTGGATGGGCTAAATTTTTTACATAGATTGTGCAAAACCCAAGGTTCAAATTATACCATTTGGAATTTGTACTTTAATAAGAGAGAATTTCTCTGAACCACATCTGTATTCATTGCTCTGCATTTTGGTTGTTACATGTAAGTGTAGCAAAAAAAAAAAAAAAAAAAAGGAAAAAAAAAAAGAGAGAAGAAAGTTGATACAAGGCAACTTATTCTCATCATTAATTTATTAATGTTGTGAAAGTCATAACGAATTTTCTATGATTCAAAATCTCAGTTCAAATTTCTCAAACACCCAGACCATGAAAGGAAAAACAACTAAGAATATTCTTAAAAGATACATGTATTGAATATGTATTGGTTCTGTGAACACCGCAATTTGTCATTAGACTCAGTTCATTAGGCTCCTTTCTGGATTGTTTAGATGTTTTTAAATTTTAAGTTCTTGAGTAGATAGATGGGTTATCTCATGATTTGTTTGAACAAAGAAGTCCTATTGGTGTGTGTGCGTGTGTGTGCTTCCCGAAAAGGATATCTATTGAGATACAAAAATACTCTCTTCTTCTTCTTCTTTTATCTTTTATTACTAGGTGCTCTTCCATCTTTATTGGTCTGTGTGTGTGAGTGCAGTAGAAGCCAATGCTATTGATATTCTCAGTAGCTATAGTACTCTTAATATTTACATATCTTCAAGCTTCAGTTTTTATTTGCTCCTTTGAGACGCATTCTCTAAATCACTCTTTAACACATCCCATTAATCCAAGCAGGTTGTTGAGGTTCAAACAACTGAATGTGATTGTAATGTCATAGGAAAGAAATGAACTGTGTAGTCTTATAATTGAACATAACTAAAACCTGTTTTTTAACAATTTGCTTTCAAATTGTTAAACCAGAACACTAATCTTAAAATTATTTGGCACAGCATAGGAATCTAAAATAGTTAATCAAAGTCATGAGACACTCTTCATCAAATTATTCCCAATGCATCCCTTGACCGGTAAAAAGAAAATGAAGTTCCCAAGGGCAAGATAAACATTTTGACTGGTTGGCAGCCAACTGTTGGTCAACTTGAGGGTAGTTTAATCAATAATGGGAAATTCAGGGGCTAAACAGACTATCTATTACCTATTTTGTTGTTAAAGCACCGTCATTTTATTGTATTCTTTTAAATGCGTAGGTGGATGATTTATACCAGTTGATGAATGTCAATTCTAAATCTAGCTAGGACCGTTTGCTGCATAATCAGCAAGAAGCAATGAAATCACCCATTGTAGATAATTAGAACCCTGTGTAAGCATGACTGTTAGATGGAAGATGTTTCATAACCAACCAGTCCAAATGAAACTGATTCACAGACTAATAATAGCCATGTATTTAAAAACAGTGATTTTTAAACACATTTGTGTAGATACTGTGTGGAAGTCAGACCATCTCAGCTATTGCATGGTGGAAACAAAAAGTGACCAGTAGTAAATAATTTATGGTGACCTAGACTTCCATCAAGATTCGTGGCTTTATTAGAGAAACGAGTCTATTTAGACCTCTTCAAGTACTAGCTATTTCTCGTGTGTGTGCAGTCCTATGATCTGTCCTACACGCACAAAGTTATTACAGAGAGGAATTCCTTTGTGGTGGTCCCAAGATTCTGGGTAGAGGTTTTGAACTCAAGATCTCATGGATATAAGGAGGTATTAGGAACCATTAAGCCAATCCCTTGAGGTTCAAATTTCTTGGCACTTTGTAAAGCAGATTAATATGTTCTGAATTTACACACTTCTGTCTCAAAATAAATAATAATTTTTATTTCTGGATAGTCCTAAAATACGTTAAACTTTCCAAAAGTGAGTTCATATTTCAATTTTCTACATTGGTCTCACTTTTTTTTTTAGTAAAAAAAAAAAAAAAAAAGGATTCTTATCAAAAGTATGTTATCTCAGTATAAAAAAAAAATGACATTTTAGGTACATAATTATATATTTGCATTTTCATTAATAATTGCATCATTTAAAAAATTTGGTCTATTGGAAGAAGAGTAATTTTCAATGTGTTTTAATTGGTGTGTGATAGCATGGAATCACTTTTGTTGATAGCTAGATTACTGCTACATAACTATAATTTTTTTTTTCTTTCAGGTTCTGCAGTCAAAACTATTTTTTCTAAAAAGAATTCTGAAACATTCCTCAAATGTATCTTTCTTTATCCTCTATTAAATAGGATAGTCAGTTGCAAGAGAGCAGAACCTGTTCGTAATCATCGGATTCTGAATTTTTTAAATATTTTAATTGGTTGGTGAGCTTTCAATTTCATATCAAGTATCAATCCGCTTGTATTTCCAAGAATTGTTGCGTGGCATCATGGTTTTTATCCGCCAGCCTTTGATTCATATCTGGATTCCTATCCAGTTTTGTGAAATTGGGGCCCAACAATACTCAGCTTCTGCACGACACATCTGCTTAGTACTGAATTATTGTGCCACTGGAAACTTTTGGTTTTCGTCTTATATATGAATAGGCTATTCATGCTCCACTGCTCTTTGTGATACAAATTTTTTTTTTCATAATTGTTAACATGATTTGTTGAGATTTATTTAGCATTACGTTCATCTGTATCCACCTCCGACACTACTTTTATTATACACAAAACGACCTTTATTATGCACAAAACGGGTCAGTAGTTGTGAAAAATATTGTGTTCCTAGACTTATTGTTATGGTTTCTCTCTACATGGTTTCACAAGTTTAATGTTAGTTATAATGTAGAGTACATGAAGCTTAGAGCATGGATGGAGACATTTGTTATTTCTTTCTGTTCCTGTTTAGTATTTTTAGTTTCTTTATTAGCTAGGTTTTGTTTAATTTTTTATTTATTTTTGATAGGTTGATAGTGGGGAGGGTTATTTATTTGTTTATTATTAATTCATGTGCTATTCTAAGGTAAGTAGACCCCAAACCCACCAATAACTTGACTAAATTAGAATGTGGTTTATAGATCAACTATTGACGGCTTTCTGTTAATTAGGTGGTTGTTTTTTTTGGGATTTTACTAGGAGCCTGTTTCATGCCCCTAGTTTTTTTTTTTGGTGTTTCTCCGGCAGTTAGGTCTCATGTTTTAACTTTTCACTTTGTTGTCTTCTATATGTCTTGATTTATTTGAGAATTTCTTTTCATAAATTAACAGATGCCCTTTTTGAAGACAATGGCTAGAAATTGTACTGACTAAGCTGTCTTTAGGCAAACTTTCTATGACATCAAATTTTCATTGAGGTACATAATTATTGGTATATCACTTGTGACTTGTGAACTTGTATATCACTCTTGAGCACTACTTAGACTTTGGCATGACAAGACCCTTTTAGGCTTTGTTGGAATTTCCTTGTTCCATTTATGTCTCATAATGAGAGAGGGAAATCAATTTGGTTGAATATTGCATTGAGTCAAGAGGTCTGCCCATTCGGCATTGTTGTCTGAAGTAGAGTTTTAATTGAAAGAGCTTTTGTAGTAGAGTTTTATTAGTACAGATTTTATAATATAAAAGCTTTAGCCAAAAAGCTTTTTAGTATTTTGAGTGTGTGACAAATTTTTTTTTGATAAGTAGAGTGTGTGACAAATTAATGGATAGTGTTATAAGTTATGGATATAAAGCATCAACTGTGAATTGTAGAGTTTCTGTTTTTCTTGTTTTGTGTTTTTTTTCTGTTTTTAACTCCAAATTTCAGCTATGGATCCTTTAAAATACTTTTAATTAGTGGGTTGCGCTAGACACCCCATCCCCCCTCCCATATAAAAAAAAAAAAAAAAGAGCTTTAGAGCTCTTATAGCATTTTTTATTGTTGTGCTAATCTACCAACTAGATAGACCCTAAGAGCTCTTAGAAAGAAAAAATGTTTATCAAAATACTAGTAGTGGTAGGTTGGTTTTGAAAGTTTTGTTATTAAGCTCTTTTAATATAGAATACAAATCTTTTGTTCTATTTTTTATTTACTCTACTAATTATGGTATGTTATATGTTCAATTTTTTCTTCCTTTCTATTTTAAACTTTGGATATTTTATAAGAATATATATTAAGTTGTGATTAGTGAAGTATAAAGTGGGACAAATTATTAAAATAATAGCTAACCTTCTTTCCCTCCCCCCCCCCCCCCCCCCCAAATATGAAATATGCGAAATTTAATTTTCCTTTTAAGGACACTATTACATATAGTCTAATAATGATAGTCTAAACATTTTGACTATTAATCGAATTAATTAAATTCAAGCATGAAAATAAATATTTATAAAATAAAAAAACAATATGTTTTTTGATTGATAGGATATAATTTTAACATATGGTGTCTACTTCATGATAATTGCTTATAAAATAACAATACTGCTTATAAAATAACAATACTTGGTAATAGTTTTATAATTTACTTTTTCCTGTGATTTTATATTTCCAAAAGCTTTTTCTCAATGTTGTTACTGAACTGATATAACATCTGCAAAGGTATTTTACTATAATTTACTAAACACTAACAGCATTCTATATGGTACATATTCTTTACAAAAACTACACAAGTAAACTCTGTCAAGAACTTTGTCTCTCTTGGAGTGTCGGTAAGGTGTGTGCGTTTCTTTTTTCTTTATTTTTTTTACCAAGGTGAAATCAAATGGTTAAAAGCGGTTTGACTGTGACACACATTGAAAAGTTCCGTGATGTATTGCTTCAATTCATAGAAGTAGCTGTTAGAACTTATTGCATTTTAGCTTGCACGATAATGCAAATATCATAGAAATGTAGGTGATAAGGATGGAGTAGTACAATGATTGGTTTTCTTTTAGTCTTTGAGAATGACTTACCTAATAACACAGACTCAGAATGAAACAAGACCTTAGACTTATCCTAAGATGTAGGGTCAGTGCAAGAACTTTTACAACTTTTTAACATAATTTTTGAGGTGGTATATTATAATAGATGTACACTTATGTGAAATTGATGTTGTATTAAGTATTTTTTAGTTTAACCAATAAAATCTCTTCTTGTTGAATAATATATTTGGAGTTCAAATTCTGCTGGCATGAAAAATTAATTGGTTTCTAGGCCTAAAGATAAAGAGAAATAAACTTGAAGCTCATAGGTTAAAATTATATCGTATTTATCTAAAAAATTAAACTTTTTGTTCATCTTAATAAAAGTGATTTTAGTAGTGGAATTATGTGAAATTAATGTTGTATTAACTATTAAGTATCTTTTAGTTTAACTGATAAAATCTCTTGTTATAGAATAAGAGATTTAGAGTTTAAATCTCGCTTACACGAAAAATCGATTGAGTTTTTTTTTTTTTTTTGGCTAGAAAATAAAGAGAAATATACTTAAAAGTTCATAAGTTAAAATTATATTGTATTTATCCAAAAAATAAACCTTGTGTTCTTAATAAACTATATAATAATATAAAAAAAAAGTAATGAAACGTTCTTGTCTCTACTGTCTAGCATTACTTGATGTTAAAGAAAAGAAAAGAGAAAGAAAAGATAATGAGTGTTTTGTTAGTTAGATCATAGATGGGTCTGTTCAAGTTTGTTTATTCAAATAATTAAAAATATCAGGTGTTATGGGTGGATATAATGATATATATGCTTGGTCCCTCCACATCCATCCATTTTCAGAGATATTGTTTCATATGTAATGTCTTCTCAAAAGAAAAAAAAAATGTTTCATATATATGTGATGAAAAACGTGGTTCAAAGCAACTTACATATATAGTTATTTTGTTCTTATGTTGATGTTAACCATTCTATATATATCGCACGAGATCCATGGTTTCTTAGGGCATTTAGGGCATCGCACGAGATCCACGGTTTAAACAAAAATATTTTCAGCTAACTCTATTTTATTTCCCTCGACTCCTCCTTTCCCCTTCAATCCAAATAAGCCGTTAGGTATTTCCTTGTGTTAGTACCACCATACATTTGATTCTGTCCATTTTGCTCTTTTAACTTTTAAAATTAAAGTCTTGTTTAGGCTCTTTTGAATATATACCACTGTTAGTTTCTTTAAAATTTTCTCTCATCTCCCCTTGTGTGTTATATATAAAACACATAGTATTCTAAAAAAAAAAAATTTTAAAAAAACTTTTAAAATTAAAGTCTCTCAATTGTGTTAAATTGCCAAGAACTTTATAATTCAATTGATAGTTTTTAGTGTTTTTAAAACAGACTTTAAGCGTTTAGATCTGTCTAACCTTAACTATCAAACTATCAAAAAATAAAATATGTCAAATTTCTCTCTCCACTGTTAAAATTAAATCAATTTTATTTTTGAATTTCTAAAATCAAATCAATAAAAAAAAAAAACTAAAATCGACTCAATTAAATAAATTGAAGAAATCAAACCATCCCATCTTCTTTTTGGTAATTCAGTGAATCTTATTGATGAAAACAACAATATAAGGAGCAATAAAGACAAGCTAGGCTAAGGCCTCCGCACCAAGGCTTAGGTCTTAACCTAAGAACAAACTATCCCTTTATTAATGACCAAAATTGTATATACAAAAAAGTTATGTTAGCAAAAGGTCAATTATTATTTCAGAAAGGTCTATATCACTGCAACCAACCTTTTAAAAGAGCATTATTATTAGAATCCAAAAGCAGGTTAGGTATCTCCAGCATTGTTATTACAATCAAATGGATGATAAGCTAGGGCCTTTAATGAATATTATAATCACTGATTCAATCCTCTTACTAAAAATTTGAGTTATATCAGTAACATTATGTTAGGGTCAATTAGTCTAGTTCAGAAACTACTCTTAAGACAATGAGGTAATGATATGCAAAAAAAAAATTGCAACAAATAATTGGATGAAACTTATTCCATTGAAATGTAGACATTTTGAGTTTGAAAATAGACTGTTTATTTGAGAACAACTTATTTAATTGTTTATTGAAAGTATGTTAAAATATACTTATACTTTGAAAAAGTGAAAAATAATGAGGTTTTAAAATACTGTACATCAAAGTTAAAAAGAAAAAAAAAGAAAAAGAAAAAGAAAAAAAAAAAGCTTATAATTACCTGTTCCCAAACCTACTAGGAATATTTTTCACAGGGAGTAACAATCGTGCTCAAACCATTGAAATAGAGCTTGAATTCCTTGAGCCTAAACCGTTAAAATCCTTTTGTGAGTTTCATCTTGTAAGTTTTCATATATACTGCGATTGTTTTACATTCAAAGTACAAAAGCTCTTAGTTAACCTTATACAAGCGAGTTCACTAGTGTAATAGAGTTTCAAATCAAAGAAGACAATTTCTTTCATGGAGGAGATGTTACAGAAGAATTTTAGAGATTTGAAGGCACTGTGGTGACAGACAGACCAAACAGATTTCCTGTTGAGGCTACAACTTACATGTTTAGTCTAGTCCATAGGTTTTGTGAGTATAGATTATTTGTAACTATTTCTTTTATAGTGGAAATTTTCCATAGGGTAAGTTATAATCTATGAAGCATGGCTGCATTTCCGGATTCGGGTGCGGTACAGGTGTGAAACTCGGCAATTTTTTAAAAAGTTGGGTGCGAGTGCGGGTGCGGTGATTAAAAAATTATTATTTATATTTTTTTTATATATATTTTTACTATTAAAATATTCTTAAAAAACACATTACTATGTCTTGATTCACAAAACAAAGAAAGAAGAAGGCAAGAAACACAAAACAAAATACAAAACAAAAAAGAAAACACAAAAGAAGTAACAAATATTCAGAATAAAATTAAAGAATGATAGATTTGGGATGTTTGGGCCTCATTCAAAGCTGATTTCAATTGTTTTGGCATGATTCAAGACCAATTTCGGCAATTTTGATATGTTTCGATCACTGGCCCATACGACCCGATTCGGCTGATATGGCTTGATTCTGGCCGAATCTGCCCGATTTGACGCAAAACGAAGCCGAGTTAGTGTGAATCAAGCCGAGTCGGCGTGAATTCGTGAAAAAAAAAAAAAAAAAGCTCAGACGCAGCACCGACGCACGGGCAGCCGCGTCAGATGCCACACCCCGCGTCGGGCCGTGTCGGACTTTCAATGTGGCACCCTCCCAACCGCGTCCGTGCTTCATAGGTTATAATTGTCCATAAAGTGGTTATTTATTTATTTATTTTAAGAGCATTATTATTAGAATCCAAAAGCAGGTTAGTTATCTCCACCATTGTTATTACAATCAAATGGATGATAAGCTAGGGCCTTTAATGAATATTATAATCATTGATTCAATCCTCTTACTAATTCATCTTTTTGCTTAATAGAAATTAAAGATATATATTAAGAGGGGAGAAAAAGTACAACAAACCAACAAAGCCACCTAAAATGCAAAAAAAAAAAAAAAAAGAAAAGAAAAAAACCCACCATACGATGTAATATACATCTATCATCCTTTCTTATTAAAACAAAATTACTAATTTCTTTTTCAAATATTCAAGATAGTATTTACACACCAAAGGTGACTAGTCTATTGATAAATATTTATTTTCATGTGATTTGGTTAGGGTGAATATCATGAATTCTGTTCTTGGGATTATCGTATTGGTTTACATAGGATAATCACTTGTTGAAAATATTGGGATCCAATGAGATTAAGGTAAAGTTATGACTAAACCTACTCAAGAAGGTGTCCATAGCTAGGATCATCCTAAGTTCCTTTAATATTGGGTCCTTAATTAGTTAGCGGTAGAACCAAGAATTTGTCTTATAATTGGATATATATATATATATATATATATATATATATAGTATTATTAGCATAACTCAAAATACATATTAAGTACTATATAACCTAGTGTACTGTAAAAAAAAAAATACATATTACACTTCAACAAATTAAGCAAAGATTGAACCCCCCCCCCCCCCCCCACAAAAAAAAAAAAAAACGATACCTCTAACTAGGGAGAAAAAAAAACATTTTTGCTTTCCATTTAATTTTTGAAATAATTGTTAGGATAACTATGTCCTTATATATATATATATATATATATATATATAATTTTTTTTTTTGAGAAACAAACACACACACACAAAGGAGGAAGAATGATGTTCCAACATAAAGATCACCACAAACTCTACTCAAAATCTATGATAACTTGGTATATATCACTAGTAAGGTAGCAACTCTATTTAAATTAATATAAGGAACCTTATACTTTCTCAATTTGTTTTTTAGTAATATAACAGTTTTATTCTTAGTAATATAACAGTTTTATTTGTGGAGCACATAAGTTTATATATATATATATATATACTTTATAATTTTTTTAAATTTTTGGATCATTCACACGAAAATATATCAAATTTGAGTTATATCAATAACATTATGTTAGGGTTAATTAGTCTAGTTTAGAAACTACTAAAAGACAATAAGGTTATGATATGCAAAAAAATTGCAACAAATTTTTGGATGAAACTTATTCCATTGAAATGTAAACATTTTGAGTTTTAAAAGTTTGAAAGCAGATTGTTCATTTTGAAACAACTTATTTAACTTTTTATTGAAAGTGTATTAAAGTATACTTGTATTTTGAAAAAGTGAGAAAAAGTGAAATTTAAAAAAAATGTATATAAAAGTTAAAAAAAGAAGAGGAAGTTAGCTTATAATTATCTGTTTTCAAACCTACTAGGAAAATTTTTCATAGGGAGCAACTATCGTGCTGAAACCATTGAAATAGAGCTTTAATTCCTCGACCCTTAAAATCCTTCTGTGAGTTTCATCTTGTAAGTTTTCATGTATACTGTGATTGTTTTACAATCAAAGTACAAAAGCTCTTAATTAACCTTATTCAAGTGAGTTCACTAGTGTAAAAGAGTTTCAAATCAAAGAAGACAATTTCTTTCATGGAGGAGAAGTAGCAGAAGAATTTTAGAGATTTGAAGGCACCGTGGTGAAAGACAAACCAAACAGATTTCCTGTTGAGGTTACAACTTACATGTTTAGTCTAGTCCATAGGTTTTGTGAGTATAGATTATTTGTAACTATTTCTTTTATAGTGGAAATTTTCCATAGGTAAGTTATAATTATCCCTAAAGTGGTTATTTATTTATTTATTTTAAAGAGATTTTCAAAAGATTTTCACTTTGTCACAAAAATTATTTTATATACATATTTTTTAAACTTAATTTTAATTGTATTATGTAATTGTTACTTTGGTTTGCATTATACATTAAACTAGTAATTTTGAGGAATACAAATTATTTTTATATTTTTTACGTTTTATTTTATGTTTCACTAATTACGGTATGACATATATTTAATTTTTTTAATTTAAAATTTAATTATTTTATAAAAAAGTCAAATTAAAACATAACAAATTGTGATTGGAGTATAAACACGCTACTTAGTCTATTTATTATTAGATTGTTGGGGCTTTATATTTTTCAATATATATATATATATATATATATATTTTTTTTTTTGGGTCCTAAGGTGATTCTGCCTTGTCCTTCGCATAAATGAGAAGGGTCATTTTAGTTATGTTCAAGAGTAATGAGTAATTATGATCAGGTCCAAGTAGAATCTTGATGTTTGGCAGTCTCTCTAAGAAATAGATAAAAAATTTTCTATTAAAAAAATATTTTTACCCAGACAAAATAGGTAAGGTGAAAGAGTCAAATGTGCAATGTAAGAAGGAAAATGACGTATACTAAACGGTAAGCAGCATGAGATGAGTCTGATAAGACGGTGCTTAAAAGCCTTATCCTCTATAACTGTAGGACTGTGTGACCCACCTAAACAGCCAAAACCACCGGTCCAAGTCAACAACCTACCCCAACTTCCTTACTAGTATATCTTCACCTATATCCTGTGCATTTGGGATTTGGCTAGGCTCTCTCTCTCTTTCTGCATTTTCTTGGCGTTTCTCAAAAGAGCTAGAGGTAGAGAGATTGGATAAGGAAGATACAGCAATGAGAAAACCTTGCTGTGATAAGGAAGGCACAAACAAGGGTGCATGGTCTAAACAAGAAGACCAAAAGCTCATTGATTACATCCGAATCCATGGTGAAGGCTGTTGGCGTTCCCTTCCTAAGGCTGCAGGTCTGTCATTGCTGCCTTATGGATAATAATTAGAATAATACAAATTAATCTTCTGTTTCCAATTTTTTGTGTTGTACTTTATATCGAGAATTTGTATTCATAACAATTAGAACATGTTTGCACCCATGTTTACCAACCCTTTTCTTATTTTTCCTTTTTATTTTGTAAATTCATCACCTAATTGGTTTGTTTTATTTTTGATGATTAGGATTGGACCGTTGTGGCAAAAGTTGTAGGCTCAGATGGATAAACTATCTCAGGCCAGACATCAAACGTGGGAACTTTGGTCAAGATGAAGAGGACCTCATCATCAAGCTCCATGCCCTACTCGGCAATCGGTAATAACTAATAACCATTAACTAATAGCCTCTTTCTTTGGATTTCGCTTCTTTCCATTGTTGTGCACTGGAGGGAGGCGGGTGGGCACAACACGTGTTTTACAATGGTAACATATTAGTCTCGTGTCCCGTCTTGCGGTCCTGTGAAAGAAGCCTAACCTAATGTTTTTTTTTTTTTCTACTTTTTCTATTAAATGTTTGACATGCAAGAACGTACTTACCTAAGTGTTTGTATGCATGTGTGAACGCGTGTATTAGACTTATAAGTCATTTCCTAACCTAATGTTTTCATGGGACTGTTAGGTGGTCACTCATAGCCGGAAGGTTACCAGGGCGGACAGACAATGAAGTAAAGAACTATTGGAATTCACACATCCGGAGAAAGCTAATAAGTATGGGAATTGATCCAAATAACCATAGGCTAAACCAGATTCCACCTATTCCTTTTTCTCAACCCAAGTGTGTTTCTCCAGCTGCAACATCTTCTCATGAGTCTATGAATAATAACGAGTCTTCTAAGCCTCTCATCAAACCCTCTGCCAATACTACTACAGCTGATAGGGTATCTGAAACAACAAGTGGTTTTGAAGATGAAATTTCTGGTTCTTTGGACTTGAATCTTGATCTCACAATTGCTGTTCCTTCAGCTTCTTCGCTTACACTTGTACAAGAGAAGCTACAAATTAATTCCAAGTCCATTGTCACAAAAGAAGTGACAATAAGTGAACAAGTTCCTACCCTTGCTCTTTTTAGATAATTAAGTTGATGATTCTATAGCTATTGCTTGGTGTTAGTAGATTGAGAAATTAATTAGTTATATTAATTACTCAATGCCTGTCCTGGGAATCGGAGAAAGAAAGAAAGATTCACAAGGGGGAAACTGTTTGGCTGGAGATCTTTTTTATTTTGGCACTAGGCAAACAGCAGTGCATTATATATAACAATGCTTGGATATGTATTTACATAAAGTAGACTAGACCAATTTAACCATTCATATCGAGTTTATGGGGTCAAGTCTCTATATTTGAATACTTGTGTAATCTTTCAGACTGTACAGCTCAGAAGGATAGCAATAGCTTATAGTTGAAAGATTGATACATATGGAATGCAGCTAGACTCGTCATTGAAAATTATTTGATGGGGCAGGTCTTTTTATTTGTATCCCAGAGCCCAAAACTAATGAATGTACTTAGAATGATCTTGGGATTATGGTATATATGTTATTCTCTAGTACTACTGATCAATTATATAGTTATTTCAAGGATCGTTTCCAGACTTTGAATTTTGTGGCTACTTGTTCCTCTTTTATTTATTTATGTTTAGTATGATATACTCAAAAATTAACATAAAGATTGAAATAGCTTAATTATGAATTGACCAAGACGTTTAAATTATGTTATTGGAAAGAGAAATTAAATCATTGTTGCTGAATATTTTGGTAACATATTTCCCTTTACGTAAATCATAAGGCTCAGTGTAGTTTCTAGGGATTTAGGATGGCATGTTACAGATAACCCATGTGCATGCTTGCTGGTTTTTGTGTACGAGAGAAGCACAGGTGGTTTCAAGGGTTAGGGGAGAGAGAGAGAGAGAGTATGGCATGGTGACCCTAACACAATTATTGGTTGCAACAAAAAAACTAGCTTCTTATGGTGGCCCGGGCCCCTAGGTTTCATTCCATGTTGGATGAAAATGTTGAAAATGGTTTTATATCCGATTCATGATTAATAACAGTACTTCGAGAGTGAATTTTCCAAGCAATATTGATGGATCCTATATAACGCCGAAAAACTCTTGGAACAACTTTTTGTGTATGTGTGTGTTTATTTATTTATTTATTTAGGAAATCTTTCCATTAAATATTTAAGGGTGTTAGTACATATCATAAAAAAATTTCACAGAATAAATTGAAAGATATATTTTCGGAAAGAGAATAATTTATCTTCATAGTTACAAAATGCGGATCAAGATCCTCTAATTATAGAGTAACTTAATAATAATAGAGTTCTTAAAATTCTAACTATCAGGAATAAAGCTAGAAGTTTAAGAATTAGGGGGTCAAAGTAATTAAAAAAAACATAAAAATCTTACCAGTTTAAGGTCATATACGAATGAAGAGCAAATATCCATATATATTTTTAAATTTTAGCTAAATATCCAAGCCTGTATATATGTAGTTAGATCATTCATCCTTTTGTACTATCATTTTTTTTTCTGCAATATAATTTTCTGTTAAGCAAGAAAATAAAAACATCATTCAACCACATAAGCCAAAATGGAGTCTCAAACCACGCATCGTATCCAATTCAAGAGACCAGTTAGCTAGGCAGTAACTGGGCAAGGTAAAGATTTTGTTTATGAGGATGAATAATTAATGAACCTTTTACTCAATCATTGTTTCTAGCTAGTTAAATATGTAAAGAAAAATTTACAGGAAGCTAAAGAATGTGGTTCCTATAGCATCAATTACAATTATTATACTCTAAAACAAAACTTTCAGATATCCTACAATTGAACTAAAAACCAGAAAAAGACAATTATATGAAGTCCATTTCCCCATACACATGATATTAATTTGATGAAAGAAATAATAATTTTGCTATTAAAACATTGGTTGCATAAATTCAGAGAGCATTAATTATTACCAAACATAATATATATGTTGTCATATAGTGATCGTTGAATGGAAAGTGATGCACATTTAGGCACTTCAGGCCAGCTGCCTTTTCTGAGTGATGCTGCAGCTTTATTATTGAAAATGGTACAAGAGTGACTTTTAGACTTTCCAAAGTCTTTTCTTCTGGAAGAAAAAGTGCATTGTCACATTACCTAGACAGAGTAAAGTTTCGAATGTTGAGTAGTCTTGTAAAACATCTCTTATATAGTTATGATGCATAAAATGATGAAATCAATAGCAATTATTGATCAAATAAATTAAACAAAGGAGGTTACATAATGTTCAACATAAACCAAATCTTAATATGTGTTCAATGTCAACTTTCCATTATTAAAAGAATCAAAGTTCAAATCCCTTCGTCTATTGTTCTAACAAACAAATTATAATTACCGCTTATAAATGGAATGATACCTCTCCATGCACTGAGTGCATAAAGATTTTAAGAGAAAAGAGTTTGTTATAACTACCACTTATAAGTGGAATGGTACCTCTCTACGCACTGAGTGCATAAGGAGTTTAAGAAAAAAAAGGTTCGAGTTGCAAAGTCAACATATATAAATATTTTTAATCATCTTAAAAATAAAAAAATAAAAGTCTTCTAATTCCCTTGTGAGGAGAGAGTGACCTAATCTTTCAGCATGCCAATGCTCTTGAATTACACCTTCACATGTGTGTCATACAATAGCTACAACGTGTCATATAAGAGCTACCATGCACTAGGTGCATAAGGAGTTTAAGAGAGAAAAAGTTTATTATAACTACCGCTTATAAGTGGAATGGTACCCTCCATGCATTGAGTGCATAAAAAGTTTAAGAAAAAAAAAGGTTCAAGTTGCAAGTCAAAATATATAAATATTTTTAATCATCTTAAAAGAAAAAAGAAAAACGAAAAAAGAAAAAAGAAAGTCTTCTTATGCCCATGTGAGGAGAGTGTGACCTAATCTTTCAGCATGCCAATGCTCTTGAATTACACCTTCAACATGTGTGTCAAACGACAGCTACCTTTTGTCATATAATATAAGAGCTAGCTTTGGAGAACAGGTGTAAGTATTTCAGACCCTACACGTTGCCGAAAGCACGCATGTTGCACTCTTGTACTAAGTACTAACTACCATTCAATATTTATGCTAGTAGCTATTGTAAGAAACTTGGTGGTTTTTTTCGTTGTTGTTTCATTTATTTGGAATGTGTTCATGGTGGTATGACTCGTGAAACGAATTTCAATTTCCCTTCGTTGTAATACGGGCCATCGTTCTTAAACAATAGATTTCATTGAAATATGTGAAGAATTTATGGCCAAGACCAAGGTTAAATCTCAGTTCATTTTCTGGTCCAACCGTCCAACAGGCAGTCAACTTCACGCATTTGGAAGACACAAAAATTCTAGTAAAATGTTAGACCGATCCATCTGCTACTTCTTGTTCGGAACAATTAAGGACATGTTATCTAATTTATAGACTATATAGTCTCAATCCACCAGGACTACCACTTATGGAAAAGATTTTCAGTTTTCACGTAGAAACGAAGATTTAAAACATAAAACATAAAATGAAAAGATTTAGCTTGTTCAAGTGCTTCAACATGTTAGTATTCTTACACAAGATTGATTGTGCAAAATTTTATGAGTTTGAGAATAATCTTACAAAAAAATGATAGGAATGAAGAAACTAGAATTAGACACAAATACACATAAGAAAATTAAAGAACACAACAAATTTATGTTGATCGGTCCCGTAAGCCTATGTTTATAAGTACCACATGATGAATTCGATCACAATATCAAAAAGATATTACAAAGTATTTATGCACTTTACGAATACTCACAAACCACAATTTTTTTTTATAAGTCTCTCAAACTCAGTGATGGATCTATGAATTTTTCTCAAGATGTTCATTAAGAAGCATAAATTATACAATATAATAAAAAGAGAAATTCATATATTGACAACAATAACAATAAAAAAAACACGCAATTACATAAAGTTTATAATTATCTTTTACGAGTTTTTATATTTTGAAATCGATGCATGATAGTCTTATTATCAATTTTATAAGCTGCATCTCTTTCAATGTATATAACCAAGTAATCATTCATCTACTGAATGCAAAACAAATTATGGAGCAAAATTTAATTTTATTGATTAAAAAAAAAAAAAACTGAGAGTATTCCCAAATTTTTTTTTGAAAGGTAAACAAATAAAATTTTTTAAATTATTATATATATATATATATATATTTATATAAATTCAAGTCAGGGTGGTCCTGGGACCACCTTGGCCTTAAGGTGGGCCACCCTTGCTCAAACTAATTCAAAATTTCTCACCATGAGGGAGGACCATTGGGCCAAAGCTACTAAATATATATATATTTATATAAATTCAAGTCAGGGTGGTCCTGGGACCACCTTGGCCTTAAGGTGGGCCACCCTTGCTCAAACTAATTCAAAATTTCTCACCATGAGGGAGGACCATTGGGCCAAAGCTACTAAATGCTATCTATTGTCTATTTATAGGTAATACATTTCCGAAAATAAATATCAATTTATTACTCTTTAATTATTGAATAATCTTTCTTTCTTTTTGAAGAAAAATCTAAACCAAGTGAGACTAGAAATTATTGAATAGTCTTTCCTTCACTTTCAAGAAAAATCTAAACCAAGTGAAACTAGAACTTTGAGGAAATATTTCTAACAAATTGTCACACTGACTCAAATTTCACCAATAAGTGTCCCCCCCACCGCCTCTCCTTTTGGGTACAAATTCCACCTTGATCCAAATGCAAGAATAGCAAATTAAGCAAACTCTACAACAATTCTCCACATTGCCAAATTTTGCAAATCAACAAAGCTCATCAAATCCTCACATTATTGAAGTACTTCTAATCCTTGCCCAAACACACATGCAATGCCACAAGCTTTTCAATTGATATTTTCTAAGATTTTCTTTGACATTTATGCAAGTTTGTTTTCTAAAGTAATATTCAATTCTTGTTGGATCAAGATATTTGTATCTTTGCATTACAGTTACTGAAGTTATTCATTCCATTAAAGTTCTTTATCTTAAATCTGGTAGTTGAGACCGTAGTCCTTACTACTAACTGTTTTGTACATGACTCACTTGACATTTTTATTCCTTATATTTTGAGTCAAATTGTCACATTAATAAAGTACTTCTATTCCTTTCCCAAACACACATGCAATGCCACAAGTTTGTCAATTGATCTTTTCTAAGATATTCGTTGACATTTATGCGAGTTTGTTTTCTAAAGCAATATCCAATTCTTGTTGGATCAAGATATCTATAGCTTTGCGTTACAGTGACTAAATTTATTAATTCTATTAAAGTTATTTATCTTATTTTTTTTTTTGAGAAATAATTACAACATGCTGCTAATCCCATAACTCAAACCATTTTTGCCTTAAACCCCCACGCACTTTGTGCATGGGAGGTGCCAATTTATCTACAAGACTTTTGGTTATCTTAAAATTTCGTAGTAGAGACTGTAGTCCTTACTACTAACTTTTTTGTAGATGACTCACTTGACATTTTTATCCCTTATATTTTAAGTCAAATCTATTATTATATGTTCATACCATATGGAGACAAATTACAATAGGGTTAGGGAACTTAGGTTATATACATTCTACTCAAGTGTACGTAAATAGATACTTTGATTACAGATCCACATAATTAATCAACAAAATATCCAAAGAGATAAAATTCAAATGCCTAGATAGTGAACCTTTGCTTTTAAGAACAAATATCTAAAAGCCTAATTAGTGAACCTTGGCTCTAAAAACAAATTCAAACATGTAGATAGTGAACCTTGCTTTTGATATCAATTTGTTGCACTAAAGACCTTTTGAATAGTACCCCACACAAAATTGATTATGAAAATTATTATGATTTTGAGAAAGATTTCACAAACAAATAATAAGAACAAAAAAAAACTAAAATTAGACACAACCACACACAAGAAAAGAACACTAAGAATTTATGTGATTCAGCCTTAGGCCTATGTCCACGTGTAGCCGATAATGAAATCACTGTATCAAAGAAAGATTATAAAGTGTTTACAAAGTTAAAGAGCACATAAATAACAAAATTTCATTATAACTTTCTCAAATTAATTCAAAGTCTCTCCTAATTAGGGAGGATCCTTACACATTTTGTTGGCTTTTGTTGGCTTCTTACATATTACTGTATAAGCTTTTAGAAGACTCACATTTTTCGACGTCGTTATTCTTATATATATAACATGATATATTTACATTATTTATTAGAATTGTTTCATTATATTTTCTTTAAATAGTTGAATTATGCATAATAATTTTCCATTAATAACTACTGTAATGACTAAAGTTAGAATTATAATTAAGTAAATAAATTTATTATTTTCTAAATAGCTATAAGATAATCGTTAATTTAGCTGGTGGTGTAACCTTTTTTTTCTTTGTTCTTTTTTTTTGATAGGAACAGCTACTGTAACCTAAGCCTTAAAAGGTGGATGTTTTGGCCAGATTACAAGATGTAACAGGGTTGGAAATTGAAGGCCGACAAGATCAATGTTGGAGATATTCTTCATTCTACTCAGCATGCATTTGACCAAAGGAAAAAACAAAACACAGAAAGCTAAAAAGCCAATTATGCAACGCCTTTAGTCTTTCTATAGAAAAATATTTTTTGACTTTGCTCGCAATATTATGGGGGAGTAGGCGTTGAGATTCTTTTGAGTTCTTAGAAATGTGTTATAAAACAAAGAACAAATAGGCTAACAGTAATAATTAGATACACGAACCGAAATGGACGAATCAATTGTGGTTCTTATGCGGACTGCGGAGTCATGTCTGTGTCAACAAACTTAAAATGCTTTTTTCCTACAAGGTGGAGAGAAGGGCATAGAGTTTGGCAGTAGTGAATGTTGAATTTATTTCTATTATTATTATTATTTGTGATTAGATTTGTGTCTATTGTTTGGTATGAGTATTTAAAATTGTGGGTCTTGTCTATTGTTTGGCTGATATTCTCTAAATACAATTTTCAGAAAATTGTATCATATTTTCTTTATTCAAAACAGAATTTTTTTGAAAACTGCTAAAGGGATGTCTTCAATGGAAAATTTTTAGGTACTCCTAGAGTACGGAGAAATGATATTCTCTCATCTCACATTCATAATGGACCCTACTATGAATTTAATGAGTGGACTCTACCATGAATGTGAGAGGAAGAAGTACTATTTTCCGTACTCCGGAAGTACCTAAGAATTACTCATTTTCAAGAAACATATATATATTTTTTAAATTGCATAGTTGTAAATAAATTAAAAATAGTGGACTACAAATATTTGTCCAAAATCTTCTATATCTTAAATTAGGGAGCTTATTTTTATCATAAAAGAATTCTCACACTTTAAATTTGAAACTTATCAATATAAAAAAAAAAGAAAAAAGAAAAAAAAAAAGGGTACATGAGTTCTATTTCTTTATCATTATCCTCAAAAAAAAGTAATCTATAGATTCTATAAGTTACTTTTTGTATAAAAAAAAAATCTCAAAAATAGATATGGTCTTCCAAACAGTTTTTTTTTTTGTTTTGTTTTTGTTTTTAGTATTTTGAAATTGTTCATAAAGTGGGAGCCAAACACATATAATATAAAAATTAGGATAAGACTTAGATACAGTACTTATGTGTTGTTCTTTAGGTTTCATTTCTTAAGATTCTACCATGTGAATTTTTTTCTCATGGGTTAGAAGTGTGTGTTTTAGTTAAGTAGTCGCATGATTGAATCTTAAGAGAGGAACCTAAGGAACATCATCTAAGGTATTATACCTAAGTTTTGTCCTAAAAATTATTACCTGAAAACGAATTTCAATTTTTTGAAAATTATTTTTATATTGTTTTGAAAATAAAAACAAAAAGCTTCTTAAGATTTTGCCATGTGGATTTTTTTCTCATGGGTTAGAAGTGTGTGTTTTAATTAAGTAGTCACATGACTGAATCTTAAGAGAGGAACCTAAGGAACATCATCTAAGGTATTATAACTAAGTTTTGTCCTAAAAATTATTACCTGAAAATGAATTTCAATTTTTTGAAAATTATTTTTATACTATTTTGAAAATAAAAACAAAAAGCTTCCTACCAAACATGCCCTAATATATTCACAAAACTAAATTTGTTTTTAACCATTCTAATCACATTATTCTTTTTTATATATTCACAAAAGTAAATTTGTTTTTTAAAAACAAGAACAATGAATACATTTATAATAATACAAATAGATTCCATACTAAAAACAGAACCTAAAAACTTTTTGACATTGGAATTTTTCTTTGAAAACCATTTCTTTTCTAGGAAAAAATAAAAATAAAAATATACACAAAAAGAGAGACTGGACAAAAAATTCATTTATTAGCTCTCTTGAAAACCATTTCTTCTTCTGATTTCAATTATTTGAAACCATTGTTGAAAATTACTTTTTTAGAACACCAAATAGTATTTCTTGAAAATTAAAGGATTTGTTTTCAACAAAAACGAAACTATTGAAAAAAATATCTTATTCGTGAGTTTTGAGAGCAGATTTTAAAAGCTGTTTTCTAAAAATTAACCCCAAAAAAAAAAAAAATCCCAAATACTGAGTAATCTATTGTATATATAAAATGATTTTTTGAACGGAAAATGAAAGATTTTTTGTTAAATAACTTTTTTTTAACTTATTCTATATATTCCTCTCAAAAAGAAAAGAAAAAAAAAACTTATTCTATATTGTCACATAAGTTTTTGAACGTTTATATTTTCTCATATCATTTTATATATATATTGTGAGAGGAACGAATCTACACCAAGAAGGAATTGTCAGCTTTGGGTTCAAGTGTGACCCTCACGGATTTGCTCAATTCCACATCGGGGAGAGACGCCTTCCATCCTTAACTTATAAGCACTTGGCCTAAGGAAGGGTGTACGATAGTGTGTGTGATCTTTCCTTAGGCCAAGGGCTTATAAGGTAAGGGTGGGAGGTGTCTCTTCCCGATGTGGGATGGAGCAAATCCGTGAGGGTCACACCTGAACCCAAAGCAGACATTCCTTCTTGGGGTAGATTCGTTCCTCTCACAAAAGTCCCACTTTTATATATATATATATATATATATATATATAATTTGATTTCAGAGTTACAAATTAATAGTGCTAAACTAAATTAATTTTAACTTTTAACTAATTAGAACTTAATTATTATTTGGATAAAGCAAAACCAACAATAATATGAAAATTAGACAGTGTGCTAGCAACAAGTCATTCACTAATAGGAAATTTATTAGTTTTGAATTTTTTGAAATAAATTCTAATTAAATTAGTCAAATTATTTTCTATAAATTCTAGAATTTTATTTTATTTTTTAAAATTTTATTATATATAAAAATATTTTTGACCAAAATATTGTTTCGTCCCAAAATATTTTAAAATTTCTTTTCTTATCCACATACTATTGAAATATATCCAAAATTTCTATCCTTAAACTTTTTAAGGATTTTTTTTTTTTTCCTTTTTATCCCTAATTTTTCATTGCTAAACAGATCTTTCATATTTAGAGTGCGTGTGACCTATAGTTTTGTGCTACTTGTTCATTCATGAGTGTATATTTTTTGCTGCTGTGTTTTTATTTTTTTAAACATAATGGTATAGGTTGAACAAGCCAATTTTACTATTGCTAAAAATAGTTTCAATTATTTAGATAGCCAGGATAAAAGTTAAGAATGAATGGAAAGATAAAAAAATGCAATGTTATCAATAGTTTAAGAACAAAGAAGAACTTTCTAAAGTTTAGGGATGAAAAAAAAAGTGAAGCAAATTTTAGGAATAAATTAAGTTTTATTTATTAATTCTTATTTAAACATGCAATTCATGCATCATATATAACTATTTTTTGTTAAAAATGTTTACACATTGCAATTTATTTATTTATGATGTGATGCATTAATGCAATGCAATGCAATATTGCATTGCATGTTTTTTTATCCTCTATTTTGTTTTTAAATATGCATTGCAGTGCATGTTAATGACTAATTTTTGCTCTCCCCTCTCAAATAATATTTGGTTTCATTAATTAAACTCACTTTGAAATGAAAGAAAATGTTGCTCAAGAGTATTGAAATTATTGTCCATAACACACCTTGCAATAATGTTAAAAATGCCCCCCGAAAGTGTCACAAAAGTGAAACAACTTCATTCAGCCAAAAATAAAATAACACCAAGGCAAACTGGCAAGCACCAACATCTATTAACTATTTTTTTTTTTTTTTTTTTTACACATTCTCAACAACACCAGCCCCCACTAATTAAAAAAAAAAACAATAATAATAAGAAAAATAGCACAGAGGAGAGAACCGGTCATTATCTGCTTTTATTTTCATATATGATAAATCCCATCTCGCTTTGGTCCCCTGTACTAGTTCAATAATTGTGCAATCTATTCTATCTCTGTTCATTGTATTTTATGATTTTTATCCTCATTCTTATCACAAATGATGTGTTCAAAACTTTAAAGTCTTCAAACTCATCTACATGATCAACCTCCAAAAATGAAAAATAATTAAACTTGTTCTCTCAAACTCAAGATTCCATCACTTTTATATATATATATATATATATATATATTAAACCGAAATTTCTGAAACTTTCACAATTTTTTACATCAGCATAATATTTAAATAAAATTATTTTTGTTTAGTCCAAACTTAACAAGGAGTGAAACTCTATTCCTCTACTAGTCTAAATTAAACTCAAACTCAAGTCCAAATTTGCAAGAGCAAATCATTGCATGATAATTTCTTAATCAATTTAAAATTTTATAAAATTATTTTAGTCTATCTCATAAATAGATAAGTTCTCGTGCATAGCATAGGTTAACTACTAGTGTATATATATATATATATATATATATATATATATATATATTCTATCTAAACACGTTACTGAATTCAGAAGGTCTTCAATCGTTTTAATTTGAGTTTTTCAAAACCGTGTACACCCACTATGAACTAACTAATGAACAACAACCTTGACCTAATTTATAGGTACATACAATTAATAAATCGTACTAGATTAGGACTTTTCATTGATTGCTCAAGCCCAGTTTGGAAACAGTAAGATCTAACACAATATCTAGCACGTGATACTAATGACACAATTTTCATTCAACCGACAAAAAAAGGAAAAGAAAAAAGAAAAGAAAAGAAAAGAGAATTGGGGCTTTTAGATGAATTTGGTGAACAAAGCACAGTCAAGGAAATGTTATTTATCAAGTCAACTAAAACTTGTGTTTTTTCTTTCTTTTTATTTTTATTTTTTAGAAGTTTCGGTGCTGGACTTCATTCAAATTTTCAAGCTTCACGTGAACTTTGGACAAATGGGGTTCTATAAAAATATAAAGCAAGATATGAATGTAGTCATTTAAAGAAAAAGCAGCTACTCCCATTTAACGGACTTTTGTTTGATTTTGAGTGTCACAACATATAGTCTTCATTACCAAGAATTTTATAACTCAATGCCATAGTTAATTCTCATTAGTAAAAAAAAAAAACAAAAAAAAAAAAAACCAGGGTTTAAACTTAAATTCCACCCCCTCCCACTTGTTATAACAATTGATTATAAAAAGAAAAAAGTTTGTCAATAAACTTGGTTGTAAACTAAGATTACAAATCTACTTAATATTTTTTTATTGGATGTGAATTTTAATAAATTCATAATTGAATAACATTTGTTTCTTATATCCTCTATACTTGCAAAATTTCAAAAAAAAAAAAAAAATCAAAGATCAATAGCTATGTCATCAATCAAATGTTTAAATTTTTATTTTTTGTAATTTAAAATTATACATAAAAAACAAGTTATAGATTAAATAATAAATAACATCTGATTAACATGAAATTTGACACATATTTTGAAAACATAAAAACATTTAATTCATCGGTTATATTTTTAAATATATAATCATATTAATTTATTTAATGAGCTTTATACAATTATATTACAATTAAGTTTATAGTCAAACTTTGTCCTAATAAAAATTAGTGTTTCATTAAAAAAATCAATTACATGTCATTAAAGTAAATGTCGATTCTCATAAAGTAAATGTTAGTACAATTCTCACAAAAAGAAAAAAAGTCAATATTCCTTTTCTTTTGATCGTGATTTATTTGGGTTTCGGTCATTGGCAATAGATTTGTACAAACATTAATCAAGTTTCTCCATCCTCTCAAGCTCATTTTCCTTCGTTTTATCCTTAACCAAACACGTTTTCATTTTTATAATTCAATATTAAGAAAAAAAATTCATTAAATTTTATTAAAAATGATTTCATAAAATTTAAATTTGTAATGGGCATCACTAATTTGGACTGTAATTTGGATAATAATTACTAATTAGTGAATATATATAGCAAATTTTCGGATCAAGGTGTAAATTATAAAATCTAAAAGTTTAGGGCGTAAATTTCAGATACATTTATAATTTAGGGTGGATAACTGCAGTTACCCAAAAATAGAAAAAACCACTAAAAAAAAAAAAGAAGAAAGAAAGATATAGTGAAAAGGAAAACAAGGACAAAATAGAACAAGCCCACCAAATTATAAGAATTAGGTTGCTTATAGCCCAACCCAACAGAACCATCGGTATATCTCAGCTCAAACTTGGGTTTACTCGAGTTGTTAAGATGTTTAAAAATAACTACAATATTATGGCCTTAATTGAGCCCACCAAACCCACAAATAATTATAAATTACTACAATATATTAGTACCTCCTCAAACGCAATATATTTGATATACGCTGATGAAGTTCCGTCCAATAATGTGACAAGCCCAGCAAAATAAAACTTTATGTATTTGGACCATAAAAGATTGCAAAGATCCAATCACTTGAAACTAAACAATAAATGGGTTTTGTCAAGTAAAGCCCACAATAGTAGAATGCTTAGTTTGGTGATGAAGTAAAACCTCCTTTTCAATTAATTGTTACATGAATATACACATTTAAATTTGTGGTACTTCACAATGTGGAGGGATAAGATCATGCCATATGGCAGCAGCCTATGATGAGGCCAAGTATTTAAGGTTCTAAAATTTTCAAGAGATATTTTCATGCAATTTGCCAAGAACATATCATGTCACAACCTATAATAAGGTTAAGTATCCAAAGTTCCAGAATGTTCAAGAGATATTTTCATACGATAAATTATGGAGATTTTTAGCTCACAGTAGTCTTGGACGAGGACACCTATCCAAATCCTTTGCCTAGAGGGGATGCAAATCATGCAACAAATTAATTCTCTCTTCCCATTAGGCATATAACCGAATTCTTTGCCCCTAACAAATTGCAAGTTAGAATGATGCAATGAAAAAGCCACTACACCCCAGAAAATTCTTAAGTACTCTCAGAGTATGGAGAAATTGTACTCCCTCCTCTCACATTTATGGTAGACTTGAAAGAACACTATTCTCTGTGCTCCAAAAGTACCTAAGAATTACTTTCGCACCCCATGGAAATCTCACCATCTTTTCCTATAAAATAGGACACACTCCTCCCATGACAAAAGAAGCTTCAGCCCCTCACAACTTTCCCTCATATGTTCCTCTTTTCCCTACAACTCCATTATCTTCTTCACTCAAATCCCAGCAAACCCAAAATACCCAGAAAACAGTCCCTAAAAATACCACTGAAGCCCACAAGAAACTGTGTCGAAACCAAGCCAAACACTGAAGCAAAGTCACTCCAAAACTACAGGAAAAAAACCCAAAAACAGCCATCAAAGGCTCGGCAAACCCACTGTGAACACCACCAGAAACCAAAAAGTCTCACTGCAAATCATTCACTGAAAATCACGAAAACAGTCCCTAAAGGTTGTCAAAAACGTACACCAACTTTGAACTAATTCATAGGTATTCAATCATAATAAATGGTACTAGATTGGGACGTTTTGCATTGATTGCTCAAGTCTTGGAAATAGGAAGATCTAATACAATGAAGATCCAGAACGTGATATTAAGTATACGTTTGAATATCGTTTATTTTGCTGAAAATTGAAAACTGAAAACAATAAAAAAAAATATTTTCTGGTCACTATTCATTAATGAAAATACTGTGCATTTACCTTGATGCACTGTTCATGTCCTATGAACAGTGCACTAGGCGCTGGAATTAAAAAAAAAAAAAGCCAAAAACGCGATTGTGTGAAAACATAGACGCAATCCAAATGAAGCTTAAGACACAAATTTTATTGCATTTAGACATTAAGTTTCATTCAACCGACAAAAAAGAAAAAAAAGAAAAAAAGAAATGGTGATGAATTTGATGTACAAAGCAAAGTCAAGGAAATGTTATTTATTAACTAAAAAGTGAAACAACTTCATTCAGCCAAAAATAAAACAATACCAAGGCAAACTGGTAAGCACCAACATCTATTAACCCTTTTTTTTTTTTTTTTACACATTCTCAACAACACCAGCCCCCACTAATAATAAAATAATAATAATAATAATAAGAAAAATAGCACAAAGAACCGGTCATTATCTGCTTTTATTTTCATATATGATAAATCCCATCTCGCTTTGGTCCACTGTACTTCAATAATTGTGAAATCTATTCCCTCTCTGTTCATTGTATTTTATGATTTTTATCCTCATTCTTATCACAAATGATGTGTCCAAAACTTCAAAGTCTTCAAACTCATCTACATGATCAACCTCCAAAAATGAAAAATAATTAAACATGTTCTCTCAAACTCAAGATTCCATCACTTATATATATATATATATATATATATTAAACCGAAACTTCTAATCTCTTACAATTTTCTACATTAGCATAATATTTAAATAAAATTATTTTTGTTTAGTCCAAACTTAACAAGATGTGAAATTTTATCTTTCTACTAGTCCATTTTAATCTCAAACTCAAGTCTAGATTTACAAGAGCAAATCATGCAATGATGTAGTTTCTTAATCAATTTAAGGTTTTATAAAATTATTTTAGTTTACTTCACAAATAGGTAGGTTCCCGTGCATAGAACGAGTTAGTGATTAGTATATATATATATATATATATATAGTTAGTTAGTTAGTTCATAGTGCGTGTACACGGTTTTGACAAACTCAAATTAAAAGGATTGAAGACCTTCTGAACTCAGTAACATGTTACGTAGAATATATATATATATATATATATATATATATATATATATATTCTACTGTGTACACCCACTATGAACTAACTACCTTGACCAAATTTATAGGTACATACAATTAATAAATCGTACTAGATTGGGACTTTTCTGCATTGTTTGTTCAAGCCCAGTTTGGAATCAGGAATATCTAACACAATGAAGATCTAGCACGTGATACTAAGGACACAATTTTCATTCAACCGACAAAAAAAGAGGAAAAGAAAAGAAAAAAGAGAATTGGGGCTTTTAGATGAATTTGGTGTACAAAGCACAGCCAAGGAAATGTAATTTATCAAGTCAACTAAAACTTGTGTTTTATTATAGAAGTTTCGGTGCTGGACTTCATTCAAATTTGCAAGCTTCACGTGAACTTTGGACAAATGGGGTTTAGAAAAATAAAAAATGTAAAGCAAGATGATGAATGTAGTCATTTAAAGAAAAAGCAACTACTCCCATTTAATGGACTTCTGTTTGATTATGATTTTGAGTGTCACAAAATATAGTCTTCATTACCAAGAATTTTATAACTTAATGTCAAAGTTAATTCTCATTAGTAAAAAAAAAAAACCAGGGTTTAAACTTAAATTCCACCCCTTCCTACTTGTTATAACAATTGATTATAAAAAGAACAAAGTTTGTCAATAAACTTGGTTGTAAACTAAAATTACAAATTCACTTAATATTTTTTTATTGAATGTGAATTTTGACAAATCTATAATTGAATTACATTTGTTTCTTATATTCTTTATACTTGCAAAATTAAAAAAAAAAAAAAAAATTAAAGATCAATAGTAATGACATCTGTGGGGGAGCAAAAACTTGGGCCTTTGCATTGGGCTTAAGTCCCACATTTTATCAACAATACGTCCGAGGAGAAGAAATCATGGGGGAGCCTCGTAACTAATAGTAGAGCATGTAAATGTCCAGGGATGTTGGTCCGAGAGGATTATCCTCCTCGGATCTGACATATGTCAGTAAAGTGGGCCTCATCTTACCCTAGTCCACATTCCAGGAAGTTCCAGCGGTGAAGATAGACTACAAATGTACACGGAAGGGATAAGGACACAGAAATATCTAGGGAAAAAGCTGCTACCACCGCATTAAATGCATTACAGCAGCTTTCCTAGCCGCATTAATGTGGAAAAGACATCTGAACAGTGTTTTCGACCACCTTTACCCCCAGAAAATCAAAAAGCTGTGGGAGGGGAGACAGAAACTCAAGTATGAATCTAGATGGTAGACAAGTGGACGGTAGGATTGAATAAAGAAGGACTATATAATGGAGTAAAACCTTCAGAAGAAGGGGATCAGAAAATAAAAAGAAAGAACATTAAGGAAGAGTTACTGTAGCATCAGGAAAAACACCATCGGAAAAAACCATTTTATCCAAAGAACATACCCCTCGGACACCACTTGAAATAACCAATTCATCCAAAAACTTGCTTCTCGGACCTGAGATCATCACTTACTTATGTGTTTTATTCTCCTCGGACAAACTTCTAACATCCATTAATTGTTGTAAGACCCTTTATCAGCCCAATTCTTTCGCCCACTCTCTTACAAATTTATTGTACTGGGCTTATTGGGCCCATCCCCTTTTTCTACCTGGGTTTGGGCTACGATTTATGACCCTACAATTGGCGCCGTCTGTGGGAAGAATTAGCGTTAGTAAAGTTTACAACAGTTATGGCGGGTTCAGGACCACAGCAGATTAGTCCACCTCATGTAGAGTCAGTGAACATCAATCAACAAGGCGAGCACCACGACCTTGAACAGGAAAATCACGTAGATAACCAACGAGAGGGCAGCTCGTTGACGATCCATGCTGGTAGAAGTGGCTATCGACGAAGGGGCCATTTAATGCAAGAGCACGCTGATGAAAAGGATTTGCAACGAGAAATAGAAGACTTAAAAAAGAAACTTCGTCGAGCACAACGAAATCAAACCCTTTCAAGTTCTGATGTTTCTTCCAACGATGAAAGAGAAGACAGTTACAGGGAATGCTCAGAAACTCCACCCAGTGAATCCTATTCCTATGAAAAGGAACATTCTCACAAGAGGAGGAGAAAAAGTTCGCCTAGAAGGGGAGTGGGAACTAAGGTCCTGAAGAAGGCTCTGAGCCAAATTTCTAAGTCCCCCTTTACTCGGGAAATAGAAAAACCAAAGCTTCTCAGACGTTTTCACCAACCTACGTTCTCCATGTACAACGGACGTACCGATCCTGTAGAACATGTAAGCCAATTCAAACAAAAGATGGCGGTCTACTCTCAGGACGAAGCATTGTTGTGCAGAGTGTTTCCCTCCAGCCTAGGACCGATGCCAATGAGATGGTTCGATGGGTTGAGAACTAATTCCATCAGCTCTTTTAAGAAACTTACTCAGTCATTCTGTTCCCGGTTTATTACATGCAGCAGAGTTCCTCAACCCCTAGATTCTCTGTTGTCAATGACCATGAGGGAAGGAGAATCTGTGAAGTCATATGCCGAAAGGTATTGGGAAATGTTCAATGAGATTGATGGGGATTTTGATGAAGTTGCTATTAGAACCTTCAAGGTTGGACTTCCCTCCGAGCATGGTCTGAGAAAATCCTTGACAGGTAAACCGGTCACCAGCTTGCGACAGCTAATGGATAGAGTGGATAAGTATAAAAGGATAGAAGATGATCAACAACAGCAACAACAAGGAAAAGTGAAAGCTAAGCTTGTCCCTCAAGAAAGAAGAGAATTTAGGCCGGATAGATACAATAATAACCGGCCGAGAAGGGATTATACTGAGTAGCAGATGTCAAATAGCAATCAGGTAGTCGGAGTTGTATTCCGAGAGCCCGTGCATCAAGTCCTGGAAAAGGTTAAAAACGAGCCCTTCTTCAAATGGCCCAATAAGATGATGGGAAACCCTGAAAAGAGAAACCGAAACTCTATTGTCAATATCATAGAGACCATGGTCATACTACCGAGGACTGTAGAGGTTTATGGGATCACCTGGACCAACTTGTCCGAGAAGGTAAATTGAAACAGCTGTTGCATCATTCTAGCAGTTTGGGTGGTCAGACTGATACTCGACCGGAAAGGGAGAATCCTCCACGACCCCCTCTTGGAACTATCAACGTTATCTTTGCGGCGCCTGGCAGAACGGGGTCGTGCCCCTCCAGAGTAATCTCCGTAGCTCGCCTGTTCCCCGAGGATGATTCCCACGAGCCGAAGAGAGCTAAGTTAAATCGGTCACTAGTAATGGGATTTTCGGACGAGGACAAGATTGGAACTGTTCAGCCTCATGATGATGCTTTAGTGATCACTCTTCGAATCGGAGGCTATGATGTAAAGAGAGTGATGGTGGATCAAGGCAGTGCAGCCGAGATCATGTATCCTGACCTCTTCAAGGGGCTGAATTTAAAAATTGAAGATCTAACGCCTTACAATTCTCCCATAGTAAGTTTTGAGGGGAAGGTTATTATCCCGAAGGGACAGGTCAGACTACCAGTGCAAACCGGATCAGAGATAGTGGAAGTCGATTATACGGCAATCGTTGCCAAACCTTGGCTTCATACTTTAGGAGCAGTCTCTTCCACCCTGCATCAGAAGGTCAAATACCTATCCGGAGGCAAGATAGAAGAAATACTGGGTGATCAAACTATGGCGCGACAATGCATGATAGCAACCATCCGACACAAGCCTGAAACAGAATCTACGACTCATAGAGAGGAGTTATAGCAGTTAAAACACCCAATGTTATCTAATGGTGGTGTCCGACGAGGTAAAGTGTGAAGATCTTGTGAAAGTCATAATAGGAGATGACCCGGAGAAATTTTTTCAAGTCGGATCTCAACTACCTCAGCAAGAGATGGAGGAATTGGTAGAGTTCCTTAAACGAAACATCGACGTCTTTGCATGGAATGCTTATGAAGCAGTCCGTTAGGAAGTGACGAAACTCAAGCAGGCAGGGGCTACCAAGGAGGTCTTCTATCCCGAATGGTTGGCAAACACTGTAGCGGTCAAGAAAAAGAGTGGGAAGTGGCGAGTATGTGTTGATTTCACAGATCTGAATAAAGCTTGCCCTAAAGATCCATTCCCCATGCCCAAAATCGATCAACTGGTAGACGCCACAGTCGGCCACCTTCGGATGAGTTTCTTGGACGCGTTTCAGGGTTATCATCAGATACCTTTAGCATTGGACGATCAAGAAAAGACTGCTTTTGTTACGCCAGTGGGGAACTACCACTACAAAGTGATGCCATTTGGTTTGAAGAATGCAGGTTCCACCTATCAGAGAATGATGACGAGGATGTTCGAATCATTACTAGGAAAAAATATGGAGATTTATATAGACGATATGGTGGTAAAAAGTAAAAAAGTGTCAGAGCACCTTGGAGACCTTCAAGTTGTATTCGAAATTCTCAAAAGTTATAAACTACGTTTAAACGCCTCCAAATGCTCATTTGGTGTAGGATCGGGCAAATTCTTGGGTTACATGGTTACTCACAGGGGAATCAAAGTTAATCCCGACCAGATTAAAGCCATCACCAATATGCGAACTCCTCGGAACCCAAAAGAAGTGCAAAAACTAACTGGAATGGCTGCCGCTTTGAATAGATTCATATCTCGATCGGCAGACAGGTGCCGACCTTTCTTCCTATTGATCAATAAATGGAAGGCCTTTGAATGGTCGACGGAATGTGACGTAGCCTTTCAGCAACTCAAAGACTATCTAGCTCAGCCGCCGGTCATGTCGAGTCCTGAGCCAGATAAGGTTCTTTTTGCCTATATTGCCGTGGCCTCCTATGCAGTAAGCTTGGTGTTGATACGAGTAGATAACGGCGTACAGCGGCCAGTGTACTACGTGAGTAAATCGTTGCACTAGGCGGAAGTGCGTTACCTACCACTAGAAAAAGCCATCCTGGCAGTGGTGCTTAGCACGCGCAAACTGCCTCACTATTTCCAAGCACATACGGTGATTGTTCTTACACAACTCCCACTAAAGACCATACTTAGAAGTGCAGATTACACGAGAAGGATAGCCAAGTGGGGTACAATTCTGGGAGCTTTTGATATCAAGTATATGCCTCGTACCTCAGTGAAGGGACAGGTACTCGCCGACTTGGTGGCAGAATTCACCAAACCTGAAGTGGATGGATTACTAGCACAGGGGGAGAAGGATGAAAAACTGGTCGGTACTATCTCCCAATATTGCCCTCCGACGTGGGAAGTGCATGTAGATGGAGCATCAAATCAAAAAGATGCGGGGGTTGGATTAGTACTGACGTCTTCCGAGATGGTTGTCATTGAAAAGTCTCTGAGGTTAGACTTTCCTGCCACGAATAACGAAGCGGAGTATGAAGCTTTATTAGAGGGAATGGCTATGGTTCTAAAGATGGGAGGAAAGTCCATAAAACTCTTCTCGGACTCAAGGCTAGTTGTCGGTTAAGTAAAAGGGGAATTCGAAGCCAAGGATGAAAGAATGCGAGGTTATCTTAGCCAAGTTAAGATTATGCAGATGAAATTTGAATCCTTTAGCTTGCTACATGTCCCAAGAAGTGGCAACGCGCATGCGGACTCTTTGGCCACGCTTGCAACCTCCTCGGCACATAACTTGCCTCGCATGATCCTCGTTGAGGACCTGCATCGACCCTTGACAACAGCGAACGTGGTTCAAATCAATCAAGTGAGAACGGGGCCAAGTTGGATGGATCCTATCATGCAATTCTTAAAGGAAGATATTTTGCCCGAGGAGAAAATCGAAGCTGACAAAATAAGAAAGAAAGCTACTAGTTATTGGCTGTCGGAGGACAGCAAGCTATATAGGCGTTCCTTTTCTGGGCCTTATTTGCTGTGTGTTCATCCTGATCAAACTGAATTGCTCTTGGAAGAGATGCATGAAGGCATCTGTGGAAGCCATACTGGGGGCAGATCCTTAGCGCATAGGGCCATTACACAAGGTTATTGGTGGCCAAACATGCAGAGAGAAGCTTTGGAATATGTCAAAAAGTGTGATCAATGCCAGCGGTACTCACCGAGTATACACCAGCCAGGGGGGTCCTCAATCCATTATCTAGTCCATGGCCATTCGCTCAATGGGGCTTAGATATCGTCGGACCATTTCCTAAAGCTGTGGGAAACAAGAAATATCTCATAGTCGGCACTGATTATTTTACAAAGTGGGTTGAAGCAGAACCTCTAGCCAATATTCGAGATGTGGATGCGAAAAGATTCGTCTGGAAAAGCATCGTTACTCGGTTCGGCGTTCCACATGTACTCATCTCAGATAATGGACTCTAGTTTGATAGCAAGATGTTCAGAAATTATTGTGGCAAGCTGGGGATTACTAACAGATATTCTACTTCGGCTTACCCTCAAGGGAATGGACAAGCTGAAGCTGTGAATAAAGTCATACTAAGTGGATTGAAGAAAAGATTGGATGATGCAAAAGGCAAATGGGTGGAAGAGCTTCCGCATGTACTCTGGACGTACAGAACCACGCCTCGTAGGTCCACCAGAGAGACCCATTTTTCAATGACTTATGGAGCGAAAGCAGTCATCCCTTTGGAATCTGGGTTCCCGACGACGAGAACAAGTTTATTCAATCCAAAAGACAACGATGAAAACCTAGTAAGAGGTCTAGACTTGATTGATGAAAAAAGGGAAAACGCGATGGTTCAATTGGCCCATTATCAACAGAAGCTGAAGCGAGGTTATGATGCTCACGTAAAGACAAGACCTTTGGCCCCAGGTGACCTAGTACTGCGCAAAGTTGTGGGCTCGGCAAAAAACCCAGCGTGGGGAAAATTGGGGCCGAATTGGGAAGGACCATATCGTATCACCTCCAACGCTGGTACTGGAGCATATTTCTTAGAGGACCTGGACGGACTTGTAATACCCCGCCCTTGGAATGTCAATAACTTAAAAAGGTATTATTATTAATAAATGTGTATTTGATCAATATTCGTTCTTTATGTGAAATATGTATGCCACTCTTGCAGTTCTATGAGGTGTTTAAACTTAAATCCAATCATGCATGAGTCCTCGGACCAGATGATTTGGGTTAGTTAGCACTCTCGCCGTTCTATCAAGTGTTTAAACTTAAATCCAATCATGACTGGAGTCCTCTGACCAGATGATTTGGGTTAGTTAACACTTGTTCTAATTTCCTTTTAAGTATTTAAATATAAGCTTAAGCGTATGATTTAAATTTCCTGTTAGGTTTGGTTATATTTATTCGGTTCGTATATTAACCCAATTTCCAAAACTTTTTAATCAAATTAGTCATTCATATAACACAAGTAAAAGAGAAAATGAAATGACAGCAGAAGGATTCACCATTACTTGTCATAACACGTAAAACAAAAGGAATATATCTTCATTAATAATGAGAACACAGTACAAACACAATGCTTAAACTAATATCCTAAGCTTTTGTCTTGGGAGCTTGGAGGTCAGCTACTCGTTCGGACTGAAAAGGGGCAGTATCTGAAGCCTTGCCTTTATCCTTTTCTTGGTTATTGTCCTTACCCTGGGAGGCCTCAACTTTCTTCCCTTGACCAGCATCTTGGTGGGAATCTGTTGGAACTTCCACAGGAGCAGGAAGGGCTTGATTTGTTGCAGGGACTTCAGATACTGGGGCTGGTTGCTCTGGGGGAGGAGAGTCAGAACCTGGGAGCGCCTGGATATCTGGATCATAATATACACTCTCAGGCCGTCTGAGGCTGGAATTAGTAGGGACCCCAGCTGCATCAAGGGCTTTATCCTAAGTGATGTCGCAGTAGTCCCTCGCAACGACAGAAAATTCTTCAGTCAGCCTGCTCTGAGTCTCTTGCACCCCCAGAGCATACGAGGCCTGCTTCTCGGCCTCAGCTGCCTCCTTCAGAAGTTGTGCAGCTTCCCTGGCCTTGCGAAGCTCTTCGCGGAGCTCTTTCACCACCTGCTTTTCTGTTTCCAGATTGATTTCGCAGAGGTGTAGTTCGCTACGAAGGCTCTCAGCTTGCTTCTCAGTCGTCTTTAAGCCCGCTTCGGCACTAGCCTTATCCTGGAGAGCCTTCTTCACTTGGTCGGCCATCTGTGATTGTTTGTCTTTCAATACATTCAGATGAGCCTTCGCAGTCTCTCGGGCGTCGTGGGCAGCCCTCGTCACTTCACGAGAATTCTTCACCCACTCCTCAGCCACGTAAACTTGTTGCGTGACCTATTATGCACAATGATGAAGTGGCTTAGATTTAAAAAAATATATATATAATGCAAGTAAATGAAAATGAAAGAAGAATGAACAGAATTACTTACCATAGCCAAGTCCATTTTTAGGGAAAGAAAGAGGTCAGGATGGTTGAAACTCCTGTTGGCCGCCATGTCTGTAGGTAGGAGGAGGGGCTGTTGCAGTGCCTCGGCCATCAGGCCTGCATGACCTCCGCGAAAATGCCTAAGGGTGGCATCCATCGCGATGGGCGCACCGTTGACCTCCAGTACAGGCGACCAAGTTCGTGGTGACCGACGTACTTGGGCCACTAGGGGCTCCTCTCGGCTGTCCACAGAATGGGACCTCCTACCCCTGTGTTCTTGTGTTTGTCTGGCCTGCTTAGTTCTTTTTGATGGGCCCAATTCCCCCTCCTCAGCAGACTCTATCGGCCTTTTTCTCCTCAAATCTGGATTAGGTTTTAGCCCGAGGTCAGCAGGAACCTGTGGTGGAAGGGGAGGAGGATTTGCAGGTTGTTTTGACTTGTTTTTCTCTTGGGGGGATGACGCCTTATTCCTATTCCGCATCAGTTCTTTCAGACTGGGACCAGTCTTGGGAGCCATTTCTCCCTCCTCGTCTGATGTATCGGCAATGTACGTTACTACCTAAGCAGGAGTTTGCACACACGAATGCTCGTCCGCCCTTTCTTCGGCCTCCGATACAAGGATTGTTTCTTCTTCAAATTTGAATCCGTCAATCTCTTGTTCGAGGGAGGAAGAGGAAGCTGTGCCTTCTCGGAGGATGGCCTCCCCAAGGGGTACTTCTTGTAACGGTTGGGCAACAATGGGTATCCCCTGTGGGATGGGATGGTCAACAGGAGGAAGATCGTATGGGGCTAGAAAATTTGGCCGAGATATGTCTATGCGCGCTAAATGATGGTCTCCTGCTCGGATGGCATTACCGACGTCTAAAAATGACCTTGAAATTGGCTCAAAGTCCAAAATAAGGTGAACTGCCCGAAGCTGCCCGTCGTCGTTTACAAAAATCTCCGATCTAAGTAAATAGTTCAATGCTGGAACGTTGATCAGGCTAAGCTTGGGGTTGGTGAAAAACTTATCTGTCAAGCAAACAAATCACACAGTTAAGAGACTCAGCAACAAAAAAAATATATATGAAATAACTACACAAATAAATGTAAATGTATTAAACAATATCTAAGTGCGGTAAAGAGAAACCAAGTACTCCTCAAATCTAAAGTTAGAAATCCTAAATCTAGGTTGCTCCACCTGGTTCCCCAGCCTTGGTTGGGCAGGCTAGGCCGTCACTCTAAGGCTCTGACAAGATAAGGTAGTCGTCTTTCATCCCCTTGTTAGATTTGGAGAGGCAGGAGATCAATTTGACCACGCTGTTACGGGACTTAAGGTAAAAGCCTGCCCGAGACTCTATATGGCCTTCATATAGATGGGCGACGTCGTGCCAAGTCAATCCTAGCCCCAGATGTCGGTCCAAAGCGTCGATTGATCCTAGGACTCTAAAAAAATTGGAGGCACATTGGTGGGGGCAGAGTCTATGGTCTCGAAGATAATCCCGTGTAATCCTACCCATGGGGATGGTCATGCCTCCTTCTATGAAGGCAATCATAGGGATTACCACCTCTCCTACTTTCCGGTCAAACTCCACCCTCTCTGTTGTGCAGTGACGTACCACCACCTCCTGAGGAATGTGGTACTTTTCTTTGAATAACTCTATCAAGGCCGGAGTATGTACTAAACGCTCAAATCTACCCATTGTTAGCTTGTGGAATGCGGAGTGGTTAGCCGAGGAGGTTAACCGAGGAGATAGTAGAAGTTCGAAGTGCGAAACTTACGTGGGGCTGGGTACGGAATGATCTTCTTGTCTCTGGAGGATCTTTAAACTCTCTCTTATGAAGGTATGGTGGATGCCTAGATACAAACGCTCTGAAGTTGCAAACTCTGATAAGAAATGAAAAAAAATGGCATCTAAAGGTTTTTATAGTTGGGGCGAAAAAAGGAGGAGACACAATCCCGCCCAAATATTGAAGATGAGATCTGAACCGTTGGATTTGTATTCCACCGTTGGATGTCTGGAGCGAAACGCAGTCCTAAGCGTTTAATGATGATTGTGCGAGTTCCCAAGCGTCAGAAGCTCTCGTGAAATGGCAGAAATGACCCTTACACGTGCCTGGGTTTAAATATCCTTATGGACTACATTGTAATTACGGATGTACATCAAAATCATAATTTTTCTCCTCGGATAAGAGGGAAAAATTAGAATTTTTAGGGGCTATTGTGGGGAAGCAAAAACTTAGGCCTTTGCATTGGGCTTAAGTCCCACATTTTATCAACAATACGTCCGAGGAGAAGAAATCATGGGGGAGCCTCGTAACTAATAGTAGAGCATGTAAATGTCCAGGGATGTTGGTCCGAGAGGATTATCCTCCTCGGATCTGACATATGTCAGTAAAGTGGGCCTCATCTTACCCTAGTCCACCTTTCAGGAAGTTCCAGCGGTGAAGATAGACTACAAATGTACACGGAAGGGATAAGGACACAGAAATATCTAGGGAAAAAGCTACTACCACCGCATTAAATGCATTACAGCAGCTTTCCTGGCCGCATTAATGTGGAGAAGACCTCTGAACAGTGTTTTCGACCACCTTTACCCCCAGAAAATCAAAAAGCTGTGGGAGGGGAGACAGAAACTCAAGTATGAAGCTAGATGGTAGACAAGTGGACGGTAGGATTGAATAAAGAAGTACTATATAATGGAGTAAAACCTTCATAAGAAGGGGATCAGAAAATAGAAAGAAAGAACATTAAGGAAGAGTTACTGTAGCATCAGGAAAAACACCATCGGAAAAAACCATTTTATCCAAAGAACCTACCCCTCGGACACCACTTGAAATAACCAATTCATCCAAAAACTTGCTCCTCGGACCTGAGATCATCACTTACTTATGTGTTTTATTCTCCTCGGACAAACTTCTAACCTCCATTAATTGTTATAAGACCCTTTATCAGCCCAATTATTTCGCCCACTTTCTTACAAATTTATTGTACTGGGCTTATTGGGCCCATCCCCTTTTTCTACCTGTGTTTGGGCTACGATTTGTGACCCTATAACATCAATCAAATATTTAAATTTCTAGTTTTTGTAGTTTAAAATTATATATAAAAAACAAGTTTATAGATTAAATAGTAAATAACATTTGATTAACATGAAATTTTATACATGTTTTAAGAACATAAAAAATATTTAATTTAACGATTATATTTTTAAACATATAGCCATATTAATTTGTTTAATAAGAGTTGTTCCCTTGTGCTACAATTAAGTTTATACTCAAATTTTGTCACCATAAAAATTAGTATTTCTTAAAAAAAAAATCAATTAACATGTCATTAAAGTAAATGTCGATTCTAATAAAGTAAATGTTAAGAAAATGTCAGTACGATTCTCATAAAGTAAATGTCAGTACGATTCTCCCAAAAAGACAAAAAAAAAAAAAAAAAGGTCAATACTCCTTTTCTTTTGATCGTGATTTATTTGGGTTTCGGTCATTGGCAATGGATATGTACAAACATTAATCAAGTTTCTTCATCCTCTCAAGCTCATTTTCCTTCGTTTTATCCTTAACCAAACCCGTTTTCATTTTTATAATTCAATATTAAGAAAAAAATTCATTAAATTTTATTAAAAATGATTTCATAAAATTTAAATTTGTAATGGGCACCACTAATTTGGACTGTAATTTGGATAATAATTACTAATTAGTGAATATATATAGCAAATTTTCGGATCAAGGTGTAAATTATAAAATCTAAAAGTTTAGGGCGTAAATTTCAGATACATTTATAATTTAGGGTGGATAACTGCAGTTACCTAAAAATAGAAAAAACCACTAAAAAAGAAAGAAAGAAAGAAAGAAAGATAGAGTGAAAAGGAAAACAAGGAAAAATAGAACAAGCCCACCAAATTATAAGAATTAGGTTGCTTATAGCCCAACCCAACAGAACCATTGGCACATCTCAGCCCAAACTTGGGTTCACTCGAATTGTTAAGATGTTTAAAAATAACTACAATATTATGGCCTTAATTGAGCCCACCAAGCCCACAAATACTTATAAATTACTACAATATATTAGTGCCCCCTCAAACGCAATATATTTTGATACAAGCTGATGAAGTTCCGTCCAATAATGTGACAAGCCCAGCAAAATAAAACTTTTATGTATTTGGACCCGAAAAACTAGCAAAGATCCAATCACTTGAAACTAAACAATGGGTTTTGTCTAGTAAAGCCCACGGATAGTAGAATGCTTAGTTTGGTGATGAAGTAAAACCTCCTATCAATTAATTGTTATATGAATACACATTTAAATTTGTGGTACTTGCCATGTGAAGGGCTAAGATCATGCCATATGGCAGCAGCCTATGATGAGGCCAAGTATTTAAGGTTTTAAAATGTTCAATAGATATTTTCATGCAATTTTCCAAGAACATACCATGTCGTAACTTATGATGAGACTAACTATTTAAAGTTCTAGAATGTTCAAGAGATATTTTCATACGATAAATTATGGAGATTTTTACCTCACGGTAGCCTCGGATGAGGACACCTATCCAAATCCTATGCCTAGAGGGGATGCAAATCATGCAACAAATTAATTCTCTCTTCCCATAAGGCATATAACCGAATTCTTTGCCCCTAACAAATTGCAAGTTAGAATGATGCAATGAAAAAGCTATTGCACCTTAAACAATTCTTAGGTACTTCTAGAGTGTGGAGAAATTGTGCTCTCTCCTCTCACATTTATAGTAGATCCGAAAGAACACTATTCTCCGTGTTTCAGAAGTACCTAAGAATTATTTTTACACCCCATGGTAATCTCACCATCTTTTCCTATAAAATACTAAAATAGGACACACTCCTCCCATGACAAAAGAAGCTTCAGCTACTCACAACTTTCCCTCACATGTTCCTCATTTCCCTACAACCCCATTATCTTCTTCACTCAAATCCCAGCAAACCCAAAATACCCAGAAAACAGTCCTTAAAAATACCACTGAAGCCCACAAGAAACTGTGTTGAAACCAAGCCAAACACTGAAGCAAAGCCACTCCAAAACTACAGGAAAAAAACCCAAAAACAGCCATCAAAGGCTCGGCAAACCCACTGTGAACACCACCAGAAAAAGGTCCGAAATACCCAGAAAAACAACCCAAAAGTCTTACTGCAAATCATTCACTGAAAATCACGAAAACAGTCCCTAAAGGTTGTCAAAAACGTACACCAACTTTGAACTAATTCATAGGTGTTAGAGATATATTAGCCCATTAGTATAGGCCCAAGCCTAATTCTATTTTGTGTGCAAGCCAAGTCTCCTACTTGTACTAGAAGTCTATTAGTTTAGGGTTTAGTCTACTATATATACACATGTTATGATTCATTGTAATACAGGATTTGTACTACACTCTAATATATTATTGATGTAGCCCTCTAGGGTTTCCTCCGTGGATGTAGGCCGTTAGGCTGAACCACGTAATCTTCCTGTGTTATTGTGTTCTATATTTTATGCTTTCGCTTCCGCATCTATACTAGCATATTCAACATGGTGTATCAATGCTAATATTTAACAATAGGTATTCAATCGTAATAAATGGTACTAGATTGGGACGTTTTGCATTGATTGCTCAAGTCCAGCTTGGAAATAGGAAGATCTAACACAAGATCTAGTACGTGATACTAAGTATGCGTTTAGATACCGCTTATTTTGTTGAAAACTGAAAACAATAAAAAAATATTTTTCACTTACTGTTCATTAATGAAAATACTGTATATTTGTCTTGATGCATTGTTCATGGATATAAACAGAGCACCAGACACTGGAATAAATAAATAAATAAAAGCGAAAAGCGCGTTTGCAGACGCAATCCAAACGAAGCTTAAGACACAAATTTTATTGCATTTAGACATTAAGTTTCATTCAACCGACAAAAAAGAAAAAAAAAAAAAAAGAAAAGAAAAAAGAAATGGTGATGAATTTGGTGTACAAATCAAAGTCAAGGAAATGTTATTTATCAAGTCAATTTTTTAAACCTTCCCATAAAAAAGAAAAAAAAAAGAAAAGAAAAAGTCAACTAAAACTTCTGTGTTTTATAGAAGTTTCGGTACTGGACTTATTCAAATTGCAAGCTTAACGTGGACTTCGGACAAATGGGGTTCTAGAAAAATGTTGAACAAAATTAATGAGTGTAGTCATTTACTCCCATTTTATTGGTCTTTTGTTTGATTTTGAGTGTCACAAAATATAGTCTTCATTCTTTTTCCATTTTCCATTTTCCTTCGTTTTCTTATTAACCAAATATGTTTATTTTTAATTTCAATATTAAGAAAAAATAGTTTATTAAATTTTATTTTTAAAAATGATCTCATAAGATTTTAAATTAGTAATGTGCACCACTAATTTGGACTTTAATTAGTATAGTGTATACATATATCGCAAATGAAATTATTGGTCTCTGATTATGTTCATCTCCTGGAACACTCCAAAGTTTTTTTTTTTGGTTGAGCCAAATGTTTAGGATTTTATCACCACCTTCGCCTAAGTTCAGATGACCTCCAATGAAAAAAAAAACACACACACACAATATCAATAATACATTATCTAGTACTAGTAATTCAGCAAAAAATACTAGTACTAGTATAGTATATGGCAAAGTTTTCCTTCCAAGTTGGGTTGACTGTTGTGAACTTGGAGCCGTAGTTAAGTTGTTTTTATTATTGTTAAGAGTTTAGGGTCTATTTGAGATCCACTATTTTATTGAAATTGAAAATTTTTTGCTGAAAATATTGTATATAAAGATAAAAGTTAACTGAAATATTACAGTGGAACTCATGAATAGTACTAAAAAGTACAGTAGAACCCATGAATAATAACAAAAAGAAGCTGAATAATAAAATGAGTTAGAAAAATAATTTCTGGCAAATGTAAACTTAGAAATACTTTTTATACACAAAATTATATTACCTGATTTACTCAAAAAAAAAAAAATTATATTACCTGGCCCAATGTTATGGCCTTAATTGAGCCCACCAACCCCACAAGCTGATGTAGTTCCGTCCAATGTGACAAGCCCAGCAAAATAAACTTCACGTATTTGGACCCAAAAAACTACCAAAGATCCGGGTTTAGTCACTCACAAGTCACAAGTCACAACAAGTAAAAGCCTGAAAGACCACGAATGCTAAACACAAGTCAAGGCCATCGCCAGATGAAAAATGAGCAAGATGAATATGAGTCTTGGGATCGGCATTTTTCTTCACAAAGTTATACCATGTATAACTTTTTTGAGAAAGAACACCATGTATAACTTGGATCTAGTCTATATTGAGGGATTAAAAATTTGGTTCACTTCATAAAGAAGACACTTAGCTAAGTACAGTATGGTATAATATATATAGTATATATATTATAGTATTATGATATTTAGCCAACAGGCCTTGGTGCACACATCATGTATACCTACCTTAACTGTGAACAATTTATATCCAAAAAAACCATACTTACTTCCTTGATAAGGAATATATATATATATATATATATATATAAAATTTATGTTCATATTTTTTATGGATTAGACATTATTAGGAAACAATATAAAATAGAGCTTTTGTTTTTTAATTTTTAATTTTTAGAATAGAGTTGAAGAGTCAGTATATGGTCTTTCTTTTCATGAATGCATAACTAGTATAGGGTGGGGGTTGGGAAATCTTATAGACACACTCAATTTCATATGGATCCACTATTAAGACTCAGTTTATTATGCACAAATAATAACTTAACACATTAGTTGGATGTGAAATTGAATGTATTTCTAGACTCTTTTTTTTTGGGGAGGAGGGGGGGGGGGTATGTAGGATAATGAAAAACCAAAGGTTATGTTGATGTCATATGATGCCATTTTACGATTCAATTAAAATATATAATATTTTCTAGAAATTTATGTTTTTTTTTTTTGGGGGAAAATAGTAAAAGAAGTACCTTTCTTGGAAGTTTTGTATGAAAAATGCAGATTGGAAAATTTTGATGGGTTCTCTTCAATCTTTATTAATAGTAGATATGGTTATTTGTTAATATTAGGATAAATCCTTGCGAAATATATTATTAGGATTAATCCTTGAGAAATTTATATTTTAAGTACAATCAAAAAGGATTTTTGAAGGTTTAGATATCATTATGACTCGTTAAGCAACTAATACTAATTTGTTTAAAATATAATTTGTTTAAAGTTGATGGTTTTCTTTTTATATTATTATCAATAATAATGCTTTAATATCAAATATTAATCGGAGGTTGACATCGCCTAAATAATTTTCCTTTATTTTTAAGTTTCATGAATTTTATACTACTATTAGGGTTGACATTTCTAACTTCTATATATATATTAGTAATATAATCATGGGTTGCACAGCTTAATAAATAATCATATATAAATAAAGAAAATAATTCAATAATATAACTAAAATTGAATAATAATAAAATTGTTAGTAAAAGCAAAAGGACAGTCTATTTTAAGTTACATAAAATACTCCTCATGTGACTCCAGGTTGATGAAAATGATGAAGGTAGAGAACTCATTCAATCGTATATAAATTGCATAGAATTGGTGTATATTGAAAAGTCGACTTTACAAGTTCTCCAATAACACAAAAGTCGCCCAGGATATATCTTGGGAAGGCCTTCAATAAAGCGAAAAGCCACAAAAGTTAGGAGGTGAATACCTGGAGAGAAAATTCTTGACTCCCCTGATGAAAATTGAACATATATTATAGTAGTTCTTGACTCCCCTGATGAAAATTGAACATATATTATAGTATGCAGTGACATTTCTAGGATTTTTTTTTTAAAGTGGTCACTAAAAAATTTAAATTACTACAATATTTTTATTGGTATCATTTTTTAAAGAAAAATAAAATTTGAAATTATTTTATTGAATAGGTTGAACGAGTTACAAATTTTATCTTTTTGTTTTAAAATAGGCTTTTTGTTGAATAATTTTTTCACTTGTTGTTGTTTGGTCTTGTCTTATTTTTGTTTGATTTATGTTTGTTGTTATTTGAGCTAATATTTATTATTGTTGTTATTTAAGCTTAAAAAAAACAGGGATTAAGAATTATGTTTGGATGCAGAATTAATTTTAGAGTAATGTTACGTCCACAACATTTTTACAATAAATCTTATGCAAAAAGCTGTTATTGCTGGGTTAAAAAAAATAATATTAGTATTTGGCCTAAATTAGAATCAGTAATAGCTTACTATATGAGATTTGTTGTAAAATTATTGTGAAAATGTTGTGAATGTAATATCACTACTCTTATTTTTGTTGAACCTAAATTTTTGTAATTCTCAAGTCAGGGTGTTCAATAAGTTTTATTAGAGAAATCACAATAAGTTCATTTAGCATATAATATTTTTTTAGCAATTGTATATATACATTTTTTTACAAGTGAGGGTAATCCTATGATAACCCTGGTTTGCATGTAAAGCCACCACTGATAGTATGAGAGGTTTGGATTGTTTAAATATCATTGTGTCCAATCATTATCTCCTAAGCAAGTTGGAGATTGGGATAATTGTCTGGTTAATTAATTAATTAATTAATTTTTTTTTATATTTTGCTGAGTGATTATTTGTCTTGATTTATGAATATACATCTTGGCCTATGGTTAATGGAATTTTCTAATTATATATAATTAGAGAGTTCTATTAAATAATTGATTGATAATATGACAATTGATATTTAATTATCTTGAAATTTTACAAATATAAAAAATGCACGAAAATAATATAATTCAAAATTAAAATTTGTATTCAATTAAAAAAAGATTAAGTGACGTAACATTGATGTAATCGCATGTATGTGAAAGCAAGGTTGCGTGCGACAATAATGTGATGAAAGCTGAGCCCCCTGATCTTCTTCTCTTCAATACCGCTTATCCATTTCAAAAGTTGTCTACAACTAACAGTAATACACACCACCAAACCCTCAAATCTCCAAAAGAAACTTTACTTTTACCAATAGGAAGGTATGAAAAGAATCTTTTTTATTGATATGATTTTAAACATAGGCCACCACTTTTCTTAGTGGTGGGCTTAAAAAACAAAGTGACAAGAGGCATGCCAAAAATGTACAATCTTTTACCAGCAAATATAGTCTTATCATGATGCCAAATACTTGTGTTTTCTCACTACTATTTATGTTCTTATTAGGGATTTTCAGGGAAGAGAATTTCTAGAATTCACACCATTCGGTTCACAGCTAATTTTTTCAACCTTTTCAACTACTTAGACAATCTCAAACCTACTTAAGAGACCGAGTATATATATCTTGTGCAAGAGTGGTGATATATTTAAGAGGTAATTAGTAGAAGAGAGATTATACAAGAGGCTTAATCAGCAAGTTGTGAGAGTTTAGCAAATACAAAACCCTGCGAGAGAGGAAGATGGGAAACACTATAGGAGGAGGGAGAAAAAAAGCAAAGGTGATGAAGATCAATGGTGAAACCATGAAGATAAAGACTCCCATACAAGTTTGGGATGTTGTCAAGGACTACCCTGGTCATGTTCTGTTGGAATCTGAGGCTGTTAAGCATTATGGCATCCGAGCCAAGCCATTGGAACCACAGCAAGAGCTTAAGCCCAAGAAAGTTTACTTCTTAATAGAACTGCCCAAGTTTACTGAGGAGAAAAAGTTGTCTAAACGCTCACAATCTACTGGCATACACCTGAGTGCCAAGGATAGGCTAGAGTGCTTGATGCTATCTCGAAGAACGGTTTCTGACCTTGCGCTTACTAGACCATCGTCGAGCCTTGTATCCAATGAGCCGGGGCCGGGTACAAGCCCTTTGAGGGTGAAAATGAGGTTGCCAAGTTCCCAAGTGGCTAAACTGGTGGCTGAAAGCAGAGATAAGGTAGAGGTGGCTGAGAAGATCGTAGGTCTTTATATGAACCATGCTGGACCTATGGAGGTTAACAAGGACTCACTGGAGGCAAGAGAGGGCGCGTTGGTGCACCAGGAAGTACCATGGAAACCAGCTCTTGGTAGCGTTGGGGAGAAGAACAAAGCACATAAGGTACGCTTCTTTACAAATACAACTATTTTTTGCGTTCTACTTTATGTTTTTTTAATCATAACTTGGTACATGTCACTCATCTTTTTTCTTCTTTTTAAAACAAAGTAATATATCATTCAATAATCAATATTGTGAATTACATAATTTTGATTCTTGAACGTTTCTTTCTAGGAATTCCACATTCATTGTGCCATCTTTAATCAATTGAACAAGTAGTTCTAGCAATAATAGCTCAAGGCCAAAAAAAAAATATATATCTGAGGGCCCTTAATTTATGAGATGTTGTCGGCCTTCAGGGCCTATACACCCATTTGGTTAAAGATGTTGATGGCTAACACTTTTGTTTTTTTTTGTTTTTGGATAATTTAATGCGGGTAGGCTAATATGTGGATAATAAGGCAGTTGGATAGTAGGATTAATTCGGTGAAAAAAAGTTATAGAAATGCATAATTTAATTGTGGAAGTGGCTAATTGCCTAATGTGTTGGGCAACATTTGAACGTGGGATGGGACCAATTCTTCCCAAAACACGTATCATGAATAAAGAATTAGTAATTCCGCCATTATAGCGAAAAGGAAGAGAAGCAAAGTATTAAAGAAAACCGTTGAAATTTCAATGTCAAACAGTAATTATAAGAAACAAATTAGAAAAGAAAGTTGTGGTGGAAAATACTTGTTCTATTTTTGTGTGAAACAAAGATCCAAACATCACCAGACACGTAGTTGAGGACTAAGACAAACCCTGATTTTGTCCATATCGATTACAAACAGTGATATATTGGCATATCTTTGTAACTTTTGTGTGAAAGCTGTTAGAGTTCTTCAGAAGAGCTCGCTAGAATGATAAGCAATTACGTAACAAATGACAAAGAACAGCCAAAACCCCCCTTAAACAAGAAGACAACGATGTACAATAAGAACACGACATACTTCCTCATTTTCCTCGAATTCGAAGTGAACCCAGTCGACCATATTTGACTTTGTAGGCAGATGCCGATTATTAGGCATGAAATTACAAAGGTCTGCTTTGGTTACCAAAATAAATAAATTCTTTACTCAATCAAACTGCTTTAATCCTATGCTAGAAAGAGTTTTGTAGTTAGTAACATTTGTCTAATTCTTCTGCCAAATTAGGAGAATTTGAGTTTGAATCATTCTCTCTTACTAGTTGACAAATATGTTTGACAATAAAAAAATATATGATACAAGTTACTATTTCTTACATTAAAGTAATATTGATGAGATAACTTGGGAAAACTAACATATTTGTTTGACCATGCTTAGGTCAGTTGATTCTTCTAGGAAAACCCCCTATGCTTGATGTTTATCTATGCCCTACTACTATAGTTAACTTGATAGTTTCAAATTTTGTAACTTGGAAGTATCTGTTTGCCTACAAACTTTTAGTTTTTAGCTTTCGTTAATAACTTTTTAAAACGTTTTTTTTCCTTCAAATTTTTGAAGTATAAGTATATTTTAACACAATTTTAGCAAAAAGTTAAATAAATTGATGCCAAATACACACGAAATATTACTACATACGTCATAGGCTAAACAATTTTATTAAAAATATAGTTTTTCTTTTGGAGATAAATCTTGAAATTACATCATCATTTTAGAAGATTTACTTTGAAAATGACCTCAATCAAGAGTTTTATAATTCAATTAGTTTTTTTAGGTGTTACCGACTACGGTTTAAATCCCTTTTTCCTCACTTATCAAATCATAAAATAAAAAGAAAAATAATTAAAAAAAAAGGACCTCACTTTGTACTATATTTTCTATATTAAGTTGTAAATCTATGTGGCCCGTTTCTCCACAAAAAAGAAAAGAAAAGAAAAAAAAAAGTAAATCTATGTGGCCCACGAAGGCGGATTGGCATTTGGCAGTATTATTCGAGATTGTAGACAAGCATTAATTTTTTTTTTTTTTTTTTAAAATATCCAGATAGTTGTGACTAAAAGAAAATGGAACTAGTCAAAAGAAGAAGTGATCCAAATTGAAGTTCCTATGTTCAATTCTCTGCAATAATATTGTGAAAGCATTGAAATCTTAGCTAGCAGTTGGAGTTAATTATTATTGATACTATTATTTATTAAATAATGATTTGTACTTGTATATAACCTACACAAGTTATTAGTGTTCTAGAACTCAAATACTTTTCCAATTAAATTAGAATTTTATTGGGGAGGAGAGAGGAGGGAGACGTGGGTCAAGCCCGTGACATGACAGAATTAAAGTTTCTCAAACATGAAGAAATATTAATTAATTGCTTCAAATTCTATTATTTCCAATTATTAAGGCAAGCTTAAAGTCCGTTTGAATATAATTTATTTTTATTTAAATTGAAAAATAAAAACTGAAAATATTGTAACGAAATAATTTTTAAAAATGTGAATAGTACCGTGTGACCTATTTTTAATATTTTAAATTCATGAACAGTGCTGCTATAGTGCGTAAACAGTGAAAATACAATACGTGAACAGTGAAAATTGTCTCATGCACAGTAAATTCATGTGATTTTACTGTTCACGTGCTGGAAAAAAAAAAAAAACACGTTAAACGCAAACGTGTATCCAAACCCAGCTTAAATTTCAAGATTATGATTCTTTAATTTCCTTCAATAACATGAAAATTTGGACATTAATTTCAACCATGCTAACATTATTTTCTTGGATAAAATCTAAATTTGCAGAAGAAGGTGAACTTCGTCCCAGTGGAAGAAGATGAAATTTGTCTAGATGTTGCTTCTAAATAGCAAGAGACTTTGTCAAAATATTGGTGAAGCATATGGAAACACCCATGATTAGTATGCTTGTATAGATTTTGTTCTTAATTATATCTTAGAAGATTTCAATTATAGTTTTTTTTTTTTTTTCCTTTTTTGAGAGAGAATTATAGTATCTGTTAAATTATAGTTGTTATAGGTAGGTGTAGTAAGACAAATACTTGTATTTAGTCGGACCAGGAACCAGTCTCAATGCATGCTCTTTAAGTCCGAGCAAGAGTAGTAACAAGGACATGATGAGTGTCAATATATTTTGAGTTTGAAACCAAAATATTTGCTTATTCATGATATGCATGGTATTCTTTTGAAATGAAGATTGTCAGAGTGAAGAAGTATTATTACAGCAATATGTAAGCCATTATCATATATAGCGTGTAACTTCTAGGATATATTCTACTTTCTGTAGGGTTTGGACTTGGTACAACTCTGTAATTAAGAGCTTCATAGGTTTGGGCTTAGTAAAAAATTCTTTATATCATGTTGATGATTATTTGCAATGAATTGAATAGTGCAAGCACGATATGTATAACCCAACTTTTATTATTAAAACGAAAAATTGTAGTAGAATTTTATACTAATATAAATAAATAACAATTTTTTAAAAAATACCAAAAACTATTTTTAGTAGAATTTTAATCGTTGAGTAATATTTTTTAAATTGATTGAAACTATAGAAATAGAGTTTCATATAGAGCAAAAATGTTAATTATTGTAATGTTCTTATAGTACATCACATGACATATGTAGGAAAAATAGAAATTAAAAAAAAAAGAAAAAAAAAAGAAAAAAGATGAAGGCATTCACTTTGTGTAGCTAACATGTTTACGTAGGTAGTAGGGATGGCAATGGAGTGGGGCGGGTCCGAAGGATGAGGTTTTTGTTAGTGGCAGTTCTAGAAATTTTTTTTAGGGCGGTCACTAAGAAATTTAAATTATACAAAATTTAATAAAACGATAACTTGAATATTTACTACTGTTGCGAGTTGAGTCACTAGGGAGAGTAAAATTGTTGTGACTTCAAAGTTAAAAAGAATATTACTGTCATCACCATCAAGGAGAATTGACAATCACAATATTTTTCTTGGTACCACTTTTTAGGGATTATTTGTATTGAATAGATTGAACGAATTACAAATTTGAATGTTTAGTGATTTTTATCTTTTTGTTTTATAGTAGGCTTTTTGTTGAATAACTAGATCACTTGTTGTTGTTTGGTCTTACCTTGTTTTTGTTTAGTTTATGTTTGTTGTTATTTGGGTGAATATTTATTGTTGTTATTTAAGTTTTTTTTTTTTTTCTTAATTCTATAAAAGGGATTAAGGATTATGTTTGGGAGTAAAAATAATTGTGGAGTAATGTTAGGTCCACAATTTTTTTACAATAAATCTTATGCAAAAAATTGTTATTGGTGGGTAGAAAAATAATATATGTATTAAGCCCAAATTAAAATCAATAATAGCTTACCACATTGGATTTGTTGTAAAATTATTGTGAAAATATTGTGAATATAGTCTTATTCTTATTTTTGTTAAACCCAACTTTTTGTAATTCTCAAGTCAAGGTGTACAACATTTTTTTTAGAGTGGTCACAATAGGTTAGTTTAACATATAATTTTTTTGGCAAATGTATATATGCCATTTTTTACAAGTCAAGGTAGTCACAGGACTACCCTGGTTTGCATGAAAAGCCGCTAGTGGTCTTCACCCCCACCCCGCATGGTTTTGTCTTACCCTATCCCCTCCCCTCCTGCATGATGGAGAAAATTTTCTTGTCCCATCCCCGTCCCTTGGTGTCCTGCAAAGCCCCGCCCCACCTCGTAAAACTCTAATTCTTATAAAACTTGTTTCATTAATAAAAATATACTTGAAATTAAAAATAAATTTTGTCCCATCAAATCAAACTAATTTTTAACAAAAATTGAATAATATTATTGTAGGGTCACAGATTGTAGCCCACACCTTGATGGAAACAGGGAATGGGCCCAATGAGCCCAATACAATAAATTTGTAAGAGAGTGGGTTGAAGAATTGGGCCAACGGATTTTCGCGACAGTTATTGGGGGTAGGGTACTTGGCCGAGGAGGCTAAAACGCACGAATAAGCAGCTAAGATTTTAGGTCCGAGGGGTAAGGTTGAGACAGTTTTGATGGGTTCTGATCAAGTCCGAGGGGTATGAACTTAGACAAGATGCTCTCTTTTAGGTTATTTTCTTCTAAATGCTACAGTAGCGATTTCTCAATGTTCTTCCCGTACTCTCCTTTTTCTTTTTCCTTCTCCCCCTTTTTTGTGAAGGGTTTGTTCCATTATATATTCCTTCACTGCTCGATCCCATCGTCCACTTGTCTGTCATCTAGCACGGTACTTGAGTTTCCCCTCCTTTTTCTCCAGCTTTCTGATTTTCTGGGGATAAAGGAGACTTTCCACACTGTTCAGGGGTCTTCTCCACATAAATGCGGCCAGGAAATCAGCTGCAACGCATTTAATGCGGTGGTAGCAGCCTTTCCTTGAGATATTTCTGGATCCTTATCCCTTCTATACACGTCGGTAGTCTGTCTTTTATTCTGGGACTCGCTGGAAAGTGGATTAAAGGAGAGCCGAAGCTCCTCTCTCCAATAGACGTCACATCCGAGAAGGGTATTCCTCTCGGACCAACCTCCTCGGACACTTACGCGCCCCACTGTTACCTACAACAGGCCTCAACGATTTCTCCCCCTCGGGCGTGCTTTTAATGAAACGGTATTCCTGGGCCTCGATCACGGGCCTTGGTTTTACTCCCCCACAATAGCCCCTCAAAATTCTAACTTTTCTTTCTGATCCGAGGAGGAAAATTAGGATTTTGATATATAAATGTAATTACGATGTAGTCCTTTATTGTAGTTAAATTTAGGCACGCGCAAGGGCCATTTCTGCCATTTCGCAAGGGCTTCTGACGCTTGGGAACTCGCACAATCATCATTGAATGCTTGGAAGTCCGTTTCAACCAGGTATCCTACGGTGGAATGCGAATCCTACGGTCCAGATTGCCATTTCAATATTTGGGCGGGATTGTGGCTTTTCCCTTTCCCATTTCCAACTATAAAAGCTTCCAGGCATTACTTTCGGTTCCTTATTAGAGCTTACAACTTCCGTGTTCGTATCCAGGCGCCTACCAATCCGTCACCAGAAAGAGAGAGCTTGATTCCGGCGATCAGAGAAGCAATCCGCGTTCATCCTTTCGTAAGATTCGCACTCCGACTACCATTATATCCTCGGCTAACCTTCTCGGCTAACCATAGCACCTTCTAGAGACTAACCATGGGTAGATTTGAGCGTTTAGTGAACACTCCGGCCAAAGTAGAGCTGTTCAAGGAGAAATATCATATTCCCCAGGAGGTGATGGTGCGCCATTGCACCACAGAGGGGGTGGAGTTCGAACGGAAAAGAGGAGAGGTGGTCATCCCTATGATTGCCTTTATAGAAGGGGGAATGACCGTCCCCATGGGTAGGATCACACGGGACTACCTTCGCGCCCATAGGTTGTGCCCCCATCAGTGTGCCCCCAACTTTTTTAGAGTATTAGGGTCAATCGACGCCTTGGACCGGCACCTGAGGCTAGGACTGACGTGGCACGACGTCGCCCACCTATACGAAGGCCATATTGAGTCCCGGGCGGGTTTTTACCTTAAGTCTCGTAACAATGTGGTGAAACTGGTGTCCTGCCTTCCCAAGTCAAATAAGGGGATGAAGGACGACTACTTAATCCTGTCGGGGCCTTGGAGCGACGGCTTAGCTTGCCCAACCAAGGCCGGGACACCAGGTGGAGCACTTTAGACCTAGGACTTCTAACTTTAGCACTAGGGATTGTTCCGTATCCTTTGTTCATTTATTTAGTTATTTTATGCGAGTATAGCTTTCTGCACGTTTTTTTTTTTTTTTTTTATAGCCGAGGCTTAATAACGTGGTTTATTTCTTTGCTAGACAAATTCCTTACCAATCCGAAGCTGAGCCTAATCAACGTCCCAGCATTGAATTACTTGCTGAGGTCAGAGATCTTTGTGAACGAAGACGGGCAGTTAAGAGCGGTCCACCTCATTTTGGACTTTGAGCCCATTTCTCGGTCTTTTTTAGACGTCGGCAACTCTATCCGAGCGGGAGACTATCGCTTGGCCCGCATTGACGTGTCTCGGCCAAACTTCCTTGCCGACTACGATCTTCCTCCAGTCGACCACCCCATTCCACAGGGGATCCCTCTTGCCGTCGAACCACTACGCGACGTAGCGCTTGGTGGGGCCGTACTCCGAGAGGTGACAGCTTCTTCCTCCTCTCTTGAACTTGAGATTGACGAGTTCAGATTCGAAGAAGAAAGAGTACACATATCGGAGGCCGAGGAAGGGGAGGACGAGCAGTCAAGCGTGCACCCTCCGGATCGGGTGATTACTTACATTGCCGACTCAACTGACGAGGAGGAAGACATGGCCCCCCGGACCGAGCCGTCTTTGAAAGAACTGATGAGGGGCAGGAATAAGGGGCCGCCCTCTCAAGACAAAGGCAAGTCCGTACAGGCTGCACACCCTCCTCCTCCTCCGCCCCAAGTTCCTGCTGATCTTGGGCTCAAACCGAATCCAGATTTAAGAAGGAAGAGGCCAATGGAGCCTGCCGAGGAGGGCGGTTTAGGCCCATCAAGGGGCAATAAACAGGCCAGGCCTGCACCAGAGCGAAGGAGCAGGAGGTCCCACTCCGTGGAGAGCCACGAGGAGAGACCTGCGGCTCGAGTTCGTCAGCCGCCACAAACTTGGTCACCCGAGTTGGAGGTCGATGGCGGCCCCATTAGGATGGACGCCTCTCTTCGGCATTTTAGAGGTGGCCATGCAGGTCGTCTGGCCGACGCTCTGCTACAACCCCTCCTCCTTCCCTCGGACCTGGCGGCGTACAGGAGCATTGACTATCCTGATCTGGTCCTTTCGATGAAGAGGGACTTGGCCATGGTAAGTTGGTTATATATAAAAAAAAAATCTTATTTATGTGTTATTATTATTCCTTTTTTTTTTTTTTTACGTTTAAGACGTTTCTTCTTTTTGCTTAATAGGTCGCGCAACAGGTGCACGTGGCCGACGAATGGGCAAAGCGCTTTCGCGATGAGGCGAGGGCTGCTTACCAGGCCCGAGATGCTGCGGAGGACGACTTAAGCGTACTTAGAAACCAGCAGAAGCAGTTGGCCGAGCAAGTGAAGAAGGCTAACCAAGATAAGGCCAGCGCTGAGGCTGGTAGGAATAATATAGAGAAGCAGGCGGAGACTATTCGCGGTGAGCTGCACCTCTGCCAAATCAATTTAGAGACGGAGAGGCAGATGGTGATAGGTCTGCGTGAAGAGCTCCGGCAGGCCAAAGAAGCTGCGCAGCTACAGAAAGAAGCAGCCGAGGCTGAGAAACAAGCTTCTTATGCTCTGGGGGTGGAGGAGACTCAGAGCAGATTAACTGAGGAGTTTGCCTCCGTTGCCAGGGACTACTGCGACGTCACTTGGGGAAAAGCCCTTGACGCCGCTGGGGTTCCTGCTGACTCTACTCTTAGGAGGCCTGAGAGCGTGTATTATGATCCTGAAATCCAACCGCTCTCAGGTTCCGATTCTCCTCCCCCAGAGCAGCCAGCCCCAGTGTCTGAAGCTCCTATGATCAACCAAGATCTTCCAGCTTCTGTGGAAATCCCTACAGCCCCACTTCAAGAGTCTGGTCAGGGGGAAAGCGCTGAGGCCTCCCAGGGTAATGCTTTGGATGCTGCCCCTTCGCAATCCAAACAAGTGGCCGACCGCCAAGACCACCAAGACCTCAAGACCAAGGCCTAGGACATTTATGTTAACGTTTTCTTTTTGTTTTCTATACTTATTATTTTAAGGATTTGTACTTTGTTTCAGTCATTAATGAAAGTGCACTCTTTTCGTTTTACGTACCATATCAAGTAGTATTAAATCTCTTTGCTGTCATTGCGTTTTTTTTTTTTTTTTTTTTTTGAACTTGTGTTAAACGAACGCCTAACTTGACTAAGAAGACCTGGAAGTTGACAAACTAGCTAAACACAACTAAGTGGGAAATCTGAGACATTCACTTATCCATATTTGAACGTTAAAAATAGAGATGGGACTTAAATGAGAACACCTCATGGAACAATTTGGACGTTAACTAACCCAAGTCATCTAGTCCGAGGACTAGTGAATGATCGGATTTAAGTTTAAGCATTTCACAGGACAGTGAGGGTGTTAACTAACCCAAATCATCCGGTCCGAGGACTCGTGCATGATTGGATTTAAGTTTAAACACTTCAAAGAGCAGTGAGGGTGTTAACTAACCCAAATCATCCGGTCCGAGGACTCGTGCATGATTGGATTTAAGTTTAAACACGTCACACAACGAGGGTGTTAACTAACCCAGATCATCCGGTCCGAGGACTCGTGCATGATTGGATTTAAGTTTAAACACTTCAAAGAGCAGTGAGGGTGTTAACTAACCCAAATCATCCGGTCCGAGGACTCATGCATGATTGGATTTAAGTTTAAACACGTCAAAGAGCAGTGAGGGTGTTAACTAAACCAAATCATCCGGTCCGAGGACTCATGCATGATTGGATTTAAGTTTAAACACGTCACAGAATGTCAAGAGGTATGGAAGGAGGTATATATATTGAATATAAAGAACAAATTTTGATCAAACATAAGTTTATTAATAATAATACCTTTTCAAATTATTGACATTCCAAGGGCGAGGTATTACAAGTCCATCCAAGTCCTCCAAGTAATATGCCCCAATGCCTGCGTTGGAGGTGATGCAGTATGGTCCTTCCCAGTTTGGCCCTAGTTTTCCCCAAGCTGGATTCTTTGCTGAACCCACGACTTTTCGCAGTACCAGGTCACCTGGGACCAAAGGCCTTGCCTTGACATGGGCATCATAACCTTGCCTCAGCTTTTGTTGGTAATGGGCCAATTGGACCATTGCGTTTTCCCTTTTCTCGTCGATCAAGTTCAGATCTCTCGCCAAGTTTTCATCGTTGTCCTTTGGATTGAATGAACTTGTTCTCATCGTTGGGAACCCAGTCTCCGAGGGGATAACTGCTTCAACTCCATAGGTCATTGAGAAGGGGGTCTCTCCGGTGGACCTCCGAGGTGTGGTCCTATATGTCCAAAGTACATGTGGGAGTTCCTCCACCCATCTGCCTTTCGCTTCGTCCAGTCTTTTCTTCAATCCGCTGAGTATGACTTTATTTACAGCTTCAGCCTGCCCATTCCCTTGGGGGTAAGCCGGAGTAGAATATCTGTTAGTGATGCCCAATTCTCCACAGTAGTCTCTAAACATTTTACTGTCAAACTGGAGTCCGTTATCTGTGATGAGTACATGTGGGACACCGAATCGAGTAACAATGTTCCTCCAGACAAATCTTTTTGCATCCACATCTCGGATATTAGCCAGGGGCTCTGCTTCAACCCATTTGGTAAAATAGTCAGTACCAACTATCAGATACTTTTTATTTCCCACAGCCTTAGGGAATGGTCCGACGATGTCTAAGCCCCACTGAGCAAATGGCCATGGGCTAGATATCGGATTGAGGATTCCTCCGGGCTGGTGTATACCTGGTGCATATCGTTGACACTGATCGCACTTTTTGACGTACTCCAAAGCTTCTCTCTGCATGTTCGGCCACCAATAACCCTGAGTAATGGCCCTATGCGCCAAGGATCTGCCCCCAGTATGACTTCCACAGATTCCCTCATGCATTTCCTCCAAAAGCAATTCCGTTTGATCGGGATGAACACAGAGTAGATAAGGTCCAGAGAAGGAACGCCTGTATAGCTTATCATCCTGGGATAGCCAATAGCTAGGAGCCTTCTTTCTTATTTTGTCGGCTTCAGTTTTCTCTTCGGGTAGAATGTCATCCTTTAAGAACTGCACGACGGGGTCCATCCAACTCGGCCCCATTCTTACTTGATTGATCTGTACTACGTTTGCTATTATTGAGGGTCGATGCAGGTCCTCAACAAGGATTAGGCGAGGTAAATTCTGTGCCGAGGAGGTTGCGAGAGTGGCCAAGGAGTCCGCATGCGTGTTACCGCTTCTTGGGACATGTAGCAAGCTAAAGGATTCGAACTCCACTTGCATGGCTCTCACTCGGCTAAGATAGCTTCGCATTCTCTCATCCTTGGCTTCAAATTCTCCCTTGACTTGTCCCACAATTAGCATTGAGTCCGAGAAGAGGTTAATGGACTTTCCTCCCATCTTCAGGACCATAGTCATTCCTTCCAGTAGTGCTTCGTACTCTGCTTCGTTATTCGTGGCAGGAAAGCTTAATCTTAACGACTTTTCAATGGTGATCATCTCTGTTGATGTCAACACTAGCCCAATACCCGCTCCTTTTTGGTTTGATGCTCCGTCTACATATACTTCCCACGTCGGAGGGGGACACCTGGTGATACTACAGGCTAGTTTTGCACCTCTTTCCTCTAATGATAGTTGACTATCCGCTTCCGGTTCGGTGAATTCTGCCACCAAGTCGGCCAGTACCTGGCCTTTAACTGAGGTGCGAGGCATGTACTTAATGTCGAAAGCTCCCAGAATTGTACCCCACTTGGCTATCCTTCCCTTATAGTCTGCACTTTTAAGTATGGCTTTTAGTGGGAGTTGAGTAAGGACGATCACTGTGTGCGCCTGGAAATAATGAGGCAACTTGCGTGTGCCAAGCACCACCGCTAATATGGCCTTTTCCAGTGGTAGGTAGCGTATTTCTGCCTCATGCAGTGACTTACTCACGTAGTATACTGGTCGTTGCACGCCGTTGTCTACCCTTATCAATACTAAACTCACTGCATAGGAGACCACTGCAATGTAAGCAAAAAGGACCTCGTCCGGCTCAGGGCTTGACATGACAGGCGGCCGAGCAAGATAGTCCTTGAGCTGTTGAAAAGCCGCGTCACATTCCGTCGACCACTCAAAGCTTTTCCATTTATTGATCAACAGGAAAAAGGGTCGGCACCTGTCAGCTGATCGAGATATGAATCTATTCAGGGCAGCGGCCATCCCGGTGAGTTTTTGCACCTCTTTCGGGTTCCGAGGAGTTCGCATACTGGTGATGGCCTTGATTTGGTCGGGATTGACTTCAATTCCCCTATGAGTGACCATATAACCCAAGAATTTGCCTGAGCCAACGCCAAACGAACATTTGGAGGCATTCAAGCGTAGCTTATGGCTTCTGAGAATTTCGAAGACGACTCGAAGATCCTCTAGGTGTTCAGATGCTCTTTTGCTTTTCACCACCATGTCATCTATGTAAATCTCCATACTTTTCCCCAATAATGATTCAAACATCCTCGTCATCATCCTCTGATAAGTAGAGCCTGCGTTCTTCAAACCAAAAGGCATCACCTTGTAGTGGTAGTTTCCCACTGGCGTGACAAAAGCAGTTTTCTCCTGATCGTCCAATGCTAAAGGTATCTGATGATAACCCTGGAAAGCATCCAAGAAACTCATCCGAGGATGGCCGACTGTGGCGTCTACCAGCTGATCAATTTTGGGCATGGGGAACGGATCTTTTGGGCAGGCTTTATTCAGGTTCGTGAAATCCACACATACTCGCCACTTCCCAGTCTTTTTCTTGACCACCACCGTGTTTGCCAACCACTCTGGGTAGAAGATCTCTTTGATAGCCCCTGCCTTCTTTAGCTTTATCACTTCCTGACGGACTGCTTCTGCATGCTCTTTAGATGGCCGGCGAGGGAGCTGCTTCTTGGGGGTCATTGCTGGATTAACATTCAAATGGTGACAAATGAAGTCTGGGTCTATCCCTGGAGCCTCATAGGCGTTCCATGCAAACACGTCTATGTTTCGCTTGAGGAACTCTATCAATTCCTCCTTCTCCAACGGGGGTAGTTGAGATCCGATTTGAAAGAATTTCTCAGGGTCATCTCCTATTATGACCTTTACAAGATCCTCGCATTTCGCCTCCTCGGACAGCCCATCCTTGGACAACATTGGGGGTTTTGATTGCTATAGCTCTTCTTCCTGAGCCTCAGATTCTGCTTCAGGTTCATGTCGGATAGCTGCTATCATGCACTGCCGTGCCATGGTTTGATCACCCAATATCTCTTCTATCTTGCCTCCAGAGGGGTATTTAATCTTCTGATGCAGGGTGGAAGAGACTGCTCCTAAAGTATGAAGCCAAGGCCTTGCAACAATTGCTGTATAAGGGGAGTAGGCGTCCACCACTATGAAATCGACCTCTACTATCTCCGCTCCGGTTTGTATTGGCAGCCTGACTTGCCCTTTCGGGATAATAATCTTCCCTTCAAAGCTTACTAAAGGGGAGTTATAAGGTGTCAGGTCTTCGGCCCTTAGGTTCAGCCCCTTGAAGAGGTCAGGGTACATGATCTCGGCTGCACTGCCTTGATCCACCATTACCCTCTTTACATCGTAGCCCCCAATTCGGAGGGTAATTACCAAAGCATCGTCATGTGGTTGAACTGTTCCGATCTTGTCTTCGTCCGAGAATCCCATGACCAGGGACCGACTCGATTTAGCTCTCTTCGACTCATGAGAGTCATCCTCACGGTACAGACGAGCCACCGACATTACTCTGGAGGGGCATGACCCTGTCCTGCCAGGTGCCGCAAAGATGACATTAATAATTCCAATTGGAGGTCTAGGAGGATTCTCCCTTTCTGACCGAGTATCCGCGTGGATACCCAGATTATTGGAATGGTGCAACAGCGGTTTCAATCTGCCCTCCCGGACAAGCTGGTCCAGGTGATCCCATAAGCTTCTACAATCCTCGGTGGTATGGCCGTGGTCTCTATGATATTGACAATAGAGGTTCCGGTTTCTCTTTTCTGGGTTTCCCATCATCTTGTTGGGCCACTTGAAGAAGGGTTCGTTTTTTACCTTTTCTAGGACTTGGTGCACAGGCTCTCGGAATACAGCCCCTACTATTTGGCTGTTGCTGGATGTCTGCTGCTCGGCATAATCCCTTTTCGGCCGGTTATTATTGTACCTGTCCGGCCTAAACTCTCTTCTTTCTTGTGGGACAAGCTTGTCTTTCCCTTTTCCTTGTTGCTGCTGTTGTTGATCATCTTCTATCCTTTTATATTTATCCACCCTATCCATTAATTGTTGCAAGCTGGTGACCGGTTTCCCTGTCAGGGACTTCCTCAGACCATGATCGGAGGGAAGACCAACCTTGAAGGTTCTGACAGCGACCTCGTCAAAATCTCCATCAATCTCGTTAAACATCTCCCAATACCTCTCGGCATATGATCTCACAGACTCCCCCTCCCTCATTGTCATGGACAGCAGGGAATCAAGGGGTTGAGGAACTCTGCTGCATGTAACAAACCGGGAGCAGAATGATTGAGTGAGCTTCTTAAAGGAGCCGATGGAATCAGTCTTCAACCCGTCGAACCATCTCATCGGCATCGGTCCTAGGCTAGAGGGGAATACTCTACACAATAAAGCCTCGTCCTGAGAGTAGACTGCCATCTTTTGTCTGAATTGGCTCACGTGTTCTACAGGGTCGGTACGTCCGTTGTACATAGAGAACGTAGGCTGATGAAAACGTCTGGGAAACTTTGCCTTTTCTATTCCCCTAGTAAAGGGGGACTTAGAAATTTGGGTCAAAGCCTTCTTCATGTCTTTGGTTCCCACTCCCCGTCTGGACGAACTTTTTCTCCTTCTCTTGTGAGAATGCTCTTCTTCATAGGAATAGGATTCACTGGGGGGAGTCTCTAAAGAATTCCTGTAACTGTCCTCCCCCTCACTGTTGGAGGAGACATCAGAACTTGAAGGGGTGCGATTTCGTTGTGCTCGACGAAGCTTCTTTTTCAATCCTTCTATTTCACGCTGTAAGTCCTTTTCGTCAGCGTGTCCTTGCACCAGATGGCTCTTTCGTCGATAGCCGCTCTTCCCAGCATGGATCGCTCGCGAACTACCCTCACGCTGGTTATCTACGTGGTTATCCCGTTCAAGATTATGGAGTTCATCTTGCTGATTGGCGTTTACTGACTCTGCATGGGGCGGACTGGCTTGTTGCGGTCCGGAACCTGCCATAACTGCCGTAACTTCCTACTAGCGCTAATTCTTTTCCCACAGACGGCGCCAATTGTAGGGTCACAGATTGTAGCCCACACCTTGATGGAAACAGGGAATGGGCCCAATGAGCCCAATACAATAAATTTGTAAGAGAGTGGGTTGAAGAATTGGGCCAACGGATTTTCGCGACAGTTATTGGGGGTAGGGTACTTGGCCGAGGAGGCTAAAACGCACGAATAAGCAGCTAAGATTTTAGGTCCGAGGGGTAAGGTTGAGACAGTTTTGATGGGTTCTGATCAAGTCCGAGGGGTATGAACTTAGACAAGATGCTCTCTTTTAGGTTATTTTCTTCTAAATGCTACAGTAGCGATTTCTCAATGTTCTTCCCGTACTCTCCTTTTTCTTTTTCCTTCTCCCCCTTTTTTGTGAAGGGTTTGTTCCATTATATATTCCTTCACTGCTCGATCCCATCGTCCACTTGTCTGTCATCTAGCACGGTACTTGAGTTTCCCCTCCTTTTTCTCCAGCTTTCTGATTTTCTGGGGATAAAGGAGACTTTCCACACTGTTCAGGGGTCTTCTCCACATAAATGCGGCCAGGAAATCAGCTGCAACGCATTTAATGCGGTGGTAGCAGCCTTTCCTTGAGATATTTCTGGATCCTTATCCCTTCTATACACGTTGGTAGTCTGTCTTTTATTCTGGGACTCGCTGGAAAGTGGATTAAAGGAGAGCCGAAGCTCCTCTCTCCAATAGACGTCACATCCGAGAAGGGTATTCCTCTCGGACCAACCTCCTCGGACACTTACGCGCCCCACTGTTACCTACAACAGGCCTCAACGATTTCTCCCCCTCGGGCGTGCTTTTAATGAAACGGTATTCCTGGGCCTCGATCACGGGCCTTGGTTTTACTCCCCCACAATTATTAAAGTGTTTAACAAGACAATATCACAAAAAAAAAAAAAAAAAAAAAAAAAAAAAAAAAAAACCAAAACAAAACAAAAATCTCCTAATAAAAAATCAATAATTTAATAGTATGTAAATTTGTTTATAATAAAGACAAAAGAAAATGTTAAAATTGGTACTTTGTTTCCAACGTTACTAGAGGTAAAAAAAAAAAAAAAAAGAATGCAGAAAGCCATGTTGGATATAATAAAATAAGCTAATGATATGTTTGTTTAAATAGTAGGGTTTTAGGGTATGAAAAATTTATAATTTAACCCTCATCAATGAGGGGTGGGGCGGGGATGGGGATGGGTGCGGGGTGGGGCGAATTGGGTCTAAAAATTCTAAACCCATCCCGTCCCGTCCCGTGGTGCGGGGCTAAAATCTTGCCCCATCCCCGTGGTGCGGGGAAAACTCACGTGAGGCAAAGCGGAGAGGGATGGGTCAAACGGAGTGGAGCAAAATTGTCATCCCTAGTAGGCAGAGACACAAATTTATTTATATATTATATAATTTGCAATTTATTGCGAAAGTTTTAATGGCAATAACTAAATAACTTAATATTATATAATTTCATAATTCTTATATAATGTATCAAAGGCCTTATAATTTCACGTAGAAGGATTTTTTTATAGAATTTTAAGTTAATAGATATTGAAGAAGTACCCCAAAAAAAAAAAAAAAAAAGTCGTTGGCGGTGTGGGGGTGGTTGGGTTGGTGTAGCAGGGAGGTGGACGTTGACTAGACCCAGATTCATTATGGGGAGTTCGACCCACCACTCTAATCAAGGTTCCCCTTGATTGCCAATGAGGCAGCCAAAGATGTGAAAATGCTTCTAGAGATTGAGAAATGACTTCTAGCAGCTAGGAAACATTTCACTTGTTTTAATTATTTCTTTTTCTTTTATTTCTTAGAGTCTGTTTAGAATCCGCTTTTTTTGCTCAAATTAAATTTTTTTTACTGAAAGTAATATAGATAAAAGTACCAAAAAGTGAAGTGAGACTCATAAATAGTAGTAAAAATAAGCTGAATGGTAAAATAAGCTGACTTTTTAATTTGGAACCAAATCCAAACATAGCAATTTTGACTCCCTATTACTTTTTCTATGTCTCTTTATGTTCCTCAACCATGCCCCTCCTTTTATAGAAGTATGGAGTGAGTTCTCAGATCAATTGATTCCCCCTTTCATACGGTAGTGCTCTTGGGCTTTTCTTTGGTTAAATGATTCAAGGAAAGAGTGAATCATGTCTCCGCGCCGAAAGTGCGTTAATGATAGTCTCTGAACAAATTGGACAACCTGCCTAACATTAGGAACGCCGATCTAAATTTTGAACATTAGGAGGTAACTCTAAAAATTTATTTTTCATCTATTAACTAACTCTATTGATTAAAATTTGGGACCGTCTTTCACTGCCTCGGGGGCTTTAGGCAATTTCCAAACTCACCTAGTGGTTAGGCTAGTTGTGACCTCCCATTTCTTTATTTGAAAATTACTTATTACCGGTTACTTATTTTTGATAACTTATTTGCATATTTCTGATTGCTTATTTTTGATAACTTATTTGCATAATATGAGACAAAAAGTTAAAAATAACTTCTTCTTCTTTTTTAAGCTTAAAGTTATAGATTATTTAAAATAAAACTTAGACAAAAATTAGTAAGAGACTCGTAAGCAGTAAATAATTTAAACAAAAAAATTAACTTTTAATCGGTTGTGAAACACAAACTAAAATGGCTTACTATTTGAAATTGTTTCTTTTGATTAGCTTATGGGTCCAACGGGTTGCATCTCCTTTCCCCATCATGGTGCTAGGGGTTAGAGGTTCGACCTTCCTCGCTAAATCTAGTGGCTATGTGCTGATCATTGATAATTGACCACACACACCTACACTCCAGGCTTCAAGCTTTTAATCCCGATCTTTATCCAAGCTTCCAAGGCTTCAATGAGTAAAGGCCACAAGTTCTCTTCATGGCTGTACTCCCCAAACTTCCAAACCATACACGTCTTCTCTCTACTTCTTTGTGTTGCCAACCCATAGCCTGGATCATGGGTCATGATGCTGAGGCTCTGATGGAGAGGGACAAATGCTTTTTGGTACCCCTAAAGATCACTCTCTTCTCACCGGCTCTGATCATTGATAATTGACCACACACAACTACACTCTAGGCTTCAAGCTTTTAATCCCGAGGTTTATCCAAGCTTCCAAGGCTTCAAGGAGTAAAGGCCACATGTTCTCTCCATGGCTGTACTCCCCAAACTTCCAAACCTTACACGTCTTCTCTCTACTTCTTTGTGTTGCCAACCCATAGCCTGGATCATGGGTCATGATGCTGAGGCTCTGTTGGAGAGGGACAAATGCTTTTTGGCACCACTAGAGATCACTCTCTTCTCACCGGCTATGCACAAGATGACACTAGTCTACAAAGAGAAGACAAACAACAAAGAGAAGGGTGAACGTTTGTTTGTGTAAATACACTTACCCTTCCCATTTTTTTATTAAAAAAAATCATAATAATACAGGTAATTACACTCTTTTCTCTTCTTAAAATTTAGGCGGATGACATTTTACCCAAAACTTGAAAGGAAAAAAGAGTTTCCTTGGTTAAGGTTTGAAAAAAATATTACCTCTTGCTTATATTAGTAACGAAATATTCTAAATTTCTATAAGATTTTCTTTATCAAAGTTTAATGATGATTAGTAAAAACATAACTGATAAATTTAGAATAATAATGCAAAGTTTATCAAGCACTAAAAGAATTGCAACGATATATAAATATCTCCACTATCCGTTTTTTTTTTTTTTTTTGAGAAAGAACAATGCAATTATATTAAAAGACTTCAAGGGGGGCTGAAATCAGCCTGAATTACATCAAGGATGTCTGGTGGTACTTCTTCCATCCAGACATTTAAATTTTCTGAAAGAATTGCCCTTCTAGCTAGTGAATGGGCTGCTTGGTTACCTGTCCGACTAACATGGCTAAAACAGATGCTAGAGAATAAGGAAACTAAAGCTTTTACATCCTGTATCAGATGACCATGTAAAGCCAAAGAGGAGCCATTATTCAAGAGGTCTTTGTAGATTATCTCAGAATCTCCTTCCAAAATGATTTTATCAAAACCAATCTCAAGAGTAAATTCCGTTGCTTTTCTTGCTGCCTTTGCTTCCACCTGTGAGACTGTTGAGGGGAGCTAAACTAGCTGGGACATTGATGCCATAACTTCCCCATTTGAGTTTCGAATGACAATGCCCAGGCTTGCTTTCCCCTGTTGCTCAAAAGTAGCTCCATCGTAGTTAACCTTGTAATAGTCCCTTTCTGGAGGCTTCCATCTGGTATGTTTCCGATGCTGCATCCTCAGAGTTGTTGGTTGAAGGCATTGGAATTCCCTTTTCCTCTCATTTGCTAGCAGTAATATCTGATTCAGTGGGCACGCATTCTCCTTAAAATGCAGTTGATTTCTTCGGTTCCACACAGACCAACTCGTGAAAGCAAGTAGTGTAACATCCATTTTTTCCTCAAAAGCATAGCTGAAAATTTCTTTCACTGTGTGACCCTGCAAGTCCGCAATCCATGACCACTCTGCGCTCCAAATTACATGCACATTAGAACAAAAAAACAAAGCATGTGAGCAGTCCTCCTCCTCGGCTTTGCACAGATCGCAAATACCATTGGGGACTATTCTCCTCCTCTGCAAATTTTTCTTGGTGGGCAAGGCCTCCCTACAAGCTCGCCAAACAAAGTTTTTAACTTTGCTAGGTACTTCCAAAACCCAAAATTTTTTCCAGAAGATTGATTCTTGGGTTGGAACATGTGAATTTTCTGCACACTCCTGCAGAAATTTGTAACCGAATTTCACTGAATAATGACCCGATGGATTGAAAGGCCAAATTAATGTATCAACCTGATTTGATGAGCTTAGGGGAATGGCTTTGATCATCTCAGCTTCAACCGGATTAAAGACATGTTCTATAACTTCATTTCTCCAACACTTTGTGACAGGATTTATGAGCACTTCAACACTAGAATTTTCTTGACCCCACATAACTGGAGTTGTAATTCTTGCTGCCTTATTTGCAGGCAACCGATTATCCCCCCAAATTCTAATTTGCTTCCCATCTCCCACCCTCCATAAAGCTCCCTTTTTAATGACTTCCCGACCCTTCAAGATACTCTTCCAAGCATAATAAGCAGATGGGACTTCTTTTGCATCAAGAATAGTCCCATTTGGAAAGAATCTAGCCTTGAAAACTCTATAGAAGAGAGAGTTATCATCATGCAGCAACCTCCAGGCTAACTTGGCTAGCATAGCCTCATTGAACATCACAAGATCTTTAAATCCCATTCCTCCTTGAGATTTATGTTGGCACAAATCATCCCATTTTATCCAATGCACTTTCCTCCAATCCCCCTTTTGACCCCACCAAAATTTACGTACAAGAGACTCAATATCATGGCATAACATGATTGGGAGTTTAAAACAACTCATGGTGTACGTAGGGATAGCTTGAATTACTGCTTTGATGAGGACTTCCATTCTGGCTTGAGAGAGTAACTTCCCTTCCCACCCTTGAAGTTTCTTCCATACTCTTTGTTTCAAATGGTCAAAACTAGCTTTTTTATTTCTACCTACCAAAGCGGGTAATCCCAAGTATTCCTCATATTGTCTCAAAGTCGAAACTCCAAGAGCATTCATTATTTGATTTTGCATCTCAAGTGGGGTAGACTTGCTGAAAAATAAGGATGTCTTATCCCTATTCAACTTTTGTCCTGAAACTCGTTCATAGGAAGAGAGTATTTCCAGCACCTTATGACACTCCTGGGTAGTAACCCTACAAAACAAGAGGCTATCATCCGCAAAGAATAAATGTGTTAGCTTAGGCCCATTTCTACAAATAGAGACACCTTGGATATCTCCAATGTTCGCTGCTTTTTGAATCATTCTATGAAGACTCTCCAAGTAAAGTAAAAAGAGATAGGGAGACAATGGGTCCCCTTGACGAATACCTCAACTTGGTTTGATGTTTCCCATAGGATCTCCATTAATCAAGAGAGAATAGGATACTGTAGATACACACTCCATTACTAATTCCACCCATTTCTTATTGAAACCCATTCTTTTCATGACTTCCCTCGGGAAAGACCATTCCACCCGATCATAAGCCTTGCTCATATCTAATTTGAGTGCCATAAAACCATTCTTCCCCCAATTGTGATTTTTCATGTAATGCAAGGTTTCAAAGGCAACCATAATGTTGTCAGTAATTAGGCAACCTTTGATGAAGGCACTTTGGTGTTCGGATATTAGATGAGGAAGCACACATTTCAGCCTATTTGCAAGTACTTTTGAGAAAATCTTGTAAAGTACGTTGCATAGGCTAATGGGTCTGAACTCGGTAACTCTTTTCGGGTTTTTTGTCTTAGGAATTAAGGTGATGAAGGTGTGGTTTAGGGGAGTGGGTAGTGAACCCGAATTCAAGTAGTGCAAAATGGAGGTGGTCACATCACTTCCTACAAAGCTCCAGAAATTCTGATAGAATAGTGGCGGCATTCCGTCAGGTCCTGGCACCTTCAATGGCGCCATCTGTTTCAAAGCGGTCTTAACTTCCCAAGCCTCAAACTCACTGCACAAGGTAGCATTCATATCTTCTGTCACGGTATGGGGGATGGAATCCAAATCTGATTCAAGTACAACCAGGTTGGAGGTGGTGAAGAGCTGTTGGTAATATTCAGTAAAGATAGCAGAAATCTGATCCGACTGAAATACTCATTGATGAAAAATTTGGATTCAGTCTTCCCTTGAAATACTCATTGATTAAAAATTGAAATCAATGGATTTTAATTCTGAAAGAGATGATAATTTTGGAAATAGGACCTTAAGAAAAGAGCAAGTTAGTACACAATATTTTTAACATCAATTTAATAGAGTTTGGTCTAACGGATGCTAATAGAAAAAAAAAAATTATTTTATTTTTTTAGAGTGGAGACTCATTTCTCTAAGAATGAGGTGTAGCCTTGATTCTTTGGGTAAGCCCAAAAGAGAACTCTTATTCCCTTTTGAGCACATGCCTAGCGTGGCACAACACTGGGCCTATCAATGGGCCCTCGTGTCATCAACCGTCTCTTTTTGACACAGAGTTGGGCTTTAAAGATAGCCTCCAAATGTATGGGTCACAAATTTAGGTTCAACATACTTGTTTTAAAAAAAAGGCCGACAACAAAAGTTGCAAACAGTAATTTGTTGCAAGCTCATCACCCCTCTTCTTCACCATCAAAAGTAGGGTTGTACATGGTGCGGTGCAGTCGGTTTTGGGGGGCTATTTTGCACCGTATCTGCAGGTGCGGTTTCCTTGTATGACTGACCGCACCTCAACTGTGGAGGGAAGGAAACCAACCTACACAAGGTGCAGTGCACCATGCCGGTTCGGTGTGATTAGTTCGATTATTTCTCAATTTTTTTAGGAACCAAACACAATAAATTTAACACACAAACCACATCTAAATCATTAAAATACCCCAAAGATTCCCAAAATTATAAATAAGAAAAACAAAACAAAACAAACAAACAAAAAATTTCACTATCTATTTGTTAACTATCCATTTCAAGTCACAAAAACTCATAAAAACAAAACAAAACAAAACCAATAACAGATTAAAAAAACAAAAGAATAGAATGCACATACAAGTTTGGCAGAGAGCATAGTAGGAATTAAGCATTAAAACCTTCTCTAAAAACCTTGAGAGAGCTACATGGTGACCTTGGAGAATGATGGCGATGGAGGAGGAGGCAAAGGCGGAGGCGAAGGAGGAGAGGGAGGTTCTTATGCAAGACTTGAGAGATGAAAGGGGGAGAAGCGGCGTGAGAGAGTGTCGGGGGCGGTTTTTGCACGTAGCCACGTGTCTCCTACTGGAAGTGTGATTTTGCTAAGTCCAGATTCATTTTAGGGAGTTCAACTCGGAACTCGACATTGGGCCACATAGACCAATGGCTTTCGATGTATTTTTAAGTCTACAAAATAGATGAAGCCCAAAGTCTTAGAATCATGATAATGGTTGAAATAAATAAATAATATGCTTAGCATGATAGCTTTGATTAAATGGTGAGTTGATACATTATTATTATGTATATTAAGTGATGTCCAATATTAGAAAATAATTAATTAGGTGTCAAATGTCCAACAATGGGATGAGTCCAATAGTCCATGTCTAGTTGCGGTTCATGGTTCATGTTCAACATAATAAGGTATGTCCGGCAATGGTAGTTCATTTCCAAAAAATATGTGTCCAATGGTGGTTCACATCCAAATAATATATGTACAACGGTGGTAAATCGATTTATTAATATGTATGTTCATAAATGAAGTATTAGTGAAATCATATTCATTAAATAGTGAGATAATATTAAAATAACTTGCATCTAGTGGTAAAATAATAATGAATTAACATATACTTAATGATGTAATTTCAAAGATGGAGAAAGATTGACTTATCTTCACAGTTTGTAACTCCAATCGTAGAATATTAGTGGACTTAATATTTCAGCAACATGAGAAAATGAGTCCAATGGTATAATAACATTAGTCGAGTGGTATAATGATAATGAATAAAATATACTTGATAATATAAATTTGAAGACAAAAATATAATGACTTATCTTCATATTTTGTAGCTCCAGCCGTATCACATCAGTGGACTTAACATTTCAACAGCATGATGAAGTGAATCTTTTCATGGTGACTTCATGTTTGAAAGGGAAAAATAGGTGCAACTAGAGGGAGAGAAAGCATGTCCAACCGTGTGCATCGGTTGGTTAAGTTTGTTCCCTTAATCATGCACTTAAATGATTTTCTCCATGTAATGCTCTTTTAGTTTTTAGTCAAGTATGAATAATATTGTCTTTCATAAAAAGGGCTTTTAATTTCATAAGTTTGTGTCTTTCATAAAAATAGCTTTAAGTATTAGAAATGTATGTTTTCAATGAGAATGAATATAAAGTCTTTGTGCCTTTTAAGAGAAAGACCTTAGTATTGATGTTCATATGTCTTTCATGAGAAAATGGCTTTTGTAATGTGTTCTTGGAAGAGTGTTTGATATGTTTTAAGATGTGTGGAGATGGTAAGAAGCATATATATTTTGTGAGATATGGTGTTTGTAATATGTATAGGAATTATATGTAGATACTTTGTTGGACATGAATCTTGTATGTGTATACTATGTGAGACATAGAGTTTAAAGATATATAAGGAGTATGTATGGGTATTTTGTGAGGAATGTGTTTGTAAAATATATGGAAGTGTGAGATAGATGATATAAAGGTTAAATATAGTAAATAGATGATATTATAGCTGCTGTTGGAGTAGTTTTTTGTGTTATGTCATGGGTTATGTTGCTTTTTGTTAGGGTACCTTTTTTTTTTTTACACCTAATTTTATTTTTGGTACCACCTATTTATTTTCAAATACCACTAATAAGTTATTGGGTTTTCCCAAATATTTTTTTGCTTTATTATTCCATTAATCACAAATATTTCATATCTCATTATCTAAATTGGGTCATGATATAAACTATTACAAAAAGTCCAAAAACTCATATTTTATCTAATTTTATTATCATATTCTATTTAAAAACCAAGAATACTTATGCTTGGTAATATTTGAGAAGCCTATGATTCAAGTCCATGGCAAAACAATTTTATCAATGGAATTCAAATCCATGGTCAAAGCCCATGATTTAAACCCATGACAATTTATTTATCAAAAACTCAATTCTTATTGGTAACATCAAAGCCCAATTCTCATTCGCAATATCAAAAACCCAACTCACGTTGGCACTATTTAAAACCTAATTTTCATTGATAACATCAAAGCCAAATTCTCATTGGCAACATCAAAGCTCAATTCTCATTGGCAATATCAAAAGCCCAACTTACGTTGGTACTATTTAAAACCTAATTTTCATTGGCAACATCAAAGCCCAATTCTCATTGGCAACGTCAAAAGTCAATTCTCATTGACAATATCAAAAGCTTAACTTATGTTGGCACTATTTAAAACCCAATTTTCATTGGCAATATCAAAACTCAATTCTCATTGGCAATATCAAAGCCTGATTTTCATTGGCAACATCAAAACTCAATTCTCATTGGCAATATCAAAATCTCAACTTACATTGGCACTATTAAAAACCCAAGCTAACTACTTTGCACTATGTTATTGAAAGCCCAAGGTTATCAATACTTGGCAAAATACTATATCATAATTATTTCACTTAAAAATCCAATAATGAACAATACCTTAAATTCTTAAACATATTATTATAATATTACAAGCTCATGGAATTTATGAATTATCTATTCTTAAAGCACATGGCAATCATCTTGTAAAAGCCTATGGAAAGTTATGATTGTTAGACCTATGACATTTATTTATTTCATGTTATAAACCCATGAAATACATGGACATCATTTGCACCACGACATCCATAATATATGCCTTCGACACTCATGGTAAACATTCAAACCCACAAGATCATCATTTAAGTGATGCGATTATTAGAAACCATGAACATTATTGCAACATGGAGTTCATCAAAGTAAATATTATTGACAAAAGTATTTTGAAACTTGTCATATTGTTTCAAACATTACAACTAATTGCCCAAAGGCCAATTACAAGTATTTATGAAAAACCCCAAAATATTTACTAATAAAAGTCCATAAGAAATGAAAGCCCATGGCAACATGTACACACAACCCAGCCCATGTGAGCAAGCCCAAGCAAAAAACACCAGCAGGAGGCAAAGGAGAGTGGGCAAACAGCCCTTGTTCATTCCAAACCAAAAAGAACAACTAGGGACTCATACAAGGGAACCAAGCCTTTAAGAATGGACTAAGGGTTGTCCCATTAGTTTTCTGCCTCCCTTTGCCTGACGTGAACAGTGCCCAAGGGCTGTCACATCAGCTGAAATCTAAAGAATGATGGAACTCCATCATCTTCCTCAAGGTTGCACCTCCAGCGGAAGGAGAGCTGAAACCAAATTCTCCATATTTCAACAAATTGATGCTATAATTGTTAAAAACGTTCAAGACACGATTCATGTACCAAGCCCATGATTCCTAAAGAGGAAAAATTGGGAACATGTGGTTTGGAGGGCATAAAAGGATCTCCAGCAAAACCCCCAGAAGTGGACTTAAAGTTTGACACCTGGCTTAGGGTGTTGAATCTCACTTCTTAGGGGACCAAATCTCAATTTGCAGCATTAGGATTCGTTCTACACGCCATAATCATATTGATTCAACTCAGCCCCAGAAATCATAGTATTAAATGCAAAGCACTCTAAAATCTCATCATTATCCAAAGAAGCAAGGCAGCCCTTAAAGTGAATCTCTTACTTCTGACCAAAAATTCTTAAGAAGCTTAACCTTGATTCGTCACCTTTGAGTAGTCATACGTTTTTGGATTTTTTGTTAATAAATGCTTCCCTAAGCTCCATTATAAAAAGATACACACCTCAGCCCAGAAGAGAGGGGAAAGCCTCTCTAAAATTTTTTGTTATTGACTACACTCTGCTGAAATTCAATCCCTATTTGCTTTCTTTAAGCTTCCCCAAGCTCTCTTGAGCTGACTCACAACCTTTCTCAGCCTATAGTCATCATAACACCAACATTCACCACCTTACTTACACCTTCCTACTCCATAAACGTCCCATAACTAACCAGGACAGCTACTCCTTCTGAAACCCTTGGTTTGTTTACTACTTTGCTCATGGTTTAGCTTTCCTCAAGCTCACCACTCATCATTTTTACCCCACACTTATCTAATCTCAGATACTCTTTTCCCCTTTCACACAATCACAACCCATAAATGTCTCTCAACTAGTCACAAACAACCCATTACTCACAAAAAACTTCAAATCCCAGTATTAATTTTATCCCATTCACTCAAAATAGTCCACATTCACCTCGTTCATGCCTTATAAACGCATACCAACCAAAATCTTAGCTTAATACTTGCTGCACTGAGCTGGAGATCTTTCTCTCCCTTCATTCCATCCTATTTTTCCTCTTTTATTTGTAATTATGGAGCCTTTAATCATTGTTTATTATTATTATTATGATGAAGAATATAATGTATTTGTAACAATTGAATTTTTCCCTCACATTAATGTAATGATGACTGGAAGTACTATAAATTCCCCTAACTAAGACACACAAGGACTCCCAAGAGTGAACACTTTCCTAAATTTATTTAATCATTGACTGCTGGATTCTAAGTATAATTTCACCCCTACTGCTGGAGATAATACCGTATCGCTAGAGGATTGATTTGAACTATGACGCTGTAAAAAGACTAATAATATAACAAACTAACAACACTAACGTGTTTATTAGGTTTTATTGTTGTCTTTTTGTTAGGGTGCAGCCTCTATCTCTTGCTTGGACGGACTTACACCACACCGATAGACTTTGAGCTTTATTTCAAGGGCTTAAGTTGTGTTTTGGCTTGGCTACCTCATATTCTATTTGGGAACATCAAAATTTTCCCCTCAACACTTTCTAAGAAGGGAGATTTTGTATGAGAAATAAAGAATGAGATGGAGATGTGTTTTTGGGCAGCAAAATGATAAAGTTTCAGAATATTAAAGTGTGGGAGAGATGGATAGTGTGTAATGATGTGGTGTAATAGGTGTGATGTAATGGTGTCATCTAAAAAGAGATATTTTTGTAAGGGAGATGGAGAAGTATGGAAGAGTTTAGAGATATATGCAGCAAAGTGAAGTTTTAGAATATTGGGGATGAGAGAGGGGATCCCCTCTGGTGCGTGGCTTGATCCTCTTTATATAGAGCCAAACATGTAACTAGATTAGACCTAGTTGAAGGGAAGTTTAGAAAATAAGGAAATTTTTTTGACAAAGTAAGTGGTTTCATTAGTAAGATTTTGTTTTTTAGCCAAAAGAAGCAAAGTTAGAGACTTAATGATGCTGTCACAGCTGTTAGTTGTCAAATGATGCCATCTAAAGTGAGATCTTTTGCTTAGAGGGAAAATATTTGGCATTAAATTCATGGTTTGGCTAAAAATTGTAAGATAATCTTTATGAGATCCTTCTATTTCTAGTACCACTGCTGGAGCGACTGCAGAATGTGTTGGAGCTATTGCAGCTTCTGCAGAAGCTGTTTTTGCTTCTGCTGGAGCTATTTGCAGCTTTTGCTGGAGGAGCTGTTTGCAGCTTCTGCTGGAGTTGCTGTTGGTATTTTTGGCTAAATTTCTTCTTTTGGAAAATTATATGCTTAGTCCATATGTAATTTTGGTAAGTAATAGACTAGTTGATTGATATTTGATGAAGTTTTAGAGATGTAATTATGGTCTTTTTGTATTTTAACCAATTCTTGGAGAGTAAGGAGAGCATTTTAATGCTAGATATGAGATGTTAATATATATTTAGTCATGTGCTTGGAATTGATTTAGATGATAATAATATAATCTACATGCAATACTATAATTACATTTTTAAACTTATATTATATGATGAATATTAATTTTTATGTAAAGAGTATGGGGAGTTTTATCATTTTAAGTGTTATGTGATATGAGAGGGTTACCAAATGTTACTTATTGCACACTAACCCGTCAGAGTTCAGGGAATTGGGGAAGACATATAAAGCAACATGCTTTCCTTTATCAACTTTGAACCACTGGAGCTTTACTGAACATACTTCTTAGCCTTCCAAACCACGACTCCCAAAATTCTCCCGCTAAGGCTCATGAGCTTAGATCATGAGCCAAAAAATGAGATAATGTGCTATGATCTTGAACCATGGGCTTTGACGCCTTTTTGTGTAAATATAGGCTCTTTTGGGCTATAGAAGAGATTTTCCTAAAATCCATGATAGTGTTGACGTGTTGCAGATCGCCAATGAAATGAAGCCGTGTGAAAAAATTTGTCCTCAACAGAGAGAAAGAGAGAGTCTAATCTATTTGAGATTTGAAAATTTTAACCTAAACTTGAACGAGTTAAAACAACATCGTTTCAATTAAAAAAAAAATTGATGCTAAAAATGACATAGTTTTGGACCTAATTTTAATTTTAATATTGGGTTCAAAACGACATCGTTTAATAACTATTTTTTTTAACTTATAGAGAAGCTAAACGACATCATTTCAACACATATCATATACTATATAATAAAGTAGGGCTTAAACGTTATGGTTGCGCCAAATGACTACACTAAATTGCAGAAATTTAGTGGTTACACCAAGTGGCTGCACTAAATTGCAGATTTTTAAATTTTTTTTTTTAAAAATAGATATAATTTTTTTGTACTTATCTTCTTCTCCTATAATTTTTAAATTGATAAAAATCTTAATTTGATTAAAATTCAAACTCCTCCTCTAATCCTTTTTTTTTTTTAATTTAAAAAACAAAAAATAGCAACAATCTTCATTTGCAGGGACACGTTTTTGGTAACCAAGCCCAAGATGTGTGGGATCTTGGCCCAATGAGCCCAGTACAATAAATTTGTAGAGAGTGGGTCGAAGAACTAGACCCTAATGAGTTAAACAACGGCTAGTACCGAATTAAATAACAATCAAACACAAATAAGAGATTTTGATGTAAGTGGACTTTCAATCCGAGGAGGTCACCCTTGTATAGATTGATCACAGTTGGATACAAAGATAATTTAGGTTGCTACAGTATTCTCTCTCCTTATTTTCCCATCCCTCTCTCATGGAGGGTCTTTCACATTATATAGCTCCCTTTGGATCCTCTTGGTCTTACACTTGTTGATCATCTGAGCTCCTACTTGAGTATCCGTCCCATCAGACACCCTCTTCGGTTTTCTGTGAATGGTGGTAGCCAAGGCAGCACTGTTCAAAGGTCTTTTCCACATAAATGTGGCCAGAAAAGTAGCTGCAGTGCATTTAATGCGGTGGTAGCAACTTTTCCTTAGATATTTTTGGATTTCCTGATTTCTAGTATGTTCATAAGGCACGTTCCTATCGTGGGAGCTTTTTGGAGGGTCACTCTAATTGCTAGAATACATACTTGAGTTGCATTCATCATATCCGAGGAAAAATTCCTCCTCGGATCACCCTCCACTCATTCCCTACTTATGAGACTTTAACTGGGAACTCCTAATGGCTATTTGTTCCTCCTCGGACATGTCCTCGAACAAAATTCAAAGCCCAATATATGATTTTGGAGAAATTATAGAGTCCTCTGGTGGACCACATTATTTGTCCATCATTCCATTAAAAAACTTCCACTTGTTTAAAATTGCTGAGTCAATAATTATTTCTATTTAAAAAAATTTTCTAACTAACAATTTTAAACATGTGGAAGTTTTTTAATGGAATGATGGACCACATCACTTGTCCACCATGTGGATCTTATAATTTCTCATGATCTTGGGCCTTTATTCCTACATAATCTATTCCTTTTTTTTAATTTAAATTATATTATTTCGTGTAAAAAAAAACATAATTAAAATAAAATAAAAAGCTACATATTCAACAACAAAATTTTCCTCTTCACACGTGATTTTTTTTTAAGATAATTATTGTTCATATCGATTTACCAAAAATGTTTTTGGATAAAGTTAAAAAAAAAAAATTATAAATAAGGTAATAAGTATTTGAGTTTAAAGTAAACACCTTTTCTTTCTTCTCCAAAAAAAAAAAAAAAAAAAAATTTATCTATATATAATAAATGTTTGTTCTTCTAAAAAAAAAAAAAGTTTTCTTTTTTCTTTCTACTCATATGACCTTTTATCTTATTCCACTTTTTATGGGATTTATGAGATAACAACAAACAAATTGATTAGAAATCTTAATTCCAATAGGATTTAAATTCTATATCAAATGAATCTCTCTCTCTCTCTCTCTCTCTCTCTCTCTCTCTCTCTCTCTCTCTCTCTCTCTCTATATATATATATATATATATATATATCCTTTTTGAATTGAAATGTATTCCAATATGTGAATGTCTAAATCCCATAACAGGTATGCATTCTTTCTTCATTATTATTTTCTCATTTTGTTTAAGCTATTTTTCTTTAAATTCAAAAAAATTAATAAAAACTTCTCACATATGTTTTAACCTAATTCATAATATTAAACTTTCGTACTCATTTATTCTCTTCTACAATAATTGATTTAGGTTTTAATTACATACTCACACTTTCATATCTCAAAGTGATAGAGAAAACAAATAAGTTTATTCTTTGTTCTTTTTCTAAATTTATATCTTAATTTATAATTTGTGTTAATTTCTTAATTTTAAATTATGTATAAGTTTGATTATATTCTTTATATTGAATGTAAATTTTTGTTTATAGGTTTTTGGTTGTGTTATATTCTTCGGAAAAAAAGAAATTAAATTAAATTAAAAAGTTTATATAAATTTGGCAACGTAGCTAAATAGATAAGCCTAAGAAATGTTTACTAATAATAGTTTTATCAGCAACTTTTTATTAACATGATTTTAAAATAAATAAAAAATGAATAGGGAGAATTTATTAACATGATTTAAACTCTACTAAAACTTTTTTAAGGGATTGGTTTAAAAAAATTTCAAAGTAATTTTTTAATTATTAACTACTATACACTAACTTCTAACCACCAAAACCCACAATTGAAATATTAATCCATATGAGATTCCACTTCCTAAGATTAATATCTTAGCTATTTTATATTATACGCTGACTTTTTATTTTCCTTTTTCTTTTTCTTTTTTCAAAAGAAGCATTTCTCTCTCTCCCTGCCAAACAAAGGGATTATAATAAGAATTAGGTAGATATGGGTAAGACTACACCACTTCTTTTCTACAATAAATGTTAAATTCATATAATTTTTCATGCATATACACACTCATATATTGTGCAACGCACAAGATTCAAACTTTAAGTTTAAACTTAAACTAGGTAGGGTGAAACACACTCAAGTTTTAGTGCTTTCTTCCATGCTTTCAAGGAAAAAAAATTAAATTCTCGTGTGAGTCTTTCTCTCTCTACTTCAAAATTTTTAAATGTTTAATAATTTGGATTGTTCTTATTTATTAAATTGAGGTTTCACTTAAGCATGATTTCAATTATTGTTTTGGATGGTTTTTAACTATTAAATAATTTAAGGGTTTTCCATTTAAATATATGTGATTAATTGAGCCTCAAAGTTCAATGTATTATTGAAAATCATTTTATATATATATTTTTAGCTACCTCAACTATCTTCCATTCAATTACATATGTGCATATATATATATATATAGATATATATATGCATTTTATAATACCTTAGTCTCACACAACATGCATTCATTATGTAACTTAAAAGTAAAATATTCATTTATTTTTATTATTTATTTTAAGTAAATTACTAAAAAAATTATTTATATATGAATTTTGATTAAGTTGTGCATCACACAGGCATAATGCTAGTTATATTATAAACTTAACCTAGCTTCTTCTTCTTCCTTCAAGCTTCACTTTGCCTCTATCTCATATTGGTAGTTTGGTACACTAATCTCTCTCTCTCTCTCTCTCTCTCTCTCTCACACACACACACACACAGAGTAAAGTGCCTCTCTCTCTCTCTTAGTATTTTTTATACTAAAACACACACATTGACACATATATATTTATATATACATATATGATATATCGGTGTAGTACGATTCTCGTCGGTATGCAAAACCCACCACCGCTAGCTGCACCAGCCGGCTTCGATACTCGAAAAACTCTGGCAACCACTGTGCCTGAAACCTGCGATGGAGCCATGAGGCGGGCAGATCAATGCGATGAGGGGCAGTTCTGTCAGTATCGAGTAGTGGCTGAACAGGCCTAATCAAAAGTCAAAACATCCCTTGTACATTCCAAAAGTTGTCTACAATGCACAGCACCACAAGATATGAAAATAATCTTTTTCATTGGTCAACGAGGTTGGTTCAGTTGGTAAGACTCGAACACTTCACCCAAAAGGCCTAAATTCGAGTCCCACTAGAAGCAATCCACCTTGGTGGGTGATCTATAAATCCAATGTAAGTCCTCTTGAGGCTTGCGGCTTACCCTGACCCTAGTATGGGGAACTCCTATCTGTAAGGTGGGCTTTCAAGACAGAGATGCACTACTCCATCTAGAAAGGGTTTTCCTCATGGAGAAAGAGAAGAACCCCTTATTTAAAGGTAAAGCCAAAAGGGAGTAAAAAATCAAAAGAAAATCCCCTTACCAAAACTTTCATTTACCCCCCAAAAAAAAAAAAAAAGAATCTTTTTCATAGAAAGATTTTTGCAGATAGGCCACCACTTTTATTAATGGCCAGTGGACTTTTATATAAAAGGTGTCAAAAAGAGAGGAGGCATGGCATACCAAAGGCCCAAAAATGTTCAATATTCTTTTTCCACCGAAGAGTGTCTTGTCATCAATCATCATGCCTAAAATGTTCAATATTCCTTTACCACTAGTTATGTTGTTACTATAAATTTCAGTGAAAGAATGTATTCGGTAGAAATTTTGATTTAACATGTATACGAAGACATAGAACGAGATGGGGATACAGATTGGAAAAAAAAGTCAACAATTTTCCCCCACAAATGGTATATTACAAGGCTTACAAGGCTAAATACTAGTACACACTTATTATTACACAAACTAATTTCAACTCATGATTTGTGCAAAAAAGTGTGTATACATTTGTGTGTAACAAGTGTGAAATAAATACCGCGCATTTAACCAGTATAAAAAAAAATAGACAGCAAAGAGACTTGCTTGACAGACCCAAATCTTCATGCTCTAAACACTGTAACAGTATTTGCAGTCGATTTCTTAAGATATATTTACTACATCTCTGAGCCTACTTCCCTATTTCTTGCTCAACGGATATAAGACTCGATGAGATAGCTCAAGCACTCTAGCCTATCCTTGGCACTCATTGTGTATAACACTAGATTGTGACCGTTTAGGAACCATTTTTTTTCCTCAGTAAACTTAGACAGTTCTATTAAGAAGTTGATTTTCTTGGGTTTAAGCTCTCGGTGTGGCTCCAATGGCTTGGCTGGGATGCCATAATGCTAAACTGCCTCAGACCCCTGTGGGAGCTTTGACGTAGTCAAGGACTACCCTGGTCACGTATTATTGGAATCTGAAGCTGCTACGCATTATGGCATCTTAGCCAAGCTAGCCACTGCAACAACAACAAGAGCTTAAGTCCAAGAGAATTTACTTCTTGATAGAATTCACCAAGTATCCTGAGCAAACAAATTGCCTAAAAGCTCACAATGGTGTTAGTGCCAAGGATAGGCTAGAGTGTTTGATGCTATCTTGAAGAACGTTTTCAAACCTTTCAATTAGTATACCACCGTGGAGTCTTGCATCTGACTAGCCAGTGACGGGTACGAGGCCTTTGAGGATGAAAATGAGGTTGTTAAGCGCTCAAGCGGCTAAATTGGTGGCTGAAAGCAGAGATGAGGTAGATGTGGCTGAGAAGATACAAGACTCGATTATAGTCTAATAGTCTAATAATCAAAAGCTCTGAAATCGTTCATCGAAGACAGAAAAGGGCGTGTTGGGGCACCGGGAAATGCCATTGAAACCAGCTCTTGGTAACACTGGGGAGAAGAAGTGAAGAACAAGGTATGAGGTACGTTTGCTTAGAAATATTTGTCCCAATTTTCATGTGTAATTTCTTTAAAGAAGAAAGTAGTATTTCATTGTGAATTACATCATTTTGAACATGTCAATTAATGTGCCACGATGATTTAAGGGGTACGTTTGTGGCCAATATGTAGATAAGGGTGTTTTATTTTTGAATCTTTTTTTTTTAATTTCTATTAAAAAACAAAGATTAGAAATGCCTAATTTAATTGTGGAAGTGTCTAATTGCCTAATTGTGTTCGGTAAACATGGGAACATGGAAGAATTTGAATAGCAGACCCAAACGTTGCCTAATATGAGTAGAGGAGAGCCAAATGTCGCAGATCTAAGTGGATTTAAGCAAAATATCACCAAATCCGAATGGAGAATGGCCAAACGATACCAGATCTGAGGGAGAAGAGCTTGATCATCGCTGAATCAAGGTAGAGTTGACCTTATTTGAAGTGCTTGTTGGTCGTCTCGGGTGGCTTGGGCTTTAGAGGAGGAAACCCATCACTCGACCCATTTGCATATATATATATATATATATATGCACATGGTCTGCTTGTACACAGGGACCCATGTGCGGCTTGACAAGCCACCTACCCTACACATTAGAGGTATAGACATTCAGCCATTTCATTTATGGCTTTATTCCCTTTCAATATTCCCTCTTCCTCTATATATAGCATAAGCTCTTATTGTAATGCAAATAGATAGAAACTGAGAAGTTCTTAGAGCCGAACAAAAGATAGATATATGTATTCATTATTAGAAATAATATGATGTGGTGGAAGACTGCTAGAAAAGAAATAATTCAGATATACTCTTACTCTCAAATTTCCCTTTTCATTACTGGTTTGTCCTATGTTGTATTTAAAGGATTTTATTTCGTCCTCTTTTCTTTTTTCTTTTTTTTTTCATATTTTTAAATTTAATGGTTCTTAAATAGGTCTTTATTTTTGTTAGTTGTAGTGCCACTGGCTGGTTTGCAGCTTTAAATTTTTGGTCAGTAATGTTTATTTCACACTAACTGCACAAAAATGTCCACACACTTTTTATACTAAACTTGTGACTTGAAGCTATGATTTCAGCTCCAAAACTAGTATTTGCCCTTATTGTGGACTGCTGAAACAAATTTCTTGTATCTGTTAGTTTTTTGAATAAAATTTCATATTCAATGCAAAAAAAAAAAAAAAAAAAAATCCAGTTCGAAACTTCAATTTGTACAAGAACTTTCCCTGCACCATTTCTTTGCCTTTATTTTTCTCCTCATTCTTTTAAACAACTTTATTTATTTATATCCACAACATTTTCACAACAATCATCAAACTTGTACACTGGCTTCCTAGTGATTGACCTTAATAAGAACCGAAAAAAGAAAAAAACAAGTAGCTATAGTTTCATCCTCTTGTCGAATCACCCATTCAACACCCAAAAAACTCAATATTGTTTCCAAGGGAACATGCTCGTCACTCTGAACTTGGTTGAGGCAAATCAGGTAGAAGATTTCCTTGAGAATCATATACAATTTTACCTGAAAAATCCAAGGGACGACAACGTTCTCCCTTAATGATCGTCTTCCTCCACACTGCTTCATCACTATCATCATCTTCTACCATTTGTTCTTCTTCTCCTTCTGACTCCGCCACCTTCCTCCAAGACATCATCTTCACCATTGAAAGAGCTTTGCTGCTAATATTGCTATTCAACTTCGAGAAAACCTTCTTCTCCTTCGACAGAAAGCTTGTTTTTAGTGTCAACGATTTCTTGGTTTTGCTAGAAGTACATAGAAATGCCATGATGGAAAATATGGATGCAACTGCAATTATGACAAAGAAAAAGTTGACGGGTATTGAAGTAAACCAAAGATTATGAATGGGAAGGCTTGGAATTAGAGGCCTTGCCATGAACAATAAGAGGATTGAACTAAGAAAATGTATGAACTCCACTAAGCGTGTAATAGTGGAGGCTAGCTATGTTTTTGTTGCATAGAAATAACTTAGTTCTTGCATTATAATAGGACATGGGGATATGGGTGTAAGACTCATTCAAGTTTCTACTGTGGACCTTAGTGTAGAAATTGGGTCATCTAACCGCGTGATATGCTGACATGGCATTCTGTAATTGGGCAAGAGACTGCTCCGTGTTATACCAGTTAACACAGACTTGACAGATTGACTTAAGTCGTCTGTGAGCTTTTAAAGTCATTCATTCATATAGTCATATACTGTTAGCTGCTTTTATTTGCTGGTATTTTTGGTGATATACTTTATGGTTTATTCTAGGCTTTTACCTTTTCTTGCTTTGAATTTTTTGTTTTTTGTTTTTGTTTTTTCTAGGCTTGCTTTGAATTTAAGTAAAGAAACTGGAGAGGCTTCTAAGCAAAGTCCTATAAAATTTCATTACAAAATAAACTATGTATAAATTAAATACAAATTCATTAACGCAAATCTACTTTTCTAAGGAGACATTTGGTTCGTCGTGATGTTATATTACACCGTAATATTATATTATTGTAATCTATATATATTAAGAAGATTCGGAAAGTTAATTATTATTTTTATTGTAAAAAATACTTCTAAATTAATTAATCTATTCTTATTTCTTAAAAAGAGAAATAAAGTAAAGATGATAAATCAACTAAATCAAAAAATAAGAAAGAAAGGCTACCCACCCATGGCTCCTAAAAAAAAAAAAAATTCCATAAAAATTTTAAAAAAAAAACTACTCACATCACATAAAATTAAAAAAACACTAGTCTCTGAACAATTATTCACATCAGATAAAATTATTTCACCACAAATGCTTAACACTCATCACTAATTCTAAATCTTTTTTTGACTGAAAAATATATTAATCTTAAATTATAATTTATGTAAATTATTAATTTTTACTTAAAAAAAAGAAAAGGAAAAAGAAAAGCATCTGAGCCTTGGACCAACCAAACTTCATTAAGGCTAAGGCTCAATGTATTGTAGGCCACTGTTTGAAGTTAGGTATGGTACGGGTTTTGGTTGTTGTAGTGGACTGCTAGTTCAATTCTTGTGGTGTGAATTAAATTTAGACCCGGTACAAATTAAACTTCTCTCTCTCTCTCTCTTTTTATTTTTTATTTTTTATTAGATGGGCAATAAAACTTTTGGAATTATTATTGTAGTTTCCGCCATATTGATTATGGTCCACATATCTAAAAAGTCTCACAAATAGGAGAAATTATCATATAAGTTCCACGTATTAGCTTTCTCAAAAAAAAAAAAAAAAGGTTCAACATATTAGTTATAGGTTGAGCATGGGTCAGGCGAGACCAATCATGCCTGGTTAGTTAGAACATATATAAGTCGATGCCGATCAACTATCATTGTGTTATCAAGTTAGAAGGCAGATGGGTTTCATAATCGATTTGTTGGATTCTCCACTAGCAAGGGTAGTGACAACGACGAAAGACAAAGAGAGATGTTGATGGCAATTAGGCATTGAAAGGCAAGGAAGAGAGGTCACCATTGCCAGATTGTGGTCCTCAAACATAGATATTAAGCTTAGCCGTCAAGTTAGACTTTTTTGGCATTACCCCTCTTTGATAACGCTTGACCTTTTTGGTATTATTCCTCTTTGATAACATGTATATTTATTATATATTTATTTGGACATTATCTTCTTAATTATTATTTGTATAATAAAGCTTTGATTTTTATTTGTCTTTATTATTTATCTTTACATAATTTTTTTAATACAATGTTATTTATTGTGTAATTTTATATTTTCAAGAAATCATGTGAGATATCCGAAGAGGTGAAACTAGAATTAAAGAGGAGATAAATGACTATGCTTAAATGTTTTAGGAGTGCAATTGGAGTGGTTGGGTTGTTTACCATATTTGGAAGCTTCATATAAAGGAAAGAAATCAAAGAGGCATAATCTGAAAAGAAAAAATCAAATTTAAGTATTAATTAGTATTTTGAATGTATATCTCTCCTCAAAAATCCAATTGACTCAAGGAAAAATAGACTGGAACCATGATTTAAATATCTACAACTTTCCTGTAGGGTCACAAATTGTAGCCCAAACCCAGATAGAATAGGATATGGGCCCAATGAGCCCAATACAATAAATTTATGAGAGTGGGTGAAAGAATTGGGTTGGTGATGGGTTTTATAACAGTTAATAGGGGTTATGAGTCTGTCCGAGGAGGATAAAACACAATCAAATGCTGAAATTAAGTCCAAGGAACAATTTTTAGGATAAGTTGGCTATTTCAGATGATGTCCGAGGAGGAAGTTCTTAGACAAATTGGCTATTTCCGTTGGTGTTCTTCTTAATGCTACAGTGTATCTTCTTCAATGTTTTTCCTTAATATCTCTCCCTCTCTTTTTCTGGAGGCTTTACTCTATTATATAGTCATCCTCCATTCAATCCTACCGTCCACTTGTCTACTTTCTAACCCCGTACTCAAGTTTTTCTCTCCTTTCCCACTGCTTTTTGATTTTCTGGTAGTAAAAATGGTTGTAAATACTATTCAGAGGTCTTCTCCACATTAATGCGGTCAAGAAAGCTGATGTACTGCATTTAATGCGGTGGTAGCAGCTTTTTCCTTAGATATTTCTGTGTTCTTATCCCTTCCCTGTACATTTGAAGTCTACCTTCGTCGCTGGAGCTTCCTAGAAGGTTGTTTAGAGCAAGACGAAGCTCACTCTATTGATATATGTCAGATCCGAGGAGGATGACCCTCTCGGACCAACACCCTTGGATATTTATCTGCTCTATTATTTATTGCGGGGCCTTTTTTCATGCCTTCTTCTCCTCGGACGCATTATTATTAAAGAGTGGGGCTCAAGCCTAACGCAAAGGCTCAAGTTTTCGCCCCCCACAATAGCCCCTCAAAATTCTAATTTTTCCCTCTCATCCGAGGAGAAAAATTATAATTTTGATATGTATCTGCAATTACAATTAAGTCCACAAGGGTATTTAAACCCAGGCACGTAGAATGGTCATTTCTGCCATTTCACGAGAGTTTTTGACACTTGGGAACTCGCACATCATCATTAAACGCCTTGGAACGCGTTACACTCCAGACATCCAACGGTGGAACTCTAATCTAACGGTTCAAGTTTTACCTTCAATATTTGGGCGGGATTGCGTTTCTTTCATTTTTCGTCTCTACTATAAAAGCTTCCAGACATTATTCTTTTCATTTCTCATCAGAGTCTGCGATTTCAGAGCGTTCATATCTCTGCATTCATCATACTTTCACAAAAGAGACTTCAAAGATCCTCCAGAGACAAGAAGATCAGTTCGCATCTTACTCCACGTAAGTTTCATTCTTCGAACTTCCTCTACCTTCTCGGCTAACCTCCTCGGCTAACCATTCTACACCTCGCAAGCTAAAAATGGGTAAATTTGAGCGTCTAGTAAAGACTCCGACCTTGATAGAGTTGTTCAAAGAAAAGTATCACATTCCCCAGGAGGTGGTGGTACGACACTGCACCACAGAAGGGGTGAAGTTTGACCGAAAAGTAGGGGAGGTCGTAATCCCTATGATTGCCTTCATAGAAGGAGGCATGACCGTCCCCATGGGTAGGATTACAAGGGATTACCTACGTGCCCATAGACTCTGCCCCCACCAATGTGCTCCCAATTTTTTTAGAGTCCTAGGATCAATTGATGCTTTGGACCGACATCTGGGGCTAGGATTGACTTGGTACGACGTCGCCCATTTATATGAAGGCCATATAGAATCCCAGGCAGGGTTTTACCTTAAGTCCCGTTCTAGCGTGGTCAAGTTGATCTCCTGCCTCCCCAAATCTAACAAAGGGATGAAAGACGACTACCTTATCCTGTCAGACCCTTGGAGTGACGGCTTAGCCTGCCCAACCAAGCTAGGAAAGCCAGGTGGAGCAATTTAGATCTAGGGTTTCTAACATTAGATTTAAGGAGTACTCGGTTTTACTTTACTGCACTTAGATATCGTTTTAATACATTTACATTTATTTGTTTAGTTATTTTTTGTATTGCCGAGGCTCTTAACTATGTGATTTGTTTACTTGACAGATAAATTGTTCACCAACCCAAAGCTCAGCCTGATCAACGTTCCAACACTTAACTACCTGCTCAGATCAGAAATTTTTGTGAACGACGACGGGCAACTTCGTGCAGTTCACCTAATTTTGGACTTTGAGCCAATTTTAAGGTCGTTTCTGGACGTCGGCAATTCTATCCGAGCAGGCGACCACCGTTTAGCGCGCATAGACGTTTCTCGGCCAGACTTCCTTGCCCCATACAATCTTCCTCCTGTCGACCATCCTATCCCACAAGGGATACCCCTCGTTGCCCAACCGTTACAACAAGTACCACTTGGGGAGGCTATCATTAGAGAAGGCACGGCTTCCTCTTCTTCCCTTGAACAAGAGATTGACAGATTCCAATTTGAAAAAGAAACAATCCTTGTATCGGAGGCCAAAGAGGGAGCAGACAAGCATTCATGTGTGCAGACTCCTGCTCAAGTGGTAACTTACATTGCCGACACATCAGACGAGGAGGAAACAATGGCCCCCAAGACCGGTCCTAGCCTGAAGGAATTAATGAAGAATAGGAATAAGGCGCCATCCCCTCAAGATAAAAATAAGTCCCAACTACCTGCAAATCCCCCTCCTCCTCCGCCTCAGATCCCTGCTGACCTTGGGTTGAAACCTAACCCTGACCTAAGGAGGAAAAGGCCACTGGATACTGTCGAAGAGGGGGAGCTGGGCCCCTCTAAAGGACATAAGCAGGTCAAACAGATTCAGGACCGTAGGGGTAGGAGGTCCAACTCCGTGGACAATCGAGAGGAAGCCCCGGTGGCCTAAGCACGTCGGTCTCCACGTACTTGGTCACCCGTACTGGAGGTCGATGGTATGCCCATCGCGTATGATGCCACGCTTAGGCATTATCGTGGGGGGCATGCCGGCCTGATGGCTGAGGCTCTGCAACAGCCTCTCCTCCTTCCCCAGGACATGGCGGCCTACAGGAGTTTTAATCATCCTGACCTCTTCCTTTCCCTAAAAAGGGACTTGGCCATGATAAGCAATCCTACTCATTTTTCCTTCATTTTCGTTTACTTGCATTTTTTAACATAAGCCACTTTATCATGACGCATACTAGGTCACGCAACAAGTTTATGTGGCCGAGGAATGGGTAAAGAACTCTCGCGAAGAGACGAGGGCTGCCCATGATGCCCGAGATACCGTAGAGGCTCAGCTAGGTGCACTGAAAGATAAACAAGCACAAATGGCTGAGGAGGTGAAATAAGCCCTCAAGGCGAAGGCTAGTGCCGAAGCGGGCCTGAAAACGACTGAGAGACGGGCTGAAGACCTTCGCAAGGAGCTGCACTACTGCGAGATTAATCTAGCAATAGAAAAGCAGTTGGTGAAAGATCTCCGCGAAGAAATTCGCAAGGCTAAGGAGGCTGCCCAACTACTAAAGGAGGCAGCTAAAGCCAAAAAGTAGGCGGCGTATGCTTTGGGGGTACAGGAGACTCAGAGTAGGCTTACTGAGGAATTTTCTTCCGTAGCCAGGGATTACTGCGACATCACTTAGGGTAAAGTCCTTGATGCCACTGGGGTCCCTGCTGATTCCAGCCTATGACTACCTGAGAGCATATACTATGATTCGAACATCCAAGAGCTCCCAGGTTCTGGCTCTCCTCCCCCCGAGCAGCCTGTCCAAGTATCTGAGGCTCCTACAACAGATCAAGCTCCTCCTGCTCCTGTGGAAGTTTCAACTGACTCTCGCCAAGATAATGGCCAAGGGAAAAAAATTGATGCTCCTCAGGGCAAGGACAAGAACCAGGATAAGGGAAAAGGCCAGGCCTCAGATACCGCCGTCTCTCAGTCCAAGCAAGTTACTGACCCAGAAGCTCCCAAGGCAAAAGCTTAGGACACTAGTCTTATTAATACATCTATTTTCTTTGTTTACTGCTTTTGTATGTTTTTTTTTTTTTTAGACATGTATTTCACCCTCATTATCAATGAAGTAATGGCGAATTCTTCTGTTGTCATTTCATTTCATCATTTTTTTTTATTTGAATTGTACGTACGATTTAGAAGACTACTTCAACCCAAATATAACTAATCCGAATGGTAACTTTAAATAGTAACAATAAATATAACTAATCCGAATGGGAACTTTAAATAATGTGCTTAAATTTAAATACTTAAAGAAATTTGGAACAAGTATTAACGAACCCCAATCATCTGGTCCGAGGACTCCAGTCATGATTGGATTTAAATTTAACCACTTAGTAGAACTGGGAAAAAGTATTAACTAACCCAAATCATCTGATCCGAGGATCCATGCATGATTGGATTTAAGTTTAAACACTTTAGAGAACTGCAAGTGTTAACTAACCCAAACCATCTGGTCCAAGGACTCATGCATGACTGGATTTAAGTTTAAACACTTCAGAGAACTGCAAGTGTTAACTAACCCAAACCATCTGGTCTAAGGACTCATGCATGATTGGATTTAAGTTTAAACACTTCGTAGAACCGCAAGTGTGCTAACTAACCCAAATCATCTGGTCCGAGGACTCATGCATGATTGGATTTCAGTTTAAACACTTCGTAGAACCGCAAGAGTGTTAACTAACCCAAATCATCTGGTCTGAGGACTCATGCATGATTGTATTTAAGTTTAAACACTTCGTAGAACCGCAAGAGTGTTAATTAACCCAAATCATTTGGTCCGAGGACTCATGCATGATTGGATTTAAGTTTAAACACTTCGTAGAACCGCAAGAGTGTTATACACATTTCACATAAAGAACAAATATGGATCAAATACACATTTATTAATAATAATACCTTTTTAAGTTATTGACATTCCAAGGGCGGGGTACTACAAGTCCGTCCAGGTCTTCTAAGAAGTATGCTCCAATGCCAGCGTTGGAGGTGATACGGTATGGTCCTTCCTAATTCGGCCCCAATTTTCCCCACGCCGGATTTTTTGCTGAGCCCACAACTTTGCGTAGTACCAGGTCGCCAGGGGCCAAAGGTCTTGTCCTTACATGGGCATCATAACCTCGCTTCAGTTTTTGCTGATAATGGGCCAATTGAACCATCGCATTCTCTCTCTTTTCGTCAATCAAGTCTAGACCTCTTGCTAGGTGTTCATCATTGTCTTTTGGATTGAATGAGCTGGTTCTCGTGGTCGGGAACCCAGACTTCAAAGGAATGACAGCTTCAGCTCCGTAAGTCATTGAAAAGGGGTCTCTCCGGTGGACCTACGAGGTGTGGTTCTGTACGTCCAGAGTACATGTGGAAGTTCTTCCACCCATTTGCCTTTCGCATCATCCAATCTTTTCTTCAATCCACTTAGTATGACTTTATTCACAGCTTCAGCTTGTCCATTCCCTTGAGGGTAAGCCAGAGTAGAATACCTGTTAGTAATCCCCAGCTCACCACAATAATTTCTAAACATCTTACTATCAAACTGGAGTCCATTATCTGAGATGAGCACATGAGGAACGCCAAACCGAGTAATAATGCTTTTCCTGACGAATTTTTTTGCATCCACATCTCGGATATTGGCTAGAGGCTCTGCTTCAACCCACTTCGTAAAATAGTATGTGCCGACTATGAGATATTTCTTGTTTCCCACAGCTTTAGGAAATGGTCTGACGATATCTAAGCCCCATTAAGCGAATGGCCATGGGCTAGATAGTAGATTGAGGATTCCCCCTGGTTGGTGTATACTCAGTGAGTACCGCTGGCATTGATCACACTTTTTAACATATTCCAAAGCTTCTCTATGCATGTTTGGCCACCAATAACCTTGAGTAATGGCCCTATGTGCTAAGAATCTGCCTCCAGTATGACTTCCACAGATTCTTTCATGTATCTCTTCCAGGAGTAATTTGGTTTGGTCGGGATGAACACATAGCAAATAAGGCCCCGAAAAGGAACACTTGTATAGCTTGCTGTCCTCCGACAGCCAATAACTAGTAGCTTTCTTTCGTATTTTGTCAACTTCGATTTTCTCCTCAGGCAAAATATCTTCCTTCAAGAATTGCGTGATAGAATCCATCCAACTTGGCCCCGCTCTCACTTGATTGATTTGAACCATGTTCACTGTTACCGAGGGTCTGTGTAGGTCCTCAACAAGGATTACTCGAGGCAAGTTCTGTGCCGAGGATGTTGCAAGCATGGCCAAAGAGTCCGCATGCGCATTGCCAAAGAGTCCGCATGCGCATTGCCACTTCTTGGGATATGTAGTAAGCTAAAGGATTCAAATTTCGTCTGCATAATCTTAACTTGACTAAGATATCCCCGCACCCTTTCATCCTTGGCTTCAAATTCCCCTTTTACTTGACTGACAACCAGCCTTGAGTCCGAGAAGAGTTTTATGGACTTCCCTCCCATCCTTTGGACCATAGCCATTCCTTCCAATAGAGCTTTATACTCCGCTTCGTTATTCGTAGCTGGAAAGTCTAACCTCAGAGACTTCTCAATGATAACCATCTCGGAAGATGTTAGTACTAATCCAACCCTCGCGCCTTTTTGGTTTGATGCTCCGTCTACATGCACTTCCCATGTTGGAGGGCAGTATTGGGAGATTGTACCCACCATTTTTCATCCTTGTCTCTATTTGCTAGTAATTCATCCGCTTCAGGTTCGGTGAATTCTACCACCAAGTCGGCGAGTACCTGTCCCTTCACGGAGGTACGAGGCATGTACTTGATATCAAAAGCTCCCAGAATTATACCCCACTTGGCTATCCTTCTCGTGTAATCAGCACTTCTGAGTATGGTTTTTAGTGGGAGTTGTGTAAGAACAACCACTGTATGCGCTTGGAAATAGTGAGGCAACTTGCGCATGCCAAGCACCACTGCAAGGATAGCTTTTTCCAGTGGTAGATAACGCACTTCCGCTTTATGCAGCGATTTACTCACGTAGTACATTGGCCGCTGTACGCCGTTATCTACCCGTATCAACACCAAACTTACTGCATACAAGGCTACAGCAATATAAGCGAAAAGAACTTCATCTAGTTCAGGACTAGACATAACTGGCGGCCGAGCTAGGTAGTCATTAAGTTGCTGAAAGGCTTCGACACAATCCTTTGTCCATTCAAAGTTCTTCCATTTGTTGATCAATAGAAAGAAAGGTCGGCATCTATCTGCTGATCGAGATATGAATCTATTCAAAGCGGCAGTCATTTCAGTTAACTTTTGCACTTCTTTTGGGTTCCGAGGAGTTCGCATATTGGTGATGGCTTTAATCTGGTCGGGATTAACTTCGATTCCCCTGTGAGTAACCATGTAACCCAAGAATTTGCCCGATCCTACACCAAATGAGCATTTGGAAGCGTTTAAACGTAGTTTATAACTTCTGAGAATTTCAAAGACAACTTGAAGGTCCCCAAGGTGCTCCGACACCTTTTTGCTTTTCACCACTATATCGTTTATATAAATCTCAATATTCTTTCCCAGTAATGATTCGAACATCCTCGTCATCATTCTCTGATAGGTAGAACCTGCATTCTTCAAGCCAAATGGCATCACTTTGTAATGGTAATTCCCAACTGGAGCAACAAAAGCAGTTTTTTCTTGATCGTCCAAGGCCAAAGGTATCTGATGATAACCCTGAAACGCGTCCAAGAAGCTCATCCGAGGATGGCCGACAGTGGCGTCTACCAGCTGATCGATCTTGGGCATGGGGAATGGATCTTTAGGGCAAGCTTTATTCAAATCTGTGAAATCAACACACACTCGCCACTTCCCACTCTTTTTCTTGACCACTACCGTGTTTGCCAACCATTCGGGATAGAAGACCTCCTTGATAGCCCCAGCCTGTTTGAGTTTCATCACTTCCTGACGGACTGCTTCTGCATGCTCTTTAGATGGACAACGAGGGAGCTGCTTTTTAGGAGCTGTTAACGGGTTAACATTCAAGTGGTGGCAAATGAAGTCTGGATCCACCCCTGGAGCCTCATAAGTATTCCAGGCAAAGACGTCGATGTTTCGTTTAAGGAATTCTACCAGTTCCTCCCTCTCTTGATGAGGTAGTTGTGATCCGACTTGAAAAAACTTCTCCGGATCGTCTCCTATGGTGATTTTCACAAGATCTTCACATTTCACCTCCTCGGATGTCCCATCAATAGGTGTCATTGGGGGTTTTAACTGCTATAACTCCACTCCGTGAGTCACAGATTCTTCTTCAGGTTTGTGTCGGATGGCTGCTATCATGCACTGTCGCGCCATGGTTTGATCACCCAATACTTCTTCTATTTTGCCTCCGGATGGGTATTTGATCTTCTGATGTAGGGTGGAGGAGACTGCTCCTAAGGTATGAAGCCAAGGTCTGGCAACGATTGCTGTATAAGGAGAATATGCATCTACTACGATAAAATCGACTTCCACCGTTTCCTAACCGGTTTGCACTGGTAGTCTAATCTGTCTCTTCGGGATAATAACCTTCCCTTTAAAACTCACTAGAGGAGAATTGTAAGGAGTTAGATCTTCAGTTCTTAAATTCAACCCCTTGAAAAGGTCAGGATACATGATCTCGGCCGCGCTACCTTGATCCACCATCACTCTCTTCACATCATAACCTCCAATTCGGAGAACGATCACTAGGGCATCGTCATGAGGCTGAATAGTTCCAATCTTGTCTTCGTCTGAAAATCCTATGACCAGGGACCGATCTAGTTTAGCTCTCTTCGGCTCATGTCTGCCATCTTCGGGAGACAGGTGAGCCACGAATATTACTCTTGAAGGCCACGACCCCGTTCTGCCAGGCGCCGCAAAAATAACGTTGATAGTTCCGAGAGGGGGTCGTGAAAGATTCTCCCTTTCCGACCGAGCATCGGTCTGACCACCCAAACCACTAGAGTGATGCAACAGCTGTTTCAATTTGCCTTCTCGAACAAGTTGGTCCAAGTGATCCCATAAACTTCTGTAGTCCTCGGTAGTGTGACCATGGTCTCGATGGTATTGACAATAGAGATTTCGATTTCTCTTTTCAGGGTTTTCCATCATCTTATTGGGCCATTTGAAGAAGGGTTCGTTCTTAACCTTTTCCAAGATTTGATGAACGGGTTCTCGGAATACAGCTTCGACCATCTGATTGTTATTCGACGCCTGCTGTTTAGTATAATCCCTTCTCGGCTGGTTATTATTGTATCAGTCCGACCTAAATTCTCTCCTTTCTTGAGGGACAAACTTAGCTTTCCCTTTTCCCTGTTGTTGGTCATCTTCTATCCTTTTATACTTGTCCACCCTATCCATTAGTTGTCGCAAACTGGTAACCGGTTTACCTGTCAAGGATTTTCTTAAACCATGTTCGGAGGGAAGGCCGACCTTAAAAGTTCTAATAGCGACTTCATCGAAATCGCCATCAATCTCATTGAACGTCTCCCAGTACCTTTCAGCATATGACCTCACAGATTCTCCTTCCCTCATTATCATAGACAGCAGAGAATCTAAGGGCTGAGGGACCCTACTGCATGTAATAAACCAGGAACAGAATAATTGTGTAAGCTTTTTGAAGGAGCTGATGGAATTAGTCCTCAACCCATCGAACTATCTCATCGGCATCGGTCCTAGGCTGGAGGGGAACACTCTGCATAGCAGGGCTTCGTCCTGAGAATGAACCGCCATCTTCTGTTTGAATCGGCTCACATGTTCTACAGGATCGGTACGTCCATTATACATGGGGAACGTAGGTTGGTGAAAACGTCTAGGAAGCTTCACCTTTTCTATTCCCCGAGTAAAGGGGGACTTAGAAATTTGGCTCAGAGCCTTCTTCATGACCTTAGTTCCTACCCCCCTTCCAGATGAACTTTTTCTCCTCCTCTTGTGTGAGTGCTCCTCTTCATAAGAATAGGATTCACTGGGTGGAGTTTCTGAGCATTCCCTGTAACTGGCATCCCCTTCATCGTTGGAAGAAACATCAGAGCTTGAAGGGGTTTGCTTTCGTTGTGCACGACGAAATTTCTTTTTTAAGTCTTCAATTTCTCGTTGCAAATCCTTTTCATCAGCTTGTTCGTGTACTAAGTGACTCTTTCGTCGATAGCCACTTCTACCAGCATGTATCGTCTGCGAGCTGCCCTCTTGCTGGTTATCTACGTGATTTCCCTGTTCCAGGTTGTGGAGCTCGCCTTGTTGATGAACATTAATTGATTCTGCATGGGGTGGACTGATCTGCTGTGGTCCTGAACCCGCCATAACTGTTATAAACCTTACTAGCACTAATTCTTCCCACAGACGGCGCCAATTATAGGGTCACAAATTGTAGCCCAAACTCAGATGGAATAGGATATGGGCCCAATGAACCCAATACAATAAATTTATGAGAGTGGGTGAAAGAATTGGGCTGGTGATGGGTTTTATAACAGTTAATAGGGGTTATGAGTCTGTCCGAGGAGAATAAAACACAATCAAATGCTGAAATTAAGTCCAAGGAACAATTTTTAGGATAAGTTGGCTATTTCAGATGATGTCCGAGGAGGAAGTTCTTAAACAAATTGGTTATTTCCGTTGGTGTTCTTCTTAATGCTACAGTGTATCTTCTTCAATGTTTTTCCTTAATATCTCTCCCTCTCTTTTTCTGGAGGCTTTACTCTATTATATAGTCATCCTCTATTCAATCCTACCGTCCACTTGTCTACTTTCTAACCCCGTACTCAAGTTTTTCTCTCCTTTCCCACTGCTTTTTGATTTTCTGGTAGTAAAAGTGGTTGTAAATACTGTTCAGAGGTCTTCTCCACATTAATGCGGCTAGGAAAGCTGTTGTACTGCATTTAATGCGGTGGTAGCAGCTTTTTCCTTAGATATTTCTGTGTTCTTATCCCTTCCATGTACATTTGAAGTCTATCTTCGTCGCTGGAGCTTCCTGGAAGGTTGTTTAGAGCAAGACGAAGCTCACTCTATTGATATATGTCAGATTCGAGGAGGATGACCCTCTCGGACCAACACCCTTGGATATTTATCTGCTCTATTATCTATTACGGAGCCTTTTTCCATGCCTTCTTCTCCTCGAACGCATTATTATTAAAGAGTGGGGCTCAAGCCTAACGCAAAGGCTCAAGTTTTCGCCCCCCACATTTCCAATTTTGAGTTTTTCAAAATTCATACTTTTTGAAAGTCGAAATTAACTCACAAGTTGCTGTCGAAAATCTGGACGATAATTAAATAGTCAAAAGTTTTATTTTCTTGGTACACTTTTTATGTTAGGGTTTTGAAGGGAGATGGTGGAGAACAAATTTTCCAAAGAAAAAAAAAATTATTTTCCTTTCTCTAATAGCAAGCCTAAACTCTTTGCTAGAGATAGGGGTTATGTTTTTTCTATATGGTATGAATATCAATGAGATTCTTTCTAAGATTTTAGACAACAACATATTTGATTGTTCAATTAAATTTCTTTGGAAGTACTAGTTTTTTCATGCTTTCAATAAATTCGATCATGTTTTTCTTATTTTTTAGATTAATTTCTAATAGTTTCAAATAAAAATTAAGTAAATGAATTTTTTGAAAACTATTCTAACCATATTATTAATCTAGGTTATCATGCATTTTTGAATTAGCTTAATTCAATCAAATCATAGGTTTTTAATTATGTAAGAACAATCAAATATGAAATATATATTTTCTTAGATTATATTGTTTTTTAATTTACTCTGCTCTTTGTGATTTAACTTCAATACTCTAAAAATTATATTATTACGATTTCCTGCACAGAGTGAACAAGCACTGATGCAAATAAACGTCAATGGCCGTTGAAAGGAAAATGAGGAAGAGGCGGTTGAGCAATTTCGACAGCTTGAATAATTTCACTACCATTAAACGGTACTTTGCATCTTGCAATAAAAATCCATATTGAACCATTTCTTTCTATAGAATTTTTTTTTTTTCAATATTTACTTTTAAAGTCAAGGGAAACAAGATTCAAACCTCTAATCTAAAATTCGAAATCTCATATAGGGGAACGGAATGCCATTAGACAAGATGGTCATCGACAATCCAAGTGACATTTTTTTTGTTATAAGAGTGGTGAGGGTATTGTCATTCTAAAATTGAATATATTGATATGAATCTCTCTCTGCGTGTGCTGATTTCATTATCCACGTAATTACGAATCAGGAGAGTTAAATTCCAAATATGGTTCTTATCCATTTTGTAAAACAATAAACTAACTGAGTATATGAACATTATAATATAATGGAGAAGATGGGTAGTCTTCCAAGTTATACAGAGGCCAAAACTAGAACCAGGATAGTCAAAATGGGGAAAAATTTAAAAGTCTTTATGTCAATCATAGGCTTTATGTGTCAATTGGAGGATCCTTAACAAATATTATTGTTGCAAGTTTAAATTGGATTAAGTAGTCGAGTTTTATCATGCTTAACTTGTGCCACTTGTGATTGAGTAATGAGTAGATTCAAATCTCTCTCTCACCAAAAAAAAAAAAAATTTAAAATCACATCGACAAGAAGTGTCCTTTATCATATAAAAGAAGGGCACATACACACAAACTGAGATATATAATTATTACAAGCAGATTAAAACAGAAAACATAGGCACACACAGTTACACATTACAAAAAACCAAAAAGAAGCTAGTTTTCACCAATCATATGGGAATTTTATTAGAGACACAAGGGTAAACCACTGCAGCAGGATGAGCCATAATACGACGACCCTTCGTGTGGCGAAAGCAATACACCAAAGCCCCCACAGGCCATTCCACAATAGCAGTAACAACAAAAGCCAAGAACCCAAGTGTTGGGCCAACAAACTTGCACCTGCATGGGTTGCTATGAGTGCCACATTGAACACAAGCTGGAACTCCAATACCACCAGTCATATTGGTCGCAGCAAATAAAAGCAATTAGCAAAAGTGTCAAAAAAAAATGAGGAACAGAAAAGTAAGAAGATCGATGAAGAAGAAACAGATTTGTTTGATCAAAGTCTAGGAGAGTGTGATACGATTTGGGGTTGTGTTAGGACCTTTGAGTTTTATATATAGAGTAAGAGATTGATGGATTTGGAAAACTTTATTGGATTGAGTGTTACATGTCGGTCTTTGGAAGCTTAAGTTTTAGGCGTGTCGGTAGACTATGAGGTTTCGACAGATGTCCTGCTTTAACAATTTTTTTTGGGATGCTGTATTACTACTTGGAGGAGCTTTGTGATTGCAAATTGCAACAGCTTTTTAGTATCCAATGCCAAGAAATGGATGCAACCCGGAGACTTTAATAGGTGCACTTATCTATCTTGCACCAAGAAATGGTACCTATTCTTCTATCTTTTTATTAGATGTGAATTTTTAAAATATAATTGTTAGATTTTATGTTTTTTATATTCTTAAAATGTATGTCAATTTTTGTTAAAATCGAATGTTATTTACTATTCAATCAATAAAATTATTTTTTATATACAAATTTAAAAAAAAAATTGAACATTTAATTGATTACAAAATTATTAATTTTTGACCGACTTGAAAATTCGTATAAAGGTTTTGAATGCAATAGAGATCGCACAGAATAACTTCCTTCATAAATTAACCAAACATATTGAAATTTATTGCTATTTTCTTTGTCACTATTTTCTTTGTATTACTTTACAGCTTATTTTATCTATTTCCTTTCAAGATAAAACCAGTATAAGGAAATATGAAAAATTATTGTGTACTTCCGGAATACCATAAATGCGTGCTCCCTCCTCTCACATAAATGGTGGGTCCCACTAATTAAATTCATGATGGGACCTACCATTTATGTGAGAGGAGGGAATACGCATTTATGATACTCCGGGAGTACCTAATAATTTTTCAGGAAATATAAAACCAGTATTTTCATTAAATCTCATTTACTGGATTGGTTCTACGATCTTTTATCCAAATGCAGGTTGACTTCCTGCAACCCATTTTGAGTTTGAGAGCCCATTTTGAGTTTGAGAGAGACTATTAGAGAATATTTATTAGAATGTCCATATATATTTTACCAAGCCAAAAAATTAGAGGATAAAAAAAGATATTAGGGAATATCCTTTGGTTGTACAACTAGCATATTACATGTACTCATAGAGTATGCCTACATAAATGTCCCCTTATACAGTTTTTACACAATTAAATAGTTATTGGTATTTCATCCAAAAAAAAAAAAGTTACTGGTAAGAAAGTAATTTAATAGAAACAAATTGTTGACATAGTTTATGAACTGTCCTCTGTGGGGCCAAAGAATTTGGGAACCCCGGCCCATTTCATATCAAGCCCAAGGCCTATGCCGAGGAGGAATAAATGTCTGAGGATGAACAAAGAAGGTCCAAATTGCTAGGAGACATTGCTGAGGACAATCCTGTCCTCGGCAAACCGAGATCACGGAAGGAAAAAGCGGCACGCTGCCAAAGGCAGCCTCCCAGAGCGTTCCAAGGGAAAGCACAAGTGCAATGAGTCAGCCATGGGAGTATGGTGGAGGAGCAATTCAAGAAGAAATTGTCACATCTGCATTAAATGCCCACAACTAACATCCTAGCCATATTTATGTCGACATGACCCTTAAACAGTGTTATCTAGGTCACCGCAACTCACAGAACATCAAAATGAATGGCTGATGGGACAGGCACTCAAGTGTAAGTATGGATGACTAACAAGTGTAGGACCAAGATGGTTCAGAGGGAACTATATAATGTAAGAGACCTTCCATAAGAAGGGGACCAGGAGAGTCATAGGAGAATACTGTAGCGATCACAATCCTCCATGTACCCTGTTTAATCAATTTATATAGAAACTCATCGCCTCGGACGGTGGGTTCATCTCCTCGGATCATTAATTCATCCAGTTCTGTGTTCCTAGTTCTTACTTAATCATGTTTTACATCCATATTAACCGTTGTCAAATTCATTAAAGCCTAGCTTTTTGATCCACTCTCTACAAATTCATTGTTCCGGGTCCACTGGGCCTAGATCCCATTCACTTTTGGGCCTAGTCCGAAAATCGAGACCCTACATCCCCCTTATACAGTTTTTACACAATTAAGTAGTTATTGGTAATTCATCACTGAATGTTCAAATAGTGTATAAAACACCTTGAACGTTTACACCCCAAATTTACAAATTACCAATTCAAGTTTATTATCAAACAATATATGTGCAGAACATGAACATAAGCTAAAACAGAATTAATAAAACAATTTAAACCAATAAAATCACATTCACAGCAGAAATTAAATGATAAAGATTAAGGGAAGAGAGATGCAAATACAAGGACAACACAACGATGTGTTATCAAAGAGAAAACCGAATCCCTCGGCGTAAAACCTCTCCGCCGCCCTCCAAGCAGTCAATAATCCACTAAAGAATAAAATTGGGATACATGAACAGCAGAAGACCCTCCAAGCCTAATCTACCTAATGTACCTAAGCCCTCCAAGCTTCTTGCTCCAACAAGATTGCGTCGAACCTTTGTCTTCTTTAGTTTACCGGATTCCGCTATAACTCATAGCATCAACCAATATCAATTGGTCCATTCCTAACTGTTTCCCAAGCACCAAATAGCTTTCTCATAGATATGGGTATGGAGAGAAAATGTTTTGGTTAATGTACCGCTTAAAGATATAACAATGGAGAGGGTGAGAGTTGAGGAATTTGAAGAGTCACTATGTAAAGATTGTGGATGAGTCAATCTTGTTTTTCTCTAAGACTTCTCTCTCAAAATTCTCTCTGGAAGCTCTCTATATTTCATGGGTATAAGTGGTATTTATACTAGTGTGGGAATAGAATGCAAAGAGTCAGTTTTTCAAAGCAAAGCTGGCTGGCGACTTGACTGAGTCGCGAGTTCAAGCCGCGAGCTAACTGAATGGTCAGTCTAGAATTTTTGTCATGTAGTGTTCAGCTGACATGACGATTCAGCTTCTCTGCATGCTTCACTCGTGTGCATCCTCTGGCGGCTTGCCAGTCGCGAGCTACCTACGAGATCCACTCGTAAGTTCCTATTTCAGTGCACAGTCTTGAGCATTTCTTCACACTCTCTTACATACTACCCTTACATGATTCCCACCTAAATACAAGGTTTTTAAGTGCTGAATTACAAGCAAATTGGCACAGAATAAAGCCAACAAAATGGTTGATTAAATTCAACCTTACAATCACAAAAAAAAATTATTATTATTATTGGTAAGTGTGGTGAGCCTTTTTATGTACTAGGCTGGATTGCTCCTGCCATACTACGGCCCAATGATTCTGGGGTAGGAGAGTCGAAACTGGCTTAATTGAAACTCACCTTAAGCCAGCTTGTGCGCAAATTAGAACCCCTCTAGGTGGAGTCACATGTCCACATCAGGAGATATTGCTAGAAAGTGGGCTATGGAGAGGGAGAGAAATAGGTAGCCTACTAGTGCATGCTTTTTACTCCTATTGCTCCCCTTTTCTTCCTGACTCTCAATTATCCTATTTTCTTTGTTTATCTTCCCTGTTTTTCTCTATTTGTTTGTTTTCCGTATTTTCCCTCCTCCTCTTTCTTCTTCTTGTTGTTTACTGTGCACGGCTAAGGCCTTTTTATACTGCTTGTCGTGATAAGATTTACCATTTTTACCCCTTAATTACTTTTGGCCTGTTGCAGGTGTCCTTCCCAAAATATCCACTGGTCTACTGGCTGCCCAGCCACCACCACTACCGTGCGTTGGCCGCACTACGCTTCATTTCCAAACTAAAGTTGTTTTGTTTTGTTTTTTTTTGCTTCCCTTGGCACTCCCATCCGGATAAAGGTTGAGTCTCTTACTAACTCCTATAGCATGCACCTAGTGATTTCAACTCATATTTGTCTCTTTTGGGTGGTATGTCATCCCAGCAGGACATTTCCCCCAAGAGAGATTGAATGGGAACCCTAGAATAGGCTTCCCCTTCTCCCCACTGCCAAACCATACCCTCTCTTACCTCTGACCCATGGCCCACCTCCCCTATATTGGCTGGGTATAAGTAGGTGGTGCTTGAGCCTTGTGTATGCGCTTCACTCCCATATGAATCCATTGCCCTTCTGGTGTTCATGCGTTTACCATTGCCTACAGGTTTGTCTGGTTCTGCTGCACTTTCTGTTACTTATTTAACTCTTGTGGCGTGGATGAGTCATTGGGTCTTCATTCTCTGTGTCTTATTCCTTCCTTGGGCTGAACATTTCTTGGGTGTGGGTTTCTTCTTCTTTAATCCAACCCATGTTTCCTTTCATCCCTTATCCATGGGCTAGCTAGTGCTCCTGCCATGCCATTGCGTTTTTTTTGTCATGATATCATTCAACTTTGTTAGCTAGACTTCTTCTGGGCCCGTGGGCCGAAGTACTTGCCATCCCAGTTCCTTGTGTTACTCCTCCCATTAGTCCATTTTTTTACTACCCAACACTCTTGTTGGACCACTTTACACAACATTTTAGGCTTCCCCGGCCCATCTTATTCCTTGGGCATCCTTGGCCCATTTCATTCTTTCCTTCTTTTTTTACATTCCCATGGGCTCTTACTAAATCCTTTGAGCTCCCCTGGCCTTGGGTTTATTGGCATTCAAACCAATCTCATTTACCAATTCCTTTCTTTGGGCTCCTCCAGCCCGTTTTATTTGCTTTCTTTCTATTTCTCATGATTCCCATGAGCTTGCTACTTCATTCTTTGGGGCTTCCTTGGCCTGTTTGCTTTCTTTGGAGCCACTTTGTTATTTTGTGGGCTCGTGGACCATTATTCTTGCCATTCGAACTCAATGGTTTTTATTTTGCTATTTTCTTTGCTCACATTTTTTTCATATTGTTGGGCTTCTTCTGCCATTAGGCCTTTTTGCCAAAATGGGCATCAACAGTAAGAAAATAATTGAATAAAAACAAATTTTTGACATAGTTTATGAGTAATGCTATTGCTAGGGACACAACAAAAAAACTACAACAATTTCATAGATATATATATATATATATATATATTCTTAAATTGGCATACCAACTCACACATGGACCCATCACAATTTTCAATTAATTTTTTTTTTAATCACATGACCTGCTAATTTAGGAATGTTTTAAACTATTGTAGTTTTTTATTGTATCCATAACATTACTCATAGTTTATTGATGCTACTGCACATAGGCACAATTTTCTATCATTGCTTAAAATCATCTAAAGGATGATATGATCATGATCTCAAATTAATATCTTAAAGGAGTCACATCTGGTTTTGTATAATTTGGCAAATTTAATAGTCACTTTTTTTCTATTTTAGGCATCCACTCTTACAATACACCTTACATTCCACTTTTTTATTTTTATAATATGTCATAATAAATAATCTAAAATGATTCTCTTTATATATTTTTCCCACAACACTCTCGCACCAACTCAACCAATTCTAGATTTGGGCTAGATCAACTGACGTCTAGCTCCACCAAAGGGATCCACCACCCATGTCCAAACCATTAAAGGTCTAGTTAATGGGTGCCCTTAGGGCATTTGTTAAAAAACTGTCAAAATTTTTTTTTCCCTTAAGAAAATTCTAAAAATATTTCATAAACTAATGCATTTAGAGCATTCATAAATTTTTTCCAATTATCAAAGCCCCATCCCACAATAGTGATGATTTGGGCTAGATCAACCTAAGCCTAATCCCACCACAGCAATCCCCCATCCATGACCAAATCATCAAATCCTTGGCCCATATTAGCAACTATAGACCAAGCAAATCAGCGACTCAGCAACACCAATTGACCAATAGAAACAACCCAACGAGGCAACAATACCAAATTGACCACCACAAACGATGACTCATACTAGCGATCCATAGCCCCCCATGTGCCACGCCCAATGACCACCACATCCATGAGCAACAACCATTGTAGCACACATCAACAACACAAAGAGAGAGAGAGAGAGAGAGAGAGAGAGAGAGAGAGAACAAAAATGTTGAAAAAGTATATACAAAAGCTGTAACACACCATAATTTTATTACTAATTTCTTTCTTATACATAAATTAAAAAGGAGGCCCATAATTAAATGGATTTAATTGGTTTGGGTCTAAGATATTTAAATCTAATAATTATTATGGTATAAGAGGCCCAAGTGAAATGGCATAAGCATATATATATATACCTCTTAAGCTTTAAAAAAAAACAGCCTAGCCTTTTACCTCTTAAGCTACACATGTACATACGTATGAGGTTTCCTTTTGTTTCAACCGCAACACACCATTGAACTTTTCTTTTCTTCACTATGGCTGTGCGTGGAAACTGCAAGTATGGTTTTCTCCTGCTCTAAATTTAGGAAGTTTGAATATTCTGTGGCAAGCAATTGTCCCACACTTATTGGTAGGGGTGTCCAACAGAAACCGAGACCCGACCCACCCATCCAACCTGTCCAATCTGGCCCGAGAACCAGTTGACCCGACGCTGGTGACGGTTGGCGGTGGGTCTCCGCCTCAAGAACCCGAAAACGGCGGGTCGGTTGGCGGGTTTTCTCCCCAAAACCCGAAGAAACCCGATCGAACCGAGATATGGAGCATTTTCCAATGAAGTTTTTTAGATCCGACGAGATCTCAGCTAGATCCATGGAATCTCCATCGGATTTGGCGAGATCTCACTAGATCTAGCGAGATCTCACTAAATCTGGTGAGATTTGGCCAAATTTGGCAAAAATCCGACGAAAATATCATCGAAATTTTGCCATTAACTCGTCAGATTTTGGCCGATTTTGAGATCTCCAACTCCGTTCGAACCAATCACCATCCGTTGAAGGTCGGATCTGTCCGATCCGACCAACCACTCTGGTCGGCGACAGGTTAAATTCTAACCATCCAATCTGGTCGGGTTGATTTCAAGTTGGGCACAAACCCGACCCGAACCAATCCATAGACAGGCCTACTTATTGGAAAGACCTGGGTTTGCACATGAAGTTATTTTAGTACCTAATACGATAATAGGCGTCAATCCATGAACCTAATCTATCATTATATTAATGGAAAAAATGTCCTATAATTGTTATTATATTAGATTAGGAATGATGCATACGACTGTATGTCAGGAAAGGGATACTCCACAAGCTTTGAGAATTGTTCCTATAGAGTAATAGGCTTGGACTTTATCAATTTAAGTTTGTCACCACGTGAAAGGAAAAATGTTGCTTTATGGTTGATATTTATCTTCTTTATCACCCTTCTAGTGACGTGTATTCATCTCTAATTTATTGTAGAATGTAGCAATGCTTTTCAAGCCTAGAATATATTTTTAGTCAATATAATATAGGAATAAGAAATTATATATTGTCTAAGTAAACCAATTTGTCATCCACGCACTGCTATTGATAAGAAATTTGTCTAGCAATATCTTTAAGTTTTGTGGTATCAAGGGAATAAAGGGCTAGCCATGGGATTGATAGATTAATTTTTGACCGACTTGAAAATTTTTTTTGGTTTCCACCGACTTGAAAATTCGTACAAAGGTTTTGAATGCAATATAGATAGCACAAAATAACTTCTTTCATAAATTAACCAAATATATTGAAATTTATTGCTATTTTGTTTGTCACTATTTTCTTTAGGTTACTTTACAGCTTATTTTATCTATTTCCTTTCAAGAAAAAACCAGTATTTTCATTAAATCTTATTTACTGGATTGGTTCTACAATCTTTTATCCAAATGCAGGTTGACTTCCTGCAATCTTTTGTTTTTTTTTTTTTTAATACAAGATAGAATTCTACTCTAACATAATCTAAGTGTATATGTGTATGAAGCTCCCTCTTGAAGATTTGAACCCGGGCCCTTGCCCCCCACAACCCATTTTGAGTTTGAGAGAGACTGTTAAAGAATATTTATTAGAATATCCATATATATTTTACCAGACCAACAAATAAGAAAAAGAAAAAAAAGTAAAGGATAAAAAGGATGTAGGGTCATATAGGCCTAGGCCCAGGCCAATTATCCTTTAGTTGTACAACTAGCATATTACATGTACCCATAGAGTATGCCTACATAAATGTCCCCTTTGTACAGTTTTTATATAATTAAAAGGTGTTTGGTACATATTTTCAAACAACAATTTTCAGTTTTTAAACAATATTACACGTATTTTTACACATTTTTTCACTCACACATATTTTCACACATGTTTTCAAACAATAATTTTTAGTTTTTAAATGCATGTACCAAACACCCCTAAATAGTTATTGGTATTTCATCAAAAAAAAAAATGGTTACTGGTAAGAAAATAATTTAATAGAAACAAATTGTTGACATAATTTATGAGTAATGCTATTGCCAGGGATACAACCAAAAAACCACAACAATAACAATTTTATATAAATATATATATATATATATTCTTAAATTGGCATACCAACTCACACATGGACCCAACACAATTTTTAATTAATTTTGTTTAATCAAATGACATTGTAATTTAGGAATGCTCCAAAATTATTGTGGTTTTTTTATTGTATCCATAACATTACTTATAGTTTATTGATGCTGCTACACATGGGCACAATTTTCTATCATTGCTTAAAAATCATCTAGAGGATGATATGATCATGATCTCAAATTTATATCTTAAAGGAGTCACATCTGGTTTTGTATAATTTGGCAAAAATTTTGTAATTAATAGTCACTTTTTTTTCTATTTTAGGCATCCACTCTTACAATACACCTTACATTCCATCTTTTATTTTATAATATGTCATATTAAATAATCTAAAATGATTTTCTTTTCTTTTTTTCCCACGACACTCTCGCACCAACTCAAGCAATGCTAGATTTGGGTTAGATAAACCGACGTCTAACTCCACCAGAGGGATCCACCACCCATGTCCAAACCATTAAGGGTTTGGCTAATGGGTGCCCTTAGGGCATTTGTTAAAAAATTGTCAATTTTTTATTTTCTTTTCCCTTAAGAAAATTCTAAAAATATTTCATAAACTAATTCCTTTAAGGCATCCGTTAATTTTTCCCAATCATCAAAGCCCAGTCCCACAATAGTAATGATTTGGCTAGATCAACCCAAGCCTAATCCCACCGCAACAATCCCCCCACCCATGATCAAATCATCAATTCCTTGGCCCACTATAGCAAGTGGACCAAGCAAAGCATTGACTCGACAACACCAATTGACCAATAGAAACAACCACAACGATGACTTATACTAGCGATCCATAGCCCCCCATGTGCCTCGCCCAATGACCACCACATCGCATGAACAACCATTGTAGCACACATCCAACAGAGAGACAGAGAGAGAGAGAGAGAGAGAGTGTGTGTGTGTGTGTGTGTGTGTGTGTGTGTGTGTGTCACGCCCCGAACCCAAGTAAGAGTTAGACACGTGACAACAGCCACACACTTATAAAGTTTATACTGTACAAGTGTGAAAGGCCTTCTTAACAACTAAAGAATTATCCTCAAAGAAAATTTCATCAATAAATCCAAAAATATCTTCAATAGTGTAATTCTCAAAGGATCTCCAAAATAATAATCTTCAAACATCATAAAGAAAATAAACTAGATCTTTGAGACTAAAGTCTGAACAAAAGACAATATTAAACCTAAACTTCACTCATACGCACATCCCAACGGAAGCCCAAAAACATGCTACTCTTCTTGATCAAAATTTAAAAGGAGAAAAAGGAAGGTGAATTAACAACTCAATAAGTAAACAAAGTTCTAATAAGTTCTATTAAGCAAATAGATCATTAAAATAATAATTTTTATATAGATCAAATATTTTAAATCTTACAAATATATCATAGATGAATTAGAAATAAATTGGTTTTCCATATATATCAAATCAATAATTTACAATAGGTTCCAAAAACACATATTCAGTTTTAAGTACTTTAAACAAATTCAAATATCCAATATAATTCATATTCTTAATAATCTTTACGACTATGGTCACACTATATCCCTGTGACTGGGCATCAGATTTGGATGAAGCTAGTTCCGTGCTAATGTATATCCCCCATTAGCTGTGTCCAAAAACATGATAGGCTCATGATAACCTAGATATAACTAGTTTCAGTACCAATGAATAACCTACATTGGCTAGATATCAAAATACCTATGAATAACCTCTATTAACTGGGTATAGAGTCAAAATATTCAATAATGAATAACCGACCAAAAGAAAAACTACTAAAAATATTCAATAATGTTCCACTAATATCTCATACCCAGAAATCCTCATCAATATATATATATAAAACCGAAACCTTTAAAGCTCCCACATTTTTCCACGTCAGCACAATATTTAAAAAATAAAAATAAAAACACTTTTTTCTCACCAAAACAAAACCCGGTACTTTTTTTTTTTGGTGTTAAAACCCGATACTTATCTTTAAAATAAGCAAAACCGGATAGACACAAACACAAACTCAGCACGCAGATTTTCTCTTCCCTCTTCACGCTGCCCCTCATCCCTTTCTCTTTGGCGTAAACGCAGAGCATCCCTCTTCTCTCAATCTCGCTCTCTCTATTCATAGCCTTTGCTGGCTCAAGTCTTGGCCTCTAAAGCTTGGTATGTTTTCGTAATCCTATTTGGTTCTGGAGAACATGTTGATTTCATATGATTTTTTGTTTCTCTCTTTTCATAGTCAAGTCAAGCTATTTTATAGATTATGAAAATTACAAAAAAGTTTGCTTACAGTTTTGGGTCTTACGGAATTACTAATTTTCTGTTCCAATTTTGTTTTAGGCCCTTTTGTTTTGTTATGGTTTTTCAGCAATTTAATTTTGATTTTTTGTTTGCTCTGTAATGAATATGTGTTGTTCATTCTATTATGCATGTTTAATTTTCGGTTTTTTTTTTTGGTTGGTTCTGTTATGGTTTTATGGTGAGATTTAAGTTTTGTTGTAATTGGTTTTGTTATGGTTTGATGTGTTGTTGAATCCATAAATCAGACTCATCAGACTTTGGTTCTCTGCCATTTGATTTGCACATGTTAGGTTTGGTTAGAAAATCTGCAATCAACATTCGACAAAAGGGTATATTACGTCTGTTTTACTGCTTAGGTATTACATGAAACGACAAAGCAAATAAAATTAAAAACACTATAACCCGAGAATTGTGTAATCCAACAAGTTAAGGAATTACTATAACTCGAGAATAAAGTCTGGGCCAACTAGATCGCTTCTTTGGGTAATCCAACAAGTTAAGGAATTACTATAACCCGAGAATTGTGGAAGGAGACTCCAAGTTTGTATTAAACTATTAATACTGGTATTGGCGTCTAAGTGAAGAAAAATAGTTGGGGAATATTGTTGGATCATATTAAGACCTTTATAAGCTTCCTTTGCAACTGGCTGAATTCCATGTTGATGTTATCTAATCTAGAAGAAACTTGAAAGTCTCAAATTTTGGAAGCCTTGAGCTACTTACAATTGGTTTTCAAAAGGATCTTGATGTTAGTCATTTGCTGTTATTATAATTACTGAATTTAAAAAAAAATTGCACTAAATAAATTATTGACTTTGTGTTTGATTTGGTTTTACAGATTTTTGTAGATTAGCTTTGATTTTGGGAAAAAAAAATTTCCTATTCAAATCAATGCCATTTTGGGTTCTAAATTTTTTTCCCTATATATCACTTCTTTTTTTTGGAAAAAGTCACACTCAAAAGCTGTTTATTGGTAAGTGAGCCTAATATTACTAAGAAGAATATCCTCCTAACAGACAGTTTAAACTTTTTATAGCAAGATGCTGTAGTTTATTGGTACACACAAAAGTCACAGCTTCCACCATTGTGGTGGTTTTGGCATGCTTGCTTTTCATTGCAAGATATTTTGGTGTTCCTCAATGATACAAGGTTGTTTATTCAATTCTCTTAATGCTTTTGTCTCTCTTTAACTTCTGTTTACATACTGTATATTTTTTACTGCAGAGAAAATGCAATATCTCAATTGGGAGAGGTTGAGGAAGAATAGGGTCAAAGCCGTATTCCGTCATGGAGATATTAACTCATTTGGTAAGAATATCACTCCATATTTTTATATATGATTAATGTTACTGATGTGGTAGATATTTACTATTTAAATTAAAAAAAATTAAAAAAAAAAAGGGTTTGGGAGAGGTGAGTTAGGTTGATTTCAAGACTCAAAGACATAACTTGCCATCACAATGTCTTTTATTTTAATTTTCTTTATAATCTGTAGGACTGGTCTTTGATTCTATGGTTGTGGCATGTTCTTTTTGATTTTAGGGTAAAGATTCTACAGATTTCTTAGAGCAATGCAGGATTGAGGTTGTCTAATCTTGGCTTTTGAGTAAAATTTGATTGTCAAAATTCCACCATATTTGTCAAAAATAAAAAAGATATATGTTGCAACTAACAATGACAAAATTGCTAATTTATGCGCAATCATTAAAATGTTGAATTTTGGTTAAAAGGTTGATATAAACCTAATTTTTAGCATCTTTTACGATTTTAAGTGAATACATGTAAATTTGTTCAAATGCTAATTTTTATTCCTTACAGGGCTTTGTGGAGTACATAAATTTGATTCTGGATGATGCTGGAAAAGTCAACATCAAGAGGCAAAGCAAAAAAATTTAGGTGGGTTCATTTTCTCATTTTCCTTTTCTTTTATTCTCCAAAATGTGCATACTCTGAATGTGGTACATCTATTTTGTTACGGGTCGATTACATATTCAAAAAAATGTACAAGGTAGATTCTTCTTTAGAGATGCAACACAATAGCCACCTCTCTCTTTCTCTCTCTCTCAATAGTGGAAAGTGATGTTTCAGCAATTGTGTAAATTGGCATTATGGTTCCTTTTCAATCCCATTGAGGTCCAGAATCTTTGCTTACTAGCAATGTTAGAATTTAGATACATCTTGGACATCAAGAATGATTAATGTAATTTATGAAAGATATTTGATTGAATGAGTATTGAATTAACTATATTTGTGTAATTAATTGTATTGAATTAGTTATATATTTTCTAAATATGATCTCAAGCTCTTGGTTATCACGATATCTCTAAATATGATCTCAAGCTCTTGGTTATCACGATATCTCATTGTACGTGATAGATTTTATTACTTTGTAAGTGGTAGGTTTTATTTGGTTGGTGTATAATTTATACCATGATATTGATTTTTTTTTTTTTCCATATTAGAGAAGTTATCAATAGCTTTACCGTGCATCGCATGGGTTAGCGACTAGTATTCTTAATATATCTTCTTTATTTTCTGCCACCATTAATGCCCTAGAGATAAGGCTTAAAACTCCTAGCACTATACCGTGCTAGAAGAAAAACAAAGACTCCTGGACACTATCATGCTAACACCTTTCTTTTTTTTCTTTTTTTGCCACCATTATCATCTCAAAATCTCATGCCACCTGCCACCATTATCATCTTTTGAGATGATGATAACTCCAAGTACAAGTTAGGCACATGGCCTTACGGAAAAATAACCATTATTTTCTTTTTCTCTTTTTTTCCTTTACGTGATGACATATCAGAACTCAAAGCCTAGGCACAAAAGTTATTTTTTTTTTCATCAAGTCCCCACTTCGGCACTGTTACTTAAAAGAAAATCTGCGCAAAACACCTAACCCCTTAAAAGAAAATCTGCGCAAATTCTATACCACAAAGGTATAGAAAAAGATTAAGTTACTAAAGATAAAAAAATCTGCAGTAACAGCGTCCAGTTTACCGAAAATAAATCCAAATTTTTCTTCATTTGCATCATTGAATAATTAATTAAATAGTTTAATTACTGGGCAAAATACCCACATAAAAAAAAATACTCTAATTCCAAATAAAGCTTAAATTTAACCCAAAAAAATTCTTGGACTCTTACCTCAATTATGCAATCAAATCTTCTCTATTTGAGTATTTTAGGTATTCTCCTCTTTTCAAATATCTGTCATTATAGGCTGACTTAAATTAGATTATATATAGCTAGTGTAAGGACCAGATTTGACTTGAACCCAGAACGGGAATGGATCCAGGCCCACGCAGCCCAAACAATAAATTTATAGAGTGCAGGAAAGAAAAGTTAGTCTGAATCTTGGGCCAAGATATTGGGTTTTAGCATAAAGGGGCTAGAGCTACAAGTGTAGTTTATGCAAAGAGTCTCCTCGGACATGTCCCAGTGCTATGATTTTAGAATAATTTTCAGTCCCCATTCCTTTTTCCTTTCTTTGTCTTATATACTATGGCTTTTTTACCTTTTTTCTCATCCACGTGTGGACTTGGCGTTGAAAGTCTTTTTTCATCATCTCTCTTGCCCTTTCTTGAATCTTCCATTCTTAGCTGGAAGGCTGCCCGTTTACTGTTCAGGCATCACCTCCACATTAATGCAGCCAGAAGGTTAGCTGGGCGGCATTTAATGCGGAGGTGACAGTACCTTTAGATATTTGTTCCTGTTTACTCTTATCTTTTATTTGACATTTCTCCCTTTCACTTTGTTGTAAGGTTTGTCCGAGGTGTTACTCTAAATGACTGATAAGTTCACCAGACACCTCGGATAGAAGTTCCGAGGTGACTATAGTCCTCGGACACGGTCAAATCCCCACGAGCGTTCTTTACCTCTCCTCAGAGGATAATCCTATCTCTTCTTTTGTTGATTGTGCTCGGATATTCTCTATCCCTCAGATTGGACATTGGGCCTGGCCCCTTTTTACACAGCTTGTACATATGAGATCAGATATTGGGTCTGGCCTCTTCCAGCGTAGTTTGAATACCGGATACAATTGGTCCCCACAGCTAGGATTTCAACCTTATTTTCTAAAAACTCCTTAATAATATTAATTATAAAATTGGCCCCCATAAACAAATTTACTTAAATACCCCTCCTTTTAATTTTATTTTTTTCCGGGTATTACAGAGAGTATACAAAAGCTATGATGCTTGGTAGTGTAATAGAGCAATACATCTTTTAGCAAATTTTTAAATGGTGATACAAAACCGGATGTGGGAGCTTTATATATATAGAGTTTCAATTCTAGCCAGTTTTGTTATATTTTAAAAAAAAAATGGAGAGCCTAATGTAAGCGCTCTAAAATGTTTAAACCAATTAAGGTACATTTTTGTAGCCTCAAAATAGGTTACACATGTGAATGGATCAAGATCTTCTCCATTTGTTTCAAAATATGGAAAACCTATGTCATGATAAAATTTTAGTGTTTTATAAATCCAAAAGTGAATATAGTCAAAAATGGATATAGTGTAGATTTTATCGTGTACTAGAGATTATGAGAAAATAAATTTGTGTCATGAAATGGATATATATATATATATATATATATATATATATATATATATATATTTGGCATGTTACAAATCAAAACATAAAATTATTATTAGTAACAAAGGATTATATGTAACCGTTGCATACATTCCTCTCACGTGGGGTGAAAGAGATGTTAGATGCAATGATTACACAAAATAATAAATCGTAGCGGTTGGGGAGGCCGAAAGGGAAGGGGGAAGAAAGCTAAAGAGGTGGTGGGTTATAAAAAACGAAGCAGATGCTAATTTAAGATGTGCACGGTGGGGACAGTACCGTCTGCTTGTGGATTGTGAAGCTTCTCAATCACCCATCGGCCATCAATAAGCATTGACTAGTTATTCCTAACTTTTTTGTCTTTCTTTATATAATTCTTTCAAGACCCCATTATCCCTTCTTTTTCCTCTTAACACATTTTTGTGGTGTTCATGCATCTTTCACAAACTTGTTTCATTTTTTTTTTTTCTTCTTTTGTTAATTAATTGAAAGATCACAGCAAAGAGATTCTGACACTTCCTTTTGGAACATAACTTGCCCACATGCATATATGCTCTTTCAATAAGACCCATAATTAAGAAACCTAATAACCCACTCGATCTAAGAGATGTAAACAGCAGAAAATAAAATATAGAAAAGATAAAAGCAAATACTTAAATTTAAGTGGCTCCCCCAGAACTAGGGTTTGGTACACAAAATTAATGTAGTTTTATTGTAACCGTTACATTAAATGTTACATGGATCATCAATATAGATATACTATTCTATTACTTGAACTACATGTCATCCTCATGTATTCTCAAATTCCGAAAATACTCCCCAATAATTATATTTACCCCAATTTTGGGGCACTTGATATAATTAACATAATAGATCAGACGTACACATCCCATATGTAAACAACAATAATAATTTGATAACATGATGCATTTAATCATTTATAAATATATATATATATATATATATATATATATATATATATATATATATATATACAAATATACTTAGCTTGGTTAGAATCGCCTATTATTACCAGAACTTCGCCCCTCCCCTCAACTCTTAGGTATCAATAGACCATCTTAGTGATTGGCCTATATATATATATATATATATATATATATATATATATATATATATATATATAATTTAAGATTGAAAAAAAAAAAAAAAAAAAAAAAAAAAAAAAACCTTGCCCCATAAGCTAGGGTTGATTGCATAATGATAATGTCATGACACTTTTCCAATTTCAGCTGGAGTCGTGGGAATTTTCCCTCCACACATTATTGGTTGTGCTAAGAATTCCTTCCAGGGAAAGAATGGTGGCTGCTTCGATGAAAAGATGAAAGTTAATGCCTTTTTGATCTTTGCTAGAGTATATGATTCCTCTACGCTACTAAAAAGTAACCTGAACAAACTTTGCAACAACAGATTTCCCTCCGTGCCTTATTATTTACTTTTCACCATTAAAATGTTGCCATTAACTTTAGATCTTTAGATCACCAAATTTCACTTACCAATAACCACAAACTTGGGACATAATGGAATATTAAAGAAGAATGCCCCTACACTATTGATGGTGCATTGTTGTCTTTTCAATAAGAAAGTGATAGCAAGGAAACCTGTTTCTTTAGCAACTTAACTCTGTTTCAAAAGTATACACATCAAAATTAAAACTCAATAACTTGATCTAGAACCACTCTTTTTCATCACAAATTGGTCTAAAACACATTAGTACTTTGTCGTAATGCTCTTAATTAACAAGTTAGCAGTCAATTCTTATGATTGAAAATTACATGATTACTTGAAAAACACATTAATTAGAGGGGAAAAAAAAGTGTGTTGGAAGAGACAGATAAGAGAGGAAGAGATCACATAAGGACCACAAACAAAAAGCTTTCAACTCCATCTACTACTTTACTTGATCATGAACTTATAAGATGCAAATGGAGCCCTTATATTATATGAACAATTAAATGATTATAGTAAAAGCTTATAAATAATTCAAAAGATTATTATTATAATAATAAGTATTATAAAAGCCCAAGTGGAAGAATAATGCCAACCTTACCCTTTATATAAAGTGCAGGATGCATTCTCTAGTTGGAGAGACATAAAGCAATCTTAAGAAGTACGCCCAAGTCTCTTAAATCTTTGAATCAAGCAATTAAAAACAAACTTTAGAGATCCTACAAATTTGATTACAATTCTTATGGCTTCTTTACAGTTTTATAGGGCATAAAGTTGTTTGTTTTTGATATTTTTATTCATTAAAGAATTATTGAGCTAATTATTGAGCTAATCATTGGCAACAATTGACGATATCCATAGCCCAAACCAAATGACATGATTATTGGCAATTTTTCTTTGTCTATATATAACATAGGTTAAATTTCTAATATCGCTTTTAAAAAAATCATAAATTGATGTGACAATAAATATAATTCATATCTTATTAATAAAATAATAAATAAATTACATGATTAGTTTTTATTTTGTTTATAAGTTCACAGTACCGGTAAAACCTATGTAATAAAATATACAGTAATTGTAGCTAGCTATTTTCATTTTGTTTTATATAGCATTCACCATCTTAGTTAATCCTAAAATATTCTTCTTAGTAAAAAGTAGTTCCGGACAATCTATAAACAGGAAAATATTGCCACCAGATGTATGGCAAAGGGATCTTATACCTATTGTCTGTAGCTTTTTTTTTTTTTTCGGTTGAGAAACTCCTAATGTCTGTAGCTAATTATGCTCATTAAAGGTAAATCTCTTAAACCAACGCTAGAAATCAGAGGGAAAAGATTCTAGCTAATTTTCTGGTAGGGGCTGTTGTACGTTGATAATATTCCTATGCACTACTTTTATACTGTTTACAATTATGGAATTGAATTACCACTTGTATGGTTAGAAGATTGTTATTAAAAGTATGTCTAGATGATGTAAACTCACTTCAATTAAGCGATAAAAATCTGTCATTTCATATATAACAAAAACAGAAATAAATAAAGTTTGGAATTACCTTAATTTCTAAGCCTACTAATAGTAAGTAGTAAAGCTCAAATTAAAAATATAGCACGCCTACCCTAAAGCCCCAATTAATTAAAAGGTCGACATAAGGTCCCCTACATTTACAACAGCCACATGCAATTCGCTTTCAAAACCATTGCAAACCCATTCAAACGAGGATCATCATTATAACAAGTCCCTCTCAACAAACAACTCCATATTTTCCCAAAAATTTACTTACATAGTAAAATAAATTTTCGGCCACCCAAAATTTAAATTTGTTGTAACTTAAGTTACTAGAATTTTATTTCAATCACTAAAGTTTTTTTTTTTTTAAATTGTTGATGTAAATTTCTGACCAAATTTATTAAAATTTCTTGCATTAGATGTCATAATATGAATGTGAGTCAAACATGACTTAATTTTGATTAAAAAAATCCGAAGAAAAATTTGAGAAAATGACCATTTCTCAACCTACTTCATTTTTTATTTTCTTACAATAAGATTGACATATTTGGACAAAAAGGGGTGAATAGAAACACAAATAACTTCAAAGAATCTAATTAAACACGAAATTTAGACCAAGTTGAATTACCTAATAGGCTAATACCAATAGCATATAGAGCATGACCTTTAGCATCGAACATTCCCCATGCACCCAACGTAAGCCATTTACATCCAAAGACTCCTCATTCCTCACTTCCACCTTTCCTATTCTCTTTCATGTAATCAATCTCTCTCTCTCTCTCTCTTAAACACATTAACAAAGAATCAGCCTCTATCATCGGAAAATGATATCTTCAACACATTGTTGGAGCCCTCAAAAACTTCTTCTAATGCTTCTTTTTTTCGTAATATCATTTTCATTTCCAACAAGTGCCACAGTTTCTCAGAAGCTAGACCAAACTCCGCTGCCTCAAGAAGCAGATACAGAAGTAAAGTGCGGTTCATGCCCTTGTTCCAACCCATGTGTCCAGCAGCCTCCACCACCGCCACCATCTCCGCCGCCACCACCGCCACCACCAACTCCAACTCCAAAGGATGCATCCACACCGTATTGCCCTCCTTTGGCACCACCACCACCAAGATTCACTTACGTCACAAGTGTGCCTGGTGGAAATTTGTACGACACTGATCCAGTATTTAATACTTGGGTGTATCACTCAAGTGCCGATCGGAATATGATTGTGGGGTTGTTGCTTTTGCTTGGTTTTGGAGTGTTGGAACTTCTAGTGATTTGGGAGACTCTGATATAGACCAGAGAACTTGGTCAAGATTAAAGGTCCTGGAAATGGATACATATATATTAGGTCTGTTCTTATTTCTTGTCTAAATGTTATAACATGAACATTGGTTTTTTTTACCATGTTATTATACTTTTGTTTTTGTCCTCTCTAACATAGGTGGTCCATTGTGGAGATCAAAATATGTTTAATCTCTTATTTTTTCATGCAGAAATAATTGAACTTTCAATTTACCAAAATAAATTAATACAATTCATATGGTTGTCTTGTGTATATCTTTCATGTAAGAGGGAAACATTAAAAGAATTATGTGTTGCTACTTGAACTTGGATAATTGCTAATTAGATTAAGGAAAATACTATAGGATTATTCGAACGACAAGTTGGAATTTAGAATTATGCGTTCATGAAGAATGGTTGCAAAAGAAAATACAAATTAATAGGAGGTTTAGATAATGTAAGTGTTAATTATTATTGTGCTTGTTAATTTCTTCAAGAAGGAATATGATCCTATCCATTTTAAAAGGATATATTTCATGTTCAAAATATATATTATAAATTTAAAAGAGTTCACAATGCTACGCTATTTAAAGCGTGAAAATATTTTTTTTTATTCAAGAAATAAAATTTAATCTTCAATAAATTACTATTTTTTTAATTTTTTATATCTGTGTTTTCATTCAATCCAATGCCCAAATCAAATTTCTTAACTTGAGCCATGGGTTTGGATCGTGTCAAAAATTTGATCAAATATATTCAGATTTTGATAACTTAATTATGAAGCTTGAAAAAAATGAGAGCTAAATTCGACCCCAAAAAAAACAACCCAGAATACTTAAAGAGGTTCTGGGTGGTTGCAGGGAAGAATAAATAAACCCAACAAATTTACCTTTTTACAAAAAGCTTCAACTTCACTATTTGTCAATTGGCGTCAGAGTTGCTCTTTATTCGGTTTTAGCCACCGGCCACACAGACGAGATAGGTATATATGACGTACACAATCAATTTAAAGTTTTGAACCACCCACATTGCTACCTCAGCTTTTACTCTTTCTTAATGTACTTACAGATCTTAGGTTTTTCGGTAGGAGGAAATAAAGTTTATCCTGTTCTTTAATCACACACACCATTTGTCATAGTTTGTTAAGACGGCCCATAATTACTTATACATATCTACAATTTCTTTTTCCATTATTTAAAATCAATCCCATTAAAGTTGCAGTAAAAATTATGACATAAAAATTGGATAGTAGATTTTGTTTAATGCTTGCCTCTTCTAATTCATCAAGTTGGATCAAACATTCTGATAATCATGAAATTATATGCTACAACAAGTCAACAACAATGTGTAGTTATGATCTCACAATATTCTGCACAAGTTTATTTATCATAAATCGAATATAAATGTTTCAGTGATGATAAACCAACCCGCCTGTTGGAGTGGCAGCTATTTTGTTTCACAGTAAGACTTGAATGATTATCCTTATAACACTTGGTAGCTTTTATGAGTTTTAACTTCCAAGTCCATCCCTAGTGGGGTACACAGTTTGATCAGTTGTCACTTACACTGTAGTAAATGTTTGAAACACTGCATAATTAGAAATGTGCATTTATAACTTCAACAACATTGTTGCACTTTCTAGATGTCAGTGACTCTCAGTGATCACAACCACAAGAAGAGCTTTAAATGAAGCTCTGTCCCAACATACTTCAGCTCAGAGTATCAGAAAGAGCATTTTTACTAATGAGAAAAAGGGATGCAATATTTAAGTCAAACATTTCAACAAGGAGAAGATAAAAAGTTAAGTAATTTTAGTAAAAGAATACAGGTAAATGTTTGTGCTTAATTCCGTGTTCGATGGGAAAGAAACGACAATCAACTTTCTAGAATCTACTCACTAAATTAGGGGACCATGGTTTCACAGCTTTCTGAATACTGGGGGCAGCTAGTTGGCCTTATCCACAATTAGGTGAGCATACTAAATAGCACGTGTAATTAAAAAAAGAAAGAAAAAAATTCGGATGTTGGGGTAAAGAAATTTAACTATAAAATGAATTTGGCTTTCCTCTAGTGGTTTTAAGCATTAGAGGAGATACATGTCTGTTTTGTGTTCTATCTTGTCCTGCTATCTACAAGAGGGAAGTTTCGCTCATGATAAAAGACAACCACTCCTGTGACTATCCACAGGGAAGTTTCGCTCATGATAAAAGACAATCACTCCTGTGACTAAAAAAAATGTGGAATTTAAGTGCCTGTTTGGTAACCCATTTTGAGCAACATTGTTTTGCGTACGTGAGTCTGAACTATTGTTGTTTGAGTTGTGTTCAAGCGTTGTTTGAGCAAGTGTTTCACATGAGATGAGTTATGTTCAAGCTTGTTTAAGTGTGTTTTATTGTGCTTTGGGCCCACATGTATAATCATATCGTCTCTTCTCTCCCACGTGTTCAGTCTTGATGTGAAATAAAGAGAAACAGTATCGGTGGCAGCTTTTTTTTAAAAAAAGACACACACTTAACCAAACTAACAACATAATATTTCTAAACACCAAAATATCTATTTAAAACACATTACCAAACACATTTTTCTCTTTATGAAAACTATAAATACATATTTTTAATAACACTTTTTAAACCACATTTCCACATCATTTTAAACAACGTTACTCAAACTCCTCTGTCAAACAGGCCCTTAAATGAGTTGAAGGTCAAATAGAAGCATTTGATTTTCCAAGTCGAAAGAACTATTTTGATAAATGGAATAGAATAACAAACAGACATCTAGGTCATGAAAGCATTGAGTATCAAATGAAGGTGAAGAGGTGAATGCGTGTAGGCGTTTAGGAGCCATGTAATGGACCCGAGATTAATGATACAATTCAATTAAGTACTCTTAAATGAGTATGACATGAACAGTTGAGACACATATCCTAAATATTACATACAAAGAACTAAGCAACAGAATGTAGACCTATGATGTCTAAATGTGAATGCCTTAATGATGCACCCTTCAAGTATGTATGACATGCTTTTGACAATTTCATCCCAAAATGCAACTTGTGACAACCACTTCCTAAAACCAACATCGGAAATTTTCAAGTATGATGATACCCTAGGATTTCTAACTGAACATGAAATGAATTTAATGACTAAGGACAATTAGTACCATAAAGCACATACCATGAAATTGAATCGAACTTGAGTGAGGCATTCTGTTGGACATTTGGGGAGCTAGATGCAAATTGGACATGAAAAAGGTTTGTTGCAATATGAAACAACCCAAAACTTTACACCCAATTCCAAAGTCACGCAATACAGTTGATCTTTGAAACAAGAAGCCCATCATTACAAGATTGTGAAAAATGACAAACATGAAATATATCTCACAACTTCAATCTAAATGATAGGGAAGGAAATGTCACTTGAATTCAATCTAAATCCATGCAGAACAAAAACTCATAACATCCAAAATAAAAGATGAAACAAGAACATGAGAGAATGTAGAAAATCCCAAATTTTGAAACCCAAAGTTCAATGCAAAACTTCATGAAATTTGATCTAAAATGAGAGGATTAGAGACAATGTCATAGCAAAGATGATGTGTGAGGAGTTACACTCAAGAATGTCTAGTCTGTCTTTGTCTATTGGATCACAGACATGTAATCACTCGATTGATTACTTACCGAAACTCAGACATGCAGCTAAACTTAAGCTTATGTAATTTATGCGTACATAAAAGTGCAAGTTTAAGCTACAACTTATGCTCTAATAACGATCTAAAAAAAAAAAAAAAACTCATGCTCTAATAATGATCTAATGTAGATGTAGTATGACCAAACAAGGTTTCCTTCTTCTTTTTTCTTTTTTTTTTTATTATTATTTTATATATAATTTTAAAATTCAAGAAACAAAACGCAACGCAAATCAAAACATGAAAAACAACGCATGAATGCAAACACTAATGTAAAGTTGTACACACACTCCTAGCGTGTATGATGGATCTAAAGATACACCCTAGGAGCAAAAACAAAGTACTGAAGAGACAACAAAAATACCAATAGCCTTCCTAAGATACTCAAAGTGAAGACCAAAAAGGCCGACTAATTGGTTTTCGGTGTCAACAAATTCTAGAGAGACTTGTGTTTCCACGAGTTCATAATTGATATAGTATCAATGTGCATGTCACTGTTCTTTGCCTGAGAGAGTTGAGCAACGTACTTCTTGGAGGAGATGGTGATGGCATTGTTAGTACAATATTTTAGTGCCTCCATCAATGCCACAATCATTTAGCAACTGTTTCATCCACAGGACTTCGGATGCAACAGCAGCCAACGGCAATGCATCCCGCTTTAGCGGTGGACAAGAACTGACTTCTTTCTTCTTTTTATCCTTTTTTTTTTCCTTATTTTTGAGATTAGTCAAAAAATCAGGTAGAAGTAGAACGACAATATTGAGGTTCATCAGCATAATATATTCTCATTCCTCGCAATACAAAGTTTGTCTTGCTAGTTGCTAATCTTGCTTTGTACTCTCGTTTTTTGTTTTTCTTCCTTTTTTTGGTGTTAGATCTATTAAAAGGAGAAAGTAGATAATAATAATGATTTTTACTTTCTTTCATCCAACATTTTTTTCTCAAATGAATTCATTCAACAATTCTCTTGTATTTCAGTAAAAATTCACTTGTATAACTATTCAGTATATAATCATCTTTAAACATAAAATGACTGGACACTTTATGAATATAGCTGTGCCCGCCTAAATAAAATGTGCCTTTTACGGTCCTCTGTTTGTTGAAAAACCATGTTAGCCCAGCTCCATTCCAAAATAACCATGTCCAACCAGAAGGCTGCAGCACCTGTTTGTCACTCCTTTAACCATGGATAGGTCAGTATAGTTCAGTCGTTACACACTTTATGCTCATATGGTCTTTCCTTCCTCCCCCAAGGAAATCTGTCCAGCCAGATGATAATGCTTATTTCAGGCATTAGTGCTTCCTAATGACTTGATTATGTTACGCCGCCACATTGCAGTGTCAGGATTAAATCTCAACTCCCATGTAGGCCAGTAGTGCAAGTCCTGCTTCAACGTTAGTACTCGAGGCTTCCCATTCAGGTGAATTGTTCGTACACGGACAAACTCCCCATGTTCTAATTCCTGAATTTATGTAAAGAGAATCTTCATAAATAAGCATATGACTTGTATAGCATACCTACCAATCTGATGACAGAAGAATTAAAACACAAACACACGGTTATGCTATAAAATTTCTGCTATTGGTTCTAAGATAGCAACAAAGAATATCTGATGTAGAATTACCAAAATACTAATTGTCTGACCAATAGTCAATTGTGAATATATATTCTGCCCTTGCTTGACTATGTATATACAGTATGTCTGACTCATGCATAAGTTGGAAGCACAACTCAGAAAATCATCATTGAGATTTCACATGCACTGTAAATAACCTCTGTGCATATAACAAACATAACCCATATGGAAATATACAAGTAACAATTAAGTGATATGCAAAAATCATAAAGATTTTTATAATATTACTTGAATAATAACCATGATATCTCCCACTAATATTACCAGAGTTAACAAGGTGCAAGCTTATGTCAGTAAAAGTTGACTAGCTCTGATAATGCTTAGTATCTTGTTAGTCAAACATACAATTAGCTTAGCACATATAGCCATAACATGTCAAAGGTCCTTGCAGCCCTTATGTCAAAGTGAGCCTTATGAAAGTGATTCAAATGCAGTTTTATCCCAATATAAATACAAACAAGACCCATGCACCATGACTTTGCTAACATTGAATGCCTATACTTTGGCCTAAATTAGTGATCTGTGAAAAAAAAATGAAACAGAATTTTTTTAAATCATTTTTATTCTTCACATTGGCATTAAATGCTCACGGCACTTCCCTTGAAATTGGATAACCATGCATCCAACATCACAATGTATTCACTTTCAAAGCATCATTGTAATTTTTCAAAGTAGCTATCAACATCAAATATTTAAATCAAAGGGAGAGAAAGGAGAAGGGAGGAAAAGTTAGTGGATTAAGGGGGCATTGTCAAATTTTCAAGCATCACAACCACAGGCACACGCGCGCACCCACACATAGACAACATATAAGTAGAGAGAGAGAGAGAGAGAGAGAGAAGAGGAAGGGAAGGCTGTGGAAATACCTTTGTCACATTAACAAAAGCATCTAAATCAGGAGTCAGTTTCCCATTTACTTCAACGATCCACTGAAGTGCATAGAGACCATACCTATGCACTGGACTGCCATGGCACCACCTGATAAATTTTAGAAATTGTCAAGCATCCTCAAGTAGTTGAAGCTTTAACGGTAAGTAATGAAATTTTATCAAAAATGTAAAAGAGTGGTGCAGGGTGATATTAATATTCAGTAAGTGACTATTTTGATCTTCAAAGAGTATGGGAGGAATTAGCAAGTTGACCTGCACTCGAGGTAAACAGTGGGTAGAAAAACAATAACAGTCAATGTTTTGTGTTGGTTGATGCGCATCAGGCTGAACACTTGCTACCCAAATTGGCCTAATTAACAACTTTTGTGGGTGCAAAACATTTCTGTATAACACCCTGAGATGAGCATTTAGCAAAGACTTAGGTTGAGCTAGTCAATGGGAATGCTAACAGAACATCAATTATGCAATTCCTTAAAATTATATACCCCTTCATGTCAGGAAAAGCATGAAATACTTGTAAATTCGAACAAATTTCATACCTTGCCACATACACACCATGACCTTCTTCAGGAAGAAATCCAAGAGCACGAACTGCTGGATGAGGATCGTGAACAATACACCCACACCAATTTATCACACGTGTTGTGCCATTGCCATCCCTAACATCTGTCCCCACAAGAACATCAATTTCATGTCCCTGGAATCATACAGATCAATGTATGAATGATGATTCATTCAATAGCTGCTTTGATTAATGTATGAATGATGATTTATTCAATAGCTATTTCTTATATCAAAAAGGATTCAATGCTCAACAATGTGAAAGAGGCAAATATACCTAGGCAATACTTTCTTGAACCCCTGCTTCTAAAAGAATGTAAAAATAAAAAACAAAACCCACATGGGACATATTACTTGCTTACCTGCCGAAAAATGGTCATGTTAAGCTTCCCATCATTGTTGTCACATTTGTCTAATGCTTGGCAAGCATTTTCTATGTCAAGGAAGGATGTAACTGGCTCTTTGTTGATTGCCAAGACCATGTCTCCTTGTTCTAATAAATTTTCAGCTTTTGATCCAGCCAAACAACCTTTCACACGTAAAACCTGTCGTCTAATTGGATCTTTCTTGACAAGTGCCTTCAAGGAACATTCACCAATGATTAATTACAAAAATAATGAATTTGGTAACCAAAAAGATTCATTTAAGAAGGAAATGATGTAAAGAGACCAAAACATGATGATAAAAATTAACTTATCACATCCAATGGTGCACCATTCCAATATCCAAACCTAGAAAATTTTGATGATGTTTAGCCATAGCAATACATCAGGTGAAACATCCGTTAGCCATAAAGGCTGTTTCATCTATATCTACATGTTTTCAGGTACCAAAATATTATGAGCAATGTGAATTTTTTTTCCCACTGAAATAGTAAGCCAGTATGGATTCACATGTGGCCGGCCACAACCAATCTATTGAGAATCCATAGCTGACTCCAAAATATGTGGGACTAAAGCTTTGTTGTTGTTGTTGTTGAATGGATTCACAATGAAAAGAGAAACAAAGAAACAAACCATTTTCTTTATAAAAAAAAAATTAACAGCATTTACAAAGTCGAACGCAGGAAACAAATGCATTCATATTGCACACTAAATGAAAGGGAAAGAAGGATAAAATATTTTCTAAGGAAGAATATGTACTTGCACCCAATCATCGCTCAGTCCAAAACTCCGGGCCTTTGATAGCAATGTAGGATAAAGTTCAACCTCTAAAATTCTAACAAGTGGCATTGGCTTTTTGACATCATTTATGAGAAGAGGTGGCCCATGTGCACCAGATAAGATTTTGTCAAGGACTTGGCTGATTGTATATATAGGGATTCCTCTGACAAATTGATGATCCTCAGACGAATTGCAACCAAATTTCAACTGCAATCAGGAATTTATATGTCAGATTCATGCTCCGATGGAGCACATCAGAAAAATCAATTTAACAATGAACCTTAGTTTTTTTCTTTTTCATTTTCTTTTTTTTGGTCCGAGTGGAAACCTGAGTTGAAAAGCTTCCCCAGATAGCTTGGACCCTTCCTTGTTCATCAGTTAACACCCCCGAAAAAGTACTACCAAAATCTGATATCATACATGCATAATGTCAAAATCTGGATGAATAAGATCTACTTTGGTAATGAAAGTACAGTTACCAGTATCAAGCTCGATGACTTCCATATTGGTTGCTCTGTACCGTGGACAATCAGCTGAGCCAATATTCAATGCAGCACATGGATTGGTCACAATGGATTTTCTGGATGTTGCTTGGAGGCTTCTACTCAACCCCACAAGATAAACAGAGTCACCACGACGTAATGTAGGCTCTGTCTCAGAAAGTATGAAAATTCTTCTTCAATATGCATATTTTAGGTAAAATAACTGTCGATGTACTTGGAAATTAATACAAATATGATAATATTTGCACACATGGAAGAAAACCAGCTGTATGAATGATTCAAACATGTGACACAGCATAAACATAGAATTGTATCAGAATAGGGAATCTGACAAACTCCAAATAAAATTGAACAAAGAGGAATTAAAATTAATGTAGTCAAAATTACCTGGAAGTAGTTCAGCAGCACGCACAACTGAGGCGCCAACAGCTCCCAGAGCAGAGGGATCATATGCAATGAGAGCGTAATTATGAACAGGATGGAGAAAAACCACCTATATAGAATGTAAACAACTTAAGCAAGTAGCAGATTTTTATCTTATTTTATATTTTTAACTTTTACTGATGCTAAAAGATTTACCTCCCCAGGTATTTCAATTGGAAAAGCAGCAAAGGACAGCATCACATCGGATGCAGATATTGCAACTGTGTTCTTGTCAACCACGACAAGTCCCATGCTTTGAGAATGATGTATAATGACACCAGTTCCAAAAAAATGTTGTGAGTGCACACCATCTAGCATACACGATGGTGGCACATGGACCTGCAGGTATAAAGACCAACTTACTAATAAAATGTAAGCCCTGGAAAGAAACACTTCCAACCATCCATGCATACATATTCACACATATGCAAAGTTTCACCTCAACAATTGAATAAAAAGGTTATTACAATTTTGAACAAGCCACTAAGGTAAAATCAGTAGTTTTTTTTTTTTTTTTTTTTTTTTTTAATAAGTAAAATATATATATATATATGGAAGAATGACTCTGTGAGCAAAATATAAGTAACAGATATAAAAGAGGGAAAAGGGGCCTTTAAACCCAAAATCTAATGAAATACAAGCCTCATGTCCCTATACATTTTCATCAGATAGTTCCAAATAAGGACACCCTAAATTTTCTGATAGAACCTAATAAACAAACGGCACAATAAAAAATCATACGGATGGATCGACTGTCAGTGCCTAATGTCGTATATTTTGTTCAAAGCCAGTCCCAAACCCAGAAAAAGGAGGGTTGCAGTGCATTGATAGCAAGTGTAAGATTTGGTCACTTTTCATGAATGAATTTATTATCATCTTGATTGAAACCACGTGATAATAACATTCAAATTAACATGGGTTCTCAATTGTATTTGTAAGAAAGGTCAACTTCCAAGACAATTCCAGATAATTAATCATAGAAAGGCTAAATTGACAAGCTATTCTTTAAAGGGAAACAATTAAAGGGGTACTTGACTCAACTTGCAAGCAAGATTCAGAAAGCTAAAGTGTAAAGCCCCTTACTATTTAAGTTTAACTTAATACAAATAAAGCAAAAGGCATCACAAACTAGTTGGGTGAAAATCAACTAGCCTGGTCAATTGAATTAGGCAGGCAATTGAAGAAAATATGATTTAATATTTCTAAGATAATTACCTCAAACATTACAAGAGTGGGCTCTATCACACGTTCAGGAAACGAAGCATTAGCTGCTGTCAGCGTTGCACCTTGAAACTCTCTTAAGATATCATTTTGCATGGTATTAGGATCCTCCAACTTTGCTTCTCTGGTTTCAGGCAAGGAACCATCAGCAACAACATTGCCCTCAGCAGACAAATCCTCTTCCACTCGTCGTTTCTTTAATCCAACAGGGTCATTCCCAGGACGTGCTTCATCAGAAGCGTCTTCACAATTCGTTTCCATACTAGTAACACCATCAGTCAACTCCTGGACGTTACTTTGATTTATATGTTCCATAAAATTACCCTCACCACCCATTGAAATTGTCTGGCTTGCCAGACCCCCAACATCATTGATACCAGAGGATGGTAGAAGGGAGTCAGTTTGAAAAGCTGGCTTTGCAGTCCATAGACCAGTACTATCATCACGAGTGTATATCTGTGGAGGGGCATACCATTCATGCCGATCAACTGTGACAAGTACAGACTGAACCCACCAGAAGAGTCAGAATAGTAAGACAAAGAAGAGGGTGGTGAAACAAAAATGCTCATAATCAAGTTAGAACCCAAAAGATGCAGGGGGAATCTAAGAGTAAATGTCAATGCAACAATAAGTACATAGCAAAAAGCACACAACAGAAGACCACGGAAGGACATTTAGTCTCTCTCATGCTTATAAATGCTATCATGTAAACCAAGGCTTCTATGGGTCTGAAAATAGCACATCTATGGACTAAAATTCAGTGGAAATGAATCTTTTTTTTTTCCTCATCCAAAAAAAGGAAATGAATCTCTTCAGATATTAATTATAATGATATGAGGACAATAAATACCACTGGGACTCTAAAGGTCCATTCACTAGAGGCTCATTTTTATACAAGCAAATGACCAAAGCAACATCGGGCTCACACAAGCTGAAAGAACTAATAGACCTTAAGGTCCATAAACCTAAAAGAAAGCCTTTACTGATTTAAACAAATACAACCGATTGGGAATTCTCACAAATACAATTATAGAGATATTCCAGTTGAAATCAATTTGGAAATAAAGAAAGCCACAATAAATCAAATAATATGACTGCTTCCCATAAACACTATTAAATAGTGTTACCTATTTATTAAATCAATTGATTATTGAATTAAACCAAAAATAAGAAATCATTAATAAATAATAATAAGTACCAGTTCACTGTGCTGATAAATTATCAATTTGATCAACAGAAGTGTAATAACTAATCATCATATACCTTCCTCCGGTGACGATCTGTGTAGCTTATATACTCCAATGGTACTCGAACACCCCTAGACAGCTTGGACAAAATTGAAATTAGTTCCTCAAGACGTGATATTTCTTCACCCGCAAATTTCTTAATGATGGCATGGCGAGGAACTCCTGCCCTAAAGAGCATATATCTGCAATAGGTAAAACAGTTGGCCCATTACATTAAAAAGGCATAGAGTGGAAAGAAAGCAAACACAAATTGTTTCAATTTTCCAATAATTAAATTGCACGCCCATAGTGTAACATAAACTCATGAGTCATGACATGAAATATAGTGCAGCAAAAAAGTTCAATACAGGAACATCGAGCCAAGCTATAAATTCAAAATGCCCTATTGAGATTCTCGACAACTCAGGCATAATTTTGATGGTCACTTTTCAACTCATTCCACACTAGTATGTGAATGGATGGAAAAATTTTACAATGAAGATCATCAAAACAGTGGATACGTTGCCCCACTCTCTATTCTGTCACCTTTCAATGATGCACAGCCCATACGTTCACCCACTCTCTTCCAATATGAATTCTAAAAATTTTGATTCTACACAGAAAACACGCCTTCCTTCCCATCCCTCGTTTCTATAGTTCTGGACTTCCAGTAAACCCTAACAAAAAGAAGTAATAAACAACTACTGCCTTTAACCTCACAGACTGCCTGTTTTTGCCATGGGAACCGTGGCAGGGAGAGTTCAATTAACAGCTGGTGTTCCCTTCAAGGACAGGAAGCATTATGACGTCACTAGATTCTGCCTTTCAATATTTAAATTTATTTTTGTGTGTAGATTTGTATCTGGAGACTCCGGATAGTTATAATCTTGAACCTCATGCTATCGCTTATCAAAATAAAATTAAAAAAATCTTGAACCTCATGCTATCAAAACTTATAAACAAATGACTTGAAGGGTTTTACAAAAAAAGATTAAATAGTATAAAAACATCAACATCAAACGTAAAGAAACAGAAGAACAGAGTTTTTCTATCAACAACAAAGGAAGTGTAGCAGTGCTTGCAGAACAGTCATAAAGTACTGGGTGGAGCTTCCAAAATGTCACTGAGAAATCCTCTTTGGCAGCTACTGACAAGATAGGCTGCTCACATATTAAAAGCCCAAAATAAGCTTGTTTTTTGCAGTGAACCACTCTAGGGAACCACTGAAAATTATATCAGGTAATCAATCTTCTCTAGATATTAATTAGTGTCAAGTCTTAAATTTTATTATCAATATATATAGAATACAAACTAGAAAAGATCAACATTTGTTTGCATACTGTACATGACAATTGATGAATAAGTCAAACTAATTAGTAATGTATATCTTAGTACTAGATCTGATTAAACTTACCCTGGTTCTGCAACATATACAAGACCACAATTGAAACGGAAATTTCTAGCCTGCATTGAATAAATTAAACGAGTAACATGTCTGCTATAATAATTAAGGGTTGTATACTAAACTATAAGTCAACAAAGCTAGGTCAACAAGTTTGATTTCACAATAATAGAAGGTAAAAAAAAAAAAAAAAAGTCTCATGAAAAAGAAGAAACTGATTTAACCCGTGATGTTTCATTTCATGATTAATGGAAAGTTTGAACTAAAAGTATTCCAAAAAGTTATAAAAACCCCCAACCAAGCTTGTCACATGCAACAAATACCAACAATTCTCCCATATACAGTGCTATGATTAAGGCACCAGATAACTAAAAAGAATGTCAATTGGGATGAAAGCCAAGGCACAATAGCATAAGCAGAAATGACTTTCAAAAAAGCACAGAAACAAAACAGGATTATTTATGCGGGCTCTCTATAGTTGAAATAAGGCTTAGCTATATAGTCTTTACATCATCTTATTATTATATATGTGGGCTCTCTATAGTTGAAATAAGGCTTTGCTACCTAGTCTTTACATCATCTTATTTAAGACAAAAAATTAAGGCAAACATGCAATATTCTTTTCTGGCTTTGTAGCCACACAGTACCTCTCCTGATTTTTAAGGAGTGTGTCTTGAGCTCAACTTTCATGGTATGGATGTGTTGGGCTCAAAGTTTATTCTATTAATTCGCCAACACCATCATTGAAAAAGAAAATGTACAGGACTTGTCAATATGAAATACACATGCACATCCAATCACAGACAAACTGATGCATCAGTTGAGGGGAAAATATCAGCAAAAATAGATGGACAGTAAAAGTTGCCACTCTAAAGAATTGAGCAAGAACTGCTAATCCCAACCAACCTGCTGATATGAAAGAGGGTGTATCACCGCACCACTTACTTCTAGGAAGTAATCGGGAGTTATTGAATGTAAATCCTGGACCTAAAATATATAAAGAAGACATTAAATTTTACATTAATAAGATGAAGCACAATGGAAACTAATATACAAATATCACAAAGTAGCTAGTACATTTAAAACATATTATATCAACGAAACCTAATATGCCATTGAAAGTGAGAGCTAGCACATACTGAGGATTTAGGTAAATCCATGGACTAGATGATTGATTGGGCCAGCCGAAACCAACCCAGAAATTTATGTCTGAGGTGTAGGATTGATATTAAATCTAGTCACATAGTACATATTCATATTGATGTGATAGAGTATTCAGATCAGAGTTTTGAAAGAATAAATTAGTTATCTTCTCTTTCGGCTTTTAGTTTTGCTCTCTTTCTTGATTATCTGAATCTACCGATCTTCATTTCATTTCTCAGGGATCCAAGCCCACTTCTGAACATCGCAAAGGACCTTTGTTAAATTGGCCCAGTCTAACAATCTTGGGTCCATAGTTTTTAGCTGTCAACCTCCATTTGGATTACATCACTTCTTCATGCCACTCTGGCCATTATATTATAAACAAGCATCATTTTTCACTTGGTAAAGCTACTGCTAGGTGTTCACTGTAAGAGCCACCATCCTAGACCATGCATAGAATGGTTCTGGCAGAGTTTGTGAAATCAATCCCATAATACAGCTATAGGCTTCCATGTGAGTCACTCCAGGATCAAGTTCATTGTTTCTAACAGCAAGCTATCTACCAAGGACCTGTGTAAACTTCTTTTCTAGATAAATTGAAAGCAGTAACCAATACTTGAACATTAGCACAACCCTTACCATCAAGCTGACAGTCAATGGCATGCCACCCCTTTCTATTTGTAATTCAAGGTTCTGGTTGACACTGTCATCAATTAAAGTCTCCAACTTCAGGAATTGGGTAATTACCTGCATTAGGAGTTCCACATGTTAAAGCAACTAATACAAGTAATAGCTCCACAGTAGTAGAAAACATTGCCTGTATATGAACTAAGACATGATTATTCAAGATTATTTCACTCTGTAATGTAAATATAAATTTTTTTTTTAATGAGTAAAGATAAATTTTATTAAATAGAAACATAGACAGAATACAAGAACTTAGAGGGAGTAGCTTAAGAATACAGTAGCTTAGTATCTCCCCAAAATAATAATTACTTACATGCAAGTCCAAAAAGTCCTAATATATTCAAAGATCTATGTCCATCTAACGACATCCAAAATAAACTAGCTCAAATGATATTGCACTACCACTCACATAAATTGTTGCAAAATGGCATATGGTCTAATTCCACATATGCAAACAAAACAGTCACAGGATATTGAGAATGAAACTAATGTCTAACAAAGGTATGGGAACAAAACAGAAAAAGGAGAACATTGGGCCTCGTTAGAATCTGCTCCCTGGAAACAGTTTTCAGTAGCCTGCTCTAAGGGCTAATCCTGGAAGCTTTTCTATGAGAACAAAACTGGTGGTACATTTTAGTAAAAGAGTTTCAGTTTGAAAATAACAATACAGCTACCAAAACCGTCCAGCAATTACTAAACACAATTAAATTCATACAGGAATAGCTCATGAATAATTCAAGACATTACTTACTTCCCCATTCACACGAACAAGCACATCTCCTGGCTCCAAATGCTTATGAGCCGGGCCACCTGGCACCTGAAACAAGTCCACACCCATTAGTCAGAAAAAATATTAGATAACAGCAACGCCTTAGTTCCAAAATGATATGGGATTTGCTATGGATCCTCAACAAACTCGAGATTGGCAGAAACATTTCTGTTGCTGGGATTTGAACCTTAATCCCAAAATTTTTTTAAATAAAAAAATGACATAATATTAACTTTAAAATAATATGAAAATTAGCACGCAATTAAGCATTAGAAACACAAAACATACTTTATCCTTTAGAGGTAAAATATCAAACAAATGTACTTACCACAGAGTCAACGATGAGCATGCCAGTTTCCCCTTGTGGAGATGCATTCCGCACCATCTAAACAAGTCAAAAGCACAAGCATAATTAAACATTGAGGAAACCCAATTTTATCCCCAAAAAAAATATAAATCATCACTGGAGACAATGTAAAATCAGAGAACTAAAGACCTGTTCTGTTTCACTTTGTAGACCAAGCCGACGTGTCTCATCAAATCCTTTATGAACAAATGTTACCTATACCATGGATTAAAGAAGCCAAATCATGTAATAAACCTCAGATAGTTTATACAAAGATTTATTGTTTATGAATAAAAGCACTTACATATATACACATTAATCAAATATTTATATATAAAATAAAAATTGGCATAACTAATTGAGCATTTTTTAACACAACTCCATGTGATGCCACTGGCATATAAGGATTTTTGAATTGAAAACCCTCACTAACAACCACTTCAGAGATTAGGAGGAAAACTCTACTTTGGAGGCTACACAAATGAAAAAAATTTCATAACCATTTTCTAGATTCTAGGTTGAAGTTTTCATCTCCTTATGACTCAGTTTTCACCACAAGGAAAAAAAAACAAAAAAATACAAAAACAAAGACAAAAGAACTAGTACATGCATCTGGTCCATTTACGTATTTCCCAAATAAGTAAATTAGGTCAGTGATCAGTGATCAAATCAAGAGAATGCACAGAAAATCCACTCTGCCCAACTCCCCCCCCCCCCCCCCCCCAACAAAAAAACACCACAAAACCTCCCAAATATAATAAATATAGATGAAAAGTAATTAAGAATCTTTTTGTGGGGGGGGTGGTTGTCAAGAAATAGAACAACATTAAGGGGAAAGAACACTTCAACGTTGAAATAATGCACGCACCTGACAATGTCATGTTTCAGTTAGTGTAGTTTCGGTTAGTATATATTTGGAAATGTACCATACGTGCTTCTCCAGATTCTAGGATCAGGGTATTTTTATTTTCTATATATTCCAGACCAACCACAACAAATGTCCACAAATTTTACCTGCTGTACCATAGCTACCGCAACCTTAAAAATTAAGAATTTAAGCAATAACGCCCTGATTTATAATGACAGTCATGAGAAAAATGTATTCTGGCCTACACAACAAAACACATTCCATCTTCTGCCTAATGCATTTTTGCTGTTAAGAGTAAACAACTAACAAAATCAAATTAATGGTGGGAAAGCTGTGCAAGGATAACATCAACAACAAACCTGAAGCGTACCCCGGGGTATGGAAACTGACCCCCATTTATTTACATAAGAATCACAGCCCTTCTGGAGAAACTTCAATGCCCTCACAACCTGCCAATTAAGTTCTGCTCTGTTTAGTTGCCTAAGTTGAATTACACACTCCCCACGAGAAGAATTGTGCTCAATCCCAGTTTATACCGGAAGGATGGCATAAAGGCTCAGCAAATATACAAAAAGTGCTCACTCGTTCTAAAGGCAAAAAAAATGCTGATGCACTTGATGACTTGCTCCCAGCATTCAAGGCCACCGCTCTGCCTTGCCAATCAATAACTGGGGAACCGCTAGAACCACCTTTAGTCCCAGATGCAGCCTGTAAGCAAACCAATCATGAATTAAGAAACAATAACATTTTGGCTCAAGCTGCAACATAGTAGATTAACAATTTGACAACAAACAACCAATAAGGAATGTTATGTCAATATCAAATAACAAAAAAATCAAGAAACAGACTCCATGAAAACAATGTTCTACAATTTAGCACCAATTTTGATACACCGTTGAGCATCATAAGATGTCATGAGCTTCTACAGACACACCAAAAGACCAGTCTTAAAAAAATAAAAAATAATAAGGATGGTACTTTAGGCGCATATACCAAGCACAAATGAGAAGTTCAATATTATAATATAGCAGCATTCTTAGCAAAAAAATTAATTCATATATAGGCGCCAAATTCATTTAAATATTTTCCAAAACAAGACTCATTTTTCTTCCAAGGAAATGAAAAACTAAGTAAAATTCTTCAAATTAAACTTCTTTCTTTCTTTTTTTTTGGGGATAAAAAATTCTTCAAATTGATATTTAGCTCAGAATGGCTTGCTTTACTTTAAACAAAAGACAAGTTAATATCTTAGCCCACAAATAAAACTAAAATCATGTTTTCAAAACACGATTTCACCTGTGCATACCATACACAGTGTATGGTTCAAGCCAAGCTCAGGTTTCAATTTCAAGGCTCAATTGCTCAAATCAAGTGAACACAAGGACCCCACTACATAGAATACTACAACAACAATCAAAGCCTTATTTCCAAAAAATTTTGGGGTCAGCTATGGATCCCAACAGACTAATCAAGGTCGACCATACATAATCTTTTCCACCATTCTATACTATTCCAAGTCATACACATTGTTACTTTCTAATTGTCATTACTTTTTTACTACTTCTATTAATGTAATTTTCAGTCTTCCTCTACCTTTTTTTAGTTCCCTCAACTAAATTAACTCACTCTCTCATTAGTTCATTAATCACTCTAAATATGACCAAACCATCATAAGCAACTCTTCCTCGTCTTTTCATCAATAAGGCTCACCCCACTACACAAAATGCAAACAAAAATAGAGACCCCAAAAGGAATACACAAAAGAAACCCCTATAGAGAAGAGAAGAATACAAATATTATAACCCAAGTAATTATATTTCACAAATCCTTAAAATCATATAAAGAAGAAAAAAGAGAACAGCTTGACTCCACTATTTAAACAAAGATTGACCAAATAAATGAAAGCATCAGAGCATCAACTTAGAACCAGGAAGCTTAAACCTTTCAAAGGTCCAAGCAATTCTTTCTAGCCAAATGCGCTACATGAGACGTAGAGGATCAACATCCCATATCACAGGTGCCTAGGAATGTGCCTTTTCCGATATAGCAGTTTCTCTGCAACTGTCCTAGGCATTACCCATAAATCCCAATAACAAGAAAACAAGTGATCTAAGTTCCCAATCGATAAAACAATGTTGAAGATGGTCTACTGTGCCTCACCACTAACTTTACTAATATTATTAACAGCATGTCTTAATGTATGTATGAATACACGTATTTACAAACACATATGCTTGTCAACATTAACAATGAACCTCCTCTCTGGTACTACACTATGGAATGAAGTACATTGCATGAGAAGTCTCATAAGTTCTACAACTGCAAAACTAACAAAAGATTCACATATGCTGCAAGTAGCATCAATACAATTTTCAAAAAGTTGATCTATTGTTGACAGTCAACTACAGTTAGGGTAAAAAGAACATTGATTATCCTTAGTGACAACCATAGTCATCAGAACCATACCATGTGCTAACCTAGAAAATGGTTGGGTCAATGTGTCAGTATCTCAACCATTGGACCAACAGCTGTACTGTTGGTTGAATTATATATATTTTCTCAACAAATTAAATAATCATGGATAAATTTGAAAAGAAAATAGAAATACGTATAATTTATGAATGCCATTTTGAAGATTTATAATCAATGTACTTTTTCCTTCTTTTTTTGTTGTCTTCTTTTTTTTCTCTTTTTTTTTTTTTTTTTTTTATTGGTAAGTTACACATGCACCCAATGGGGTCCCAATGGTTCTTGAAGCCATGAGCTCACCCTCCACCAAGAACTTATAAGGGAAGGAGGTGCTAATTGTGCTTAATTTAAAATAGATTATTTTTTACCTAAAAAATGAATAAAATGGGATGGGAGTAGTACACATATTTTACACTACAAATTCAAAACTAACCTACATAAGAAATTACACTATACAAAATTTAATTGGAAAAAATGCTGATGTAGTACCAAATCATAACCCCCATAAAAGATATTACTTGATAATTTAGTTTCCATTGACAACATAAGCATATAAGAAACCAAGACACAACATAAACATATAAGAAACCAAGACTAAAAGATTAAGGCACTTACTTGCATGTAGAATGTATTGAAGTCATTGTAGCCATCCCTGCACCAAATAACAATCATTATCAACTACTACCGATCGGTAGTGAACACAACCTTTTTTTTTTTCATTTCTAGCAAATAGAAGGCACATATACTTTTTTTGATAGGTAATAAGACTTTTATTGAGAAAAAATTGAACATCATGTTCACGATGGTCAACACTTTGAACAAGAAAACAAATGCAAGTGTCTGCAAAACCAAAGATCAATAGGGATAACATGCTCATGTGAATTGCTGCACTGGTTTCTATTATAGCTCCTGCATATAATAAAAAATGGCTGACAAGAAGCCATGACCTAAACCTAGCAAATTGCATCCACATCCTTAAGAATATTATGATAAAAGATGGAAAATTAAATGCCATACGCCTCAGTTTGAATGAACGAATCCCACCATCAAAAGATTTACATATATTATTAAAGGGGAAAAAAACAAAACAAAAAGTCCCTTAAAGACAAGAACCTCTATTTTGACCATTTGGTGTCAATTAATTGAATTTTTTTTCCAAATGTGTTTCTTTATAGATTAAAGGAATCAAAATGAAATAAAGTAAAGCTACCACATACTTTTTATAATGAGGAGCATCTCTATCTAATCGAGCAAGAGTACCGGCCAAAATGGAAACCTGTAAATTCAGAGTTAAATCAATGAAGGAACATTCATGAAAAAAAAAAAAAAAAAAAAAAAAAACCTACTATAATAAATTAAAGTCCTATAATAATATCATAGGAAGTACCAGAGGCAAATTATATGTAACATTTAGAAAGAAGGAAGCTACCACAATATTCCATTTTTATTTCTTGGCTTCGTAAGTAGCAAACATCCACCATAAATACAAACTACATGTAAGCCACCACAATCATGTTCAAGCAATAGTTTTACCAGAAGATTTATAATGCTAAATCATTAGCAACTGCACTAATCACCAAAATGGTCAACATCAAAGATGGTTTTAGCTCCTCAAATGGTTGTACCAGTAGGGTTCCTTCTAGAGACATCTTCCTTCAATGCTACCTCTTCTATTGGTTAGGAGAGAATAGAGGAAGACTGCTAAGGTCCTTAAACCCAGCTAATGTTCGACCATCTTCATTTTCTTTAAAAATTCCTTTCAGATTTGGTCTTGCTAATAGAGCAATGGTGATTGTTTCTGGAATACAACAAACTAAAGAACAACTCCAAAATTCTTAAATCAATGAAAACAACTGATTAGATCAAAAAGTTTTGTGAAGATCTGCCTATTTACTCAATAAGGACTTCTTTGTTTTAATATCCTTGGCACAATAAATACACTAATCAAAAACAGCTGATACTTAAACATCCCTTACAATTTCTCTTCTTTTGCTGTGTGTCATTTAGATATTTTATCTTCTTGCCTTTCATTAATTGTGTTAGGAACATATTTTATGTAATTGGCTAATCCTTTGACAAAATGCACTTTACTTGTAATTGGGTAGATCTATGATGGGTATAAGACTTCAAGAAACATGTTCAAGTTAAGCGTTAAAGCCATGAAAATCTGACCAAGAAACAAGTGAAGAAAAGTTGTTCATTAAAGCTCGACAGCAATCTCGATAGAAAGACTTCTATTGAGATTTAACGTTAAAGCTCGACACAAGCTGTTTTTGTCGAGACTTACAAAATCAGAATTTTCAGATCTGATTTTTGGGCCAAGCTTATGTATTTGTGTAGGGTTTCTTTTTTCACAATCCTAGACATATATAAGGCTTATTTTAAAGGCCGTCACACAAGGGAGAACACATGCAAAAAGTGCCCTAATTCATTATTCTCTCTGAAGAAACTACTACGTCTTTACATTAAGGGTTTTGTGACCAAGGAGCTTTCTGATCTTCATTATTGATGAACTGAAGAATTTTGCAGCCAACAACCTTTTCAAGTTGCTGGAGTTAGTTACGTACTGCTGGAGTTAGTTACGTACTACTAGAGTTAGTCACGTACTGGGATCCGTGCATCATTAGTTAGTCACGTACTGGGATTCGTACATTGAACGAAAAGATTGCCGCTACAATACAAGTCCAATTAGGTATTGGGATAAGGGTTCAAATGTAGGTTGGTATTTCAGGATAGGCCAGAGAGTTTGGTAAGATTCCTTATACTTATAACTGCTTGTGATTGATAATAGTGGATTCTTGAGATTGATAACCTTAAAATCACCCATTGGGGTTTTGCCTCGGTGATTTTCCCAATTCGTAAACAAATCACCCGTGTCAAATTTATTTTCCACTGCATTTAGTATAATTGGTGATTTGTTTGTGCTACCACGCTATTGCATGAAATTTGATCTAATAAAATAAACTTGGGTAATTAATTAATTAATTGCAAGGGGTCAATTCATTTTAACCCAACAAATTGTTTTCCTTTGTAAGAGATCCACATAACTTGGTGTTTTTAAGTAACGTATGCATCTTAAAGAAAACTAAAGCTTTGCTCTCATCTACAAGAGATAACTAAATGTGAGAACCTCATTAAGAGAGGTTATACTTTATTAGAATGGTGTTGCATGTGCCGGTGTAGTGGGGAGACGAAGGACCAATTTTTAAATGTACAAATACAATGGCCCTTAGTCTGTGGAGTTTTATTTTTAGGTGCTTTGAGATACATTGAGTCCTACCAGGGAAGGCGATGGAAGCCATATTTGGTTGGAGGAATTGGGTGGATAAGCATTCATCAGCTATTTGGAATATGGTTCCTTGTGGTTGATGTGGTCTATTTGAAAGGAAAGTAACCAGTGTATATTTGAAGATGTGGAGCATATAGAGAGTTTGTTGCTGGCAACTTTCTCTAGCTCTTTATTTGATTGGTCTCATGCATAGGATTTTACACATTGTGATTCTATTGCAAATTTTTTAAAATCATTGTATTTTTTTTACATAATTCTTATTTGTAATAATTCTTTAGGCTTCTTCATGTGCTCATTAAGTAGCCTTTTCTTTTTTTGATAATAAAAAGAGATAACTACAGCAAGAACTGTAACCTATCCAACAAAATACCCCCTTTCAGGGAGGTTTTAATACATTTTCTGACATCTACAACAGAACCTAGTATGCAGATATGATTATACATAATACATGTCTTCATTACAAGAGAACATCAAACCTTAGGTTTGCTTTAACTAGAACCAAGCAAGACACGCATCCATCTGCTAAACTTTCATTAGTTTCTCACCTCCAATGATATCAAACAATCAGTATACATATTTGAACAATGTTTTCATGCACATAAGCGCAAATATAGCAATACTTCAGACCTAAGTTGCATGGACACGGACACGGACATGGACACGGGGATACGGCAATTTTTGAAAAATTAGGACACGACACGGCGGGGACACGGCGGTTAAATAATTAATTAAAATTTATATTTAGGCATATTTTTAAATATTTTTAGACATAAAATACGTTTATGTCTAGAATTTAAATTATATAGGAACTATAAATAAGTAAACTAACACCCAAAGTAATACAATAATACACATAAAATTATTTAATTTAACTTTAATAAATAAAATTATAACAGTAGCATAACACACAACAACAAATTTATAATAACTTATATAAATAAAAAAATTAAAAAAAAAAAAATAGGACAGAGCACCCACGGGCCACGGCAGCAGTGAAAAAAAAAAAAAAAAAAAAAACAAAACGCAACTTATATTATATAATGCGTTATAACAGTACACCCAACCCATTCACCAAATATCTGAAAGAAAGAATGAAAAAAAAAAAAAAAAAAGAGAGCAGAGAAAGAGATGGGACCTGCTCAGTTGTCCACGCCGAGAGAGAGAGAGAGAGAGAGAGATCGGAAGGACAGAGGGGAGAGAGCACGGCGACAGAGCTCGCCGATCTAACTCCGGCGAGGGAAGAGGGCAGCGGCAGGCTGGCAGCGACAGAGGGAGGGTGGGTTGAGAAGAAGTGAACAACTTGAGTGATAGCTGTTGGAGGGTTAATGTTTCAACTTTCAGACTCTAAACTTGCCTTAATGTTTTAGGGTTATCACGAAATCAACGGAATAGGTAAGTCCACCTGTCAAAATCTGTGTTTTTTCTCTTTTTTTTTTTCACTGCTGGCGTGTCGGACGCGTCGGAGCCGCGTCGGCGCCGTGTCTGAGCCACGTCGGAGCCGTGTCGGCGCCGTGTCGGAGAATCGGAAAAAAAAAAAAAAAAGAGACACTGCCGGACACCGGAATCCGGCGCGTCGTACCCGTTCCGGTGTCCGACACGTGTCGGACACGGACACGACGCCAAAAATGGCGTGTCCGTGCAACCTAGCTTCAGACTGGCCTTTTGGTACACCAAAAATTTAAATTTAAGCCACAATTTTGTGTTATCATTTAATTAAAATTATATAAAGAGGGAGGGGCGGTTAATCAGTAATTACTATTTGCCTAATTTCAGCATTTTCAGGTATCTCCCAAAAGATAGTATGTATTAAAAGTGATTTCCAGTCCAAATGAATACCTTTTCACCGCTATCATTACCAACAACCCTGATTTCCAGTCCAACACAAGCAGCCTCAGGGGCAAGAGGAATCTCCTCGTAATTCAGAAACTGGATTGCACCAGGATCATAACGAAAGAAGCCAAAATCATGGACCTAGAAAAATGTTCACATAAAGTTATATCACCATTGACATACACAATGAAAGAAGCCAAAAGAAAGATAATGCTGAAACTTGAATGATTTGTCTATTATTCATGTCAGCATGAGGATTTTTTATTTATTTATAAATATGTCAGCATGAGGAAGATAATATATACACATTAATGGAAACACTGTAGAAGCTAGCTACAGTGTTTATCATGTTGAGAGGAAACAAACTTAACTCTTTAAGTGAATAGCTCTTAAACTCGCAACATTCTGAAAGTTATATTCAAAGTAAATAAATGTGGAAAGAAACAGAAATATATGGACCAAAAAAAGTGGCCAGCTCCCCTTTGTGGTAGCATTTTTAACTAACTTTTCTTTTTTATAAGATGCTGACTTGAGTCAGATAGCAAAATTCAGGGATATTCTTCGTTATTTGGAAATGAATCAGGTTTGAAGATTAATTTGGAAAATTCTGAGATGGCACTGGTGGGGGAAGTGACCAATTTGGGAGAATTAGTTACTTTGTTGGGATGTAGACAATCATCGCTTCCTATGAAATATTTGGGTCTTCCCTTAGGTGCTAAATTCAATGAGAGGACATTTTGGAATCCTATTCTTGAGAAGTGGGAACAGAGGTTAGCGAGTTGGAAGCAGCTCTATCTATCTAAAGTGGGTAAGGTCACTTTGATTAAAAGCACACTCTCAAGTTTGCCTACTTTCTTTCTCTCTTTTCCCCATTCTGGTGGAGGTGAATAATCGTATTGAAAAGCTACAGAGAAATTTCCTATGGAGTGGCATTGGTGAGGATCATAAATTTCATCAAGTTAATTGGGATCAAATTTGTTAACCAGTAAGATATGGGGGGTTTGGGATAAGGAACCTGAGAAGATTTAATCAAGCTTTGCTAGGGAAGTGGTTGTGGAGATATGGGAACATGAGGGAGCTTTTTGGAGGAGGGTGATAAGAGGCAAAGTATGGGAATGAATGGGGCAATGGTGCACTAAAAGTGTTACAGGTCCCAATGGTGTGAATCTTTGGAAATCTATAAGATAGGAATGGTTGACCTTTTCCCAGTTTCTTCAGTTTGATGTGGGTGATGGTACTAGAGTGAAATTTTGGCATGACATTTGGTGTGGTGATTGCCCACTTAAGGTGGTTTTCCCAGAGCTATTTAGTGTCAGTTGTGTTAAAGATTTCTCAATAACTAAGGTTTTACATCTCTCTAATGGGATGCCCCATTGGGATGTTCCATTATCTAGACCGGTCCAAGATTGGGAGTTGGAGTCACTGCTTACATTTATGGATCTAATCTATTCCAAGGTTGTTAGGGGTGAGGGGATGCATAGGCTTTGTAGGAGACCTACCAAAAGTTGGATTTTTGAGGTGTAAGGTTAATATCACTCTTTATCTTCATCTAATGGCATGTTGTTTCCTTGGAAAGTGGTGTGGCAATCTAAGGTCCCTATAGGGTTGCCTTCTTTTCTTGGACTCGTGCATTAGGGAAGATATTATCTACTGACAATTTTCGGAAGAGAGGTATTATTGTATTGGATTGGTGCCACATGTGTAAAAGGTGTGGGGAGTCAGTGGATCATCTTCTTCTTCATTGTCTTATAGCTTACAAGTTGTGGACAATGGTGCTGTCTATTTGGACTCCAATGGCTTATGCCAAAGAGGGCTATTGATATATTTGCAGCTTGGCAAGGTACTTTCAGCAAGCATAAAAATATTTCTTTTTGGAAGGCTATGCCACATTGCATCATGGGGTGTATTTAGCAAGAAAGGAATGCTAGAATTTTTGAGGGAAATGAACTATCTATCCTTGAAATCAAATCCTTTTTCTTTTGTACCTTGTTAGATTGGAGTGCTGATTATCACTTTCCGCTTTGTTTTTCTCTTTTAGATATGATTGAGAATAGTAATTTGAGAGATTGATTTTTTTCCTTCTCTCTGGATACACCCCCGATGTACTTGGTTTGTTTATTTTTAATAAATAAAAAAATTGTTACTTATCAAACAAGAAAAAAGTAATTAAATTTTATTAAAGAAAAGGAACTACCTTATATACACAAACAATAGTCCTAAAGAGACATAATCAATTAAAGTTACACTTTAAAAAAAGAGAATCAATTAAACCCACAACTGAATGTATCTTACTATGGCCCAAAAAAAGGAGACCACTAAAACAATATTATTAGGAAATATGATTTCAGCTAAAAACCAAGGCATACCCTCAAGAATGCATTGGTTTCTCCTCTACCAAGTCCATAATAGGCATAACAGCGCTGAGTTCCAAACATATGAAGAATGTTTACCAAAACAATTCCTACATCCAGAATGTAATTAAAACAATTTTGGAGATTTCAACATTACTCATCAAACCATGTTGAAGAAGAAAAAGAAAAAGAGAGATATTTTACAGAAAAGGAGATGGAAAATCAAGAATCTCAGCGCTTAGACTATTTCATTACACTTATATGGGAGAGATGGTTACAATAGGATAAGGAATATTACGATGTTGACAGCTGGCAGGGACACCCAAACCAGGTATAAGTCAACAATTTATGGGCAATGTCACAATGCAACAACAAAAGATCTATGGTCTTACCACTCCTTGTGCACATAGAACATTTAATCAGGACCCTCACTGCTTGGGATATTAGAGTAATAGAGATCAAACAAAGAGTCAACCGACAACAATTTCCAATCGTTAACATAGCGAACAAACACTTAATATTTCATGAGCATGTCGTTTCGTCAATCAAAAATCACCAAGTGAAATCTAACTAAACTAAATCATCCTTATTAATTGTAATTACATACAATTCAAGATGCATTTTTATTAGAGGTCGATTTTTACACCATGCATCATGCCAAAAACTCACCCCTATTACCATCCCCTACCACATACTGAACATACCCTGCAAATTTATCCCAACCCATCCTAATGCTTCTCCATATGCGATGACCATGAATACACCTTACCTCATCTCTATTCCTCACCATATTTGAAAGCTAAAACCCATTTTCACAAATGAATAGTTTCTTCTCCATATCTCCATAGCCATTTGCCCAACAAAGCTTGATTGAAAGCGCACAACTTACACGCTCCCAACTCCCCCCCAACTCTGAAATTTAAAGCTTCCTTAAGCACAAACACCAATACCCAATTTCACACCCACAAATCAAAATTAAATCTCCAACGAGATATGCTTGTAAAGCACCCAAAAGTAGCTTCTTTAGCACAAACACCATGTTCCTCAAGAACCCAAACCCAATTTCACACACACCCAGAAATGAAAACTAAATCTTCATCAAGAAATGCTGGTAATTTTGCAAGATTGTTGATAAAGAACAAGTATTGAAGAAGCAGAAAAAGAAAGAGTGGAGACTCACAGGATCTCTATATATAGGATGCACCGGAACTTCTTCACGGTTAACAAACATAGCCTCTGCAACCACAGGTCCTACAAAACCGAATACAAAGAAAATGAATATAACATAAAGGGAATTCAATTTCCTCACAAGAATCAAAAGAGAGAGAGAGAGAGAGTTCAACACCACCGTACCGGGCTTGACGACATGTCGGTTAGTGAGAACGATGCCGCGGCGCTTATCGACGACGAAGCCGGTGGCGTAGCTGGCGCCGGCGGACTCGGTGTCGAAAGCGCGACATGCGTTGGTGCGGAGGACGACGACGGCGGGGACGACCCTGCCGAGCGCCCTCCTCCAATCCTCGGCCGTGGCGACGTTCTCGCGGAGCGGCGGCGGCGGGTCGATTTCCATGCTCAGGTCGCTGTCGACCTTGATCGACGAGTCCGACTCAGTTCCCAACCTCTCCATTGGATCCCCCATTGAAAACGAAAATGAGAGCAAAAGACAGAGAGAGAGAGAGAGAGAGAGATGTGAATGTGTGTGAGAGTTGAGTTTTAGGGTTTCAATGAATGAGAGTGATGAGTCCAAAAGAGGAGTTCGTATTATTTGAGTTAAGACTTTTTGAGAGAGAGAGTTGAGTCTTTCTTCTTCTTCTTCTTCTTTATCTATTATTTATTTATCGTTTTGTTTGTTTTGTTTGTTTATTAGCCTTTTTTTGGTTTGGTAGTGATGACTTAAAAAGTCAGGGCTGCCTGACTCCAAGGTACGGGATGCGTCACGCTCACAGACATGGACGGCTAATCACCTTTGCTTTCTTTTAATTCTTTTTTTGCACTTTTCAATTTTCAATTTCTTCACTAAACAATGACCTTTCACAAGCATGCTTTTTGCTTGATTTTTTTTTTCTTTTTTTTTAAATATTATTTTTTTCAGTTTACTTTTTAATTACCTTTTGAATAAATTGATTAAAAAAAATAGTAAGTTAAGATTTTTGTCAACCTTTTTAAGTTTTAATAAAAGGTCATGTTAACAATGCCTTTAAAGTAATTATTAATAAATTATAAAATGAAATTTTTTACACTATTTTTATGGAAAATATAAAAAATTATCAATAACATTTATAATTTTATCATACTCTCAATAAAATGTTTCTGAAAATAGCTAAGGTATTGGTTAACATTTTCTTGTTACAAAACTCATGGATGTTTATGTATGAATATATCTGTAATTGGAATAATTTATATATTAAAAATGTAGTAGCCCAGAGACATTTATGTATGAATGTAAGTCATCAAACCAAATTATGTTAGTTCTTAATTCCACTTTTTTCTCTCTCATCTTTTTGTCACTATCAACTAACGACAATGATTGTTATGCTAGGAATAAGAGGAAATTTTAAAGTCCATTTACAGTGAAGTAAATGGTGTAATAACATAAGTAAAAAAAAATGTGCTTTTTAAGAAAAGCACAAACTAAAGATGGCAAAAATCTCTTGGCCTACATTGCCTCAAGTGGAATTTCCTTTTCTTGAAGATAGGGTTATGTGAGGATAGGTTTTACTCAACCTGTCTTATCTTTTTTTTACCCCACCTCTAATGTGTATATACATATTTGTATTTAGTATATTTAAATTAAATATATTAAATTTTTATACATTTTTTGCATACAAGAATTGGATCCAAACCTAGTCCATAGCAAAATACATCCAACTTGCCGCACTCTCGTCCAACAAATTTTTTCCAATTTTTTTAAAAAAATAAATAAATATAGTAAGAACAAGACACTCTTGAATCAACCCCAACCTACCTTGTTGTCATCCCTAGCATGTGCCAACCATCCTATATATGACTGATTTTCTAAGAAACTCATGTGCACTTTTACGATATTCAAGGTTCAGTCCAATCAGACATGACCAATTTTTTTTAACAAAAAGGAATGCAATGTTTGCATTTTACACCAAATCCAAAAGATATAAACATAAGTTAATGATCAAAATCTCTTTCTCGGTGAGCCATTGCTTTCAACAAAATGATTGGCTTGTCAAAATTAGCATCTAGCGTTCTTAAAAAACAAAAAATATATATATACTATTTTGATATATTAAAAAGTTGCTTTATTTCTTTTTACACATTATTTTATAATACACTTCAAATTACATATTCTATTCTTTAACTACTTTATTTAAATATAATTTATTTACTCTTTTTAAATAAGAAAGATATTTTGTATGGAGAGAAAGTTTGAATAATAAAAAAAGTACAGTTAGTGACATAACGTCACTATAATAAATGCCAAATTTATTTAGCAATTGACACGTTTCTTGAAAGTGATATTTTTTGTCTTTGGTATGCTCAAAATTATTTTTAGCATTTAGCAGACCTATACTTGTGCTTTAGTCACTATTTACTAGTTTTATATATAGGGTTGTGTCACAACAACTTTTTGACTTTTTTTTACAGTTTTTTTGTCTTTATTTGTAATTTTATGTCATTTTTTCAATGTGGGCCAATTTTATAAAAAGAAAAAATATTAAAATAATTTATAGGATCAGTCTTATATAATTTTCTTTTATTTATCTATTTTTTTACTAAATGAGAACCACTTTAATACAACCTTTAACTTTAGGGTGGGCCAATTTTTTTTAATCTAACTTTTTTATTTAACTACTACGTATTTTGATATATATTACTTTTACTAGCATTATGACGATTGTGCACTGTCTACAATGCATTGAATGAGTTGTATCATTTAACTAGTTCTAATTTCTAAATTTGATGAACTTCTCCTGAATTTGAGCACACTGTCCCATTTTCTATTTTTAGCATAGTACCTTAATTTTGCATTCAACTCCTGGCTGATTATATTCTCTCATGGTACATAATAAAAAGGGGAATCATAATGGAGTAATTTATTTTCTGACAATAAAAGAAACAATTTATTACCACCCCTTACTTTGACTAATATGGCATTATAAGAATCATTGATCAGACATCAAAATTTTAAATGCACTAAGCAGTAAGGCACGTCTCATAATTTTTAATCCTCATCTTCATTCACAACTTACCATTATGTTGCTTTACCATTGTCTTGCTTTTTAAAAAAAAATGATTACATTGATTTCTAATTTTGTTAGATTATGATGCCACGTGCATGCCAAATCTTGGATGAATTAATGACTATAAGTACACTCTTTATGAAAGTTAAAGACAAAATGCAAGAATCTAGGGAGAACTTTTTATGTTTCTAGTTTCTTAATTTGAAGATAAGATGAGATATGTTTGGGTATATATAGAATAAATTAAATTCTATAAGGATAGGGTGTAAAACCTATGTTTTACACTATCCAATAAATGATTGCTACGACATAATTTTACTTAAAATTAAATACATCCTACCATACCTAATAACATTTCAATAAATTCTCAATTTGGTTGGATTTATATATGGGTATTAGAATTAATTGAGTGCGATTGCGTTTATTCTTAAATATGTGATAAGATAATGTGGCATGTTGGGATTAGAGAGATAAAACATAAATTTACATCACATTCTTATAGAATTTAATCTCATACTAGAAATTCACTGCATAAATAATTATAAAAGAGTTTAAATTTAATAAGAATTTGGTGTAAAACCATATATTTATACCCACCACTAATATCTTGCCGCATCAGATTTGTGATGACTTAAAAGTAAGTGCTGCCTAACTTCAAGGTAGGGGATGCATCACTCATGCACTCAGACATGGAGGGCCCATCACCTTTGCTTTCCTTCAGTTAATTAGGTAATCTTTTAATTCTTTTTTTTTTCAATTTTCAATTTTCAATTACATTAAACAATGACCTTTCACATAATGCTTTTAGCTTGATTTTTTTCTTTTTCTTTTTAATATTATTTTTTTTCAGTTTACTTTTTAATCACCTTTTGAATAAATTGATTAAAAAAAATTAAAACTTTTGTCTCACTTTTTTTTTTTAAAGAGAATTTCAACTCAAGGGCCACCTGACTCCGAGGAAGGGGATGCGTCACTCATGCGCTCAGACATGGAGGGCCAATCACCTTTGCTTTCCTTCAATTAATTAGATAATCTTTTGATTCTTTTTTTTTTCAATTTTCAATTTTCAATTACATTAAACAATGACCTTTCACAAAATGCTTTTAGATTATTTTTTCTTTTTCTTTTTAATATTATTTTTTTCAGTTTACATTTTAATCACCTTTTGAATAAATTGATTAAAAAAAATTAAGACTTTTGTCTCACTTTTTTTTTTTTTAAGAGAGTTTCAACTTAAGGGCCACTTGACTCCGAGGTAGGGGATGCGTCACTTATGCGCTCAAACATGGAGGGCCAATCACCTTTGCTTTCCTTCAATTAATTAGGTAATCTTTTAATTCTTTTTTTTTTTTTTTCAATTTTCAATTTTCAATTACATTAAACAATGACCTTTCACAGAATGCTTTTAGCTTGATTTTTTCTTTTTCTTTTCAATATTATTTTTTTCAGTTTACATTTTAATCACCTTTTGAATAAATTGATTAAAAAAAATTAAGACTTTTGTCTCACTTTTTTTTTTTTTAAGAGAGTTTCAACTTAAGGGCCACCTGACTTCGAGGTTGGGGATGCGTCACTCATGCGCTCAGACATGGAGGGCCAATCACCTTTGCCTTCCTTCAATTAATTAGGTAATCTTTTAATTCTTTTTTTTCAATTTTCAATTTTCAATTACATTAAACAATGACCTTTCACAGAATGCTTTTAGCTTGATTTTTTCTTTTTCTTTTTAATATTATTTTTTTCAGTTTACATTTTAATCACCTTTTGAATAAATTGATTAAAAAAAACTAAGATTTTTGTTTCACTTTTTTTTTAAAGAGAGTTTCAACTTATTGCATCCGCTCTTGATAATAGCTCTTTATTATTAGAATAATACACCAATCGGTTTTTTATGTAGGCAAGGATTGAATTTCAAATCTCTTATTCAACCATAAAAAATTTTACCAGTTGAGTTAACTAGAACCCATGACAAAGCAAGAAAGTTTCAACACCACTTTTATGGGAGATATAAAAAGTTGTTAACAATATTTATTATTTTATCATTTTCTCAATAAAAATGTTTCTAAAAGTAGCTAGGGCATTGGTTAACATTTCCCTTTAACAATAAGCTACTAAGCTCGTGGACGTTTATGTATGAATATATTTGTAATTGGAATAATTCATATATTAAAGATGTAGTAGCTCAGGGACTTTAATGTATGAATGTAAGCCATTAAGCCAAATCATGTTAGTTCTTAATTTCGCTTTTTTCTCTCTCATCTCTTTGTCACTATCAACTTCCAACAATAATTGTAATGCTATGAATAAGTGGAAATTTTAAAGTCCATTTATAGTTAAGTAAATGGTGTAATCTACTAAAGAGAACATAAGTGAAAAAATGTGTGTTTTTAGAAAAGCACAAACCAAGGATGGCAAAAATCTCTTGCCCTACATTGCCTCAAGTGGATTTTCCTTTTCTTGAAGACAAGACTATTCGAGGACAGGTTTTGCTCAACCTGCCTTACCTTCTTTTGCCCCATCTCTAATGTGTATATACATATTTGTATTTAGTATAATTTAAATTATATTTGTTAATTTTTTATATATTTTTTGAATATATTTTATTACTCTCTCCCAATTACCTGCTCTCTCTCTCCATTTTTCTTTTATCCTAAAAACTTCATTACTATCAAAACCACCTCATTAGGGATAGCAAAATGGCAAAAATTGGGTCTAGACTTCAAGTGCATAAAATAATTGGATCCAAACCAAGTCCATAACAAAATACCTCCAACTTGCCGCACTCTCGTTCCACAAATTTTTTTTTCCAATTTAAATAAAAAAATATATTAATAAGTAATTTATTTTCTGACAATAAAAGAAACAATTTAATTCTACCCCTTGCTTTGACTAATATGGCATTACAAGAATCACTGATCAGACATCAAAATTTTAAATGCACTAAGCAGTAGGCAAGTCTCATAATTTTAATCCTCATCTTCATTCACAACTTACGAGTATGTTGCTTTTTTTTTTTTTTTTTTAAATAAATGATTATATTGATTTCTAATTTTGTTAGATTATGATGTCACGTGCATGCCAAATCTTGGATGAATTAATGGCTATAAGTACACTCTTTATGAAAGTTAAAGACAAAATGCAAGAATCTAGAGAGAACTTTTCATGTTTCTAGTTTCTTAATTTGAAGATAAGATGAGATGTGTTTGGGTATATACTAGCAATTCACTAGATAAAGTATTATCCACCCCCAAATTCTGCAGATCTCCAAAGTCATCTACCAACTAAGCCAACGTTGGTGTCTTCTGCTCTTATTGCATAGTGTAATTCACAAGTTTTACACCACATTCTTATCAAATTCGATCTCATTATAAAATGATGATTGGCCAATGCATATGGAAACTGTGGCCTTTACAAATTACAGTTTCATGTTTTGTGCACTTTGCAATTAGAATCACTCTTGTAATAAGATAATTCAATGTATGGCAAATAACATAACTAAATAGCATTTAGAAAATTAATATCAAGAAAATAAGTCAACGATAGAAAATTCTTTAGTGCAAATCTCAAATGAATATTTCCTTTTAGAAAGATTTTTACAAATTAAATTTGTTCGTGTCCGTCCAATCCCAATTAATACAGGATCAAAGGGATTTACATATGAATAATCACTTACACATATTCATTTATTTAGTTCTATATACAATATCTCTTGATCCTCAAAAATAAATTATTATATACACACACAATATCTTTTGAATTATTACAATTTCACAAAATATTTCATAATAAATAATTATTGAAGTGGTAAGTTGTTAATGTCAAATGATGAATTGATGTCAATGGTTGGCCCAAATGAGAACCAACTTGTCAACTCAGTTATTGTGAAAAATATTATGAAAATTGTTGTGATTGGAGTGTTACTCTTCCATATATGTTCTCCATCTCATTGATTATTTGAATACTGAAATATAATAAAAAAAATTTGACATATAAATTTTTTCTCATTCTGGGTATGACTTTCATCTAGTACTTCAATGCATTGTATGAGACATTAGGCCAATACATGACTGTTTTAGAGTAATACATGGCTGTTTTAGAGTACATGTCGTGTCCACTTCGTCTCTATTACACAAGAACACTGGAGGTAAATTGAACACTCTTATTTAAAAAAAAAAAAAGACCCTGAGCAGAAGATCATTCATATAAAGAAAAATAAGTCTATCAACATTAAAAACACAAAAAATAAAAATCCCTGAGAAAACGAAGTGGAAGAAAATTACTATGGCTGAACTAAAACCGAATGGCCAGGCCTTGGTTTATTTCACAAATCCAAAATCTATTTTAATAATCAGCCCTTTAATTTACACCTAACAAAACCGTGAGTAGCAATGTAATTCTGAGTTATTGAAAGTAGCAATGTAATTCTAAGTTATTTTAGCTTGAAACACAATTTTGTCATAACTTAGATGAGGCAAATTGTGAGTAACTGTCTATTACTTTGACATAAATCTATCGTTTTTTTTCTTCATCATTCATAGTCACTTACATCAAAATTGTCTCCGTTGATTTTCTCTGCACTTAATTAGCTGAAGTACCTCTGAGGAATGACCCACTCCGAACTAAGTCCTTAAGAGGCATGTCTGTGGATCTTATTAGATTATAAGCAAATGCTCCAGCAATTGCTCCAATAATTGGCCCAACTACATAGACCCATAATCCTTTATAGACATGTTTTACAACGGCAGGCCCAATGCTCCTTGCTGGATTCATTGAAGCTCCTGAAATTGGCCTGCAAACATTTTGTTCTAAATTGTGTTAGCTAGAGCAATCATTGTCTGTTTACTGTTTCGAACTAGAAGCAGCTTTTTGCTGATTACTTTTTTTTTTAATGTTTTTTTTTTTTTAGGAAACAAACACACACAAGAAATTTTTTTTTTGAATGTTAGTTAAAGTCTACCAAGCTTTCAAAATTTTGATATAAATGAACAAATTAAAAATTTAAAAGAAAAAAAACTTGAGTTGTGACAAACTGACTATGAATTCAAATCAGTTTTGTTACTTTCTTACTTTTATTGTTTAAATTTTGAGATTTCAAAAGTTTATATGACACAATATTATAAAGTCAATAAAAAATTAAAGTATTCGGTTTTATATGGTAATCCTATATTATAAAATAGGCTAAGGATGCAAAAATAAATTCAAAACCTGTAAAATTAAGACACACATCAAAGTAAGTAATATGATATATGTAATCTAGTAATTTTATGATATATCCACGTTGACATAACATTTAACAACCAAGTCATGGAGTAAAAAACAATCAAAAAAATAAATAAAAAAAACGTTAAGAATAATGTTTTTGTGTGGTTTTTGGTCGAAGACTTGAAGTTTTTCTTTTGTGTACGTTTTCTTTTGTTACACAACATAAGCAAAATTTATAAACCAAGAAAAAAAAAAATGAAGAAAATCAAATTTTGAGTGCGAGGTCCTTTCCAATTAAAAATATGGGACTTTACGTTCAAATTAGAAATAAGGAGTAAGGACCTTTCGTTAATTATCACATAATAAAGAATTACCCATCAACGAAGACATTTAATAGTATATAATTACTTATTATCAAAGAATAGAGAATTACCCCGCAACTAAAACATTCAATAGTATAGTCATTCCAGTGACAATCCCTCCTAGTTCACCTGTCTGTCGAACAAAAAACAAAAATAAATAAATAAATGGAATTTATTGACTTACAAACGTGTTTGATTTTTTTTTTTTAATTTTTTTTTGAAATTCGAAAGTTGATTAACATATAGTTGTAGGGAGAAAAAATAAAATTTTAAAAAACCGTTTATAAGCAAATAAGTTAGAACTCTGAACAAAAAAGTATTTACCAAATGCGACACTTAGATAATAAAAAAAAAGGAGGGGGAGGGGGATAGTCAATTAAAAGTAGTTTTTGTCAGCTTGAAGCTTTTTCTCATCCTCTATTTCGAGGCTTAGAAAATGAGTAATATCACAAATACATTATTCTTTACAATTGCAGAGTTGACATGTTGTCCCTATAATGCTCAACGAAATAAGTTAATTAGTATTTTATGTGTTTGAGGAAAAAAAAAAAAGTTTAGTATTTTATGTGTGAAAAATGAAATTACAGTGTGTAAAGTAACAAATATCAAGGTATATTTGGAGTACATACTGCTCTGTCGTCTGTGCCAACACCAGAGATGACAAACAACAAGAGGAAGGATATCACAATTTCCAGAACTAAGGATTGACAGTTCGATCCAACTGGTACAGTTCCAAAGTAAGCATTAGGGGTTACATCAAACACTAGAGCCAAAGTGCCACTAGCAAGAATTGATCCCATTAGTTGAGCTACAATGTACAGAGGAACCTGCAGTATACAATTAATGGCAAATCATGTTCTATGTATTTATAGATATTATCCAGCAAATATTGTGACATGTGTTCCCTATCACATTTAGAGGAAAAATACTATTACTGTCAATTACTTGTAAGCATTTACAATGTATTAGAATTTGAATTGGGGATGAGAAATAATTGGCAATCTATATACTATAACTAGGAAATTTGGATGAATTCTTGTGGCCTAAATGTTTGATTTATATAGGAAGCAGTTTTAATTTGCAAGAAAAATAGTTAATACATTCCTTTTTTATAATAATGACTGAATACAATTTTAAAGGAATAAAAGTCCTCCAAGTGTGTGAACTCATCGCAAATTTTTTTATATTCCATCAATTATAGTATGTCATAATCAAGAGTCTTGTAACTCAATTAGCTATTCCTAATTGGAAAAAAAAAAAAATCTTTATATGTCTATATTTATTTATTTATTTTTTAACTTTGTTTACTTTATAATGTATGGACTGTGATTAATAGAGCATAAATTCTATTTGGAGTATAATCTAGAACATAGAATTTTTATTCCTCTATCATATTAGGGTGGGCCCTTGAGAAGAAGACTGACCTGCTTGTAAGGGAATCGGCGAAAGATGGCAAAAGTGATAGTGACTGCCGGATTAAAGTGAGCTCCAGAAATATGACCAACAGAATAAATCATGACCATCACAATCAAACCCCACGTTACACATATGCCTGGAAACGTGACCGACCCATAGATCTTGTTCACAACAACTGATCCACAACCAGCAAATATCACAAAATAAGTACCAATGACTTCTGCAATCAACTGCAAATAATCCAACAATATAGAGACACTCAATTTGGTTAGACAATTAGAGAATCTAAAAGTATGTTTTAAAAACTCAAAACATTGTTTTACAACAACAACAACAACAACTCCTTATACTTTTTTTACAAAAGTTTATTTTAAAGCCAAAATATCTTTTTGCAACAGTTTATACAAACGCACATTTAAAAGACATCTTTATATTTGAGAAATTAAAAGAGAGATAAAGAGAGAGGAAGAGGAACACTTATTTTTTATTGACTATACCTTTTGTGTGATTGTTACTGTTGAAGGTGATGAGCAAAGACCAAAGACACAATTGGTTTTGTCTGTGGTCTTTGTAAATTCCTCTTCTACGTGATCAACAGTTATTCTGGCCATTGTTATGAAAAAAAAGTTACAATCTTCTGAGAAAGAAAGTTTTGAAGAGCATAGAGTAGTGAAAGTCGTTTGCCCTACTTAGGTAGACTGAAGTGGTTTAATGGGGTTTTGAAGATAAGATAAGGATGTTTTCATTTGGATATACTTCGGAGAAAAAATCGTAAATTTAGTTGTGGCAAAGCAGCCAGGTCTGTGGATTAATTAATAAATACACCCTTGATTTTAAATGGTAATTAATAATTAATTAATAGAATTTCATTTTTTTTATTTGTATATCAAAAAACGTGTTAAAAGTGGAATTTAGTCAATTCACCCTATAATTGGAATTGGCTTTAATTTTTTTTTTTTTGGGGATACATTGATATTTGAGGGTGAGGAAATTTGAACAATAAATATTTTCATTGAAAATATTAAAAAGTACTGAGTCACAACTTACAAGACATTTATCTTTTACTTTTAGTACTAACTAAAAGGATAAACACATCATTTTTTGCTTGATAAAAAATTAGCATGATGCTGTAATAGATCAAGCAAGTAGCTCCTGCATTCACGAGGAAGATCAACATTAAATATGATTTTTTTTCTAAACATGGAATTTTTGTTTTTGAGAATCATCTAAATATGGAACTTTTTTTTGATGAAAAGTTTTGAAGAATTTCAATCCAAACATGATTTTTTTTTTTTGTTGAAAGAGAGTTTCAACCTATGACTCAAATCTCTTATTCAACTTTCAGAGACTTTATCAGTCGAGTTAATTAGAATCCACTAAATATGAAATTTGATTATTACTATTGTGTGTTTAAAACTTTATTTGTATTTATATTTAGTTGACTTCTTAAATGTTGCTGCTTATTCGTTTGAAAGTTCACATTTTTTCCATGTGAGTATTGTAATATATATATATATATATATATATTTAATTGAATTCAAATTCCCTATATTTACACCTTTCATTAAAATAGATAGTTTCCAGTTTCCACACACAAACGTATAAAATTATGAGAATTTACAAGCTTATGAAGCAAAATATTATATGGTCAACTAAAAGTCAAATGTCTTCAATTTTATACATATTATATTGATTATAGATCATAGATATAGACTAGTTAGTAATTTAGCAAAAAATATATAAACTAGTTAGTAATCCATATATATAATGAACAAAAAAATTTAACAAAATATGATTTTCTTTCTAATATGAATTTTGATAGTTGAGGTAATTATTAGTATGCATTTATTATAGTTGATGTTTATTTTCTATTCTACCATTAAAGAAAATATGATTTGTCAATACTCTACAAAAATTTTAAACATAAAATAGAACTTAAGTGATATATATTTATTTTTACATGGAAAACCGAAGATATTTGAATTTTTGTTGACCTTATAAATTTTTTTTCTGTACATGCTTGTGAAATCTCATAGTTTTACATGTCACTATTCGAATATATATAGATAAATTGGTTATAAACCCGTGTAATGAACAAAAATGCTATTGGAAATGAGATCTAGTAAAGATATTTTGGTTTAATTTTCTTATTTAGTTGAATATATAAACCTTTTCTTTTTGGAAGTTTGAGATGTTGTAAGTTTTATTTTTTTGATAGACTGAGATGTTGTAGGTTAGAGAATGTTTTAATCATCATATGATTTTAGTTTTGCAAGAAAACTTTGCATAAATGCATAATATTCTTAGAAACAAGAGATGGCCTTAATGATATACCAATGGTGTTTAACTTTAGTTTTTGCAATGTTTTCTAACCTAGTTTATCGATTTTGCCTTTACTTCTATATCTCCATATGTTTAATTCATGTAATCATGACTTCTTTTCTTAATAAAATATAAATTACCCCCTTTAATTTAAATGAATTTTATTTATGTCTCTAAATTTTTTTTCAAGTCCATATTTTAAAATTTATTTTTGTTATCAAGTTCGTCATTTTGTTCATTGTCCTTTGTAAAATTGTTTTTAACCTCTTAGAGCATTAGAATTGGAGAATGTTAATGTCATATGTAAGGTGTATTTAGCATTTTAAATTCCAAAACGCACTACATCACAGAATGCTAAAGGCAAGTATTGCAAATTTTTTGCAATACTTGTTACAGTGCAATTCTATCTTTAGAATTGCAGTGTAGCAGTATTGTAAAAATAATAATAATATTTTAAGCTACTTTTCCCCCGAAATTTCTCTCTCCTCCCTCATTATTTCTATTCTCTTCTCTTTCTTCATTCTCTCTTTCTCATTTGCTCTCTCCTCTCTTCAAACCCAAATATCATCCTCCTCCCAACATCAACATCACACATGACAGTGGAGGAAACGTTAATCTGGGTTAATCAACGATGGAGGAAACGTTGATCTAGCGACGGTAGTGGCGGTGGTGTCTGGGTTTTGATCGGGTTGATATGGGTTTTTTTTTTTTCCCCCTGTTGTGATCGGGGTTGATCGGCGGTGTCTGGGTTTTTGTTCCGGTGGGATTTTGGTGGTTGATCTGGGTTGATCAATGATGGAGGAAACGTTGATCTAGCGCCGGCGTTGTCTGGGTTTTGATCGGGGTTGATCTGGGTTTTTTTTTTTTTTTTTTTTTTTTTTTTTTTTTTTCCTGTTGTGATCGGGGTTGATCGGCGATGTCTGGGTTTTTGTTCCGGTGGGATTTTGGTGGTTGATTTGGGTTGATCAACAATGGAGGAAACATTGATCTAGCGACAACGGTGTATGGGTTTTGATCGAGGTTGAACTGGGTTTTTCTTTTTCTTTTTTTCTTTTTTTTCCTGTTGTGATTGGGGTTGATCGACGGTGTCTGGGTTCATGAGTTCCTCTGTGTTCATCAATGGCTGCGGGCCTGCTGAAATAGGTTTGGGTTTTCTAATTGTGTAATGTGTATGATGAGAGGCAGAAGCATTCTGGTGGTGGTGTGGTGGTGGTGGTGGTGTGGTGATTGATGGTGATGGAGCCGCGGAGGTGGTGGTGTGGTGATTGATGATGGTGGAACTGTAGAGGTGTGGTGTGGTGATGGTGGAGCCGTTGGAATCATGCCAAGTCTAAAAAGTCTGAAAAAAACTAATGGTTGGAAAAAAATAATAAAGAAAGATTAAAAAATAGAATTTTGGGACGTGAGAGATATTATAAAATAGTATGATATAATGATAAAGTGATTTTTTGAAATGGTAAAATAGAGTAAAATTATAATTTTCCAATACTAATGCTCTTACAAAATGACATAAATTTTACTTCTACGCAAGCTTTATTGTTTTATACTATCTAATTCTTTTTAATATTAAAAAAGTACCCAATTTTATTTTAATATATCTCACTCTTGTGGATGATTCTCACTATTCTTTCTCTTCTCCTCAAATTGTGGCTCGCCAGGGGAGACGATCAAGTTGGGCTTTGTTCTTGCTAAGAGCATCCGCAGCCGGTTTTTATATCTCATCTTATTTTTCTAGTAAAAAACAATTTTATCAATCATGCCATACAATTTTTCAATACAAACTTCCAAAACTCTATTATTTAACCATTTTATTAAAATATTATTTTTTAATCTTTTTTTTTATTATTTCTCTTTTTCTCCACCTTTTTCTCTCTTTCACCCTCAACCTCTAGCACCGACCTCAGCCTCTAGCAAACCCATACCCAGCAAAATCACAACAAAAATTCACCCAAATCAAACAAGCACCAGAACTAAACAATCTCAATCACTAGCACCGGCCACAACTAAACAAACAATCACCACCACGCCACCACTACCCTCTGCCCAAACAAACCCAGCAAACACTGAAACCCACCATCAAACCCATCGGAACAAATCCCCCAACCCATCGGAAAAAATCACAACCACCGGACCTAAATCCAACCACCCAACGCCAACCCAAACACCACCCAAACGCCACCCAAATCCGACCCAAACGCCGGAAACCGGAACCAAAAACCCAAAATAAAACCCACTACAAACCCAGCAAACCCATAGCAACTCAACCAATCAAACGCCGGCCACCAAACCCAGAAACCGGCCACCGTGTCAACACCACCAAACCCACCAAACGCCGGTCTCTATGCCGATCGCGCTGACCTCCAGCCACCACGCCCATCACAGCCGTGCCACCAGCCTCGCCACCACGCCGATCTAGAAATCAGATCCGGCGTGATCTCCGAGAGAGAAGCTTGAAAATGGCGAGAGAGAGAGAGGGGATGAGAAACAGAGAAGGAAGAGAGAGACAAGAAAGAGAAAAAATGAGAGAGGAGAGAATTCAGTAAATGAATGTGAATTGTTTTACACAAGGTTTTTATTTTTTATTTTATTTTATTTTTTAAAACTAATAATAAATGCTGTGTGGCATATCACATGTCTTCAAAATTATTATTTTAATATCACCATTTTGCCATGTTAGATTTTTGGCTAAAATTACAAATTAGTCCTCTAGTCTTCAGCAACTTTCGTTAGATGTTGTTGTTAAGTAAATGTTTTATTTATTTTTTAATTTTTAAAATAATAAAAATATTTTTTTAAAAGATAAAAGATAAAAACTAAAAATATATAAAATTAATTTTATTTTCAAATGGGAAGATCACAAACCCATTACATATAGATTTAAACATAAAATTTCTTCACAGATTCAAACAACTTTGAATCTTACAACCAATACCTTGAAGCTCCACTATCATATACACAAAAGATATTATCAAATCGAAGAAAAATAAACAATTGCTTGCAATATTGAAGTAATGATCCTCACAAAAAACTTGGAAATCACAAACATAGAAAACCCAATTAAAATTACAAAACTTAACTCAAATTTTGTCAAATTGGTGTGCAAATAAATAGATAACCCATAATCTGACCCACAACAAGCTACAGGCAAAATTTGAGATAGATCATAAAAATCTCAAGACCAAAAATCTAAATGCTAGGTGTTTGCTTTGTAAAGGAAAAACAATTACAAAGAGAGGGAGTACAGTTTGAGATAGGTTTTTCAATAAAATATTTTTTAGGCTCTTTTTTTCCAATCCAACAGAACCATTGGTAGTGAGATCCTTGATGATTATGTAGGTTTGTTCTTTGAAGAAAATGTTTCGATGGATTTGGAAGTGTTGTAGTCTCGATTTCTTTGCAGAGCATAAGCATTGGGATTTGGCTAGAGATCAAAATGTAGGTTGGATTGGGCGAAGGGGGGGGGGGTAGTGTACGGATGCCACAAATGACGTCGTAGGGTGGTTGACGGGAGGGAGCAGACTAGGTTTTGGGAGATTTGGGTGAGGAGAGAAGGGAATGAAACAATGAGACAAAGGTTGATGTAAATTGGGGAAGTGATTCTGGATTTGAGCTTGAAGTTGCTAAATTTGACAACATAGATTTCATGGAGTTAGGGAATCAGCGGCTCCATTTATGCCGAGAATGTCATTTTCGATTTCAGGGTACTCCCAACACGTGGGATTTTAAATAGGTAATAGAGTAAAGGAGACAGTTAGACAAAGATTGAATTCAGGATCTCATGCTCTGACACCATGTTAAATTATTGATTCTTCCAAAAGTTTACGCTATTGGGAAATAATAAATTTAATCATTTAACCACATAATTATACACACACACACACACACACACACATATATATATATATGTATATATATATATATATATATATATATAGAGAGAGAGAGAGAGAGAGAGAGAGAGAGAGAGTGAGTGAAGTATATTACCACTATTTGCTTTTTAAAAATCCAAAATAGGAAAAAAAAAAGTTCCTTTTGACACACAACTATTATTATTTTTCTAATAACTCACACATAAAAATATAGTTTCATATTGCATGCACACATACATTAATTATGAATCCCATCACTCACAAAAACACAAACTACTTTGGATACCTTTTTTCTGAACAAAGCATATAAAATACTGCATTGTAGCTCAACCAAATCCAGGTTCAAATAACTCCACATTTTTTTTTTCTTCAAAATACCAATATATTTTCTATATAAATTTTCATGTGAAATATTGGCGGAAATTATGAAAAAGTTGAGGGATTTCTAAGTTTAACTGTCCAACATTTACAAATTGGAATATATTGGTGGTATTTATCATGTCATTGTATTTTCTAAAGCTATCACCCCATTCATGCCTTATTCATGCCTTATATATCTTTGTTTGAGAAATTAGATTCAATTATAATTAGTAAGAGGGATGAATGAACAATAACCTATTAAGAATATTAAAATTATGGTTAAAATAAAGTTCTTAGTATTGATGAGTACAAGATTGAAGGAATTACCTATTGAAAATCTTAAGTTGGATATTTGATCCATGAATGGCTTTTGTGAACTACCGATCGCGTCAATTTTTATGTTCTGCCTACATGAATGGACAATCTAAAGATTCTGTAGTTGAATTGAATCACTTCAAAATTGGAAAATCATTTCTATTTTGATTTTGATTATTTTTATTATTATTGTATCGAATACATTGTGTATTTTCAAACAAAGAGTGACCTTATATTATACTAGAATCTCCATTTGTTTTACTTTAGCTTTACTTTATTACTTTCCTTTTTTTTTTTTTTTTTATACTTTAATTTGATTTGACCTCATTAGATTTATTAGTAGGTTCATTTTCATAATATCTCTAATGAGAAGAAAAAGAGTTTCACATGATCTAATTGTGCTAAACTCATACATTTTTTTCTTTACATATCTTAAATTAGGAAGACCAAACATCTTGTAGCAATTTCTTGCTAAGGTTTTAGAAAATATCTCATTAATGATCATATATACATCAGTTAAAGGACTAAAGCTAGACTTCTTATTACACAAATCTAATGAATTCTTTCCTGAAGCAAATAGAACTCTTACGGATGCAAAATAGGTTACAATCCAATCCAACTTAGTTCAAAATACTTCAACTAACATATAGATAAAATGAAGGGATAATTATTATTATTATTTTTTTGGAGAAGAAAATGAAAGGATAACTAATAGGAGAAGATAAATAAAGAGAATTAATATAAATCCAAAGTCTCCCTGTTGAGTTGCAATGTTTGGTGGTTTAGAAAGCAATGAATAAACACTCATATCTCAAAAAAAATTATTTATTTATTTTTAAAAGGATTGTGAGAATCGTAAAGAAAATTTTACCCCATGATTATTGAGTGAGAAGTTTTCTTTTGTTGAGAGAGTGAGAGGCTTGTTGAGATATATGTGTGAGTGTATATCTCATCTAGAGGCGGAGCCACATAGCTCCTTGGGGGGATGATATGGGCATACTCAAAAATTATAACCGGCCCCCATATGTTCTTCAAAGTTGTTCTAGTCTAACAACTTAAAGAAGCTTGTCCTCAAATAAAATAATACTTGGCCCCTTCAATTGTCCAAACACTTGTAATTAATCCAATGGTTAATAACTACTCTTTCCAAATAGTATAGATGTCAACCCATTAATCATTTCAAAACGTAACTTTACTTTTCCCTCTTCATTCTCACGAGTCACTATTAAGGAAACTACTGCCTACAGGTGCTTTTGCTTGTTTTCCTCTATGGTGCTGCCAACCCATTGTTTATTTCTTATCAATTCATCTCATCCCAATATTCTCAACACGGTCAAACAAAAACATCAAAGTTTGTATTGGTGTTTAGATTTTTAAGAATATGCTTTGTTTATTAAAGTTGTGTTCATTTTTTTTCTATAGTTAAATAATGGTATATTACTATATTACATTTCTCTTACGGTTAGTATATCATCATTTTTTTTAAGTTTATTTTTTGGGATTTGAAATTAGGTGCCAAATAATTCATAATATATATATATATATAAAAGAAATTTTGAATAATATGAATAATGATGGGTTGATAATGCTTAAAATAATAGTGGAATTTTCAATAGATTTATGAATTATAATTATTTATATCAAAACTATGACTCGGCCCCAAGCAAACATTCCTGGCTACATCATCAAACCATAGGTAGATCTCCAATTGATAACAGGCTTGAACAAAGCATAGGTAAAAGCTCGTGAATACTAACCTTGAACAAACCCATCTAAATACTTATCTCTCTCTCCCTCACATGCAGACCTTTCTCTATTTCTACCAATGTCAAGCGAATTGTGATGAAGCGGTTAACAGTCACTATACTTTCTGTATAGGATAGCAGTAGTTGAAGAAAATTCGGAAAGAACTTAAAAATAAATTAAATTTTTTTTCTGGATTTTTAAAATAATGAATTTAATTTTTTAGTTGAATTATTTTAATAAAAAAATAACAAAATTGGGACACTTAATGACAACATTTAATAGAAATTAATAGGTAGGCCATTATTGAATAAACCTAAAACTTAGAGGACTCAATACTAACACGTGCTCAAAAGCTAGTATTATCTCTTGACACATAAAAAAGAGAAGAGAAGTGCTTTAATTTAAATTACTTTCTTTCCCACAAATAATAGCAAGTAACAACCTGTCACAACATCACTTAAAATTTGTTGTGAAAATGTTGTAGATATAGCATTCCTCAAAAGAGAATATAATAAGTACTTATTTTTTCTGACAGCAAAGGAAACCATTTATTTCCATCCCTTGCTTTGACTGATATGGCATTATAAGAATCACTTAATCAGACATCAAAATTTTAAATGCACTAGGCAATTCTCATCATTTTTTCAATTCTCATTTTCATTCACAGCTTACTAGTATGTTGCCTCTTTAAAAAAATTAAATTATTATATTGATTTCTATTTTTTTTTTTAAAGATTATGGTGCCACGTTCATGCCAAATCTTTGACGAATTAATGACTATAAGTACACTCTTTATGAAAGTAGAGAGAGCTTTTCATGTTTCTAGTTTTTATTTATTTATTTACAATATAAAAATTTTACTATAACCTAGTCTAAGTGTATATATGTGTGAATCTTACTTTTGGAAACTTAAACTCTGCCATTTACCCCTCACACCCCACAAGCACTTATACTTATGAAATGACTATCGCGCCAAGGGTGCGTGGTGATATGTTTCTAGTTTTTTATTTTGAAGATAAGATGAGTATGTTATTCTCTAAAAAAGAAAGAAAGAATAGATATGTTTGGGTATATACTAGAAAATCACTACATAAATAAATAGTTATTAAATGAAGCTTGGCTAATATATATATATATATATATATAGCCAAAACTCAAATAGAATCCAATTAAAATTTAATTAGATTCTCAATTTTGCGCAATGTGTCTTATTTAATTTTTAATTTTGTGTGAAGTGAATTATTGAGTGCAAAAATCGAAAAGTTCAAATCTAATTAGATTCTAACTTGGATTTCAATTAGAGTCTAATTTTCCGTGATGTATTCATCTAAGTTTTTAGTTTTTGTGACAAGTGATATATTAGATGTGAAAATCGAAAGAGTCAAAAACTAATTAAATTCTAAATTATATATAAATATATATATATAATGAAAAACCCTTACATAAATTTTAGGGGTGTTTGGATTTTACACCCTAAAGTTTTAGAATTTGAGGGTGTAAAATCTAAATACCCCAAACTTTAAGAGTTAAAATCTAAATTCTGAAACGTCATGATATAAAATCTAGACACCCCAAAACTTCAGAAAGTAAATTTCAAATTCTGAAACTCCAGGGTATAAAATTCAAACACTTCCAAATTTTATGGGTGTAATTTGCAATTTATCTTTGAATTTTTGAATATTGAGATATATAATAAAATAATTTTACTTTCTTCTTGGACCATAAATTATGTCATAGTTACATGCATGAAAAATTGTGAGTGATTACTAATCACTTTGACATAAATATATTGTCTTTTATTCATCATTCACAATCGTTGACATAAGGGTTGTAAAAAAAACTGTGGCACAAGAGTTGTCTCTGCGGGTTTTTAGCAATTAGCTATGCTTCTGCAGTACCTCTGATGAATGATGACCCATTCCGAGCTAACTCCTTAAGAGGCTTGTCTGTGAATCTGATTAGATTATAAACAAGTGCTCCGGTAATTGTTCCAATAATTGGCCCAACTATGTACACCCATAATCCTGTATAGGTACGCCTTACAATAGCAGGCCCAATGCTCCTTGCTGGATTCATTGAAGCTCCTGAAATTGGCCTGAAATCATTTTGTTCTAAATTGTGTTAGCAGCATGTGTAAAGAAATATATATCCGACCAAAAAATTTGGTCACAAAATTGGTTGTAATTTTAGGTTATAATTTTACTTAATATCTTTTTATTAGAGATGAATTTTAATAAATCCATTATTGAATTTTATTTTCTTCTTATATCCTCCATACTTGCAAAATTTCTAGAAAATAAAATATTAATAGCTATATTATTAATAAATTATCTAAATTGCAAGTTTTTGTAGTTTAAAATTATGCATAAAATATAAGTTTGTAGATCATATAGTAAATAATATTCGATTGAAATCGAATTTGACTTGTGTATTGAGAGCATAAATAACATGTAATTTAACGGTTAGATTTTCAAAATATGCAATAATGTTTATTTTATTGAATAAAGTTGTTGTCTTAAGTTGCAACTAATTTTGTAGCTAAATTTTGTCAATATATATTTGCTTTTGGAAATTGTAGATTTAAATTGTGTGTTTACTGTTTAGAAGCAAATTTTTACTGATTACTTAATTTTTGAACATTAGTTAAAGTTTACCAAAGTTTTAAAAATTTGATATAAACAAACAAGTTAAAAAGAAAAGACTTGTGAGTTGTGACAAATCAACTACGAATGGTAGTTGTCAAATCGGCTTAGTTTCTTACATTTATTGTTGAAAATAGTTAAATGCAAAAATTCTGAAATCGTTGTTTTTTTTTTTTATATTAAAAAAATGTTATAAAAATAAATTATTTATAAAATTTTGAGATCTCAAAAGTTTATGTGACACAATATTATAAGGTTAACCAAAAGTTAAACATATTCAGTTTTATATATTCCTATATTATAAATTAAAAAAAGAAAACCAAAATCCATAAATTTAGGACACACATTAGAGTAAGTAATATGATATATATAATCTAATAATTTTATGATATATCCACGTTGACATAACATTTAACAACTATGTCATGGTGTTAAAAAAATTCGAAAAAAAAAAATAAGAATAGTGTTTTTGTGTGGTTTTTGGTTAAAATTTTCTTTTAGTTACACAACATAAGAAAATTTTATTAACCAGGAAAAAAAAATGAAGAAAATCAATTTTGAGTGTGAGGTGCTTTCCAATTAAAAATATGGGACTTTACTTTTTCAATTAGAAATAAGGACCTTATAATTAAAAAAAAAAAAAAGGACCTTAGATGATAGCTCTAATGAGTTTTAATCTATGGCATCCGCTCCTGATGATAGTTTTTTATCATCAGACCAAGACACTAATCGATTTTTAGTGTAAGTGGAGATTGAATTCTAGATCTCTTATTCAACAATTAAAGACTTTATTAGTTAAGTTAACTAGAACCCACAATAAAGACCTTAGTTTACTTAAGGAACCATCATTTTCGACTGAAAACTTTTTGTGACATTTTGATATGTAGTTCTTTTTTTCTTTTTTTAATGTTTTGTTATATTAAGTGTCTCTTTAACTAAATCTCTAAATGCATCATCAAATTATTGAAAGCAACAAAGACATTTAATAGTATTAGTATAATTATTGTTCATTATCACAATAATGAATTGACAAAATTTAGTTACAAAATTAGTTATAACCTTAGACTACAACCTTACTCAATATCTTTTTATTAGAGGTGAATTTTGACAAATTCATCATTGAATTACATTTTCTTCTTATATTCTTCATGCTTGCAAAATTTCTAGAAAATTAAAGATCAATAATTATGTCATTAATAAATTGTTTAAATTGCAAGTTTTTGTAGTTTAAAATTATACATAAAATATAAGTTTAGAGATAATATAATAAATAATATCTGATTGACACAAAATTTGACATGAGTATTAAGAACGTAAATAACATGTAATTCAACGATTAGATTTTCAAAATATATAGTAATGTTTATTTTATTGAGCAAGATTGTAATATTAGGCTACAACCAATTTTGTAGAGCATAAAAAACATGCAATTCAACAATTAGATTTTCAAAATATATAGTAATATCTATTTTATTGAGTAAGGTCCATAATGCATAATGAATTACCCATGAACGAAGACATTTAATAGTACATCACTACTCATTATCACAAAATAGAGAATTACCCCGCAACAAAGACATTCAATACTATGGTCATTCCAATGGCAAGCCCCCCTACTCCAGGTGTCTGTCGAACAAAACAAAAACAAAAGACATGAAATAAATGGAATTTATTGACTTACAAATGTGTAAATATAGTTTTATGGAGAATTTTTTTTTTTTTTAAAACTGTTTATAAGCAAAAAATTTAAAATGCTAAACAAAAGAGCCTTTACCAAACGCGACTCTTAGATAATAAAAAAATAAGGGGGAAATTGTAAGAGTAGTTGTCGTCAACTTGAAACTTTTTCTCATCCTCTGTTTCGAGTCTCAAAAAATGAGCATATAAAAATGAGTAATATTATAAATATAATATTTTTCACAATTGCTAAATTGACACGATATTGTGATAACAATCAACAAACTCTTTTTTTTTTTTTTTTTTGAGAAGTGAACAATCAATAAACTTAATAAGTAGTATTTTATGTGTTTGGAAAAGGAGAAAGTTTTTTTTTTTTTTTTTTTTAAATTTTTTTTATGGGTTTCTCACAGTGTATATATCATCAAAATTTTCAACCAGAGACTAATCACTGTTCGTGACGAGTGGGCCCTAGTGGGGTGAATCACAAGCCAGGGAGTTTTTTTCAAAGTGCAGGTACCCAGACTCGAACTGGAGAGAACACCCAATCGAACCTGGGACAAACACTTTGAAATCAAGTACCCAACCACTGACAAGCACTTTGAGAAAGGAGAAAGTTTAGTATTTTATGTATGAAAATGAAAAATGAAATTACAGTGTGTAAGGTAACAAAAATATTAAGGTGTATTTGGAGTACATACTGCTCTGCTGTCTGTGCCAACACCAGAGACGACAAACATCAAGAGGAAGGATATCACAATTTCCAGAAATAAGGATTGGCCGTTCGACCCAACTGGTACGGTTCCAAAGTAACAGTTAGGAGTTATATGAAACGCTATAGTCAAAGCAGCACTAGCAAGAATTGATCCCATTAGTTGAGCTAATATGTATAGAGGAACCTGCAGTATACATTGGCAAATCATATATTATGTATTTATAGATTAATGCCACAACTATTGTGGCATTTGTTCCCTGTCACATTTAGAGGAAAAATATTATTATTGTCAATTACTTCTAAGCATTTACAATAAATTAGAATCTAAACTGGGGATGAGAAAGTATATGCATGGTCTATATACTATAATTAGAGAATGTGGGTGAATTCTTGTGGCCTAAATGTTTGATTTATATAGGAAGCAATTTTAATTTGCATGAAAAATAGTTAATACATTCCTTTTTATAATAACTAGTCGAAAATTTATGCGATGTGCGAGAATATATAAATATTATGTAATGAGATGTAATATATAAAAAGTAACAATTACTTCAAATATTGCATTTTTTACAGATTTTTATAAGTATTTTTTTTTTCATTTTTACAGATATATTATTTTATTATTTTTGTGTGTTTGATTACTATTTTTTTAAGGTGAACCATACTCTTCTAACTTTTGTTGTCGTGTGTTATATTTGCTTAATATACAACTAAATTTTATAAATTTCAAATTTATTATTCAAATTTCTATTCTCTTAAGGAATGACATCACAAAATTACAATGTTATTTTAACCAAAATTAAAATGAAATCGAAGGAATAAAATATGGTCATGTAGGCTGTGTTTTAATATAAAGCCAAATTCCTATTTCCAAAAAAAAAACTAAGTATTAACCCAAACCAAAATTCAACCAAATCTATAAAGGGAGAGAGAAGACTTTGTGATGAGAAATTAAAAAACACAATACCAAAACACACACACACACACACACACACACATATATATATATATATATATTTTAAATCAACAACCTTAATTAGATTTATAAGAAAGAACAAAAATATACCAAAAGAAAGTAAAGAAAGAGAGAGAGTACTCACAATTTTTATGTGGGAAAATTATGGATTGAATAGGAGAAACAATATCAAATTTATACAAAATAAAATGAAGAGAAGAAAAGTCAAAATATAAGTAAGAGAAAATTACGAGGGAAGTATTACGGTAAAGTAAAGAGTAGTGGGGAGATAAAGAGGCAAAGAGAGAGGGGAAAAGTTGGAAGAAGTGTAAGTTGTAATAGTAGGTGTGAACTAATAGGGAGACTAAGAGTTTTTTTTTTTTTAAAAAAAAAATTAAGAATAGGGAGAAGAAAAGTTTAATAAAAAAAAAATTAGTTAGAAAATAAGTGGCCGTTGATGTGGCTTAACAGAAGCATAACAACAATAAATGTTATATTTCAGCTTTTAGATATACTAGTCACTATCCCGAACAATACATGAGAATAACTATTGGATGAGTTTCAAGAAGAAAAAAAAAACCATTATTTTTGAGTTGGAGTAGTAAAAAATAAATGCATGAAATTTTAAAATACAATGATATTGAATAGTAGGTGTAGCACAAAATTTTATTAGTTATGTAGAAGAAAGCAATGCTATTTTATTTATTAGTTTTTTGTGGGAAGGAATAAGAGACAAAATATTGCGTCTCTAGTTTAATCTGTGTTGCACATATATGTATAAATAAGATAAGTTGTAATATATATACCAAAATGTGACAATTGAAATGTCATAACCCTTCAAATTAGATATACTAAAAGATGCATATTCATGAATGAAACATGTGCCTATTGAAAAAAAAATGAAAAGGCACAATTGTTCGGGTTTTTTTAATGTATATGTGACATAAATTTATATAACCACGTGGCGCAATAAAGAGTGGTCAACAAAAAATCAAATTTTTTGCTTTTATATTATATATATAGATGAGGGAATTCACTTTTAAAGGAATAAAAGTCCTCTATGTGTGGATCTATGTTTCACCAATTGTAGAATGTTATAGTCAATGACCTTGTTACTCAATTAGCTCCTCCTAATTGAAAAATGCATTATATGTATATATCTATTTTTAAAAACCTTGTTTTTATTTAGAATGTATGTGATTGATAGAGTATAAATTATAATTAATGGAGTTTAATCCAAAACAATTAGGGTGAGATAGCGAATTTCAACATAATATTCAGGTGGACCCTTGAGAAGAAAATTACATGTCTATAAGGGAATCGACGAAAGACGGCGAAACTAATAGTGACTGCCGGATTAAAGTGAGCTCCAGAGATATGACCAACAGTATAAATCATGACCATAACAATCAAACCCCATGTCACACATATGCCTGGAAATGTGACCACCCCATAAATCTTGTTCACAACAACTGATCCACAGCCAGCAAATATCACAAAAAACGTACCAATGACTTCTGCAATGAACTGCAAATAAATTTTAAAGAATAAGTACAACCATATACAATCAATTCTAATTTCCATTTGAAAATTGAATCAAATTGAGAATTTATTGAGATGTTATTAGATGTGATATGATGTATTGAACTTTAAGTAAAAAGCTAATGTGTAAAATATGAGTTTTACATCCCATTCTTACTAAATTCGAACCTTTTCTTGGAAATCATACCCTATAATGTTTATGTAAAAACGAGGAACATTTCTTCTAGGTGTAACACTTAATATCCGTTTAGATAGATGATTTGAAAGCCTAAAAGTATGTTTTTAAAACCCAAAACGCTATTTTGCAACAACAACAACAACAACTCCTCATAGCTTTCTTAGCTTTTTTACAAAGGTTCATTTTAAACCCAAAATTTTGTTTTGCAGTAGTTTTTACAAACGCACATTTAAAAGACATCTTTATATTCAAGAAAAAGAGAGATAAAGGAAGAGGAACACTAATTTTTTGTTGACTAACCTTTTGTGCGATAGTTACTGTTGAAGGGGATGAGAAAAAACCAGATTCATAATTGGTTTTGCCTGTGGTCTTTTGACATTCCTCTTCTACGTGATCAATAGATATGCTGGCCATTTTTGTGAACAAAAATTTATGACCTTCTGAGAAAGAAACTTTTGAAGATCTTATACTCGATTTGGTTAGGGAGATTTGGGGGAAAATAGAAAAAATGGGAGAAAAAATAGGAGAGGTAATAATTTTTTTTTTTTGTTTGGTTGGGAGAGAAAAGGGGAGAGAAAACTGGTGGGGCTCAAGTATTTTCTTTGCCCACCAAAAATACAATCTCCCCAAATTGGGGAGAAATGTGAAAGAGAAAATGAAAACACAAAAGTGACTAGGCTTTTGGACAAAACTATCCCTATGCAAACAACGTTCTTTTTTCTTCTTTCACCATTCGTCTTTTTTTTTTTTTTTTTTTTCCATCTATTTTTTGAAGATGACAGAGTGAAGTTTAGAAGAGTTGTAATGGTGTAATGTGTGTTGGAAGAGTTGTGGCTTGGTCCTCTTTCTATAGAGCCAAGTATCTATACTATCAATAAGAGTATTCCCCTCCTTAATCTGAACTTTTTTAAAGTCAAAAATACCTTTATCTAGTATCCAATAATTTCTCTTACAAATGTTTTAGGAATAGGGTCAATAACGTCACACCAATTCCTTTTCTTGAATTGGACTTTTGTGTCATTCAAAAAATATTCTTATCAATAGACAATGACTTCATTTAGAAATAAAGAAAACAATGTCAAACACCAAATTTAAAATACATGTTCAAAAAAAGAAGTCTTAAAATTTAGCACTTTTTTTCATTTCACAATCTTTTTTTTTTTTTTTCCTAAAATTTCTTTTACATTCATTTTTTCCCCTAAATTTTAGCCATTTTTTGTATTCATTTTCCCCTTTACGTTGACCTTTTTATTTTCCCTAATATTTAGCTTTTTTTCATCCAAAAAAAAAAAAAAAACCCTGGTTAAATAAAAAAAATCACCTCTTACCGACCTTTTTTATATGTTTTTTTTTTATATATTAAAACAAACATTTTCTATATTTTTAGGGGAATAAACATGTTCTATTTTTTATTTTTGAGAAAAAACATATTCTATTTGAATTCAAATTATTGATACTTTAAAAAAGAAATACTTATCATTATCCTAATCTTTTCTCTATATTACTTTTATTATTATTGTTGAGGCCCACTATGCCACTTTCAAATACACGTTCAAGTAGGTTCCAGTTAACTCAACTGGTAAAGTCTCTGATGGTTGAATAAAAGATTTCAGGTTTAATCCCCGTCTACACCAAAAACTGATTGGTGTCTTGGTCTGATGATAAAGGGTTATTATTATGAGCGAACGACATAGGTTGAAACTCTCTAAAAAAATACACGTTCAAAAAATAATTTCCAGTTACTACTTATCTGGACGTTTTACAATCTTAAATTACCTTTACACATGTAATAGGTAAAAAGTTAACTAATTGTAATTATTAGAGGGCAAATAAGTCATATTACCAATTTTCAAAATCCTTGAGTTTAGATAAACAGATAAACTTCTACTCTCCCACTACACAAATTCAAATGTCATTAAGTTTATCATAACTAAAATTTTGGGGATATCTACTTCAACAATTAAAACCGTTTGAAACTTCTCATCTATTTAAGTTTTAATTCAATTTCTCATCTATTTAACAATTATAACTAATCTCCATCATTCCACCCTTTTTTTTTCTCTTGCCAAATTCAAATGTTAAAATCACGTTTAAAACATTACTTTAAAAAAAAAAACACTCCACGTTCTTTCGAAAACCTTCACTTTTTTTCCATAAAAAAATACCTTCATATTTAAAACTATAATCATCACAATTAGATAAGATATGATCATTTTTAAAATAAGAAAACTACCGAAACCCAACACGCATTTTTTTCCCCTCTTCATTGCACTATATCTCCAATTCTTTTATTTTGTGCCTATGATCTTGAAGCTACATGGGTTTCTCTATGTTTTTCATTTTGATTGATAATGGTTTCTTACTTGATTAGATGTCTCCTATCAGTCTAAATTTTCATTTATATTTACTTATTGAAAGTGCTTAAGTATTTGATTTTTTATCTCAAAAAAACTAATGAGCACATTTTACCTTTTTTTTTTGGGTTATGTGCTTAACTTTTCTAATTTTGGAATCATATACGATGGGATTAGTTATACCTTCATGTTCATTGGATTAAGGTATGGTTTTTTTTCTGGTCATTCTATCATTCAATTTTGAATATTATTTGTCTCCTTCCTTTACCCTTTTTTCATAGTTTCGGGTTCTAGAATAAAATTTTATTTCATATTGGATCTTTAATTTGAAGTAGGAAAAAAATCCCAAGCAAAATTTGATTCAAACACTCGCTAGATAAAGGTATGGTCATTTTCCTCCCACTTTTTACATTTCATTTTTTATCCTATCATTTCACTTTGTTCAATTGCTCACCTCATTGCTTTACCATTTTTTTTATTCATAATTTCATATTCACTTTTGTTCATTCACTTTTTATTTTATATTTTCAGATTTTATGCTATTCCTGGTTCTTGAGAATCATGAAAAATATATGGAAAATTTGAAATAGTTTTGAGAATAATTATTACTTTAAATATTAATCGATCAGTGCTAAGTGACCTACTTTTTTATTTCTTTACAAGTTGAAATGATAGATTAAGAAGATTGGTAGTAGTTGTAAACTTCAATTTTTAGAAGAAGCCAGCAAGGTCTTTAGAGTACTAAAAATATCAAAAGGAGCAAAGAGTGTTGTATGAACTTATGTATTAATGTGTATTTTAATAGGTCAAGTTCCAGTTATAATAGATGTGAATTGTTGTGATCCAAGCTATAACTATGTATGATTAACCTCATTGCATAGGTGTAGCATGTGCCTATAGGCCTTTTTTTTAATGTCAAAATTTTCATTCACCCCAATTTGATATTTATGCATTTATCTGATGACATTCATGCTTTGTTACTCATGGATTTGTGATGCAACCTAGCACAAAAAAATGAATAGACCAACTTCTTCTTTTTCTTCTTCTTCATATACCTTTTTTTAATGTCAAAATTTTCATTCACCCCAATGTGATATTTATGTATTTATCTAATGACATTCATGCTTTGTTACTCATGGATTTGTGATGCAACCTAGCACAACAAAATAAATAGACTAACTTTCTTCTCCTTCTTCTTTCACCCCAATTTGATATTTATATATTTATCTGATGACATTCATGCTTTGTTACTCATGGATTTGTGATGCAACCTAGCACAAAAAATAAATAGACCAAGTTTCTTCTTCTTCTTCTTCTTCTTCTTCTTCTTTTGAATGCCGGATGTTTCATTTAGAAACACCTTATGATGAATGGAAAGTTGTCCTTTAGAAAAAAAAAAATAGAAGAGACTTTAAGCACATGCAACGCGTGTGCAAAGAGACTAGTGAAACTATAATAGGATCATCTAAAGGAAAGACTAGGAAAAAAAGAAAGATTTTTAGCAAAAAAATAGTTTCTTTAGTGGGTTTTGGCTTTTAGCCAAAAAGGGAAATTCTGAAATATTGAGGTTGCTAGAATAGCTTTTTGGTCATAGCTGTTGTAAATACTTAATTTTGTATCCCTTACGACCCGAGCCCCCATTCTCTAATGACAACGTCACTCGGAGGACCAAATTTGATTTAGGGTCCAATCTTGTAAAACTTTGACTTGAAGGATGATTTGGTAAAGAAAATGTGCAGGGAAACCCTAAGCATGCGTATGCATACATGCGTATGCGCATGCATGCTTTTAAGTATGCGTACATATACACGAAGCATGCATATGTAAGGAAAGTTTTTTTGACATAAATTTATGTAGAGTAAATCTCACATTGTCTTGGAGCCACCCTACACCCCACTATGATCTTTATAAAAGGCCTCAAAAGCTCTTTTAGCAATATATGACAAATTTACTAGATAATGATGAATCAAGGAGGGAGTTTTTACACTAAAACATCTTCAAGTTAAAGTTTACTTGATTGTGACCTATTTTGGTCTTGACATTCGAGTTTTAATCTTACTAACCTTCTTGGTTTTGTTCTTGATTAGAATAACTAAGGGGAACGGTCAAATCAAAGCTCTTAAGAGTTCTAGTGTTTGAGGTAAATGTCAAACTTTGTCTCTTTCATTTTATTTGTTTGTTTGTTCTTATGTTTTGATGCTTTGATATACATGTTGTTAGTTTAGGTTTATTTCGTGTTTATATAAGAAGTATGATAAGTTATTAGAAGTGTATTTTACTTGTTGTTTGCTTGTAATTTTTGGGTTTGTATTTCTGGGAGTGTATGTGTGCGCATGCTTCATGCATGCATACACATTCTTGTAGCATGCGTACGCATGCACATGGGATGCACACCCATACCCTATGTATGCGAACACATGCTCGTGCCCACAAGCCCAGATTCAAGTTTCTTTGAGTTCTGTTTTTTTTGTCAAGTTTTCTTTCACATGTTTTGTTTATGATTGGTTTAGTTTCACATGTTTAGGTCTTTAGGTTAGTAGGACAACATGCTTAGCCTTGTTTGAATATTAGATGAATGATTAGGGTTTGTATGTTGGATGAACAACATGAACATGCATTGATGAATAAATGTTGTGATGTAGTGATTTAAGTAAGGTAAGACATGTATAATCACATAAACATGCATACAAGTCGTTTGATCATGTTGGGTTTGCTAGTTGAATGCCATAATGACTTATTTGTTTGGACATGCGTATGATAATGCTTGATGGTATTACTTTGTGAAGATTGTTATATGTATTGCTTGCTTCATTTGGGTAATATGAGTGAATACCATAATAGATGAATGCCAGGGTTTGGAAATGATATGCCATGTTGTTTGCTTTAGATGCATGATTAGAGTATGTATGAGTTTAGAATAATATGTTAGAAGACCCCTTGATGGAACTATGATTTGGAACACAATGAGTGGAGTCTGACTTATAGGTTGGCCGGGGTTGGGTATCTAACACCTTCCCATCCTCATATCTAAACTCTAGACACGTGCTCTAGTAAAGATCAATCATTTCATAAAAGCGCTATATATATGGTTCCTAGATCTAATTTAAGTGACGACTCCATTTATACCCTTCGCCCGATTCACCCTAAGTCGAGGCATACTTCCCACGAGGAAACCACTCTTCATGGGTGCTCGCGCCCTTAGTTGTCATGACACAACTATGTCTTAAGAAAACTGTAACTTAGGGCTAAAGTAGATAAAGTTAGTTGGCTGATGTCAAGTTGCTAGAAAGAATATTTAGCATATCTTTCATGGATTACGGATGAGAGTAGTAAGATATATTTTATGGGATTTTTCTATTTCTTGTATGGCAGTTGGAGGCTTAAGTTTTGGCTTAAAATGGTAAGATTTCTTTATGAGTTCTTTTGCTTCTTTGGGTATGGCAGCTTGCTATTGGGATTGAGCATAGAAAGGCTGGTGATGTCACCTTAGGACATGTGTCAAGTGCTAAACCTGTTACTGATGTTTGTTGGCTAAGTTTTCACTTTTGGAAATTTATATTTTTAGTTGATGATTCTATTACAACATTATTTCAGTAAGTAATGAACTAATTGGTTGATATTTAATAAAGTTTAGAGAAATAATTACGGTCTTTTATATTATGAACAAATCTTAGGGAGCAAAGAGAGCATTTAATATTGAAATTAGGCAACTGGAAGGGAATATTTGGGCTGATAAAAAAGCTGGCTAGGATTTTAAATGTATTTCTTATATTTTGGAAAATAGAGATAGCTAATCAAATTTAGGCATGTGTTAGGGGTGAATTTAGTTGAAAATAGTAATATATTTTTATGGAATAAAAAATTTAGATTTTCAAAATTTTATTATATAATGAACATTAAGCTTTAGATAAAGAGTAATGAGGAGTTTTATCTTTTTAAGTGCTACATGATATGAGATGTTTGCTAGATGTCACATGTTGCACACTAACTCACCAAAGTTCAAGGAATTGGAGAAGACACGCCAAGCAACATGTTTCTTTTATCGACTTTAAATTGTAAAGCTTTACTAAATATATTTCTTAGCCTTCCAAACCACAACTCCTAAAGTTTCCCCAATGAGACTCATGCGCTTGGATCATGAGTTCAAAATAAGATGATTTGTCATGGGCTTAAACCACGAGCTTAGTGTTATTTTGTGTAATATGGGCTTTCATTGGAGAAACATTTTCCATGAGTATGAGGGAGATAGTATGGCTTGCATGGCTTGAATCATTGCTTGAGTCAAACCCATATATTGATATTGATGATGTCGTGGTACATATTGATGAAGTAGAAGATCCATGTAGTTGAATAAAATATGCGCTCTTTTAGGCTTTAAAGGAGATTTACTCAAAATCTATGATAATGTTGACATGACATGGGTTGCTAATTGTAGACACAATAATTTGTATCCCTTACGACTCGAGCTCCCATTCTCCAATGATGCTGAATTTTAAGACCCAAGGTTGGTTTAAGGCCCCAATTAGAAGTTAAATTGACTTGAGAAGTGTTCAAATGAAAAATATAACTTTTAATGAGCAAATAAATCAAATTTTGAAAAATAAGACCAAAGGAAACCCTCGCTATGCGTACACATGAATCAGCTTACGTCTGAGGCTTTCCGCATGCATATGCAAGCTTGATCTTGTGCATGCATAGCGATTTCCAAAAACCTAAACAAGACAAGTTTTTTGCATTTATGTTGAGGTTTGGAACGAATCCCACATTGTCTGGGGATCATTCCAAACCCATTTTTCCACACTATAAAAGGCCTTACATGGTATATTTTCAAAACACACAAAAATCTCATGGGAAAACACTAAGATTTACTAGAAATTGTGAATCAAAAGGGAGTTTTTTTATAAAACACCATCAAGTCAATTTTCTTTTGATTAGGGCATTTTCTGGCCTTGGTTTTTGAGTTTAATTTTTACTAATCATTTTTTTTTACTGAATTGTGAATAAATTTGACTGAGGGGAACGGCCAAAAATCAAGCTTGAAAAGCTTTTCTTTGAGGTATTAGTTTTAAACATTTCTTTTTCTTTTCTTTTCTTTTCTGCTTTTAATTCTTCTGTTTGTCTTTTTTTTTTTTTTTGTTATAACATGTTTTGATATGCTTTTCTAGTTTAGGTTTACATTTTTGTATGTTTAAAATGCATGTTAGGTTGCTAGAATTTCTGTTTTAAGGTTCTGCCATGTTTTCGTGTTTTTAGGGTTTCTGGGCAAGAACCTGCGTATGCAAGCTTGTTCTTGCATGCACAAGCCACTGCCCAGAATAATTTTTGTTTTTTTGTTTTTTGCTTTCACATGTTTGTTTGTTTTAACTTCCTTTTTCATGTTTTTATGCTCTTAATGTCTATGTTTCACATTTTTAATATCTTGTTTGCTCCCACATGTTAGAATTAGGGTTTATTTAGTGTTTTCTTTGTTTTAATGCCATGATCATGCATTCACATGCTAATGCATAATATCATAGGTGCTGAGTTGTTACAAGGTAAATAAAGGTAAGTCATGCATTAGGAATCCTCACGCATTGTGATATGACCTTACTTAGGTTTCAAGTTTATGTTGGTGATCTTGATGCCTTGGATGATGACATGCTTTGTTTAGCTTTGTTTCTCCTTTTGATCTTTAATGCTTACATGTTTCTGCCTTGGTTTAATTATATATGTTACATCCTTGTTTTGTTGCTGCCTAGCTTGATATGCTTTGATGCCTTGATTAGATGAATGCTAGCAGTGGTGACTCTAAGAATATTTTCCAGGGTGTTCCTAAATTTTTTTTTAGTTGAAAGATCCAAAGCCATCATCAAGGAGATGGATCTTGCATACGTAGTTTTTTTATCAAATATTTGTCCATAATTCTAGCAAAAGAATAAACAATAAACTATAAGTTCATTTGAAATATTAATAAAATTATTAATTATTATTGTTTAGTTGTTTCATTAATTTGTTTGTCTTTTATAAACTATAATTTGTTATATTGTTGTTTCATTAATTATTATTTGGCCTAACATAATTTAATTTGTTTATCTTTTATAATATATTGGTTAATTAAATTATTAATTATTGTTTATTAGTTGCTCCCCTTAATTAATTATTGATTAATTAAATTATTGTTTATTAGTTGCACCACGTGCATTTACTTCCCCCAATTCAAATTCCTCACCCAGCCCCATGTGCCCATCCACCCCCACCCCACTCAACAGACAATGAGACAAACCCCCCATCACAAGAACCAGCTGCCAATCAGAAAATTTCACAATCACAAGCCACAATAAAACAATTAATTGTATCTCACTAAGTCTCACCAACACCAACACACACCAACACCAATAAAGCCAAAAAGAAAAAGTCAAGAACAAGGCCAAAATATTAATAAAGTTAAAGCTAAGCTGAGCCAATCACAGTTGTTCAAAAGAATAAGATAAATTATTAAAGTTAAACTGTTAAAGTCTTAAAAGAAAAAAGAGAGAGAGAGACACTTTCACTTTCATTTTCATTTTTCAAATAAAGAGAGAGACTGAGAGAGTCAAAGAGAAAAAAAGAGAGAAGTTATGAAATTCCTTGAGGTTGAGGTTGAGGGAGCACCGGAGCAAGCCGAGGCCGAGCGACGAGCCACAGGCAATAGAGCAAGCGATGAGCGACGGAGAAAGCGACGTGACCGAGTCGAGCGACAAGCGATGGAGCGAGCGACGTGACTGATCGACGATCTCCATTCCAATCTAGTGAACGATCTCCGATGCCCGAATCTTGATGCAATGTACTATGGACTGGAGCTCGAGTTGTGTAGGCTGACTGATCTCCGATGCGGCGATGACGATGCCCAATCCGTCTGTTGGCTTATGTTACTCTGTTGACATTTTTGTCTTTAGGTTTGCTTTAGTGATATCTGATTTAGTGACTTGAGGTTTCTGATTTAGTGATTTGCAATGTATATTGGGTTTTGTTTTGTTTTTTTTTTTTTTTTTTTTTTTTTTTGAGAATCCATGGGTTTGCTTTACCTATTTACCATCTGTTGGGTTGTTTTTTTTTGTTTGTTTAGATTGGGTTTGCTTTACGTTTAGGATTGATGTTGGGCTTTTTTGTGGGTTTACTCTATTACAATTTTTTTTTTTTTTGGCTTAAAAGTAGAACAAATATATATATATATATATATATATATATATATATATATTAATTTGAGAGTGTTTCTCATTTTGCTTGAGGGTGTTCCTCATTTTTTTTTTTAAAGGGTAAACAAATAAAAAAAATTTAATTATTATATATAATTTTTTTTTCAAGTCAGGGTGTTCCTGGGAACACCTTGACTCCAACGTGGCGTCGCCGCTGAATGCTAGGTTGGTTGAGATGCATGCTAGATGAATGTTAGGGTCTTTGATGAAGTGATATGCATGATTAGATGTGTGGTGGGCTTTGTTTGTGAGCATGATAGATGTATGGTTAGGGATGTTTGATGTCATGTTGATTGATAGATGCATGATTAGTGTGTGTGAATTAGATAACAATGTTGAGTATGCTTTTAATAGAGTTAAGACATAAAACACAATAATGAGAAACCAACCTTAGGGTTAGGCGGTTTTGAGTGCTTAACACCTTCCAATACCATACGTTAACTCCGAACCCATATCTCTAGTAGTAAGATCAGAAGTTCTTTCCTTGAAAGGATGCTATATGTATGGTTCCTAGACCATTGTAAAAACTAGGTGGCGACTCCATTTTGACCCCCCCTTGCGTTCACACTAATAAAATAGTTCCCTGTGGAGTTAAAAAAAATAGTCATCAATGGATAGATATTGTCATGGTTCTTTGAGAATGGGTTTGAATAAAATAGAATGTATTTATTGGGCTCATAGGGCCGGTTTTGGACTTTGCCAAATAGTAATATAAAATTGGATAAGATACGAGATTTTTGGCATTTTTTTGTGATGGTTTATATTGTGGCCCAATTTAGGTAATAAGATGGGAAATAGTTATAGAGATCTAAAATATTTTGTGAATGATATTTAGGTATTTTTGGTGACTAGATAAATAAGATCAAATAGGATTGGGGGATGTGGCATGGGTAAAAAATTGTACCTCAACAAAAGTTTTTCACCCCTCCACTTTTCCACTCTCCTAACCAAACACCATATGAGAAAACTAAAATATTTTCTATCTCCCCATTTTTCCATTCCCTCCCTATTTTCTATCATCCCACCTTTTCATCCTCCCAGCTAAGCGAACCCTTAGAGTAGTGAAAGTTTTTCCTACTTAGGTTGAAGACTAAAGTGGTTTAATGGAGTTTCGAAGATAAGACCAAGTTGTTTTCATTTGGGGGGGGGGGGTAATTCTACAGTACCCCACCTCCTCTCTTTTTTGGGGTACGGTTTCATAAGTAGGTAACTTGCTATACCAAGTTACCAAAATATCACATTTGAAGGTTTCATCGTTGCATTAGATAGTACCAATATCACATGTAACTATACTTTGTTACATTTGGTTGTTCCCTTATTTTTTTTCTCACATTTGATGGTTCTATCGCTGCATTAGTACATTTAGCAATTCCCTTATTTTTTATTCACATTTGACGATTCAAACGTTATATTAAGAAATACCAATATCACATATGACTGTATTTTTGTCACATTTAGTGGTTCCACTAATTTTTTTACTCACATTTGACGATTCTATCTTCATATTAGTGCAAATATCATATGTGACTCTACATTTGTTACATTTAGTGGTTTCCTTATTTTTTTCACATTTGATGGTTTGATCGTCACATTAAGTAGTACCAGTATTAAATATGATTGTATTTTGTCACATTCAGTGGTTTTTTTTTTTTTTTTTTTCTTACATTTGATGGCTCCATCGTCACATTAGGCAATATCAATAAGTTGGGTGTGTGGTGATATGGAACCCAAAAAACGTAATGCGATGTGTGGTAATATGGAACATTTTTTTTTTTTTTTTTACTATTTTTATATGGAAGACTTGATCTATGAGTGATTATTTGAATCCCATTATTTCAATGTTAAATTGTATAAAGTTGCAATTTTTCCAAAGAGATCACACAGGCCATGTCTTTAAATATGATACAATCAAAGCTAAAATCGAAACTGACCACATGAGACTTTAAAATGTTGTTCAATGTTTTAATTGTTGAACAACCTCAACATCTTTGGACTACATTGTCTTTTCTCTTAATAGAATTTTATAAATACAAAGATAACTTGACTATCTCTCCCTCTGATCTTTAATGTCGTACTTCTGCTCCAGTGCACTATCTGCATGTCCCTGGTGTAGGGGGAGGGGGAAGAAACAAGTAGAAAACAGTCAAATCTATGAAATAAAAACATAATCAAAATCTATCAAACAGAGAATCAAATGAGGGCATAATCCCAACAAACATAGCATCAGTATCTCCAAAATTTAGGCATTATATGATACTACCCACAAAAGTGTTTTTTGCTATTGTCCTCAGGCAGTAGTGTAATTGAATATCAATAATCAAGTTATATTTTGACAACTCTTAAACTTTAATGTTGGAACCCAAAGATGTTGGTGCTTCCCCTAAACTTCAAGTCATATGAATATTGCAGACAAACATGCTAGTGAACAACAAATTTGATGAGCTACGGTTTGTCATACCACATATGGACAATGAAACAAATAGACTCCAACTCTGTTCCTGTGGATAGAGCAGTGAATGAAACTTAAGATCTCAGTTAGACAATAGGTTTCAGCAGAACTGCAGGGTTCATTATCTAGTTACAACATAGGATTTTGTTTAGAATTGAATTGCATGTTTGATTTCCCAGTTACAGATTATCTAATTTAATAATACCAACCAAATCGATCCATTGCCTGCTTTCACTAGATAACCATAGTTCACTTTTATGTCCATATAACATTACAAATTTAGAATTCATCATTTAGAAAATTAAATTAAGTGGATAATTTTTACCTTACTAATCCGAGAAATCAATCCAAGTACAAAATGAGACTGAAAAGGAAACAAAGAATCGACTATTCATACTAATAAGCTGAGTTATTTTGATAGGAAAAATGAAATGGTTTTATATAAGTCAAGTTATTAAAATTAGATAGTACTTTAAAAAACATGTTATAAGTGTTTGGACCCATTTACAGAAGCAATACATAGAATAAGCAAATAATTCAACTTATATAATACGCGACTTGTGAAGAAGAACTTTCTGTATAGGATAGCAGTAGTTTGGAGAAGGTGAAGAAAATTCAGAAAGAATAGCTTTAAAAAAATCTATGGTTTTTTAAAATATTTTTTTCTGCATTCTTTGAAACAGCAACATCTAACAGAAATTAACAAAAATGTCTTAATTGAATATACTTTTTTTTTGAAACTATTAATTGAATATACTTAAAGCTTAGATAATCAATTAAACGAATTTAAAGTTATAGGACTAAATTAAATTTTGGTCAAAGTTAAAAGGTAGAATTTGTAATTTAGAGTAGATTTTTTTTCATCCACTATTTAATGACATTGGCTATTTTAACGTATTATCAAAATGTTAGGCACTTTTAAAACATTAGAAATCATTTTAAAACATGAGGCAAAATTAGGGACCAAAATCATAATTAAACTTTTTTATTTTTTTAAATCCTTTCCTTTTCCTTGATTTTCTCCCTCAGTGTAAGTATAAATTCAATGCTTCTAAGGCATTTCTCAATATGAGATAGAATGTCAATGTTGTATTGTACATTACAACAAAAGGCTTTTCACGAGCTACACATGGCCAAAGCCTATACATGCAATTAACATAAGGTACAAAATCAACATGGAATGCAATTAAAACGAAACAGTGTCAATCAATAAAAGTGAAAACTGGAACCACAAAAGTCTAGACTACTAAATAAAAATCTGTGAAACAGCAAAGTAGTCGAGTGACGTGTCAAGTCCTACCTTAGGATTTGTAAACAAGAAAAGTAACAAACCGTTAAACTGCTATGACAAGTGAACGCAACCTTTAAGAATTGAATTTCCTACCTCTGACAAGTCTAGTTTGGTCAGGCTACCTAACTTTTATTTTTATCAGTTCAGGAATCAATCATACTTCAAAGATTCCAGAAACTTCAATTACAGTGAAAACAAAAATTGAGGATTCAAGCCAACGATGACTGAAATTTTGACACTGATCAAAGCAAAGATCAATTCAACAAACAACAAACAGATGCTGACCCGAGGCCCATCAATCTTGAACCAGAAGCAGCCTCAGGAATTACTGTATCTGTATCATTTATCGCATGAGAGTCGAATGATTTACAAATAACTATCAGATGGTGTCATAGCTGAATATTAATTTCCAAAGACTTAAAAACAGATTTCGTCTGGTGAATTAGAATCTGTGTGATTTCATCCAGGCTTTTTTTTTAAGATCTGGTTAATGACATACATTGAACATCCATTTTAAGAAACTTTTTATAAAAAATCGAAAAAGTTGCCAACTTTTTTATCAGTTTTTCAATTTTTCATAAAAAATTTTCCAAAATAGTTTACTAAGATATGACCTAAGAGCATATGTTAATAAAACCCTTCTTTGAAGGGCGTTTCAATTCAAAAATATCAATGGACTCTAGAAACTTCAGCTATGATTTCTGTAACTCTGCACAGGTCACCCTTATCATACAAGGATAAATTATGGTACATAAACAAATGGAGAAAGAAGAACTGTACTATTTGTATAACACTATCAATACAGCAAGTTTCTTTACAAACCAACTACAAAATTATGCTTTTAACTTCAAACAACCTTTTAAGTTTATTGACATTTACCAGTCACCCGATACCACCATAGACGGCCTGGACTGGCATTCCATTTTTTTTTTTTTTTTTTTTTAATGCTATGGAAAATTACATTTTACAAACCCCATGTGGAAAAGACAAAGGTGTAAACCAAAACCATCATTTTGAAGAAACTTCAGAAGTACAACTAGCAATAGGCAGCTTCTCAGTTGGTGTGCATACCAAAGCCCTTTGTTGTAAATGTCTCAAGCTCTGTTCCATGCTAACTTGCACCATCTCTGCTAGCATCTTCTTTGCTTTTCCGGATTGATCCTCTCCATCAATTTGAGATATGATGTTACACACTATGTTCTCCAGTGTGTCAGGTTGAAGCTCGGATCTTGGATATGGAGACTCTCTCAGCAGCTGCAAGAGCATTTGTGCTTTAGATTGAGACTTGGGTGTTCCTTGAACAGTGAGCTCAAGAAGTCCAGGTATCACCCCTTCTCTGAGAATTGGTTCCCTATATTTACATCGATCACTCTGACACATTGTCAGCAATGCTCCCACTGCATGCTCTCGACTTTGGAGAGAGCCATTTTCAAGCACCTCAACCACTGCAAGCACTCCACCTTCTTCTGCTGTCAAAGCAATTCTGCCTTCCTCGAAACCCACTAAAGACTCAATGAGAGCACTGCATTTTTCAGCGGTTTTTGAAGATTTTTTACAGTTTTTAAGCAAATTAACTATTGACGGGATTGGTTCGGTTTCAAGAATGACATGAAGATTATTTGGGTGTGTTGAGAGATTGGAAAGGGCCATTACTGCATCAGCCCTGGCTTGTGGGCTTCCATGTTTAAGGACTTGCACAAGGAGAGGAATGGCACCAGAAGCAGTTATAATTGGCTTGTTGACGGTTGAAGCAGATAGAGTAAGCAGAGAAGCAGTGGCATACTCCTGTAGGTTTAAATCTTGTGACTTGAGGAAACAAATTATGGGTTCTAAGGCACCAGCTTCCACAATGCTGATCTTATTCCTGCAACGTAAAAAACAATTATTAAACTTCCTTTGAACACTGTCTAAATTAATTTTGTCAACAAAATCTGCTAGAAGAGTGAAAACTATTATATCATTTGTATCATCCAAGCAGCCAAGTTAACAAGGAAACATGTGATTGTTGTCCATTATGCAATTCTTGATGTCCAATATGAGATTGCATGTAATCCACCTTAAAAGCAAGAGAGAGCAGATCGAAACTAAAAAGGAAAACAATTAATGCAAAAACTGGAATTCAACTAGAATCTATACAAATGGACAACAACCACATGTTTCCTTACAAAGTAACCGAAATTTAAGGTGGAAAAAAACCAATGGCATTCTGCAGTTTGTTTTTTTTTGAAAGAATCGTATTCTGCGGTTGATGGGGCATAAAGTGGAATACTTAGTGTGGGATAGAAGATTTTCATTCTTAAATATACTTCCTCGGATAAGTAAGCACATGCCTGACGACATAACAAATACTTGAACATAATTTCCATGGTTTAGATATGAGGTTTAAAAAGCATCGAAAAATTGTCAACTAACCATGAAGTAAATGCATACATTATAATTTCAAATATTAGGATGCTTTGATTCTATCATATTATCTCATATGAACTGCATAATAGTTCTCCTTAATAACTTAGTATGTATTACACCCTTTTTTTTGTTGGTATAAAATCATATTAAGAACACAAAATTTTTCATAATTGTTAACATGACCCGTTGTAATTGGACCAACATTACTTTTATCTAGATCAATTGGGTAAAAAGTTATCCTGGAAATGATAATTAGGGAGGAATGATAAACCAAAAAAAGGACAAAAAAGAAAAAGAAAAAGAAAGAAAGATAGAAAAAAAAAAAAAAAAAAAGTAAACACAACGACTTTGAAAAAAAAGAAAAAAAAAAAGTAAAACGCACAAACACGCAAAAGGGTAAAATTAAAAGTGAAAAATAAGGAAAGAAGGGTAGAACCCTTGAAACTCACATAAGGTATATGATTTGTTTCTACTTTCTACATCAGCAAACAGAAGCGAACCCACAACACATTATAATACAAAGACAACAATAACTTGAAAGACAAGATATAAAAAAAAGAAAGCAAAAGGAAGAGTAACATGTGAACCAAACCCACATGGAATCCGATCACGCTTTCCAGTTTCAACCACATAAATATTATTATTTTATTATATTATTAAGCATCCAATTCCTTCCAAACCCAGAAAAAAAAATTTAAAAAAGCAGATTGAAATTAACATAGATAAAATCATTTTATGCTACAATAAATATAACAACTTTAATAAATAAAAATAAAAATCACGTGTCTAGTAACAAATTTATAAGAAAAAAAGGTCAATCATGATTTATTTTTTACTTCACATTCAAATAATTAATATTGAAGTTTTTTTTTTTTTTTTTAAATTACTATTGAAGAATAAAGGAAAAAAAACAAATATGTAGCATATTTTGTTTTCCTTCATTGTTGGTCTATCTTTTCGTGCCCATATTCTGACCAGCCAATAAGATTAAAGAGAAAAATTTAAAACATTAAGAGAGAGAAAGAATAAGCAACAGAATCTTGGAACACCGTACCAAACCACTACAACAACTTTTTCAACCAAATTGATGAATCCGATGAAAAAGTATAATTGGATATTTTTATTTTTTTTTCTTCTTCTTCTTATTATTATATTTCTCCAAATAAAATTAATAAAAAAGTAAAAAACACAAAAAGGTATAACAAAGTTTTACGCAATATCCTAGAATGAAATCTGAAGCAAAGAACAATAATTTGAGCTTACTTTTCGTCTTTGACGGCGAGGTTAAGGAGGGCGAGGAGGGCGGCTTCGTGTTGGGGCTGTGACTCGGGCGAGTCGACTCGGACTCGGAGCATGGAGACGAGTGGCTTCACGGCTTCGGAAAGCTGGCGGCGACACCGCTGGGAGGTTTTGGTGAGCCGTCGGATCTCTCGGGCTGCTTGGAGCTTGGAATCGGAGTCGTCCGATTGGATCAGGAGAAGGGCTCGCTGGACAGCGGAGGAAGGAGAGGAGGAGGATATGGGTCGGGTCATGTTGTTGTCGGCCTCGGAATTGGAGTCGGTGCTACTGCTATGGTTGTCTGCAGCGGACTTCATCACTGTATAGTATATACTACTCTGTATGTTTTATGCAGAATTGAAAGAAGAGCAGAATTGAAAGAAGAAAGAGAGAGAGAAGGGTTATAAAGAGAGAGACAGGAGAGGTGTGGGATTGGGGGGGGGGGGGGGGTAGGAATAGGAGTAGGAGTAGGACGGTAGAGGTAGGGGAAGAAAGGAAGTGTGGTCTCTCTTTATTTTTGTTTATTTTTTTTGTTGTTATTGTTGTTGTTGTTTGTTGGTTTGCTTTTTATTATTCATTTGCTTTTTTTTTTTTCTTTTTTCTTTTTTCTTTTTTCCAACTTTCAACGTCTTTTCTTTCTTGTTTGGCAGTTGTTGGTTTGGGACGTTCGGTAAAAAGCAAGGTTGATGAATTATATATTATTATTTAAATAATAAAACTCATATATATCTTACGAGTAAGTTTATTGTCATAAATTTTTCCACAACTTTACTATGTGACGATCTGTGAATGATGAAATCATGAACTCACATGAATCTATTATTTTATTTCCACCATTCATAAGTTGGCACGTGATAAAGCTAAACTTAATCATATCCTCTATCTATCATAGAGCTTGTGATTGGTGGGGGGAAACTTCCTTCTCTTTTGGCCATTGATCAATGCCTGCCTTGGTATGGCATCTATCTACACCTTTAACTTTGGATATTCTAAGTAGCTCTATAAACAAATACGATAACTCCAATTGACAATTTTCTTTCAAACTAGTCAGAGGGAAATAGAAAAGAAAAATGATAAATCTATAAACTATTTTATGAATTTTTTTAATATATAAATTGTTAACTTAATAAACGTTTATTGGTAAATAAAAAAATAATGATAATGATAGGTTCACAACTTTAATGTGATAAACTGTAAATGATAGAGAAAAAGTTGTAAGTCCAGATAAAAATGATACATAATTAATCATAGTCTGCGGCATAAAATAATTATGAAAAATGGTGTGATAAAGGGCATTATAAGGAGTGTGATTCTAGAATTACTTGAGGAATTATTAACAAATGGAATAATTCTAATCGACAAATTTTTTTTGGACAAAGTTTTCCTCCAACAGTTATGTGACAATGGAAAAAAAAATCAACTTATATTACCTAAACAAGTTACATAACTCATTAAATGCTGGAGTAGTTTTAATTGCTTGTATTTAATATTATGCACTACATATTGCCCAAAACAAATAAAAAGTTGTTCTCAAAACAAATAAAAAGTCACATGAATCATTAAATATGTAATTTGACTTTAAGTTAACTGCTTTAAATACTCAATAAATTTTTAGTCCAAAAGCTTCTAAATCTAATACCACTCACTGCTTCACAACTCAATTAATTGTTATTCCAGTCTCCAATAGCTTCTAAATTAATATAACTGTTGTGTAACTATCTGATTAAATGATATAATGGAAGTGAATTATCAATTTAATGATGAAGACATTTTTTATTGATAAGCTAAGAGTTTTGTAACTCAAGTGCTCAACTACTAATTCGAGAAGACATTTGGTATTAAATGATACCATGTCAACGGTATCAAAATTTTATAAATGTGAGACATCAGTAAAAAAAAACTACCACACTAACAAATGAAAAGACATATATTAGTGAGTAGTTATTTTTACACACAATCTCTCATTTATTGAGTTTTGATACGGATGATATGGTATCATTTGATACAAAATACTTTTTCCTACTAATCCTTCCTAGTGTTTTCAATAGAGACATTCAAAATTCAAATCTTTATTCCCTAACAATCGAACAATTAAAAAAATTATTACTAATAAAAAAAATAAGAATCCTTTTACATCATTGGTCATGTGTATTTTATCACTTTTATGAAAGAATAATTTTTTAAAATATTTATTTATTTGATTCTTAAAAGAAAATTTTATTTATTTATTTGCTATGAATGAGAAAGAATGAGAGATGAATGTGTCAATGGAAAACAGAGATTCAGTTATATTTAAATGACTTATTATAAAGCCACATATAAAGAGATCCAAAATAGCACTAAAATAGATGTAGTGAAGACAAATATGGTAAACAATAAATGACAAATAATATGTATTAACTCATAAAAAACAATACTCCCATTCTTACTAAAAAAAGATCCATGCAATAAATTGCAATTAAGTAGAGTTGAATTTTGCTAAGAGTCTTGTAACTCAATTGGTTTCTATCTTATAGTATTTCTAAGGGAAATATCTAAGGTTTAAATCCATTTCCTCAATTATTGAATTATAAAAAATTAAAAATAAAATAGCGTGAATTTTTAATAAGTATTAATTTGAAAATAAACATGCACTCAAAATTCATGATTTTACCTTAACTTTTTTCTAAAAAAATAAAATAAAAAATAACATGCTTGACTCAAACGCTTCCTTTATAATTGTAAAATGACGGGTGCATGTGATATAATTTGAATGAGATTTATGGGAAGGGAAAACACAATGATGGAACATGTGATAGAAATATAGGAGCGTGAAAAAGGAGGAATGCTCATGATAACATAGATTAAAGTCTGATGGTAGCGACTCTCATGCTTTCTGATTTAACTATTGAACTAGTTTCAGTTCCTATTTTCTATATGTTTTGTAGCTCAATTATATTTTTTGGTGTTTTTAATAGAAACATCTAGAATTTAAATTCATTGGTTTTTGGTATAGGCAGTGATTAAATCTCAAATCTCTTATTCAACAATTAGAGATTTTATTAGTTGAACTAACTGGAACCCATAAGAAGTTGTAAATTTTATTAAGTAACAATAGCCAAATCAGCTTAAATTACAACAACATTGTGTGGTGGGATATGTCTTGCAAAATTGTGAGCTACAGAGTTTCCCTCACAATCAACATGAGAAAATCTAATACTATATAAAAACTCTGAAAATTTTTTGCATCCTGTATCAAGTGACCAAAAGAAGCTGAAGAGAAAGATTCATGCTTAAGAGAATTAATCACCAACTCCGAATCATCTTCAAGAACAGATAAAACTACACCCAATTCTCAAGCAAATAACTTGGATTTAACTTTTTCATATTAATTATGAGCTTGAACTATTTTTATATTGATTTTATTTTTTAGAGAAATTGCATTGATTGGTGTGGAGGCCATGTTTTTGGGTTTGCAATTTCTTCAATTCTCTTATCATCATATAAGAGGCCCGGGTTTTGAATCATACCTATACTAAAACGAAAATCATTAATGTCTTGACTCAAAGGTACATAACAATTACCTTGGAGTGGGTCTATCTATGAATTTCAAATCTTTATGATATATATAAAATTTTCCCTTTAAATCGATTTGTTGTACTAACTGATTTTTAGAGGACTGCTCAGTTAACATGAGGTCGCAAAGCAGAGGAGCACCAACAGAATTTTGTAATTCACTTGAAAACATTTATCTTAAAATCAATCTATTCATTAAGAAGAGATAACAACAATATTTTTTGCCGTTATTTTCTATTTTTGGTTTTGAAAATTGTTAAATACTTCCGGAGTTTTATTAATGCGTACTCTTTTCTCTGATATTAATGGTGGATTCCACCATGAATTTAATTAATAAGACTCACCATTCATGTGAGAAGAGAAAATATGTATTTATGGTACTCCGGGAGTACACAATAATTTCATTTTTGGTTTATGGGAAACCAAACAATTAAAAACTGAAATGTCATGATTAGATAACTCCTTTTATTTTTCTTCAGGAACTGATCTTGGGAACATTTTTTGATAATAAAGTAAATGAAAACTTTTTTCTTCCATTTCTTTTTCCTCCCAGATTTTAGGAATTTTTTTTTTTTTTTATATCCCAATTATGGTTGGTGTAGTTTTAACATATATGGATTTAATAATGGCCAAGACTTATATGGCTATTTATCTGCACCTTCTAAACAAATTTTTTTGATAGATATTATAGGATTTGAATCTATAACTTCGCCTCCGCGATGGTTACTCTTTATTATTGTACGTGCAAATTAGATTTTCATAGGCTATAAAGGTGTATATCTCTAGATCCTAACTCTAGTACATTTGATATAACATTTGTTAAAGCTAAAAATGATATTTTTCTACTACAAAGAAAAAAAGAAGAATGGATGCAAATTCCTTAGGGAAAATAGACTCCGAAAGTACGTGGAAAATCCCAAAGAAAGGGGAAGCAAAACCACGGCATAGAATATGGACTAAATACCCTTACAACTGTCAGATTCATATTTCTTAGAAATGTTTACAATGGAATAGAGCTTTTCGTTTCTCTTGCGCCATATATATTTCTATCTTTTTCCTCTTATTCCTTCTTATCTAGTATATGACCAATGCCATTGAAGATGAGACGTGTATACTATGCTGCTCGAGCAAACTACTGACTAATGAGGATACCCAGTGTAGCACCATTTTAGGAATGGACTGGTACCACCCTAGGGTAGTGCTCGAGGTTTGGCACAGTACGTCAGAGGGAGTCTCCCTTATCCTAATGAATGTGCAACTGTGCCTCTAGTACACACTATTTGTGTGCCCTGGAATCCACGTCTTCTCACTTAGAGCATCTGTAGTAGCTGGTGCAAAAATTATGTCATTTTGCCACACGAAATGCCTACTTTATTATTTTACCACATCATTTTACAACATCTCATTTATCAGATATTTTATAATTCAATTCTATATATTAAAATAATATTTACTACACATTAAAATAATATTTACTACACATTAAAATACATTTTTTAGTTTACCACATCTGTCCGTACCATTGCAAATTTGCAACGGTACGGACACAAAATGGTATATGTGCCAAAATTATACAACATATGCAACATCTGCTAAAATCCTATTTTTTGTGTTTGGTGTGGGATATGTGCCAAATGCTAGCATTTGGCACATATCCCACATCTACTGTGGGTGCTCTTAGCCGTGACATTCCTCTAATCCCTGCATGTGTACGTTTAAGGTCGAGATGTGCAAAAGGTCTAACTTGGTGAAGGACCCACATACACTTGGTTTTATATATACTTGGTGACTGTACAATTATCAAGTCGAAACACCAATTAGTTTTGATGACAAGAAGATTTACTAATTGAACTATATGGAATGCAATTCTTATACAAAAAACTTAGGTTTGAATCCTCTCAATGCCACTTGTTTTAAGGGGGGGGGGGGGGGGGGGGAAGCTCTCTACTACTAAATGCAATTTACATTTGATAAGACTATTTCTTCCTTTGTTCAATTAATGTTGTGTTTTTTTTTTTTTTTTTAATAATAAAAATAAATGTATGTATTTTTCTTTCAATTTTTTGGATAAATAATCATTTTTGTAGTTTGTCATACTAAGTTTTGTTTTACATTACATACGCATTTTAAGCGTGAGATGAGGCATGGCATAAATATATATATATTTTAAATTCCTATGATAACGTGAGAGAGAGAGAGATAAGCATGGCAATTGCACATGATATTAATGCATCAAATATATCCATGGCAACTGTATGAGATTTGACATTGAGGAAGAATTTGAGACACCAACTTGTGCAGTTGTGAATAGAAACTTCCGGAACAAATAAATAGATGAATAGCTAACTAAGAGCAAAAAGGCGCATGATAATACCCAATTTCTGTGATTAAAGTTGCTCATATTATTTTTATTTTATTTCATTCTAGGCTTGCTAATATAAATTTAAGATGTACTTAAATCCTATCTAACCCTACTCTTTTAATATAAGCCAAAGTCCAACAGCAGTGTCCTACACTTCAAGTTAAGAGAGTGAAGAATATTTTGTTTAATATTTTTGTTGGTTATAATGGACTATACTACAACAAACCCTAATTAAGTTTATGTTAGGAACTTTTTTCTGTTGAAATAGATTATTATTGTAATCTATAGATAAAGTAGGTTGTTGCAAATCAAACACGTGGTAGCCAAATAAATATATATATAACAACACTGCCCCCCAAAACTTCGAGATTAGTCATAGATCATTAATATATTAATCAAGATTTGTCACATGTGTTCTTATTCGTCATTTTATGCTATCCTACAATATACTCTTTATCACCTCCTTAAATAATGTCATTTTTTCTTACTTTTACTAATATTATTTTAGGTTTTATTCAATCTTTTTTTGTTCCCTATAATTGAATGAAGTTAATCTTTTTAAGGATAAAAATTAATTGTTTCCTAACTTGAATGTTTTTTAAAGGAGAAAGAGAAGGGTTTGAAGTGATTTGGAGGGCTAAGAGATTTGGTAGGGGGAGAGGAGGGGTTCCACTTATATTATAAATATATATATATATATATCAAATTTTCTTTATTATGTCAATTTATATCTATTTCTTTAATAAGATCATTTCCCTCCCTTCTTTCCCCTATTTAATATTTAGAGCATTCAAATATAAGTGAATAATATATTCCGCTTCTTCCTACTTAAATTTTAAAACATTCAAACAAATGGAAGACATAAGAGCATTAGCATTGGGGGTGTAAAAACCCCCCAGTTGCTATTTTGCCCACTAAAGCCTTAAAAACCCCTAGAAATTGGAATTGATGTGGAAAATATTTTATTTGGTGGAGGAAAAGCATGGAATTGTGATAGAAGAAGAGTTGGTAGAAAATGTGAGAAAGAAAGGGAAACATTTGTTTAATGGTGAAGTAATAATTTTAAAACCATTTTAACTCCGAGGCACTAAAGATCGTGATAAGAAACCTATGGAAACCAACCACTTGTATAAAAGTGGGAGAAAATTTGTTTCCATTCAATTTTTAATCTTGTTTTTTATTACTCCTCCTCCAAACTACAATCATGCCTTAGATGTGGAGATCTAAAACACCAATACATGTCTTGAAGAGATTGTTTTTGGGGCCTACATGTTTGGATTACATTAAGAAAAATTCGATTACAACTAATTTTATACTCTATTTTTTTAAGGATTAGATGTATCTGACTATGAGTGATAGAAAAAAAAAAATTATGTGAAGGTGACAGAAAATCAATCACAATCAGTCACATATATAAAATAATTGCGAAAATAAATACGGAATTGATTGTGATCTTAAAATTACTAGCAAGTTAAATGTCCTTTGCAACAAAATATTTTCCAAAGAACCCATCCTTAGATAACTTCACCAGAAATTGACATCACAGGAACCTACCCGGACCTAAAAATTGGTGTCTGTCTTTGCTATATGGACAGACTAGCTAGCTCGTAATGCTCTCATCTCATCTTCAAGAAAGAATAGAAAAATATCAACTAAAAAATAAAAATCTTGCCAATGAATATTAATTTCTTTCTTGCTTTCCCTGGTTCTTCACATCATACTCTCCTCTTCGAGATCTACATTAGATGAAAGTGTTTTAAGGGAAACCTACCTTTCTGGGGGGCAGAGGACTTCCTTCGGGAAATGAAGGGTAGATGAAAGAAAAAATTTAAGTTTTTTTAGTTGTATTTAACTATTTATATTTTATAGCACACGTACTATTTTACACAAATTTATACATACTTTCAAATAACTGAAATTAAAAGTAACTCAAGTAACTTAGTTAATTTTTTTTTGTGGATTCTAATTATTTCAACTAGTAAAATTTCTTATGGTTGAATAAAAGTTCTGAGATTCAATCTAAGTCTACACCAAAAACTGATTTGTATCTTGATCTAATGATAAAAATTTATCATTACGAAAAGAAACCATAGGCTGAAACTCTTTAAAAAAAAAAAATTGATACATATATATTTGGATAAAGAAGTAAGTAAGTTGAATTGTGGGCAATTTGATGTGGTCTTGAGTGACATGGCGTGGCAAAGAGTCGGATTCCACTTTATATGATTTTTTTTGAAAGGTACTTTATATGATTTTAATGCTAATATCTAACCACAACTGTACTCTAGAGGATTGCAGCAAATTCTTTGAGTCGGCAGTGGGTGGACTTACCGTGAACCAAACACGTGCGCAAACCTTTTTTGGCCAATAAAGCAAGACTCTGGCATGAACCGCGACACACGAATACTATTACTGTCTGCAATTTTTTTTTTAATGTGTTTTGTATTGTTTGGGATTTGCAGGATATCGCCACAATAAACTATATTTATTTTTCAATAGTTGAATTATCGAATTATTAATTTATAAAAAAGAATTCCCTTTTAACCGAAAAACAAAAAAGAAAAAGAAAAAGACAAAAAAACAAACAACCCCCAAAAAGAAGATTTAAAATAAATCATTATTGTACTTTAGTGCCTTCGATTTTTGTCCTTAGACCCAGATCATGGGACACCCCATTCAATCATATGAAGAATTGTTTTTCAAAAAAAAAAAAAAAAAAAAAAATCAAAACTTCTAGCTCTACCCTTTTGTTTTTGTTTTTGTGGTTTTTTATAAACAAAGTATTAAAAAAAAAAAAAAAGGTTAAACGGAGATCACACAAGTCTCATGAAAGAAAAGGCACAACATTATTTCAGAGGGGCTTTCTCCTCTATCAGCATTAGCGGCACTGCCTTTTCTCGTGTATCCCTTCATTGCTCACTAGAACATTAGCTAAAATTTATCGATTGAAGTTTTTACAATTCGTCCATTTTTTTAGAACTAAATGTTTTATGACTTGAAAATTTCACAATCGAATTTACTGGTTTAGAATTTTAGAATCGGCTATCTATTAATTTTTTAACACATTTAGCAAATTAGGTCTAAATCAATTGATTAGCCAATTACAAAATTGCATGGATAACACAAAATCATTACAAATCCCAACTCACACACCCAAACACAAGTTGTCGTTATGAAGAGAAAAATTGGCAACAAACAAAAACTATTTGAGTCACTAGCCAATAAAATGAATCCACTAATGAAGATTGTTGCGATACAATACGCTTATAAAACACCTAGTTCTATGTAGATGCACAAGTATATGAGTCTTGCTAACAACCGACTGCACCAGCCATTTCTCTTCACTAGCTTTCGATTCTGCAACTTGAATTGCCAATTGTAAATCCAATCTCTTAGATACTTCAAGACCACTTAATGGTTTGTGATAGCTTTTATGATTTCCAAAACCAATCCATCAACACAAAGGAATTGTAAGTGTTTGGTTTGGATCTCCTCTCAATGAGTAAGACAATTGGAAGATGGTGAAGGTATGGAGAGTGGAGACTAGAAGAGATTTTCTCTCTTAGAGAATTTGCTAGTCTCAACCTTCTCTCAAAGTTTTTAGGGTTAGTTTCATTTATATGTGTCATAAAAGAGACTTGATTGGATATAGGACAACCGAACAACATAATATTTTTTTATAAAATTTTTCTCTTATAGGTGCCAATTTGCTCAAGCCAGTTTGGGGCAAGAGTTTCTACCTTAACTGATTTTCAAAGCATATAGCACCTTACCTAGAAACTCGCATCGGTTCTTGTTCATTGGAAAGATGTAATTTGAAACAATTTTCTTATTCGGAATAAAGTGAGTTTAGGACTTTACATAGATTGCAAAATGAGCATCTTCCTCGTCTTGAGAGTCGTAAAGTAAGTAATTAATCATTATGGTAATTTCTGTCATTATTCATAACCGCATTGGCTCCTAAGTCCTGAGTCCTGACCCATCCCCTTATATGTGGACAAAATATTGTCCAATTTGAATATCTCATTATGAATCCCAAGTTTTGAATTTTAGGAGACCAACGTAGAAGAAGCCAAAAGAGAAAATTTTATTATAATGATGACCAATGTCGCTCTCGGTTATGTTGTAGTGGATAGATCATGATCATCACCTGGACAATGTGCTTAAATAAATGGAAAAGAAAGTCACCCCCATTGGAGGAAAATTATCAAACTCGTGGGTCCTCCTCAACTTTTGGCCACATGTGAGTTCTTAGATATTAAGTTTTGTGTTTTTATGGTTCCAGTTAGTTTAATTAGTATTTTTTTTATGGTTAAATAAGAAATTAGGAATTCAATTTCCGCCTACATCGAAAATCGATTGATATCTTAATCTAATGATAAAGAGTTATCATTAGAAACAAATGTCATAAGTTAAAATTCTCTCAAAAAAATTTGTGCTTCTAAAAATTAAAAATTAAAAATTAAAAATTAAAAAAGAAAAAAGAAAAAGAAGAAGAAGATAATTTAAGTTTTGCATGCATAAAGCCAATATTGCATAAAAGGGAAAAGTAAAAGATCCAAAAAAAAATGCTTATTGGGTTCCTTTCTTGGCCTTCAAGTGATTTTCCAACAAGGCTTATCTTTTGGAATAGGATCATGTAAATGTTCTCTCCCTCGTGTTATTTTGTTCCTTTTCTTAATTAAAATATGAAAGCTTCCTTCTATTGTTTATTTGTTTTTACAAGCTTTTTGTTTGCTAACTAGGTCTAGTAATATTCAATATGACAACAACAAAATGCTCAATATATGTGGTTAAAATAGCTATCACGTCACATCTATGGTGTGATCAAATTTTTTTTTTTTTTTGATGGTTAATTAATTTAATTAGTGACAAGATTAATGCAACCATACGTAGAATGTGAGCAGTGAGCATGAGAATGATAATATTGTTTTGTTATTATTTTTAATTGTTGCAAAGCTAATAAAGTTTATTAAGAAGAGGTACTAGAAGAAAATGTGTTGGTAGATATTAAGGGACCAACCCATCTAATGCCTTTGAGTTATTAGGAGAAAGTTTCTCTGGCCGACAATTTCCTTGAATTAATTAGCAATTACTTGTCGGTATAGATGTTAATGTTTGCCGCTAAAATTGAAGGGTTAATATGGAATTTGTGAGTGTACTAGAAGAAACTTTATGTATCCATTCCGCATAAAGAAAGAAACCATATATTTTTGAAAAGCACAATGATAACAATGTGGAAAATGAATTTGTTGAAGTATTAAAATATAATTTTATAAAATATAAAAAACTACGGACCCATGCTTTTAGCCGTTGTTTTTATTCACTGTATAAAAAATTATTGGAATATTTTCTTGCCAATAAGGTTGGTTAGGACACAACTATTTTTACTATTTTTTGAAATAATAGTTTGACTATGAGTGGTAAAAAAAAAAAAAAAGGACTATTGTAAAAGTGATTATCTACCACTTTTTAGCAAATTATAAGAAAAATTTGTGGAAAAAGTTGTGTTTATAAACTTATGGGTTAGAAGCAAAAACACCATATGGGATTTCAATTCTTTCTTATAACTCTATTAGGTTTCATATCTGTTAAATTGACCCCAGACTCTAGGACTAACTTCCATTAATTCTTATGAATGAAAAAATCACGTGATCATCACATGATAAGCGAAGCGAACCAATTAGTGAGATTTTTTTTATTATTATTATAAATGTCATCATGTGATGATTACGATGATAGTTACAACAACAAGGGAAAAAGGACCAAAAAAGAAGAAAAAGAAACTTTTAGTTATTGCTAAATGTATACTAAGATTTTAGTATCTAGCTATGAGACAGCTAATTATAGAGGACCTAATTATACACAACTAATTATAAAATTAAGAGTACCCTAAAATTATTAGATTAGTTTTTATACGAAAATCTAATAATCTGTCCAGTTTTGAGATTGAAATTCATATGGTATTTCTCATCGAATGAACTTGGACAGTTGGACCTGAGACCTTTTAGAATTATGAGTAGGCCGTATGCATTATCAAAGTAAATCGACCCTAAACCCGTATCTCGGCCCTAAATACATTCAAAACATTATTTGGAGCTACGTTGCAAAAGTTAGTTGTGGCCCAACCTATCCTCTTGCCCAACAAGTACATTTCTTTCACAATACCTGGAGATCGACACACTTGCTAGAGTAATAGATGTCTAGCTTTCCGACCCTATTATAGAGTATAGAGTTTGGCATCCCCTAGTTATTTGCTGAAATTTGATACAAAAAGAACTAATTTAGCTAATTTTTTTAAGTAGTATATTAACGAGTGTTTGATTGCATACGATAAGAAGGAATAATGAACAAGTCCAACTACATTCATGAGAAGTAACAGAAGCAAATAAACAAATATTCTTTTAACAAGATGTTGTGCTACCTCTTAAAAAAAGTTGGTCAATTGTATTAGAAAACTCAATCTTAGCTAATGCGTTTCGGCATTTGCTAATTAGACTCTTTTAAAAAAATTAATTTGCTTTGTAAAAGGTAAAACAAAAGGTGGATTTAAGTAAAACATTAGAGGCAAAAAAACTGCTACAAATGGCATTCACGTAATTTCCGGTGGTACATTTTTGGAAAAGTAAGATAATAAAAGGGTGTTTGATACATGTTTTTAAACAACAATTTTCAGTTTTTAAATAACATTACACGTATTTCCACATACTTTTTCACCTACTCGTATTTTCACATAACAATTTTCAGTTTTTAAATACATATATCGAACACCTCCTAAATAAGTCAGTTTTTATTTTTTTTGAAAAAACTATTCCCTTTGTCCCTTTGATCTACTTTGTTCGTTTTCTATTCTATTTTGAGATGTCCTAAAATATTGTCCTGTTTCTAAAAAGAAAAGTCATTAATTTACTAATGTTCTTATTACCCCTATTTTATTTTCAAAACTATTTGAAAAGAAAACTAACAAATATTTTAAAAATAATATAATTTGGGCATCTTTTTAGTTGCCTTATTAAGATTTTTTTTTTTTTTAACAGGTAAATTTATTTAAGAGCGATTTTATAAATTTATACATTTTTATAAAGCAGACAAGACAATAAATAATTTTTCCTTAAAAAATTTGACTTTTCAAATAGGACAAACAAATTGAGACAGAGAGAGTAATTCATTTGGTAAATTGGTTTATTTAAAAAAAAAGTTAGCTTATTTGGTAAAATGTGGGACAAAAAATGGATTCACACTAAATGCTGGAAGCAAAGAAACACTGCTAAAGGACTTTGGTTTTTGGGCTCGCATCCCTTATTTTTTCGAGGTATAAAATGTCATGAATTTAAAATTTTTTAAACCTCAAATTTATGCCGTCTACTGAAAATCTTGGTACCTGCTACGGCAACATCTTCTAGTGTTTAAGGGGGTGTTTGGTTTGTATTTTCAAACAACAATTTTCAGTTTTTAAACAATATTTCACGTATTTCAATGCACTTTTTCACCCACACGTATTTTCACAAATGTTTTTAAACAACAATTTTCAGTTTTTAAACACATATACCAAACGGGCCCTAAGTATTGTTAAACTATCGTTTTCAAAAAAACGTATTGTTACACTTTAAAGTATGGAATTAAATTCACGCTTACTGGTTTCTCAAAAAAAAAAAATAATTCACGCTTACTAAGTTGATAAATTATTTTTTATTTTTATATAAGTCCATATCAACATTACTTTATTATTTACCTTTAACAAATTTCCACCTCAGACCATTGTGAAATTTGTCGTCGCTCTAGTCGACTAATTGCAATTGAAAACCTAAAGTTTGCTTGAACCTATATTTAGCTACTCCAATTTCTACTTCATCTTTTTTAAAGAAAAGAAAATCCAAATAGATCATAGTCTGGGATAAATAAATTAAGTTCCTCAAGCAACAGCTTCAAACTCAAACAAAATACATCTAGGAAATCTAAGGGCTGTTTGGTTCACTTTTTTTGATTACTCAATTTTCATCACTCATCACTCATCACTCATCACTCTAAATACCAAGGTTGTTTGATATCATCACTCAGTTTCCATCACTCACTATTTTTCACACTATTTGGGAGCCCCATGCCTGTCACGATGCAGCTTTTTTTTTTCTTTTTTTTTTCCAAGTACCCAGAAGCTCGAACCCAGTGAAAAAAGAAAAAAAAAAAAAAAAAAAAAAAAACCAGTGAAGAAGAAAGGAAAAAAAAACCCAGTGAAGACCGAACCAGTGAAGAAGAAAGGAAAAAAAAAAAAAAAAAAAAAAAACCCAATGAAGAAGAAGAAGAAAAAAAAAGTCAATTGGTCAAAAGGTGCGGCTGAGTGAGTCCCTCATGTGTATTTAATTACAAAAATACTATTGAGTTATGAGTTATGGAAACTGAAAATAGCCAAAAGGTGTTTTCAGTTTCCATAACTCATAACTCAAAAATCAGAGAATTGAGTGATGGAAACAAAAAATTGAAAACTGAGTTATAGCTTGCCAACAAACTTTTTTTTTAGAATTGAGATTGGTCCCACCATTTTTGAGAATTGAGTTATGGAAACTGAGAATTAAGTGATGAGAATTGATGAACCAAACAGCCCCTAAGACACTTAATTCCTTGGCTAGGAATTAGGATCGAGGTCTCTGCAGAAATGGTAATCCTGGTTCCTGAACCATATACACAGAATAGAAAGGCATATATTTTCTGCACATGAAAATTTGACTTGGGAAATGATCCAATCCTGCACATGACATTATTCCCCTGAGGACTTTCAGCTAGAATTTTTTTACATAGATGGAGACAGTGACGACTAGTTCAAATATATAAAAAAATGACTGGTCATATAATTTTTTTGAATATATACATGACATCCCATGGCTTGCGGGATTGGTAATGAGTTCATGCAACTTAATTACGTGTGGAATTATAAACAGCTCATGCACTTAAACTATCCCCATCTTCAGCTTCCAAAATGAGTTCAATGCATGATTGACACTTGGAGTTAAGAAGTCAATTGTACAATAGATTTTTCTGTAAATTAAACTAGCTTTATAATTCTATGAAAATTATTCTTACTAACCCAATTATATTGTCGAATAGAAAAGTTGAGTCTCTTAACTAATGCCCTAGCATTATATTATTAGGAGATGGTGGATCATTTTAGAATTATGTAGTTAAATTATTAAATTCACCGTATCTTAATAGTTTAAGAATTTGGAAGAATCAGTATAAAGCAAAGTTATGTCGGATGCAATGTAGGAAATGTTTCCACAACTTAAAAAGCTGGTGTTTGGTTTAAGAAAAATAAAAACAATTTTTCATGTTAAAGAAAGTTTGAGTTGAGAGGGAAAAAAAATGGTTTTGATGTTTATTTCACGAGAGACAAAATGTGTTTAGTTTTATACTGTATTGCTTTTAATGTACTTTTCCACTTTTAGTTTTAGTTTTTTATTCTGTGTACCTTATGATTTCAAACTTTTTTGTGAGGATGTGTTACTACTAATAAATAGAAATGTTAGGAGTAAATTTTTTATCTTTTCTTTTATTCATATTTGATCATTTTTGTTGGATATATGGCCATTAAATATGTTGTATGATTAAAAGTACATGTAGATTCTCATTTTAGTTGCCACATATAATTATTGTAAGTTAGAGGAAGTTTGAACGAAAATTATATCCTTAATAGAAATGGAAGTTTCCTAGTTTGCTAGTAACCATCATTTAACATTTACAAAACAAAAGTCATCATCCCAATTTCTCAAATTCACCTAGTCTTTATCCTGTCAAACTATTTTATTTCCCTAGTTTTTAAACCTATGAAGGATACTGAAAATGAAATACCTCTTCTTGTCGGTTTTTTTTTTTTTTTTCCTTTCAAAAATTAGATATTACAAAGTGTGCTATTTTTTTCTAATTCAATTTAAATTAAAAGAAAGAAATGAATTGTTAAAAAACAAAGTGTACCATATAAAAGTTAAAAGTTCCTTTAAAGAAATGAACAAGACCATGGTTTTTTGTGGATAAATTAGCTACAAGAAGTCCTAATTTTCCACTTATAAAACAAAGTCATTAAGAAATCAGTCATATGGACCATTAAATTCAAATCTTTATGATTCACTACAGTAGATTTTTTGTCTATATTGGCAATGATATTACATAAGCATCTTGGGGTGGTTGAGCATTTGAATGAGCATACACAAAAACAGTGCACTAAGTTCTTTAATTGATTAAGACTTTAATTTTCATAACTCCTACTCAAGTAATAAAACAACGCCCACAGGACCAATTCAAAATCTATGCTAATAGTAATACTATATATACTTGCCCATACCAGTCTGTTTCCCATGTTCCAAAGTTTGGACAAAGAAAATATACATTTTTGAGTTCATACTTTGAAGTCATAACTCATAATAAGCTGGCCCTCAAACACAACCACTCAATTGTTATTTGTTATCTACATGTTGTAAGTTTGCAATTAATGAAGTATCTCACTTCTCACCACACGTGCACGTGATGACCATGATGATACGGGTCCATATACTTCAAGCTGCGGGCCAACTAGCTTTTTAATTTGTACAAATATGAAAATTCCAACCTGCATTTCTCAATTTTCTTAATATTATTAATATATATACATACATACATATATATATATATATATATATATATATATATATTTGTTCTTTATCTCACTCATGTGCAATTACATGCTTAACAGCTAGCTTGTCTTATTTTTTAACGCTCAGTTTGTCTCAATAGAAAAATTTATGTAAAGATAGTTTCGCAAAACTTTATATAAAGATAGTTTTCCTTATTTTCTAATATTTTGTAGTATTATAAAAAATGGGTTAAAGGAAAACAATCTTTGGTTTATAAAAAGAGTATGTCTTATTTTTAGAAATTGTTTTTCATTAAATTTTTTTGGAAAACAACTCTATCTCATAACAAGCTAAATAAGAGAAGTTAATTAAAATATTGTTTTTCAACTCATTTAAAGTTGCTATCAAATATAGAAAAATAAAATAATTTTATAGAAAATAATTTTTTAAAAATGAATCGTTTTCTAGAAAATATTATCTTTAATTTCTTCTAATAATGGGTTCTAAACCCTACCCCCATTCCTTTTTGGGATTACAGATTAGGCTTCTGTTTAAGCTCCATGGCATTCGGAGGCAAATACAAATGCACATACTCAAACAATCAAGAACAAAGTTTTTTTTTTTTTTCCTGGGAAAAACTTTTTAATCTACATCATTCCTCTAGTTTCAACATAAGGTCACATGGGAAGCTTCTACTTAATCCAGATTCAAATGGAGGTACAGCTATGTACACCAATGTGGGAGAGCACAATGCAATTAATAACCTAATTAAATTAATAATGGGATTTAATTTCCTCTGTTTAAATTCAATTCTAAAAAAATGCCAGGCGCTTGGACCACGCATGATTGGTATGTTTTCCATGCTTTTGCTTTATTTTTGACAAATCCTTGTTTCGAAAATGACAAATTTAACACCATAAATGGAAAATGGAGACCACGTAGTATTGACTATAGAATCGAACTCAAACACAGTTAGATCAAGATGAATAATTATATAAAATATATATATACTTAGCTAGTAGTCGGCTCTAAAATAAAGGGATAGCATCTGACAAATTTAGTTGATTTTTTGTATGTGAAAACTTTCAATGAAAGTGGTCCTTGGTCATATTTATGACTCTTATCTTGTAATATATTATTGTACAGAAACAAAAATTCAATCATTTGGCAATAAAATAATATAGTACAAACAAGGGGAAACAGGAGAATTTGAAGTTCTAGCTGATAAGGAGACACATTCGAGTCTCTCCTAATAGTAAATGCCTGCATGGAATTCCAGACAGATCCACGGAAGCGATGATCAGAAAGATAACAGAAATCAAGGGTCAATCTTTAAGATTCTAAATAACGCATGCAAATCGATTAGAGAAATTTTATTTTCTTAGAATGAAAAATCATCAAGTACGGAGCAATAATATCTCAATTATGGTAAAGCTGGAAATTTATCGTGCTAAAAAATAATATCCAATAGCAGCTTTTATGTTCTATCAAAAATAAATAAATAAATAGCGGCTTTTATGAAAGGGATCCTTTGTAATTGTTTTTACAAATATATATGCCTTAGTTGAATAATTTCATATTTTCATTAGTCCTTGTAATTATGCTTAAAAACTTTTTTAGGTTATAGTACTTTTTAGGTATTTGTCCATATCAAGAGGCTTGCATTAAAGCAGCCTATTAATTAACTTAATCAAAATATCCCCTTCAACTTTGGGTAAAAAATCACTTACAAAAACCAAAATAATAATTGGGCAATGTACTAAGTTATATAAGCCAATTATATATCAACCCAAATTCAGAAATTATTGTTTTTGTAACATACTTATTTTGTTGTCTTTATTGATTATTACAACAATAAAAGGAAGGATATTTAAATCATGATTCTTCTTATATAGGAGAACAAGTAATATCATTAAATTATAAGGATCTTGACAGTTAAATAAAATAGATTAAAGATAGATTTTTGTTTATGATAATAAAATAAAATAAATAAAAACAAATAAGAAAAAATTGAAGTAATGAGATACAGCCTATAATTAAACTTAATGGACTTTTCATGTGAAATACGCACGAAGTCCACAAATATAATTATATAAGCCTTAGGTAATGACTTTCATTAGCTACACAAGATAATATTGTTTTTTAATTTTTATCCTCCTAATAAGTCCTATATTTTATGGGAGGTTACGACTTACGAGTAAATCTTCATTGGAAAGCTATATTTAGCTTTCATCACCAATGGTAATTGGAACATTTTTAACATCTAATTTTTTCTTGTTTAATCCAAAAGAATGAATAATAATTTATTTAACTCCAAAAATTACAGAATTCTAATTCAATTAATTGGAGATTATTAATTAACATGTCCATCATAGAATTAAGTGGTGATTATCGAATCATATATGGAGAGAGATGAATAGAATATTGGATTTCTTTGATAAAATTCGGTTAATACATTTAATTTGAGTTTCTTTGAGAATGTAAATACTGTATAGAAACATGTATTATGGTTCTCAACCAAAAAAAAAATTAAAAACCACATTTTATGGGATTTTGGCATGTGATAATCCATGTGATCCCTATTGAAAGTTACGCGTAACAAATATGGTCCCCTTTTCTTTGAGGGGTACCCTAAAAAAAAGTGGAAGATAAACAGCACATGATATATAGATCTCAAAAATCTTTATCCTTGATTGAAATTAATACTTTTCTTTCTCACCATCGACAGTGCAACCAAGAATCTGTACGGGTGCTTTACATTTGCATGCAAGGCTAACGACAGTACATGCATCCATCCTGTTCATATTGAATAAAAGGACAGTCTTTGTAAACAGTTTTAAATTACCCTTTTTCAAAACTCATAGCAATTTATATGACTTCATGTATATTATTTAAATAAATTACATGATTCATTAAAAAAATTATGTGACTAAAATTACCTATAGATGACCTCTTTAACAATTGATATGTAGTGGATTGCAAGAAAATAATTTCAGACTGTTTGGAAGCATGTTTTTTCCATAATAAAATAGGCGGAGAGATCAACCATATTAATCATGGCCAGAAATCATAACAGCAAGGTGAAGACCAAGCAGCAATTATAGAAAGGAATGATTTAAACTACGAATGTATCTGTTAAAAATATCATGATAATGTATACGTATAGATGACCTTTTTAATCGTTATGTAATGGATTGGAAGAAAATAATTTCAAATTGCTTTGGAGGCATGTTTTTTTCCATAATAAAATAGGCAGAGAGATCAACCATATTAATCATGGCCAGAAATCATAACAGCAAGACGAAGACCAAGCAGCAATTATAGAGATGAATGATTTAAACTACGAACATATCTGTTAAAAATATCATGAGAGTTACCTATTGAACTAAAAAATAAGGTTAGTAAAGTGGCAGTACATAATGAAAGCACGATTATGACTGAAATGAAACACAGGCATAAAAGTGAAGAATTATTGCTTACTTTTTTTGGTTTTTATTGATAGAGATCTCTATTGCTTAATTACTTTTTCTAGAACTATTGCTTAATTACTTTCGGTATCAATGAGGGGACAAAAAACCATGACCCTCTTCAAATTTTGGATCTGAAGTGCTATTATAAATGGATCATGTTCATGCATGTTTCTTTAGTCTTAATCCTAGTAGACCACCACCACTAGACTTCTTTCTTGGATGCATTTTACGTGCCAATTTCACAATGTGTGTGTACTTTGTATTATGAACAAAAAGGAGGAAATTATAGAAACACCAAAAAGAAAATACTAAGTAATACTGGTGGAGAATGAATAAGTTAAGGACTTGTAATAACTATTAAAATCCTCTATCTCCCAACATTCATTGTTTTGATAATTAATAATGGTGGAGGTCGAATGAATAAGTTAAGAGAGATTGAGTTGTTCAATCAAAACAATTGAAGGACATGGTGACTTCTTTTCAAGAATTTAAATATTGTTGTACTGGCAAATGGTACAAGTTGGACGGAATTGTTGACCAACTCTCTTTGTAAAGTATCTTCCTAAAACTTTGTTTTCGTCACTTTTTATTGTAAATTGGCACCTAATTACCTCTGGTTTATTTTAATTGTTGTGGTTTTTTTTTTTCCGGTAAATATTATTGTAAATCAATTGGCTTCTATACAAACGTTCATATGGTTGAGACTTGAGATAGCGAAAATTTTGTTATCAAATTATGAGGGTAGTTGATTATAGTTTTCTGAACCTTGTTATGTTCAAAAAAATATGGAAGTGGTAGTAATTTTATGGCATAAGATTATATATGGGGACGTTGGGACTCATACGAAACACAAAAAATATCCGTTTGACAATATCAATTTACATCACATCAACAATTGACACTCAACAATAACAAATTATACCAAACACAAATCAGCTCTAGTAATTTCATAATAATTCATAATCAAAGAAAAATGGTAAAGAGCCCAAAAAAAAGCATTGAGTGGTAGTTATTGTCAGTGCGATGATCAGTTGCTGACGTGGGGTAAGAAAAAGAAGAGAAAAATTTTTATGAGAGGGAGAGAGAGATGGCAAGAATATCAGCCATTAGTCCATAACAGTGGAGGTTAGATTTGTAACTTTTTAGCATCGCACAGAATTGTGGTGTTATTTTAACTTTTAGCACAATAAAATAATATAAACATTACAATAAAATAATATTTTATTCAACTACCAAAACACAACCACAATCACCATCAAAGCCATAGAAATCACTACCCAAAGACATGGAGAGAGAAAAAGTAGTGTGAACGCAAAATAAAATGCGTAGAAATAACTGCATAGATACACGAAGAGAGGAAAAGTAGTGTGAACGCAAAATAAATTTTTTTTTTTTTTAACCTTTCAGCTACTACCAAAAATAGCAGTGCATTGTAGCTGTGGAGCCAAAAAAAATACTACTTTAGCTCCACTATTGCAAGATACATTTTGAGTTAGTGGTGCTAAAAATAGCTATATAACTAATTAGCACCACTATTGCTAGTGCTATTAGCAATTGTGACATTCTTTATGAGCCTTATGATGATGTCGACCCCATTGTATATTTTTTTATTATACATGTAGCTTGTAATATGTTAGTAATATTACTTTGGAAGTAAAACAATGAAAAAATAATAATAATAAAAAGAAGAAAATCATGCTTTATGTCTCGCTTAAGCTAGCCTAAGGGGTCGCTCAAGCGAAGCTATAGTACATTGAGATTGCCAACAGGGAAACCATGGGTGCAAATCAACACTTTAGTGAGCCGGCTTGATCGAGTGTATAGCGAGATTCGAGCAATTGACAAGCAGGCAAAAGCAAGTACAGGCGGGCTTGAGCATGAGCTTGCTCAATGGCCGCTCAAGTAATGTACTAATAAGGCATGCTCGAGCAAGACAATTGTAGAAACTATTATCTACAAAATTTTTGAGGAAAATATCGGAAATGAGTCTTTTGAGTTTCAAATGGCTTGTAACAACCAATGCAACATTTTAGAGGGCATTAGAAGGCTTGTTTCACCAAAAGTGGCATTTTAAATGTGACTTTTCAAGGGAAACTCTTAATTGTGTCTAAATAGTGTTCCATATTCACAATAGTAGAGCAATATAATAGTTTTTTTTTTTTTTTTTTCCTTTTAAAAGCATATACAAATCTTGTGAGTGTAACTCACCATTGGAGAGAAATTCACAGGATTCTTTAAGATTGTTACTTGTAGAATTTGGGCTTAGTCATATCCTAGAGGTGATTTTTCTGGAACCTTCTAGCAAACTCAATCGAGTGGGGATAAATATCATCTTAAAGATAGCAAATATATTCATGCCTCTCAATCTAGTTCTTTTTTTTCTTTTCTTTTTTTTTTGTTTTTCCATTGGTTTTCCTTATAATCCCCAATATATCTCGTTGACAAACACCCGCACACAATTAGATGTGGAGTGATCAATCTAATGTTTTGTGGAGAGAACGCAGCAAAGGTGTGGTGGTGTTATGGGAGTGGGTGTTCGATGAAAGATTTGATTTTGTGTGTGTGTGTGTGTGGGGGTGGAGGGATCTTCTTATTTTTGTTGGGGAAAACAAAAGACATGATTTTTTTTTTTTGGGGGGGGGGGGGGGGGCTAATGTTGTTGGTTTTCAAGCTATTTTCAAAACTTGTCAGTGACTACTGCATTGAACTCATTGATCTTAAAATATTTAGACTAAAGTGCACCTTTGACCTTTAAAGTTAAAAGTTTTTTTTTCATTCCGGCTATTTAAGTTTCCAAATTTTTATTTTAACCGTCACATTTGATTCAATTTTCTGTTTGGCCCTTTACATTTTTAATTTTTAATTTTCAAACGTAAATAACCAATATAAAAATAAATTAAAAATGAATGGTATGAAAATTTTGATACTTAAAAGTTAAAATTGAAACCACCTCAACATTCCAAAAGTGAAATTTAGTCAAATATTTACTACCAACCACCACTGCCAGTCAGCTATGATTGTTGGTGTTCAGTGGGTGAACAACCATACCTATATATAGAACTTAAAATTATGTTCAACTTTGGACGGACCAAATTGTCATGCATTCTTACATATTATAAGCTTAACCTCAACAGCATTGTTCAAAAGTATGATCCCATGCATGGTTACAAATTTTAAATTATCGGCCGTTTGTTTTATTAATTTGTTGTAATGTTGTTCAGGAGATATAATTATCCTTAAGATTTGCAGCCATATGTCAGAGACTAAGTTAGTATTGATTAAAACCAAAAGTACCAGAAATTCAAAATGTAAATATAAAGCTAATAACAGGATCATCATGCATACTCTAAATTATAGAGTAAAAACAAAATACATAGATTCTCTGTGAATTGGGCTAGGTTGCAGTCTCGGCTCTCATTGCATATAGAAATGCATAATTAGATTACAAGAGCTTCAGATATAAAAGAAAAGGAAATTTAATCTATTAGTTAATCTTTTTCTTTTCTTTTCTTTTTTTGTACTGGAGCATGCTAGATGTCAAAACAAAGCTTTTCCTTTGCCTCTCAAGTTGCCCTTAGATTATATTATTGTATTCTTCTTCTGCAGTTTTAACTCCATTACTTTGAGCTTGAGTCTGTGTCTGTGTCTCTCTGAGAGCAGAGAATAGCATCAATTGCATCCTTTACTTGAGAAATATCAGGAGCTTTCCCACCTTGAACCGGCCAAAATTCATCTGTTGCCAACACCTGAAACCAAAAGAAAAAAAAAGTCATATATACATTTTCAATGATTTGAGGCCTTGGATTTGAGAGTAAAAATGGCTTTAAGTCACACACCTTTACTTGAAGTTGAAGAAACTTGACATAACTAATGGCCTTTTCTAACATGGTAACAAGATCAACCTGTATAAGGCAAAAATAAAATTTAGATAGAAGAATTTAATAGAAACCCAACATTCCAAGATAGCGAAAAGTTTCTGTTAAGAGGTCTAAAGTAAAGAAGCAAGAATACAGAAATGGGAAGTAGTAGTGAAAATGCTTATCACCTTGGAACCATTAGGTACAAGTTCTTGTAGTACTTTAAGCCGCTCGCTAATCCTCTCTCTTCGATTCTGAATGACAAACATTCTTTCAGTACCACTTATTGATTTTGCTTAATTTGCACTCAAAACTATGTATGGATATATATCAGGTTAACTTAGGATTGAGGCAAACCTTGGCAGCAATACTTTGCGGGTCTTTTGACGAACTTGGCTTTGGCTTTGGCTTTGGCTTCTTATTTGCATTGGTGAATTGCTTCTTTGAAGCTTCTGTGCTCTCTCCCTTCAAAATAAAAAATAAAAAATTTCACTCTAAGTTAGACCATTTTTGTCTACAACCCTATACCAAATGCAAAGACTGACGGAAATTATTAAGGTATTTATAGAGTAACTAAACGTGGTACTCTCTCATTTTACATTAATTCTGGTTCCATTACGAATTTATTAGTGGGACCAAATAGAACTCCCAAAATACTGAATAATTAGTGCTAATTATATGTGTAGTGCAAGGTGAAATTGAAGAAAAATTACCATATGGGGCCGCTTGTGGAAGCTTGTTTCATGTGTTGCAGACTCTTGGATGCTGTCAGTGTCCACAGGTTCTTCTGAGTATAACCATCCATATGCACCATCCTCATGCTGGTTTTCTTTTGTAGTGGTACTAGTGATGGAGCTGTAATTGCTAGCTGTCTGAAAACAATTGAACTCCGCCAATATGCGAGGCTCACTGCTGCATTTAGAGCTAATTTCATTCCGTTGGTAACTCTGATCACTGAAATTACCCTCCCACATTGAGTACTCTTCTTTGTGATTATTAGTTTTCAAGAAACTGTTCTGAGAAGCTCTTTCACTTTGCTCAAAGCTAAGCAAAGATTCCCAACTACTATGCATAAAACTACCATTACCACTACCATACCCGTTTTTGAAGTTTATCAACGAGTGAGCTTCTTCATGAGCTGGTTGATAATTTGTTGGCCTAAACACAAACACATTAGAATTCATGCCAACATTCTTGACAAACCTGGTACTTTCCAACCCGGCTACTTCTTGAAGCGCCACCTTGTTACATTCATCATCATCAGCTGCATAATTAGGTCCCGGTGAGGAAAGGTCTGGGACTAACTGATGAACTGAGCCCATGCATGAATCATGTAGCATTAGGTCCTTGGCATGAGCCATTGAGAAAGACGGTATATATGAATGAACTAGCTAGCTAGAATTGGAGCTACTAAGGCCAGTTCAAGCAGACAGGCAAGATTTAGAATGACTACAACTGTGGGAGGGCCTATTTGTAGAGATTTATAAACTAAATATAATAGGTGTTTTACACTGTATTATATTAATGGAGATGGAATTTATTGTATTGTATTTTAAACTAACAAAGATCAATTATAAAAATCATGACTGATAGTAGTTAGAAAGTCTTAATGGTCATGGAAAGTGTGTAAAATTATGGATGTTATGAAATTGCTAACCATTATACAATTAGTTTTTGTATTGGGATTGTTAGCTGGCATAAGAAAATAGATTGGAGATTAAAATAAATAAATAAAAATTGAGAGTAAACTAGCAAAAAGCTCGGCGGATCTTTTGGTATCCCACGTCTTCACTGAGATTCCCATCTTGTAAATTAGTCTCACTTTCGGGAACCTGGACCAATTTGCAGGATACTTCCTCCATTGTTTCCTTCTTGCTTGGGCACGTGGACACCTACTCTTTTTAATACTATATGTTACATTCTGTGTGTAGGGTGTAGCTGGTCATGGATATTTTTCATGGTTATGAATTGTTTTAATGGATTCATTGTTATGGTTACTGCATTCAGAGGAGTGAACTGTATCCAAGTTTAAGCGCATCTTCTGCAGAAGATGCTTTTGCCTACAGAACTCTCACATGTTTGCCCCATTTTTATTTTTTTCGGAATAGAAAGAATAGGAAACTAAAATCACTAAGTCAACTATATGATATGTAGTTATATATCATATCCTTGCTGAGACAATTTTACAATAGGATTATTATCAAGTTTATATATTTCTTCTTTTTTTATAACGAAAGGAAAAGCTCTAAGATGATGTTTTATCATTGTTAAATTTTGAAGGAAGAAATGTTAGAAATGTGGAGGGAACTTAACTTTAGGTATTTTTAAATGGGTGGGGTTTATTTCACACTTTATTATTGCACACAACCGTGTACAAGTATTAACCCTTTTTCGAATAGTGGGATATCACACTTGCACTTATTAAATAAGTCTATTATAACATAATGTTTTACTGAAGTTCTAATCCATAATTGTTGAAGAGAAAAGTTTAGAGGGGACTCCAATTGAAGGTTTTTTTTAATGGAATTTAATTGAGTAATTAATATAACATATACGGATATCATTTAATTCAAAAGGTTAAAACTATGAATTTGAGTCAAATTATGTTATATTAATCACCTACTTTTGTAATTTTATTCAATTAATGTTGTAGAGTACTCCCATCAATAACAAATGTGAATGCTCGATCCATGGGTCGTGAGTTGAGCAAAACTCAGCCTAATTCTCCATTTAACTAATACAGCACATCACTAATAATATTTAGTTCGTGTTCCAAACTATTTGATCTCACCGAATCAAGCACGTACCTTCAAACCCTCATGAGTTATATATAACTCAAAGATAAAGATTATCACCAAAATATGTATTCATATATAATTACTGAATATACATAAACCGAAATAACCACCTAGGCTAGGAGCCACGAAACAAAGATATGTATCGATCATCATGATAGGAATTTGGTCCATATTTCATTGAGCATTTAAAGAAATAATTGGATGGTATAAACTCCATTGATGTGAAGTAGTGTTGACAATCAAAATCGGGCAATTGTTATTTGTTAAACCTAGTACTTGTATATTGAAGGTTGTTTGTTAGGATCTACGTGCGATGCATGGTATCGTGGAAGAGAGTAACTATCAGTGAAAAAGCACTCGGAACATGATAAACAACTTAACAAGATGAAACCTTATGTTGCATGATGCAAAATGTCCATATACAGACCATAAAAACTTAAAAACTATATATGATCAACCAGTTTCACTTCTTGAAATCAAAATATGGAAGTCGATCGGGACTTTATTGTAACTTTGTAGGTGCAAGGCTTTAAGAAATGACACATGTGCATTGAGGTTGGTATAAATGCAACAAAAGAACACTCACTCAGTTTTGTGGACAAATGACACCTTAAAGTTTGTATAAATGTATAAGAATATTTTTAAGATAAATAAATAAATATTCCACTAGGAAGTAATGGTCCAACTATATGGGCTTATATGTAGCATTTGAAAATGGGTAAAACTTAGATACAGTTTTACAAATATAGTACTTTAATTAGGTTTCTTGATTAAATTCAAACACACAATTATGCATTGCATTAGTCAATGTAGCCATGTGTTTGAATTTGATTTGGGAACCTTAGATACTTTACATAAGCAATTTCCTTCATAAAACCTCAAGGGTAAGAGTGTTATTGCCTAAAGATAGCATTTGGAAAGCATCAGTTCATGAACAGTAATGTCAACCATGAGCGATGAAAACAACTAATGAACACTCATGAAATGTGATGGATCAATGATCATAGATCCATCACGTTTTATCTACCACTCACAATCAATCATTTCAATAATTATAAATTTACTGTGAAAAAAAGTTGTGTCTGCCGCATTATTTTGTGAAACTTCAAGTAACATCAATCTAATTAATACCAAAAAAAAATTAAAATAAATAAATAAATACTAAATAAAACATATGTATAGTTCAGTGGTTTCGAAGAGGATCAAAAGGTGAGTATGATGTGTGCTATGATATTTCTGAGATGATATTTTTTTTGTTTGTTCTGAATGAGTGAGCAAATTAACTGTCGTTATCAGTTACCGACGCCGACTATAAATTCCTTCCTTCCACAGCTTCCAGTACAACCACCACTTTTGACTTTATAATTTATATCAATATTAGTATGTTTATTAAACGATATAATCATAGATTTAAATACTAAATAGTAAATAGGCATGCACTACCGAACGTTAGCAAACTATTAATATGATGCAAGCAAACCCTTTTTAAAATACCCCTATAGCCGTATAGAGCCAAAACTTGCTTCACCCTACTTAGACACAAACCGAATCAAATTAAACATTGCTTATAGTCAATAACTTGTAGTAATAAATTAATAATTACTATATTTTAACTTTTTGGCTGCATATTCAAACTTTTGGTGGCATATAAAGAATAGTTAAATACAATAGTATATCATTTATTAGTATGTTAATGTTAGCTCGGCTGATAAGAATATCAACATCAGTCCATGCAAAATTGTGTAAGAGTACATGATTGCTACACTGACACTAATAATTTTCCTTCAGTTTTATTTTATTCTTTCTTTACATATTCCGAGATGATGAAAAAAAAGAGTGGATGATGGTTGTTGTGTGTGAAAAAATAGAAAAAAAATTCAGAAAAAAATCAATAAAAATTAATATTTAATGAAATCTAGTGTAAAATACATAATCTGATGTGGAATATTTTGAAAAGTGAATATATAAAATAAAAATAAAAATAAAAAAGTAGGTTTTTATACTAAAATAGATAAAAATTTCTGCACAAGATATACAAATATTGCTCTAAAATTTCTTATTCTCGAATAATAAATCTAGAATTCCAAACTCCTGAGATATCCATCAAAAAAAAAAAATACTCCTATATCATTTACTATTTAGACAAAAATATATATGTCATTTACTGCCCCAGTGAAGATTATCATCTACATGTTTTGTTGTCCAGACAAGAAGAATTGAATAGGGTGATGAAGCAGCAAGCTGGCATTGACAGAGGAACTCTATCCCTTGTTTTAAGGAGTTTTGAGTTATTCCTCTAATGATGAACTTGCCACCCTTACCACAATGTACAGTTCATGTTTATTATTGCCGGGTTTACCTTATCTCAAAGATTTAGGCATTAATGACAACCTGAAAATTTGATATCCTAATGTGCTCTCTCTCTCTTTATACGGGTTTATGAATCCAACTGGCGAGTTTAAGTTCCTAATGATTCTTAATTAAATTCTCAATTATTTATTGAACATTATTGTTTGTTAATGTCACAGCTCTGATTTAAAGAAGTTGATGAAAACTATAGTTCTTGGTTGTCCCGATAAGATGCTTATTGAACCTTTTGGGCTTCTCTATAACTCACTCACGCACACATACACTTGTGCACACACATTTGCTCTCCATTGTGAGTATCTTTATATTCAAATTCGTGTATGTTCAGTATATCGGATCTCAATATTCATATTCATCTAGTATTTTTTTTATATGGTGATTTGAAATAATAAACACTGTATAGAGTCTTTGCTGCCTAATGTGGGAATGAGAGTTTAAAGAACTTGATCAATAACCATTTATCCAAAGTCAAAAGTCTTTATTTTTCCTACTTGGATAAGTGAGTAAATGATCCCAAGGAGAAGTAATGAAAATTTTGAATGAGTCCCGTTAACGGATGTCCTTAGGGCATTTGTTAATGAGCAATTTAAAAATTAAAAACAATTTTGATACCATTTTTATGAAAATATAAAAAATTGTCAAAAAAATCAATTTTTTTTTTTTTCTAAAACAATGCTTTTAAAGTATTCATTAACTTGATTCTCAAAAAAAAAAAAAAAATATATTCATTAACTTTTTCCCATTTTGAATTTATATTGGGGTTGAGTTTAATTAATTGGCTTATTTTTTAAACCAACTTGTGTATGATTTATGTACAATTATATCTTTACTTTACTTTCTTTTTTTTAAGTAAAATAAGTCATAAAATTTAAGGGCCCGTTTGGTAGGTGTGTTTAAACAACAATTTTTAGTTTTTTTGGAAATACATGTTGATGAAAAAGTATGTGAAAATATATATAATATTGTTTAAAAACTGAAAACATATATTTAAAATAGTCTACCAAACAAGGCCTAACTATCTCAAAGGACAATTGTTACTTTTTGGTGATAACAAATACTCAAAAATACTAAAATGTGGTGAAACTAGATCCATGTTTCACTTTCAAATTTGAGCAAGATAATCAAGATTTGACTGAGGTGAACTTGTTTGGACAAGGCTACAAAGGACCAATCTGACAGATGAAGGGGACAAGTGCAGCAGAGGCGGTATTGCAAAGGAATGGCGATTTCTCTATCTCTTGGTTTGACTCTTTTATATATATATATATATATATATATAATTTGATAGTCAAGGGAAATGGATTGATCCCTCGACATTTTCATTAAAAATACTCTCAACTTAAACTTAAAATGAGAGTAAAACTGAAATGAAATGGGTGATGGACAAAGAGGGTGCGGTTGATCTAAAATATTTTTTTAATGAATAATAATAATGCCAAAAATTAAGATTAGAAAGAGTGGACCTTCTTATATATTAAAACATAGAAATTATGAATTGATGGATTTAATGATTTCAAAAAATAAAAACCCTGCAAAAATTTAATACATTTCTTTTTGGAGAAAAATTAATGAATTTCAAGTTAGTTATAATAAGATAATTCCAAATTACATAGATTTGATAAATTTCAAAACTATAAGACGCATTTGATAAATTTCAAATTACACGGAATTTTAAAGAAGTTTCACGAGACTAACACAAATTTAATAAATTTTGAATTACAATAAAATTTGAAAAATATAACTGATTGAGAAATTTGAAAAATGTAGCTGTTATGAAATAATAAAGTAAAGAAAAATATTTAAATGAAATAGAGAAACATTATATAAATTTTGTTGAAAAATATATTTAAAAAAGTAAGTGGATGAAATAATTTTTTTAATTAAAAAAATAGCTTTTCTTTCAATGTGAAAAAATGAAAAATCTACTAGGGATGCTCCTAGGGTCTACATGGATCCTTTTAACTTATTGCATAGGAATCTTTCCTCGTGCGATTGTCCTTTCATGTGTCTCAAAAGGTATTGCGTTGGATTGGATATGGATGTAGTAGTGCAATTGCCCCTTGGTGTGAGGAAAGTTATAAAAATAAAAATAAAAAATTATCCAAGGGCTGAAAGTAAAAATAAACTTTTAACTTTTTTTTATTAAACCAAAATAAACTTTTAACTTTCAATCTTAGCAATTAAACACACTTTGGGTCAAATCTGCCAAAGTGTGTAGATCATAGTATAAATTTTTTTTTTTATATGAAAAATCATAGCATAATTGACTTGGTTATATAAAGCTTTCACCATTCATGTTATATACAAGTAATTGGAGAGTTGTCACTTGTCCCATGGCAAAACTTGTACAAGTAATGGTTTCATGTTATATTCTCGAAAAAAATTTCACATTTTACGCAATAATTAAATTGGCAAGCTTTTCATGGTTTGTATTTAAACTTGCCACTATCACTTTTTTATTTACCATTGACAATCTATCACATCAACAAACAGTAGTTATAAAATTTCGTCAAAATAAGTGAAGATACAGAGGGTATACATACTTTGTTATCTATTGGTTATGGGAAGGAGAATATGGTGTACCGGCAAGAGCTGGGACTAGGATGGTGGCCTCAGTTATAGGAAACAAGAATATCCTTGAGAGAGTAAACTTATGAGAACAGCCTAATCAATTTCTCATATTGCAAAAGGTCCAATTAATTTTCTCAAAGACTCGAAGAGCATTTCTTTGCTCATTATGCAAACCATCACCAAATTTCATTCACTAATGACAATATATTAAAAAAAGTACTTAACCCCCCTCACCATTTTCTCACCCTTTCCATTTGTCCTTGACAGTCTTCACCAATGCCTGCATAAGCGACCAAGACTTGTGTATACTGTATATCATGAATAGCGCTAACACTTATCACCATAAATGCATTTTCCATTTTCAAACACAACGCAGACAAAAGAATTGCAACATAATGTGGAACTGATTTCCAACTGAAAACAAAAACTCCAAACAATAGCATTATAAACATTGGTCATGTTTATCTGAATCATGTTAATGTTCAAATGTTGCACACATAATAAAGCATCGTAATATGGAAGTAACATCAGAAGCAATCCGTATGATCAGTACCCAAATTGTAATACCTTTTAAATGACCACTAGGACATTAAACAAGAAACAAACAACAAAATTAGCAAGATGCAACCACATGATGTGGCTGGTTTTTCCATAATAGTAATAGGTACACAGATCCATATAAAGTATTTTAATTACAAGGCATAAAACAGAGAGGGACCAATGCCTAACAAAACTCAAAATGAGAGCTTTGATTCCACCTAAACAAAATATATACACTTACACTACAGAGCAAGTTTCCAAAGCATAAAATGGGGAGAGATTAATTTCTTACTAAACCCAATATGAGAGCTTTAAGCCAACCTAAACTAAATATATACACAATTCATACACGAGCAAGTTTCTTTATTGGGCTACCGAACAGGGTGGAGCTTGAGTTATTGGGGCTTGAGTAATAGGAAAGACAGCAATTGACAACCTGTAACAACAAATTTACTTCCAATTAAGCAACATAAACACCTATACAAGAACAGCAATATATATGGAAATATGCACATATTTCCATGAGGGCATGCAATGCGGAGAGATAAAGAAAGATGCGTGCCACTGCCAGCTTCAATGATGTTCAACACATGCCTAGAAAAATTGAGAAAGAGATAGTGAAGAAAGCTTTTAAAATTAGTGAGGAATTTGCGAACTTTTGCAGAACAAAACCTGTAAGTAATTTGAGAGAAATGTAAGATGGAGCTCTTTCTTATGTAAATATCTAATTTATGACCTTCTCAATGATCATCCAAAGAACATCCAAATATCTAATTTACGTGTTAGTCTAATATAACCATAGAACATGAAAATATCCTTTTTTTCCTCACTAAGTTACAAAGAGCTTAAATCAGCTTTATGACTAATCAACAACAGCATGATGTGGAAATTTTTTATAAAAGGAGTAACTAGCAATAAGAAACTTACATAGATCCTAACTGGCAACAATAAAGTTACATAGATCTAATCAAAGTATCAAACCATAAAGCAACTTCAACCTCAGAATCTGGTTCATAGTGCACAAACAATAACAAAATTTACCTAATGCCCTATGCTATATATATATATATATATATTTATATATAGATAGATAGATAGAGAGAGAGAGAGAGAGAAGTGATTGTGTGCAGCCCCATCAGCACTGATAAGGCCTCACTGATTTCACATATATTGGTGAGATCACAAATATTTTTAAACCTAACAAAGAAATCTATTAACTGAAGATGGACATCTTCCAATTTTTGCTTGATTTACTAGATCAAAATTATTTATATACATAAATACATAGCTATGTCATAGTGTGCATGAGTGTGTGTGTGTGTGTGTTCATGTGATTGGTAAGTTATAAAATAAAAAATAATCAATGATAACCTTTAATAGAAGGATACCTAACATATAATAAAAAGGGTTAATAAATTAAAATTTAGTAATATATTGTCTATTAGTTCAAAGGATAGTGCCACTGCACAAAGATTGTAACTTAAAATTTTACATATATTATTTCAGTTTCTTAAAATTTTTATATGGTAAATTTGAAAATAACTATCAACTGACAACATAATAATAATACAGACATATTAGGATGCAGGGATACTCCATTTTTGCTCACGTACCCGTATCTGATACGTATAGCCACAGTATCATAACAGATACATCCAAATACATACCCAAACATTTTTTTTAAGTGCCAATACATATAGGATACACCCGTGATATGATTTAAATATCGTTGTAAATCAACCCCCGATAGTTAGAGATAACCCAAACTTGTAAGAATTTTTATTTATGTGTTTTATATATTGGTTTCAATGCTGAACACTTATCCAGTTATCTTTTATTTACTATTTGGATCTTGGTTTGTATTCTAAACATTATTTGATGGTCATGGATTCACTTTACAATCCATTATTGCTTTTAAACTGGTATATGTTAAAAAAATATATACATAAATGCTTAATAATGTATAAAGATATATAAAGAAAATATATTTAATAAGTAATTAATACACATATCCCCGATGTATCGTACCCTAAGTTTTTCAACAAATGTTGTATCCCCGTACCTGTATAGTACCCATACCCATATCAATACCCACGCATCTGTCACGTATATAGTTATACATAACATTTTCTATCATTCTCTTCTGCTCTATAAAAATACGCAATGGTAATAGCTATGATCAAAATGAAGTATATGGTTCAATCAAAATATCGAAAAGTATAAAAGCAAAAGGCAAAAGAATAGTAAATCTTTTGATATGTAAAGAAAAAAATGTGTAGTATAGAATCTTAAGAATGGTGATTCTATGATCAATCAATGGTTGGTGTCATTTCCTTCAAAAATGAGTGGTTATTTTTAGTGATTCATTAATTTTTTTAATTAAAAAAATTGTGCCTAGGCATGCTTTCATCTTCTTCAAAAAGCACCAAAAAAAAAGTGTGCTTGAGGCATGCCTCATTGGAAGAGCTTTGCTTCTCCGAAGCAAAGCACTTAGACCTTTGAGCTTTGAGATTTAAGCATGCCCAAGCACACATTTAAATTCTTAATAACACTGGAAACAATACAGATTTAATATTATTAATATTTTTTTCAATTAAATATGACAATGATGCCCCTGTTTCAGATTTCATAACATTTATCCCAAACTTTTTACCTAGGTTCTAAGAGCTGCCATTGCATCCTGCTAACACGTTTGTTGATATGATTATTATAGTTTGTGTCTACCATTTTTTTTTTTTTTTAAATACATTGCAGGATTAGATGACAAGATATTTTGAAATCAGTAGCTCCAATGATAGCTCCCATAAAATTATTGTCAGCATACAGGATCAGAGGTAAGCAAATCAGGTATATAAATGCAACGTTAGTTCAAAAATATGAATTAAATTTAAAGAAGAGAATTATTTCTGAAATTTTATTTCCATAGGAAAAGGGCTAAAATTGAAGGCTTACATCTGGTTATCAACTCTACCATCAATGAAGGACATTCAGGCCAATAAATGGGTTAAAGAGACAGAGGTGATTCAAAGAGAAATTCATGATGAAGTATTCCACTAGATAGAAGTAGCCAAAATAGTAATATTTCCAAGTGAATGAAACCTACAGCAAATAAGACAAGAATCATGCCAAACATGAAAAGAGAGAGAGATTAAAACATACTGAGTGTCAGACCGCAATTTCTTGTTAGGTTTCTTCTTATTCTTGCGGCGCTTCTTCAAGGAACTTGGACCTACATCTAAAGGCTCTGGTAACATAGCAGGCACAATTTCAATTGGCAAATTCACTGCTTGAGATGGTTCAGGTTTTGATACAATGAGTTCATGGCTAACTTGCCCAGAACTTTGTCCTATACTAACTCCAATAGCCTGGGGTACAGCACTGATATTCGCATGGCTTGTACCCTTCAGTTTATGCAATGCAGCATAGAGTTTGTCTTTAGACTTGATTATCTCAGAAAGAACCGTTCCCCACCCAGAATTACCTGCAATATATCCTCAATTAGTAGCCACATAAAGTTTAGAACACACAAGGCGTAAATAGTTTAAAGAAAACTTCATAATAATCATAGAGAAAAAAGATACCCAAAAGAGAGATAATAAGAGCGCGTGCTGCCAATTGTTCAGCTTCTTTCTTGTTTTTACCAAGTTCACCGGTATGATATAAACCGTTGAAAACCAAAGTAGACATGAATACTGGAAGGAACCCTTCTCGTTCTAGCTTAACAGTATTGTAAGTAGGCTTCTCCAGGTCCATCTTGACAGCAAACTCATTGAGAATAGACTTGCAAAATATCTTATCCTGGAAAATAACTACAAAAAGGTTATTTTATAATTTTTTTTAAAGGAAAAAAAAAAAGGAAAAAGATCTGGGTCAATCGTTGAATCAATATTAGATCTAACATAAATATGTCAGACATACATAAATAAACAACCCTAATTCTCAGCAAACTGATCCTACATGACATTTATAAGCACATTAACATTACACTTCATATATGTGTTCATCATTCATAATTCCTTAGATTCACATACCTAAAGAGTAAAGTGCAAGTTTCATAATTAGATGAGTTACAAATATAAAGTAACGTAATGATATTATTTCAACCCTTGCCGTTCTTACAAAGAAACACATAAATCCCAATGTCTTGGGAAACAGCAATGAGATTTAGGAGAACATATTAACATTGCTTGATAAGTGGGTTTTATTGCCCGTTTAGCTAATTTTGCAAACATATCAATTGTGTGACCAAATTTGAAACATATTAGTTATATGGCCACTTTTAGAACTCAGGGACTCAAGTTCCCTGGAGAAATCATGAGATAATATATTTTTTTAAGTTTCTAGTGGAACTCGAGTTCTTCACATTGGAACTCGAGCCTCAGTACCCAAGTTCCAAAAGTGGTCACACAACTAATAGGTTTCAATTTTGGTCACATAACTAGTATGTTTGCAAAGTTAGCATAATAGGCAAAAAAAAAAAAAAAAAAAAAACCTTGATAAGTAAAGTGTAAACTGAAAAACGCTCCTTTCTCCATAATTAACACGTGTTAGCTTATCACTTAGAAACTACCTAGCTTATCAATAGACATACCAAAGTTAATATATAGTAACAAAAAAATTATCTTAGATGTCAAAGCTAAATAACATGCTCAAGGTTGTACCTTTAATATAACAATGCAACCAAAACAGGTAACTTTTTTTATATAAGCATTGTTTTTGCCTTAGGATCTAGCTTGAATACTTATTATCCAGATTAAATTACTAATATTCAAAATTAATCCACCTAGAAAAAGATGCAACCTACATATTAATGTTCTAAAAGTTCACTAAAACTTTATTGTAATAGAAATGAAAAGATCATCTTCACAGACATGAAGACATTCTTTCACAGATAGAAGCATCTTTCAGGCTCACAATCTAGGCTTCTTTTAACCTCAAAAAAGTTAATCTCCAGTCTTTTGCCAAAAAAAAAAAAAGGAATAAATTTCAAGTTTCACCAAACAAAGTCTAAATTTACAGCATGATGTAACAAACCTCATGAATATGAGGACATCCTTCATCCCTTATCTTCTTTAATATGTGTTCCAATGCGAGTTTGGCAACGTCTTGTTCGGCTGTTTTTCTAAGCGAAAAAGTGTTTGGAGAGGTATAGATGCATCCATCCACTTCCACTGTTGACCTGAACTTTGGCGCATGTTGCATTCCCTCATTTCTAGTTTGATATATTGGCATCTGAATGCCCGACCTTTGTGTGTATTCCTGCAGGCGGTTCTTGTGCATCACCGGTTCTGAAAGGCCTAAACAAATTCCATCCACACAACTTTTAGAGAATACTTCTCTACAACAGCTAGCAAAACAAATTCAAGCAAAATATTGCTTATATTATTAGAAGCCTTGAAGGGAAACACAAATGGGTTAAACACAAATCAACAATGAGAAAGGACTGTGCAATATTATAAGAAGCCTTGAAGGAAAATTCTAAAGGAACACAAATTGCTTAATTACAATAACAATAGAAGTGAACTAGTCTACTCTTTAAGCAAACACATCATCTTGTAGATGGGAAATAAAAGCATCGAGAATTTAGACCGTTATTTGAACAAGTACACTACCAAAGACAGATTGGATCCGAAAAAACACATTAAATAAGTTCATCTAGCACGTGATGGGGTTTTGTTTGTTTGATGACACTTATTTGCTAAAAACACCTACCCCAAAGCAAATAAAAATTAAAATATGAATCTGCACAGCCATTTTACATAAGAATCACATCCCAAGCTTTGATTTTTCTAACAAAATGTAAAATTTGAGTTTACAAAGCTATTTTACATAAAGATCAAATCCCAAGTTCTGATTTTTCTTTTCCCTTTATTCATCCACAGAGTCCAACAAATTGTATAGCATAAACAAGCCCCATTTCCACTCAGAAAACAGGAAAATTCCCCTATTTATTATTTTGACAGAGAAAGTGAGACACCCTTTGGTTGCTCAGAAAATGTATTAAAAAAAAAATTTCTAAAATATTCAACAACAAAAATTGGACAGAGAAGAAGCAAGAATTTTTTTCAAAAGCTCGTATCTTTATGTATTAAGGACTAAATTATCAAAACCCAAAAAGGAAAATGTATGAAAAAACAGCAACAAATAAAACCCAGAAAAGTTTAGACTCACATGAAGAAGAGGACTGTGCTGCAGAGGTAGAGGTAGACTGAGGCTGAGGCTGAAGCTGAAGCAGAGGCAGAGGCTGAGTTGAAAGCTGAGGCTGAGGAAAGGCAATGGAGCTCAGTTTCACAATTTTCAAGGGTTGAGAGGACGAAGAAGAGGTAGACTGAGGCTGAGGCAGAGTTGAAAGCTGAGGCTGAGGAAAGGCATTGGAGCTCAATTTCTCAATTTTCAAGGGTTGAGAGGACGAAGAAGAGGTAGACTGAGGCTGAGGCTGAAGCAGAGGCTGAGTTGAAAGCTGAGGCTGAGGTTGAGAGGACGAAGAAGCCATCATCTATCTCCAAAAGGTAGTGAGCTCACTGTGTCTGTGACTGTGCTTGAGTTCAAAGAAATGAGAGAGAGAGAGAGAGAGAGAGAGAGAGGTCTGTGTGTGCTTGTGTTAAAGCAATTGAGAGGCCTGTTGTTCGCCATTTTCGGGAGAAGCGAATTTTATTATAAAGGTGCATTAAAAAGTAAGACCAACCTTTTTCTTTTCTTTTCTTTTTTTAAGAAAGAACCTATTAATTTCCTATACAGAACAGAAAACGTTAATTTCCTAATTAAAAATCATAAACCTTTTTTTAAGAAACTAAAAGTGGATTGAATTTTTTAAAAATTCAAACCTAAAACTGGATTGATTTTTTTTTTTCTTTAAAGAATACTATTTTTGTTATATCACTCAATACACACATAAGATTGAATTAAATTGAATAAATTTTTAAGATCATAAATGTATATTTCTTCATCTCACATGAATTGGGATTTGGATTTGGAGATGGAATTTTTAAAAAAAAATTAGATTAATTTGGGTAACATATCTACTACAAATATTCTCAAAAAAAAAAAAAAAAACTTTTGTTACTATTAAATGAATATCAAAAGTTAGTTACTATATAATGATTTTTTTGAATTTTCCTACATACCCTTAATTTTCTTTAAGAATAGTTTGAAATATATATATTAATATTAATAGGGGTAATTTTTGAGATTGTGTAGAGGCATCTGTAACTAACTTTTGATATTCATTTAATAGTAACAAAAGTTTTTTTTTTTTTTTTGAGAAACAATAGTAATATTGGTATAATGTTAAGAATTTAAGATTGTGTGTGGTAATTTCTATCTATTAATTTGTGAAATGTTAGTGGACGTAAGCAAAATATGTACACCAAATCCTTTTTGAAGGCTCATATAATGTTAAGAATTTAAATCCAAAATTTTAAACATTAGAGACAAAATTAATTTTTTTTTTAGAAATTTTTTTTTTTTTTTTGGATAGAATAGAAACATCTTGTTTTTTTCCTATAGTTTGACGCGTTCTAAGGAGGAAATATGGAGAATATACGTGCACGTGTCAGGGAATTATACTCGGAATTCACAAACACTTCTTCTTCTTCTTTTTTTGGGTTAAAACAAACCAAACGTTTTTCGTTTTCTCCAAGAGTGGCAATTAATGGAATCATAATTGGCTGTTTGGTTGTAATTCCCAGAAAAAACGATAATATTTAGGAATGTGAACAGGTGCTTAATTGCACTTGTCAAGGAGGAATCAAATGGACTATATTGGCTATGAAATTAGGAAGTACTACATTAACTATTCAACTTTTCAGGTAATAGTAATGCCACTCTAACAAATGTTATATAATTTCTTAAAAAAAAGTAATTGATTACAATAAAATATACTACTAGTCTTATTATACATGATTCATGTCTGCAATAAAGAAAAACCGTTTATTGGTTTTCTTTTCTTTACAAAAGAAGAATTTTTTTTTTTTAAATTTAGACAAAAATAAATTGAATCCAAACTTAAGCTTTAAAAATACAATTTAGTCTAAAGTCCGCGATTGCATTTGTTTCATCTATAAATATTTCCCCAATTGTAGGTTTTTGGTCTCATCAAAAAAAAAAAAAAAAAAAAATTGTAGGTTTTTGGTGTAACTTAAAAATGATCGCCAACTTGAAAATAGGAGGCATTTTAGCATGAAAATATTCAACATCTTTATTTGTTGTCCTAATATTTCATGCCCCATGCTCTCCTACCCAGTAGTCAACGTCATCATCCCACTTAGCCATCAATGACGTTGTCCTACACCAGCCATCAATGTTGCCATTCTCCACCACTACCCTTGCCCTACTCTGCCACCGTCAATTGGAAATTATTATCGCCCTGGTTCTCTTTCTCTCTCTCTTGTAAGTCCCAACAAACAAACACCCTTGCTCCTCCAAAATGAAGTGGAAGAGGCTCTCACCAGCATTTTCGAGCTACGTTTTAAAAATTAGACTGGACCGACTGGTCTGACCAGTTCAACAGAAACTAGCCACTGATTCGGTCTGGTAAAACCAACTAGAATTGGTCAACAACCTACCAAAACTGATCAAAAACCGAGAATAGGGTGCCAAATCGGTTCATTGATCAGTTCGGTTTTTAAAATCATGTTCTCGAGTCGAGTGGCCATTAACGCTCTGTTTGTTTTGACGTAAAATATTTACAGGAAAATATTTTCTCATTTTACGTTGTTTGTTTTGTAGTAAAATATTTTCAGTCAACCAAATCAACTTAAGCAAATTTGTGTAAAATTTTACACTTAAAATTTTGGTAAAATATTTTACAATTTCTCTCTGACTCTCACCCGACAACTCTCAGGCTATCTATTCTCTCCCTTTCCCGCTATCTCTTCTCTCCCTCTCAATTTTCTCTCCTTCTTTAACCTAAACCTTTTCTCCCAAAACCTGGTGGCGCCACCCACTGACTAGCGCAACCTAACAGTGGGGCCACCCACTGACCAGAGCCACTCACCAACCGGTGCTACCCACCAGCGGTGCCACCCATCTACAACCACTGCCTCTTTTGTGGTGTCGATCGGTGATAAGTGTGAGAGACCGCACCCCCCGCCTGTTTTATAGAATGTTGGGTCAAACCTACGTAAATGGGTGGGGTCGTGTTATTGCCTCTCAAAATGGAGGTTCGACTAATTATATTTTCCCCCTTACATTAGGGGTTTTACAATGAAGTCACCACTTATTTAATCATTAGAAAAATAAGAAAACCATAATTAAAAAATTCCTTATTTTATTAATTTGAAATTGAACTTACATTGATCATAGGAAAATTACATGGCTTTGATCCTAGATACAATCTAAGATAAAGTACATGGCTTTGTTTCTTAGTTACAATCTAAAAATCAAAAATTACATGGATAAGCATTTGATCTACTAACCCTTGATCTAGGTTCGGAGGCTATGTTACAAGATGGGAAAGTGTTAGGCACCCACCTTGCCCAGTGAAACCGGTCTTCTAGATTATGGTGGTCAACATTCATATCACATCATCCAATATGTTATCAATCAATTTGCATGTTGAATTTAAAGTGTATGCATGTGATGACCCTAATTCAATTTATTAAGCATTGCATTTGGATTGAAAAATAAATTCTAGTGAATGCGTGTGTATGGTGATATCCTAGATTCAAGAATTTGAAAGAATTATGAAACAAATATGTTTTTCATATTTTTGATATAGATTTAAGATCAAAACTAGTGTTTATGCATGAACATGTGATGAACAACCAAGAATATGTGAAGAACACATAAGAACATTTAAGCACATTCAAACATATTCAAGAGAATTTAAATAATTACTATCATACTTTAATCCTAAATTTTCATCATGGCAACCCAAAAAACAAGTTAGGGAAAATGATTATACCTTCATGCAATATCCATACGGTGGAAGATGAGACTTTTGATAGAGATCCTAAGGGTAGAGGAAAAAAAAGAGGTAGGAGAGGAAGAGTGAGTCTCACTCAATACCTTGAGTCTCAGAAAGACTAAGATATGACAAAACTACTCGACTTCACTAGAACTCAAGAGATGAGAAGAGATGGGGTTTTTTGTGTCTTGGAATGAAGAAGATGTGGGATTTATATAGTAGTGGTGGAGAAAATATGAATGGAAGGTCATTTAATGAGGGTTGACAAAGAATCATGAACCTAGACCTCATTTTAGTCTTTGGGGAAATCTGGTGCATTAAATGTGGAGATTGATAAGAGTGAGGAGCAAGCAAAGTTCGATTTTCCCGTAACTGTTGTAACAACCTGTAAAGCCAACTTCAAAAAATAATATCTAACTCGATTCTAATCGGAATTGTCTCATTCTTATGCTCAAATTGAAGATCCGGATGTCTAGTTTCTGGGAAAATTAACCTCATTCAAAGATTCAAAATATTCTGAGAGATATAGATGAAATGGTGAGCAAAGGTCATTGGTTAGAAAATGGTTTCAGCACAGTTAACATTAATAAGTCCCAAATTAGCTCCCATTAACATTAAATGGCTCAAATCACTCCCATTTCAGACTTAATTGATTCCAAATTTACCCTAATTAAAAGATAATTGCACAAATTACTCATTAAATAATTAATGTTTAACTATTTAGTTAATTAGGTGTGTGCAACCCTACCATAAAATATAGTTCTAACCAATCAAATTATGACACATCATCAATCTCAAATTGATTATACTTATAACCAATTGAAATCAATTGTTTATAATCACATATAGTCAGACTCAATTTGTGATTGTGCATCTTAACCATTAAAACTTGATTTGATGATAACTTTCAATCTAGTGGTCCAATTAGGGCTCATGATTAGTCGATTTGATTGTTATAACATCAAGATCATTTTGATGAAATGAGATTAAGGATCTAATGACCAGAATCAAGATACATATTTCAAAGATGAAATTATCCTTTTACCCTCCATGTGAGGTTAAATGCGGATTGCAAAATAAGGTGTCAACAATAAGGTCGGTAGTGGGGTGGGTCGTTGTCATTGGGTTTTAGTGGACTGGGTCATTGGTGTTGGGTTTTGGTGGGCTAGGTTTGGTGTTTTCAGGTTTGGTTTTGAGGTTGGTGGCCAGAACGACTGCTATCGTTGTGGTGGTTCGTGGGTTTTGATGGTGGCTGAATAAGAGTGGGTTTCATTGATCTTTAATTTTGGAATTTTTGTTTTCATTTGGGATTGTCGCTTCCTGTTGGTGGTTGTTGTGGTGGTGTGGCCGTGTGAATGGTGGTGTGTAGTTTGGTGGCAGCAGGGCGGTGGTGGCTTTTTTTTTTTCCCCCAGGTGGTTGGTAGTGGTGGTGTGCTTGTATTTGGAGGCAAGTGGCTGTTTACATTTTCAAAGGTCTAATCTTTCCAAACACTTAAAAATGTTTTCAATGAAAATATTTTACAGTAAAATCTTTTACATGTAAAATATTTTACATTTGAAAATATTTTACATCGAAACAAACAGAGCGTAAACGTTCTCAATCTTGTTCTTTGCTATAGTCGATATCTCTAAATAATCCCCATTTGCATTCACATTCGTCGAACCATGGAATGTAGTTGATAAGGAAACCCTATGCCATCATTCTCTTTCTTTCTCTCTCAACCTTTTATTTTTTATTTTTTATTGGAATTTGTTTATTATATATTTGTATGGGAGTTCAAAAAATGTGAGGAAGTGATAAAAAATATATATGTTTTTCAAAGTGTTTTCATAAACACGGCCAAATATCTAAAAATATTTTATTTTCAGGAAGGGCAACTAAACACTTGAAAATATTTAGGTAAAATAATAGCAGCCTAAGTTTTATCCTATATTAGTATTAGGCTAAAATGTAAAGGTCACCATTTATGTTTCACGCTAGAATTCATTTCAATCCTCTAACTTTTCTTTCACTTATTTGAATATTCTAAGTTTCAAGTTTATTAGATTAGTGCCTCTCCAGCAATTTCTATTAAATGTTGCGGTTAATTGTTCAAAATTTTAATTTTTTTCTTCTAATTTTTTAAATTAAAAAATTCAATTAATGATTGAAAAAATATTTCTCAAATTTTATTTTTTAAAATTTTTAACAAAAGTTGATGAAGAGGCTTTAATTGAATAAACTTGAAACTTATAAGACTGAAATAAACAAAACCAAGTTAGAAAACTAAACCGAATTATAGTGAAACTTTAGGTGTCGAGATTTACATTTTAGCTTTTGTATTATCTTATAAAAAATAAATTAAACATTCTCAAGAATGAGTTAGACCCTACAAATGCAAACTCAAAATTGGTTCGACTATTATGCTATGTTTGGCTAGAGTTATTTTGGGGAGGATAGAAAAAGGGAGTGGAAAATATGAGAGAAATTTGATTGGAAGGATATTTGGTTGGAAGGAGAAGGGGAAGAGAAAATTGGTTAGACCAAACTGTTTTATTATCGTGCCCACCAAAATTCAATTTCTATAAAGCTGTGTTTGTTTCGGGTGAAATGGAGATTTGGAAAATATTTTACACCAAGGTGTATGTTTGGGTGCATATGAAAATTTGGTCAAACTAAAAATCATTTTCAATTGACCGTAAAATAACCCCAACTGACCCATAAATGGATTTACACTTCCATTTTATCTTCATTCAACTTCCGAACTCACACACTCAGAGAGAGAGAGAGAGAGAGAGAGAGAGCTCAAAGGGACACAAGTAAAAGACAACCCAAGCAAGGTTATCCGGTCAGATCACATCGTCCTCTTCCCCTCCACGCGACGGTGAGTACTATTTTCCTTTTCTTCCTTTCTTTTCTCTCTTCTTCCTCAGCTTTTCTTCTCTCCCCGTCTATCCTCATCCCCTCCATCTTGCTCAAACTTAACTCCGACGAAACAAGCCTAAATTGAGCAATGCATGTACCAAATCTACCCATTGCAACTAAACCCACACCAATTTTAGAATCCCAACACCTGATCTGTCCCACTCCGGACACTGTCTCCCCAAACCCACCACTCACACCCATCCCTGTACCAGATCCGCTATATATATATATATTTATTTATTTATTTGTATATAAAATATATGTGCATAATGTTACCTACAATAAGTGTTTGTGAAGGTATATGGCAGCTTGTAAATACTTTGGTAAACTGAATTCAGCATTGTTCTTGAATTGGGCTTGTTACAATATTTATGTGAATTTGGATGGTTTAACAACAATTATTATGGAGGCTGAGATGATGGTTGAATGGGTCTACACTATCTTGTATGGCAAGATTTTTTTTGGAAAATATCATCTTCTTGCTTACACATTTGGTTGAATGGTATGTCAAATAATTTCCTATGCTAAATATGTATGTCATAAGGCTAATTTTGGTTTTTAAACTGTTTATCATATTGACCACCTAAAGGGTAAGATATACGTTGTTTTTGTTGGCCATGTGCTTGGTGTGTACGACACATGGGAAGAAGCTTGTGCCCAAGTTCATCAATATTTTGGAGCAGGTCACAAGGTGTTTAAGCATAAAATGGAGGCAGAAGTTGCTTTTATGAAGTTCAAGAACTCTTTCAATTGAAGAGAGCCCCTACTGCACAGGAGATGTTAAATATGATTTATTGAAATATCAATTAGATATTACAATTGAGTAGCGGAATCGTGCAATGAAGATTGCAAAGTTGAATGCAAGAATGCTAAACGCAGTGACATCTCAAGTCCTTCCCAATGATGAGCTCAATAAAATGGCACATCTAAACTTGGGTGAATGACCATGAAAAAACCATTGATTTTTTTATTTGTGTATGTGGATATCTTTGTGATTGTTATGTAAAACTTGGATGTGTATATGTTAATATTTGTTATGATTGGAATTAATGGATATGCATGTATGATATATATAGGTATGTTGAGATGCTCAATTGTATTATATATTTTTTGACTGATTTCCCGTAAAATGTTTTGCATTGGGGAGCCAAATGCAGGAAAATATTTTATGGGAAAATGCTTTTACATGCACGACCAAACACTGAAAATACTTTTCCGGTGTATTCACTAGAACCCAAACAAACATCTGAAAATATTTTCCTTTGCGTAAAATATTTTCAACTATTTTCTTTTTTTTTAGGAAAATATTTTACATGTTACCAAACATAGCTTAAATTGAGAAAAAGACGCAAGAGCAAACAATGAGCAAAAGTTTTTGGATTTTTTTTGGACAAAATTGCACCTAGCAATGGTAATTACTAATTATCATGCCCCTAGCAAGTTTGCTTCTTTCCCCATTATTTTGTTGTTGTCATTTTGTTCATTTTTTATAAATATTTTTTATTACGTTTTCTTATTTTCTAAATTTGTTGGGTTCTTGAAATTTATTTTTTAAATGAAGTGCCTATCCATACAATTTTTTTAATTAAAATATAACGTTTTACTTGTTTTTGTTTTATCTAACAGGGACAACATGATCTATTTACACAAACTATATTTTCTATTTCCTTATTTTTCTTCTCAATCAAAAAAAAAAATCTATTCTTCCTTTTTTTCTTTTTCCTCTCTAACCAAACACACTTTAATATCCTCACATCCAAACGTACCCTTAACAAGTTTCACTTTCCATTTTGGCATTTTCCAGTTCAACTTCCGGTCTCCTCAGTCCTCCCCACTGTCACACACCTAGGTTTCTTCTTCCTCTTCTTCTCAAATCCCTCTCCCCAAAAACCCAAATTTTCAACCCAGAAAAACACCATGGGCAAGAACAAGAACAACAAAAGACCCTATTACAGCAACAACAACAACAACAACAACAGACCTTCAAAGTCACCCAAAAAACACCATCCCTCTTCAAACATCTCAAACACAAAAAACTCCTCACCATCACAACCACAACAACAACAACAACCCAAAAAGCGCCCAACTTTCTCCTCTTATCTCGACACCCCAAACCTCCCTCCGAAAGTCAAGCTCCTCTGCGAAATCATCGCCACCACGCAGTCCAATTCCATCGACGCTTCTCTCACCGACACCGGCATCCGGGTCACCCAGGCCGACGTCGAGCAAGTCCTCAAGCTCTCCTACTCCTTCCCGGGTCCTTCCGTCAAGTTCTTCCGCTGGTGCGGCCACCAGCTCAACGACGATCACAGCCCCTACGCCTGGAATCTGGTCGTGGACTTGCTGGGCAAGAACTCCCTCTTCGACGCGATGTGGGACGCCGTCAAGTCGATGAAGCGAGAGAGGTTGCTGTCCCTTGCTACCTTCGCTTCCATCTTCAGTAGCTACGTGATTGCCGAGCGGGTTCAGGATGCTGTGCTGACTTTCGAGGTCATGGAACAGTACGGCATTCCGCGTGATGTTGTGGCGTTGAATTCCTTGCTCAGCGCTATATGTAGAGATGGTAAAACCATTAATGCAGTTGAGTTCCTCCACGCTGCGCAGGATAGGATTAGACCCGATATGGATACTCATGCCATTTTGTTGGAGGGGTGGGAGAATGAGTCCAATGTGGTTCGTGCCAGAAAGACATTTGGTGATATGCTGTTTGATATTGGTTGGGACCCGAATAATGTCCCGGCTTATGATTCGTTCTTGACTACATTGATCAAGGCCGGGCCTGATGAGTTTGATGAAGCGCTTAAGCTGTTTCATACTCTCCGGGAAAAGGGGTGTTATCCCGGATTGAAGTTCTTCAAGGTAGCACTTGAAGCTTGTTCTAAGAAACGTGATGCTCGTGGGGCTGCTATGCTTTGGGATGTAATGCTTCGTGATCGTGATCGCGGTGTGGCATTTCATGTAAGCCCTGATTTGGAAATGTATTCCTGCGTTATTACTTTGTTTTGTACTTGTGGTGATACGGATACTGCGAAGAAGTTGTTGGATGAGATGGTTTTAAATGGGATTTTCCCGAATTCGAAGATTTATAATGTGCTGTTTCAGTTCATGTTGAAGAGCAAGCGGTTAAGGGATGCAACGGTTGTGTTTAATGAGATGGTTAAGAATGAGTTTGTTCCGGACTGTGCTAATTGTGCTTTAGCTGTTAGGAGTTATTTGAATTCTACGGAATATGTTATGGCTATAAAAATTTGGAAATGTATGATTGAGAACTATGATTCTGACTTGGAAGAGACCGGGAATCGCTTGGTTGTGGAGCTTCGTGATATGAATAGGCTCCCAGAAGCTGTTAAGTATGCTGAGGATATGATTGCTAGAAGAATCAAGGTAAGCTCTTCCACATTGTCAAAGCTGAGAGAGGGCCTTAACAAAGCCAGAAAGACATTAGTGTATGACGATCTTTTCAGGAAGTGGAAATATCATTAGGTAAGTTACGGGCAGTCTCCAAATAGTATAGAGTTTGATATTTTTTCTCAATGATACATGCAAGTTCCATGGGCCTGGATTTATCTTTGTAGTGTACATGTATGGAAGTTCATCGGATCATCTTACATTATGGCTCCTTCCTTTAAAAAGATTGGGTGCATGATGTACATATTGTATTCTTGTGCATGTCTATAGGTTTTTCCCATGTTTTAAACTATACTAGAACTGTGTAGCTTGAAATTTAAAAAAAATAAAATAAAATGGAAACAAGCTAATAAATACTTGAGGTCAAGAGCCTTGTAGCTTAGTGGCAATGGCTAGTCTCCTTCATTAGGGAGAACCAGAATTAAATTATCAAAAATGCTAACAAATAGTTGAGAATGCATTGGACTGAATCATATGAGTTTGTTATCTAACAGATTGGCACTTTCTTTAACATTTGATAGATCAATAATCTTAAGAGGAAGAAATTTGTGAGCACCATGGAAGGTCTCTTTGTGCATTTGCTAATAAATTCTGCCATATACAATGCTTCCTTTTTAGTTATTTACTTCACATCACCAATTTCTTCCTGGAATATATAACGGTAGAGAAAATACATCTTCAAGACTCTTAAGTTGATAATTAGTCAGCTAATTCTAGTTAATGTAGCTTTGGTTATGGAGCTTGTGAAGGAGTGGTTGTGCAGGACCCAAATCCGTACCTTAAACAGATTACTACAAAAGGAGCTTAGACCTACTGAAGAAGTCAGCATGATGGGTTTCAGTAATTTTAAAAAGAGTATGATGACTTTTTGAGACTAAGCAACTGTATAATTTCTTTTAAAACATGGATGATCTTAGATATCTGTTTGGCAATTTCTTGAGAAAGAGGAGCAAGAAAAATGTATATGATTTGTGCCTCATAGTTTATTAGAAATTATCATTGAGGGCATTAGGAATGTGAAACTACCGTTCCTAGAAATTCCAAAACAAAGGTTTTGCTGCTTTCTTTTATAAGCTCAAAATGCAACATCTGATTTGCTCTTTAAGGTCGTTTCTTTTATAAAACCAGTTTCTAGGTTCATTATTTTCGCTTTAAATTTATCCAATCCAATCTCTAGTTTGAATCTCCCCTTTGATTTTTGATTGTTGATTGCAGCATGCTAGGCCTAGCCGAACTGCTATATAGGTTCTGCAAACATAAATCAGGCCTAAGCCTATAATTGTGGAAACCGGATAATTTACCTAGTTTATGACCTTTTTTTGTGATGATTTCATAGTTGGGGGAGGGGGATTGGAACCTAGACGTCTCCATTGGAAACCCCAAGAAGTGCCAATTTAGCTACAAGGCTCTTGGCACCTAGTTTTTGACAATTTTGAGACTGTAAGTAGTTTTAACTTTTAAGACCTTTTCTTTGGCTCTCTGTTGCACTGCAACCATTTTCTGGAAGGGGGAAAAGTCATGTTTCAGTTGACTATGTCATTAAAGCAGCTGCTGGTTTTGGCTCCTATCTAGTGACTTCTCATCTGTATACTCCTGTCACCTTTAAAATGTTGCTATATTTCTGCTTCAAATCTGCAAAAAGAAAAGCTTTGAGACCCACAATATGGCAAGTCTTGTGTGATAGCTCAAGTGAACCTGAAACCTATTGAATTAAATTGTTAGGTCCTGGGACAGTCTGATGGCTATTGCATGCTGGAGAGTATTTGATGTAGGACAGCTGCTTTAGTGGGCCCTGATACCAATTTGATGTAGGATCTTTAGAAATTTAGGTCTAAGTTAGGATTTATGATAAGTTCTTGAAGGATTCTTGTATAAGGTTGGATATTTAAGGGTTTAGGAATGGTTAGGTGATTCAAGATTGGATCTCAACTGATTCTTGGGAAATTTGATGGTTGCATGATGTAACCATGAATTGAATGAGAAGCAAAGGATGATAAACTCTAGGCAATCGCATCCTTAAAGCTTAAGAATATGCTAGAATTTTATTGAATTCAATCTCTTTCTGAGTTATATTGAATTCATACAAGTCTTTATATAGGCTATGGGCAATTGTTTTCTTAGAAAGACTATGATTCCTAACACAATAAAAAGTAATTACAGAACTTCTAAACCATTTTAGAAACTGTCTGAACAAAATAGAACAAAGACTCAAAATATAAAATTAGACTCATGGGCCTCTGTTATAGTCTGTTCAAGCAAGTATGGAAACTACCAGTACCAGATTACCCCCTGAAATAATAAAAGCTTAAGAAAATTTAATTTGATCCGAGCAGCAGTTTTTTGTTGTTGTAAAGGGACATAAAACTAAGACTTATTATTAACTAAAATAGTCTTTGAAGGTGCTGATTAGATCCCACATCAAAAGTGGACCATATTTTTGAATTATTTTCTTATTTGCTATTTTTTTCAAAAGCTTTTTGCTAGCTTGCATCAGTTTTTTTTTTTTTTTTATCACAAGGCCAGCAATAATTCAATCAAAAGTCAAAGCTGTTTATTATCTGGAACTCAAAGACCAGGAAATGGAAGCATGCCGTGCAAGACTATCTACCCTCAATGATTGAGATTTCAATTGTAAGGGTGGTGCCGTGCCACAAGATCAATCGAGTCTCACATGTGAAAAAAATCGAGAGGGAAGAGGGACTCCATTCCTCGTCCTTCCTTGCTTGCTAACTCCTTTCTGCAACTTGTAAAATGGACTAGTCCAATTCTTTCCTATAAGTTAAAATTTGGCATTTAGCGTTTCAGAACTTTTCCTCACATATATAGAGACACATATTGTTTGCATCATTGATGCAACTATTGCATTGTTTAGATTTTAAAGGAAATAATGTCATTGCCTCAAATGGAGCCTTTACATTGGAATGGCTGATTCTTTAGGTGTCTCATCACAGCATAAGCACTTCTAGTTACCTGGTCTCTAAAACTTAGAGAAGGTAGAAAATTTGGAAGTAGAATGCAGGTTCTACTAGAAATTGTGTTTTATCTGTCTCTTTGCTGACATTCTATAGAAATGGAATTGTGTTTATCTGTGTACATTAGCATCCTCTTTTTCATGTATAAGACTTTGTCATTTTGTTCTCCAGAGAAAGAATACCTTTGGTTGTACAGTTGCAAAAATACATGCACACACACGGAATTTACTATTCTTTTATTGCAATTTTTGGTCTATAGTCTTTAGTTTGGAGTGCATTGGGCTTTTTAGTAGTTTGTTTGCGTGAGGGGTGGTGGGCTGAGGACAAAAATTTTGGAAAGTTTAAGATGGTTATGTTACCTCAAGAAAATATTCTTGCATTTATTGTAGCTTTTGGGAATTTTTAGTTTATGGTTGTACCTCATTGTTTGATGTGATGTATTTAGGGGTAGAGGAATTACTGGAAGTTTATGGTTGTACCTCATTGTTTGATGTGGTGTATTTAGGGGGAGAGGAATTACCGGAGCTTTAAGGATTTAGAAAGGACTTTAGCGGAACTGAAATTGTTTTTTCTTAGAACTTTATTGGATTGGATGTTAGCTGTAGGAAGTCGCTCTTTATTTTTGGTTTGTGATTGGATAGATGTTTGTTATTTGAGTGTTTGATTGTTTTCGGTCCCAAGTTGTATACACCCTGTAGACTTGGGTGATTTTTTTTTTTTTTTTGGTTCAATAAATTTCATTATATATATAAAGATTAGTTTTCTTATATAAATTCTTTTAATGAACCTATAACTGGTGAATTGGATTCCAAAATTAGTGGCACTACCAGTGTGGACTGTTAAGTCTCATGATTGTTTATTTGGTGAGGAGAACTTAGGTCTAATGTAGAAGAAGGGTTTAAGAAGAAATTTTAGTAACAATCAAGGTTTAAGCAAAGAAAAAGATAACAGAATTAAAGGTAACATAGGCTTTTTTATAATAGACTTTAGTAACCATAGAATCCTAATCCTTTATCTTACATATAACAATTAGATTCTAACCATCCAACTTCATTAAAGGTCACTTGCTAGTGACATGACATTTTGAAATACTAAATACATAATAATAAATAAAATATAACGTAGAGAAATAAAAGATAAGGGACTAATGGTTTCTTTTTTTTTAAAAAAAATAAATAAATAAATTCTTTTAGGCTTACGTTTCCCTACATCAGTTGTGAGTTGTCTCCCTTCACGTATGCACTATTTGTAGTGGTTAGTCCTTTTTCTGTTGGTTGGTTAACTCCTTATCTCATAATCTTCCTGGTTTATTTTGGGTTACCTTTGGTTACATCTTTCATTTTTTTCTCATGTTATAGCTTGTTTCCAATATCATGTGGTTCTTGTTGCTTGTAATGCACTTGTTTGGATACCTTATTTGTTTTTCCTACCAAGTGTTTCATTATTGCACTTCATTTGGAGTTTCATGCTTCCAAGCCAATAATTTTTTATTCATTTTCAGATTTCTGGCACCAATGCATCTTTTGGTGATTTATTCTCGATTAAGCTTGAAACTTATCTATTTGAGGCATCAGAATTCAGAACATTAGCATAATAGATAATTATATAATGAATGTGATTGGTGAATATTTTGTATGGTATTTTACTTATCAAAATTTTATATAGTATTTTAAACGTTTCTTGTATTATATTTCAGAATCTAGAACTCAGCTTTGAAGCTCTTTGTCATGTGAGAGTTTAATGCTTTTAATGAAATGAGTCCTTCTACTCCATGCAATGTTTTATTTGTTAGCTTTTCTGACAATTTAATACTCATTTTGTTAATTTCGATTCAAGTGTATATGCTCCAATCACCACAGATATATATTCTTTTAGGTTCACGAATTGGCTTCTTTTCTTTCCTTTTTGTTTGTTGTTATTGTTTTTCTTGTTGCTACTGCTGTTTTTTACCCCATTTAGGTAATGGTTGAGATCAAAACTTGCCTACCTTATAAACTTAAGCACAATAGGAGAATGTACTAGGCTTACATGAATTATGACTTCAGGAACCCCTAGCAAAGTCCGGGTTACATTCCTTTAGGTTATGGTGCTTCCCTGTAATTGGGTTGAAAAAAAAAATCCCCATTCGTAGGTAAATCTTCAATTTTTATCAAGCAGCAATGTGAGACTGGTACCTAAAATCTTGTTAGTATCCCAGAAAAAGAAACGATCTCTTTGTTTATTTGGAACACCTAATAAATCATGCTTGTCCAGGCTGGCTCGAGAACACAGGTTTGACTGGAATTCCAGGTTCTGAAAGAAAAACTATTCTCAGGAAAATGCTCATTAGTCCCCATAGTCACCCTATGGAGATATTGGGTTTCAGAGTCTTGTGTCATAGACTTTCAGACTCTGTCGCTAATCAAAAAGTTTTGGCTTAGTTTGCTAGGACAGATTCCTGGATGAGCATGTTACCATCCGATGTGATTTGGTTGAAGGTACCTGAATCTCTTATTAATTGTAATATACAAGTCCTCTGGAGTTATGTCTTAAGTTTCTTCAAGTGTCATCAAAGATCAAAGATATTGAGGCGAAATGAGTGGTGGTTTATGCTTAAATTGATGGGCGTAGTATATGAATCTTGTCATGATTCATGAAAACCTCTTGGTGATTGTGTGAGGGTAGTTAAATTATTAAACTGTATGTATCCAAAATGAAATGAATTTATTTAAAAAAAAAAAAAAGTACTTGGCGGGGCATGACCTATAAATTGTCATGCCTTTGGCATAGATGAAGATCTTGGAGTTCAAAGGTAAGCTTAATGGTTTATGAAGTGCATAAATTGCTAGGAACATGGAGTCTCGAAAAAGTTTTTCATTTATCCTATCTCCCTTGGGAAGCAAACATTATCAAATTTCTAGTTGAAGGAAAATGGTATCCTTGTTTTTCTCCAGAAGTCCGGAGGGCTTCTAATCCAGTTGTTTCAACTTTCCACTTAATAGTAACTTATAAAAAAAGAAAGGAAAAAAAAGAAAGAAAGAAAGAAAAATTAACTTAGTGTTTCCTGTGTTCTGATCAGATCTAGACATTTTTGTTATGCATGAATGTATATATATAAACCAATGCTCTTAGGGTAATTGTTAACTTTTCCTATAGTTGTATGTGCTGCTCCTCTAGGTAGTCGCTTTTTCGTGATTTTTGTTCCTCTTTATTTTCATAATTTTTTTGTTAGGTGGGGTTGATATCCTTACTTTCTTATTTGTTTGTTGAGAGCTTCAGTAGGCAATCTGAATTTATTGGAAACTTGTCATCTCACCAGGTTCCCTTCTTCTAAACGGAAATTCGAAAGAAGTGAGGATTGATCTAGTAATGATTGTAATGTTGTCATTGGATTTTAAAGCAAGAATGAGCAAAACTCTATATGAAAGATATTCCGTGGCCAGCGTAATGTGTAGATGTTCCATACTTCCATCCATGTCTTGTAGAAATTGTCCATCAATTTATCAGCAATAGCCTTGAGCTATAAAGGCTATCATATGTTGGGAAGTTTCTAAGGCAAATTTGGTTATGCCGAACCATTCATAGTATTCGTAGCCTAATAAAGAGAAAAAGTCCTTTATTTATTTTATTTCAAAAAAATAATAATAATAATAATAAGGTTGGGATGAATGACGATGAGAATAGCATATATATTCTTGTAATCAATAGTTTACAACTATGAACAGTATTTGCATTATAGATTCCATATTGCAGTAATTCAAACTTTCAACAGCTATGGAGTCAATTAAATTTGGTAATGGTTTGCTCAAGTTTGAGCAAAACATTTTTGGCTTAATTGATACCTCTTCATAATTAGTGTTGTGAAGAATGTGAGGTTATATGATCAAGATTCATCGGGTGTCTAATTTATCAATAAAGATAATGGTTAGATGCAATGCTAGTTGGGTGTGGTTTTCAGTGCTGGTGGTTGGGCTATGGTGCCATCATGAATGGAGAGAAAAAAGAAAAGTAAATAAATTAATTAGCAATAAAACTATTTTTTTAATTAAATTTATTTAAATGCTTTTTTAATTAATTTTTCGATTAATGTATGCATTTCTTGTCCATTAACAGAATGATAACACAAGGTGTCAAGGTATGAGATGGGCATTTATCAAAGTTCAAAGATTTATTATTATTATTATTATTATTATTATTATCTCAATAGTACAATAATAAGGAGAGGAATTTGAATCTCGATTCTTCTAATAAAACATTGTAGACTATACCACTTAATTACAAAACTCTTGATAAAAAGTATAATTTCAAATTAGAAGTACAATGATCAATATGATTACAGGGTGTTTTCGCATTTTTCTCTAATAAAATTACAAAACAACTATAAAAAGTGGATCCATCATATTTTCTCTAGTTATCGGCTTGTGACCCTCTTTCTCTCTCTCTCCCTCTTCACATTTGTTTGCTTCTCACACAATATTTACAACAATTGGTGTGAGTCAATCTTCAAATTCCTCCTCCTTCTTTTCCTCCAACAACAACGAGCTTTATTGTGCCATATCTATACAACTATAAGCAAATTGTTATGATTTTAAGTTTGAAATGTTGCTACATACATATTCTAGGAGCTTCGATGCGTGTTGTATAGTTTTGAAGTTGTTCAAGTTGATGCACCCTTTGTTCAAACTGGTATATGTATTACCAAATCATCACACAATTTTACTAGCTTAATGCCTTGTTTTTCAACTTGTATGTTGCCAATGGCTATATGAGTTTTAGTATATGCTCAGGATCTCTATTATAATTAGGTAAAAAAAGAAGAAGAAAGGTGTGGGGATGATAGGCCCAATATTATATATTGGGCCAAAGGCTCGGTCCGAGGATACCTAGTAGTCCAATGACAGGTAAACGCTGTTATAGAAGTCGGCATTAGTGAATAAAGAAAGGGGTATGGTTATGATGGTCCAAGAAGGTGGTTCGAGGAGAAATGCTTCCTCGACTGGGTAAAGCCAAGGTTAAAAGGTGTGGTTTGCCATCAAGAGCAACGTTTCGAGCAATTCTACTGTTAAGGATAAGTATCAAAAAGGAACAAGGCAAACGGAAGCTACGAAATATCTAAGAGAAAGCTGCTACAACCGCATTGAATACTCTGCAGCTAAATCTCTGACCGTATTAACGTGGAAGTGATATCTGAACAGTAATTTTCAGCCTTACAGGTTACAGCTACTCCCAGAGACTTTAGGAATGTGCTGATGGGATAAGGATCAAAGTCAGCAACTTGGTCTACATGTGGAGGGTGGAGATGAAAGAATAAGGATATTATAAAAGAGGAAGAAGACCCTGAGGGAGAGGGATTGAAGAAGAGAGAGCAAAACACTGTAAGAACAAGAATTGGACTTGTAACCAAATCTAAAAGAGATACATACAAGAATAGGTCTCCTCGGATTGAGTCGAGGACGATTTTCTTTGAATTAAACTATTTTATCTTTGCTTTCTTATCATCTAGCCCAACTATAATTGTTGTATAATTCATTAGAGTCTAGTTTTCGAACTAATTCTCTACAAATTTATTGTATTGGGCTCTTTGGGCATAGATCCTTTTAGCTTTTGGGCTTAGAGACCAAATTGTGACCTTACAAAAGGTTTACATGTCAAAGCTAAACCAAATGAAACATTGTGATCATAAATAGTGTAATATTAGGTACACAATATTTTTCACAGTTATCAATATTAACATGAATTATTGTAAATGGAGCAACATCACATTTATTAGGGTTAATCACTAACATCACAATTATTATGTGATTATTTTTATTTTATATATATTTTGGCTTTCAAAAAAAAGTAATTCAAGCGGCACAACTTGTGTCACAACTCGCCTATGTGCCATGTGGTGAGTTGTGGCTAATGAAGGGGTGTCCCCACATGGACCTACCATCACGCCTTTACCAACCATAACTCACCACATGGGCGAGTTATGGCACAAGTTGTGGTATCAGACTTTTTCTTCAAAAAAAAAAAAAAAATCATAGCAACAAAATAAGTATTAGATGAAAGTACAATTTAGGCCCTGTATCGTTTTAATTTGGGCTAGGCTGCTCAAAGTGGTGTTTTAAAATCATCAAGCCCCTAGCCTAGACCACCCCATATCATATCATATCACATCACATACTATATAATAAAAGTTGAGCTTAGAAGTTGTGATTGCGCCAAGTGGCTTCACCAAATTGCAAATTTTTTTAAAAATATATATAATTTTTATAATTTCTATGTTGATAAAAATCTTAATTTGATTACAATCCAAATTCTACTACAATTTATTTGTTCATATCATATCAAATTCTATTTTGTTTTTTCAAATAAATTACAAAACAACCATCATTTACGGTCTTGTAAAAAAAACAAAAAACGCATCTTACTTGGTTGATAACCATACAATAGCTATGAGAAACTATTTTAAATTATATTTTAATTTTACTATTAACTTTAATTAATAGTTTTTTTTTTAAATTTGTTTATATCATATTAGCTTCCTTTAAAGTATTGATATTTATTACGGAGAAAATTATTAGGTATTCCTATAATATCATAAATGTATACTTTCCCATTTTATATGAATGGTGGGTCTCACTATAAATTTAATTAGTGAGATCTACCATTTATGTGAGATGAGATAATATATATTTGTAATACTCCAGAAGTACATAATAATTTCCACTTAGTAATTTCTATTACAAGAGATCGGCAATGTTAATTATTCCATCTAAAAAATAGAAGAAATGAGATATTTGATAGATGGAAGAAGATTATTATTATTATTATTAATTTGAGAGTTATAACTTATAATAATTCTTTATTATTAGACTAAGACATTAATCAGTTTTTGATATATGCGAAATTGAACTCAAATATCTTATTCAATCATAGAAACTTTATGAGTTAATTGAAACTCATATTATTATTATTTTTTGGTTAATAATTCATTTAAAAAAATTTTGACACAATTTTTATAGAAAATAAAAAAATTGTTAAAATATTATTATTATTATTTTTTCTTAAATTTTTTAAAAAGAATTATTAATTAGCATTTTGTTTATTTATTTATTTATTTTTTAATAAAGTTGCTTTTTACTTCTGACAAGCTCATAGGAAGTTGTATTTTTTTTTTTTTTTGAGAATCTATTGGAGGGGATATGAATCCTCTATTGGAAGTTGGAAGTTGTAGTTGACAGTGAAGTTATGCTCGTAAGTTTTGCTTTACAGCTGGGTTGGTACGCCCAAGGAAATAGGTACTGTAGCGGGAATTAATTGAGCTTCAGAGTTACTTGAATCCACTTGAGGCGAAAGAATTTAGATACAGAGAGAAGCTGTGTTGAAGTTACGGAGAGAGACAAACGGAAGATGAAAGGAGAATCAAATAATGGAAAGACTGAAAGTGAGTAAGAGCATTAGCATTGAAAAATGTTAATGCTATTCTATTTTACAATTCTAATAACTCACTTTATCATTATAACATCTTATTTTACAATATCTCTATATCTCACACTTCTATTTTCCTCTTCTACTCATTAAAATAATATATTTACAAAATAAAATAATATATATTAAAATTATATATTTTCTTTCTCATCTCTCTCCTCTTTTTCATTTTCAGCTCTCTTCCAAAAACCTCACAGAAACCTCACAGCAATCCAGAAACCTCACAGCAACCCGGCCACCACCATCACCACGGCAACCCCCCACCTTCACCACCATGAACCCACATGACCCATAATAAAAACCCCACACCCTTCCACCACCCCACGACAACCCCATAATTTACACAAACCCAGCTACAAATCAAATCCAGCTACAAACCCAGCTACAAAATTTACACATAATGCCCAGAATAAATCAATACCCAGAATAAATCAAAAGCTACAAGATTTGACCCATAATAAATCAAATCAAAATTTACACAAACCCAGATACAAATCGATCTCGCCGCTGCAAACCAGAAATACCCAGAAATCGCCGCTGCAAACCAAAAATACCCAGAAATTGCCACCATACCACGCCGATTTGATTTCCCAGTCTCACCTCCACGCCGGACCCACGACCCACGCCAGAAAAGCCCACCGTGAGAGAGAGACGTGATGAGAGAGAGAAGCCGTTGTGGTGAGAGAGCCGTTGGGGAGAGAGGAATGAAAAGAGAAACAAAGGGAGAGAGAGAGTCAGAAAACAGGGGAATAGAAAAATAATATAACTATTACAATTGTGCTACAGTACTATTTTACCTTTAGAATTGTACTGTAGCACAATTCTAAATATTTTTGCAATACTTCCTTATAGCATTCTCTGATGCAGTGGTTATTTGGTGCATTTATGCTAAAATACTCTTAGATATGGCAATAGCATCTTCTGATGCTAATGCTCTAAGGAGGAGGTTGTGTAAATCTCCTGGTTGACTCGCTCTCCCATTCTCTACTGAGTCACTGACTGAGTTTCTCTCTCTCTCTCTCTCTCAAACAAGAGTAATTCAAGCGGCACAACTTGTGTCACAACTCGTCACAAGTTGTGGCTAATAAATGGATGTCTCCACATGGACCTACTATCATCCTTCCATCTATCACAACTCATCACACAGATAAGTTATGGCACAAGTTATAACATTAGACTTTTTCTTTAAAAATAAAAAATCATAGCAACAAAATAAGTATTAGATAAAAGTACAATTTAGGCCCTGTATCCTTTTAATTTGGGCTAGGCTGCTCAAAGTGATTTGGGCTAGGCTGCTCAAAGTGATGTTTTACCCGTATCGTATCGTATCATATCATATCATATCACATCACATCACATCACATATATTATACTATATAATAAAAGTTGAGTTTAGAAGTTGTAATTGCGTCAAGTAGCTTCACCAGATTGCAAATTTTTTTTTAATTTTTTTAAAATATATATAATTTTTATAATTTCTATGTTGATAAAAATCTACTACAATTCAAATTCTACTACAATTTATTTGTTCATATTATATCAAATTCTATTTTGTTTTTTTAGATAAATAACAAAACAACCATCATTTACGGTCTTAAAAAATTAAAAAAATAAAATGCATCCTACTTGGTTGATAACTATACAATAGCTTTGATAAGCTATTTTAAATTATATTTTAATTTTACTATTAACTTTAATTAATATTTTTTATAAATTTTTTTTATATCATATTAGCTTCCTTTAAAGTATTAATATTTATTACGGAAAAAATTATTAGGTACTTCTAAAGTACCATAAATGTGTATTCTTCCGTCTTATATGAATGATGGGTCTCACTATAAATTTAATTAGTAGGATCCACTATTTATGTGAGAAGAGATAGTACATATTTATAATATTTCAGAAGTACATAATAATTTTCATTTAGTAATTTCTATCACAAGAGATCGTCAATGTTAATTATTCCATCTAAAAAATAGAAGAACAGAGACATTTGATAGATGAAAGATGATTATTATTATTATTTTGAGAGTTATAATTTATAATAATTCTTTATTATTAAACTAAGGTATTAATCAATTTTTGATGGAGATTCGATCCAAATGTCTTATTCAACCATATAAAATTTATGAACTAATTAAAACTCATATTATTATTTTTTTTGTTTATAATTCATTTTAAAAATTTGTTGACATGATTTTTATAGGAAATAAAAAAATTGTCAAAATATTATTATTATTTTTTTTATAAATTTTTTTAAATGTATTAATTATCATTTCGCTTTTTAATTTTTTAATAATAAAGTTGCTTTTTACTTCTGACAGATCTCATTGGAAGTTGTATTTTTTTTTTTTGAGAATCTATTGGAGGGGATATGAATCCTCTATTGGAAGTTGTAGTTGACAGTGAAGTGATGCTCGTAAATTTTGCTTTACAGCTGGGTTGGTACGCCCGGGGAAATAGGTACTGTAGCGGGAATTAATTGAGCTTGAATAAACTTGACGCGAAAGAATTTAGATACAAAGAGAAGCTGTGTTAAAGTTACGGAGAGAGACAAATGGAAGATGAAAGGAGAATCAAAGAATGGAAAGACTGAAAGAGAGTAAGAAGGAGGTTCTCTAAATCGCCTGGTTGACTCGCTCTCCCAGTCTCTACTGACTGAGTTTCTCTCTCTCTCACACACACACAAACACACATTTTTCTCGCACTATCCTACTAAAAACGAAAAACCAGAATCTGGGTTGTTTAAGGTTTTTGTCGATTCAGTACCTATTTCTCAGTGTTACTGTCTTATACTTTACAGTATCTTCAAACAATGTCAGACAGCTTATCTTCTGAAGAAGTCTCCAAATCGATGTGGGACTCTCTACCTCCAGAAATCATAACTGATGTTTTCCTACGATTGCCTGTAAAATCCATCATAACTTGCACGTGCGTCTCCAAAACATGGAAATATCTCATCCAAAACCCCACCTTCATTTCCAACCATCTCCACCACTCCAACAACAACAACCACCCCCTACTCCTCTTCGGACTAAATGATAAAAATAAAAAACAACCATGCGTTTTGCATTTTGACGACAACCAAGATTTCAATGAGTACACCAGGTTTGATTGCTACCCTTTTCGTGTAGTGGGTACTTGTAATGGCCTCATCTTCCTTGCTGATGATTCATATAGGCAGTGTTATATTATCTATAACCCTTGTGTCAGAAAGTTTGTCAAGCTTCCTAAACCCAATATCAACTTCTTCTCACATGGCGACGACGACGCCTCTGGGTTTGGATTTGATTCCAAAACCAATGACTATAAGGTGGTGAGGTTTGTGACTTCAACAGTCCAAAAGGGTAAGCCTCCGGTGGAGGTTTACTCACTCTCCACTGGAAAATGGAGAATGGTTACTGCTTTGCCTCCTATAGCTGTTCCACGTGATTATGATTCGAGTGCTTTTGTCAATGGAGCTCTGCATTGGGTTGCTTTGAGGAAGCCTACGAACGAACTTCATATTTTTTGTTATGGTGTTTGATTTGGGGGAAGAGGTTTTCCGTGAGATAGCGCTGCCGAAACTTTGGATGAGGTTTTCTATTTCAGCGTACGGAAATTCCCTTGCCCTGTTGCAATTTTCTGATCACTGTCCCAGAATCGGTATATGGGTGATGAAAGACTATGCGGATGCATCATCATGGACCAAAATTTTAACTTTGCCTGATGAAGGTCTCATAGAGGGCATACCAAGTACACCGAGTCCAATAGGTTTTAGGAAGAGTGGTGAGGTTATTCTGAATATGCATGGAGGATACCTCGTCTCACGAGACCTTGAGACCCAAGAGATTAAAGATCTTAGGATTCGTGGATATAGATGTCATTTGGTTGAGTCTTATGTTGAGAGCCTAGTTTTACTTGACAAACCCAACCAACTAAGGAAAAGACAGAAAAGAAAGAGGAACGACGACAGGCAAGATACATTTTATTGTCAAGCTTATTCTGATGGTTTTCCATTTTGTTCTTCATATATATCTGGCTTTGATTATGAGTTTGATATGAATATAAATTCTATAAATTCTTATTGTTGATTGGTTACCGTAATTGAGTGGCTTTATATTTAGAATAGATAGCAGATCAAAGTTGTGGTTGTTTTCGGTTATACTGAGAAAACAAAGTGGTTTGTGTTGGTTATGAACTTTTAGCATGCTTATTTATCAATTGGTTGAAGATAATTTGGACTGTGTGAGTATCATGTTTCCTGCCACTTATAATTTACATTATATAGATAGATGTACTCAACTTATTCTTTCTTGATAATGTTACGATGGCCTCTTTAACTTTCATGTTTTCACACTTGTACTAAATGTTCTTTGTGTTTTCCTGGGATTATTAAAAAATTTCTTAATTTATCAATTATGATCTATATATTCTAAAGATAATGCTTGTACATTTTAAATCTTCTACTACCTTAGATGCCTATCTTCTTACCTCAAACATTCCCATAGAGCCATGTTCATTGAGAAGGCAGCTCACCAGTTGTCATTGCTAGCTTTGGTGTTAGGATCTTGGATATTGGGTAGTTCAGAGTATGAACATTAAGCCATTGGCTAGATTCGAGGGTAGTGTTGCCTCCTAAGATATGAGAGAGGGAATGAAAGACTAAAAGGTAAAACTGGTTTATTCATCAATTGATCATTATACAGCAATTATACAGCAATACAATTGAGCAGATCAATTGTTAACTACTTAATCAGCTGTAACAACTAACTGACTACCTCAAACACCCCTAACAACAACCAGTTGACATCATTGTTTCTACAAGTAACAGTTTATCACCTGACTTCTTTAACACCTGTACATTTGCACGTATACTAACCTGTAAGACATGCATCCCAACATAGCACAGCAAGTACATATCATAATACTACTAACTTTGAATTTCAGCTTAGTGTTACCTCTGAACAATCACCTCAATGCATCAACTTCTTAATTTTTAGTTACACATCAGGTTCCTAACTTTTGGGTGGTTAAGAATTGAAAATGAATTTTTTATAATCCTTCTCTTTTTCTTCTTCTTTTTTTCCCTCCCTTCCCCCGGATAAGTAGATATAAATTATAAATAAAAATGTAATTGCAGAAAACAGATTTGTGGACCAATGTTATATAAGATCCACAGGTTCTTCTCGAGATGCAAAACACAGAATCGCTCTTGGTCCAAACACTCCAAACTCAGGTAAAATCCTCTTCTTGAACTAATATTTTTTTATCTTCTGTTCCTTGGCTTAATTTGAGTATTTTTATCCCAATAAAATAGTAATGCTTAGATGTATTGCTTTGTTGACTCCATTTCCTTCCTTTGTTTTTCTTTTCTCTCTCTTCATCTTTTGTGATTGAGTTAGTATTTTCTATTACACAATTGTATGATGTAGATGCAAAACAGTGTCTGCCATGCTTGCATTGTGTGTGTGTTAAATTTATGCTTTCTCAGTGAATAAGATAGCAGTTATGCCTATGTAATGGGTGTAAAGGTATTTATGGAAACTACCTATAAATCTGTTCTTTAATCTTAGGATATTTACATTGATAGGGTGGGATTGCATATTACATTTCAGCATCTAAAGAGGGCTTTGCTGGATACATTCAAACCGCAACATATATCACCATTACTAGAAGAACTAGGGATTAAATTCCCCCCTCCCCCTCTATAACTATCAAATTGTCAACCAAAAAAAAAAAATGGCAACATAAGTTTAATTTTATTTTTCTATTCATTTATATTGCACATAAAATTTGAATTTTATGTTAATATCCTGCAATGATAGCAAGTTTAAGAGACAAAACCAAATGGTCTTGTTGATCAGATGGCCTCACTTGAAACGTTAAATTGAAGGCCTTCTTTCTATGTACAGGAAAGGCAGCAACCTTGGAGGTAGGAATTCATAAGGCTTTCTCTGGGACGGCATTCATACTTTTCCTTAGAAATGGAGTGGCCTAACTTGGTGAGTTTAAACATAGGATTTCCAGTGTTTTGGAAAATAATAATAATAACTCTTTTTGAGACATGTTTGCCATGCTTGCATTGGGGTGAAGATGCTTGCCAGTGCTCTGTGTGTATTGTCTTCATCTTACACCATTTGGTCACTAATGTTTCTTTAAATTGGTATAAGTACTATATTTGTGTGATAATTCTTCTTCTATGCAAGCATACAAGAGTTTTTGCTCCACTGTGCTCACCGATGAATATATTCCCTTACTTGGAAGAGATCATTCTGGAAGTTCATGCTAGTTAGCATCTTTTTAGCCTCTTTTTTTTCTTTAAATGAAAACATGTTGATGGAAAAATCAATCTTTGGTTCCTAGGAGTGATTTTTTACTGTTGCAATGAGATCTGCGATAGCGATATTTAGTGAAAAAGGCAATGATATCCGCGATAATTTGTTAGTGTTTCTTGGGGAGAGATGGTGGTTCAGTCGTGGTTTTTGGTTATATTTTTTCTTCTTATGAAGATTGCTAACTTTTGCAGCTAATTTCTTTCACTTTTCCCCCATTTGGGTGGTTGTTTCTCTGCTTTGTAACTTTTCCTTATTTGGAGGCAGCAAGAGGCTGTAGGCAGTGGAAGCCTTTCCTTATAGACATTCCTCTCATCCCTGTGAAGGTGAAACTCAATCCAAAATCCTAACACCACTCCCAAAAAAAATATCTACCAAGAAGCTAAGTTGGCAACTTTTCTTATGTGATTTATAAGCTGAAAATCTTTCCATCATATACTGTGATAATGTTCTTACTTGGTTCTTTAGATCAAAGTTATCCTTCAGAGAATGGTTAAAATATTTCTCTTAGAGAAAGAGGACATTGATGTTACGAATGAAGAGAACACAAGTGATCAATTATTGTTGAGCAAGGGACAACACCCTGCACATAAGACATTGAATACTTAAGGATGTACCATTAAAAAGGGGTGTGAAAAAAAAGCTCTTAACTAGCATCCATAGATGTATTACTTAGAGTCTTAGAGGATGTTGATGGATGATACAAACCTTGTCTCATAGTCATAATAGTGATTTGTTGTTATCTAGTTGGCTTTAGCTTTACCATGAAATTATTTGTTTTGGTTGTATTTAACAGTTGATTTCATATAATATTTGTGTTCTTTCTATTACTATGAACTTTGCAATATTTCTACTCCTGTATTTTCTTTTGGAACACAGTCTTCTCTTTACAATTGTTTGTAGTTAAGTAGCAAGAAATCTTCTTATTATATAATTGTTGTCATGGGAACCTTCATAGATCATTTGCCCTAGTCCCCCATCCCCATTGTTGCTAACGTTCATGTGGTAAAGGTTTGGAGTATCTCTTAATTTGTATATCTCGAAACCACAAATCTTAGTGTTTATTTTTCTATTTGATTACTAAACTGATTAGTATTATTTTACCTTCTTATGTTAAATCATGAACAAGAATGCTCTTACAGTTTTTAAATTCTTGCAGGACCTTTTGAAATCATGCTTGGTGATGAGTTGTACATAAGTAACAAACTTTAACTCAGGGAAAGAAAATATTCAACCAAGCGTTTTGATGGTGTTTTGTTTCTTAGTATTGGCATTAGACTTTATGTCAAAATGGATTGTAGTGGCTATTATGTGAATTTACTTTGTTAAAGTCATTTGGGCTACACCACTCTTATGTCTGTAATTCTGGATGATATGTAGTTTGGTTTCAGTTTGTTTATAAAAATGATTAAGTGCTAAACTGTTTGCCATGCTTGCATTGTGCATGTTTGTGAACATGTATTTGTGTGTCAAATTTCTTCTATCTTAGTGTGTTAAATTTCTTCTTTATAGCGAATGAACTAGATAACGGTTATATCTATGTAATGGGGTTATAGGTTTCTATGAAAATTGTCTTTAAATTTGGTTTTTTTTTTAATCTTAGGATATTTACATTTAAGAAGATAGGAAGGAGGGGGTGTATTTTTACCATCTAATAAGGGTTGTATTTATGTAATGGGTTTAAAGGTATCTATGGAATGACTTTACCAGAGCTTTAAGGATTTAGAAAGGACTTTAGCGGAGCTGAAATTGTTTTTCTTTAGAACTTTATTGGATCGAATGTTAGCTGTAGGAAGTCACTCTTAATTTTTGGTTTGTGATTACATCCCCAATGTACTCGGCTTGACACTCTTTCTATTATTAATAATATTTTTACTTATCAAAAAAAAAAAAAAAATTTGGTTTGTGATTGGATAGATGTTTGTTATTTGAGTGTTTGATTGTTTTTAGTCCCAAGTTGTATACACCCCGGAGACTGGGTGATCATTTTTTTGGTTCAATAAATTTCATTATATATATATATATATATATAAAGATTAGTTTTCTTATATAAGTTCTTTTAATGAACCTATAACTGGTGAATTGGATTCCAAATTAGTGGCACTACTAGTGTGGATTGTTGAGTCCCATGATTGTTTATATGGTGAGGAGAACTTAGGTCTAATGTAGGAGAACTTAGGTCTAATGTAGAAGAAAAAGATAACAGAATTAAAGATAACATAGGCTTTTTTATAATAGACTTTAGCAACCATTGAATCCTAATCCTTTATCTTACCTATAACAATTAGATTCTAACCATCCAATTAACTTCATTAAAAGTCACTTGCTAGTGACATGACATTTTGAAATACTAAATACATAATAATAAATAAAATATAACATAGAGAAATAAAAGATAAGGGACTGATGGTGTCTTTTTTTAAAAATAAAAAAATTCTTTTAGGCTTACGTTTCCCTACATCAGTTGTGAGTTGTCTTCCTTCATGTATGTACTATTTGTAGTGGTTGGTCCTTTTACTGTTGGTTGATTAACTCCTTATCTCATAATCTTCCTGGTTTGTTTGGGTTACCTTTGGTTACATCTTTCCTTTTTTTTTCTCATGTTATAGATTTTTTCCAATATCATGTGGTTCTTGTTGCTTGTAATGTGCTTGTTTGGATACCTGATTTGTTTTTCCTACCAAGTGCTTCATTATCTAGCTTGTAGACATTAGAAGAGAATATAGTAGGATCTTTTTGTCTTCTTGCACTTCATTTGGAGTTTCATGCTTCCAATCCAATAATTTTTTATTCATTTTCAGATTTTTGTGCACCAATGCATCTTTTGGTGATTTATTCTTGATTAAGCTTGAAACTTATCTATTTGAGGCATCAGAATTCAGGACATTATAGCATAATAGATAATTATATAACGAATGTGATTGGTGAATATTAATTTGGTATTTTACTTATCAAAATTTTATATAGTATTTTAAAATGTTTTTTGTGTTATATTTCAGAATCTAGAACTCAGCTTGAAGCTCTTTGTCATGTGAGAGTTTAATGCATTTAATGAAATGAGTCCTTTTACTCCATTCAATTTTTTATTTGTTAGTTTTTCTGACAATTTAATACTCATTATGTTAATTTCGATTCAAGTGTATATGCTCCAATCACCACAGATATATATTCTTTTGGGTTCATTATTTGGCTTCTTTTCTTTCCTTTTTGTTTGTTGTTGTTGTTTTACCCCATTTAGTTAATGGTTGAGAGCAAAACTTGCTTACCTTATAAACTTAAGCACAATAGGAGAACTAGGCTTACATGAATTATGACTTCAGGAACCCCTAGTAAAGTCTGGGTTACATTCCTTTAGGTTATAGTGCTTCCCTGTAATTGGCCTGATGAAATACATCACCATTGGTAGGTAAATCTTTGATTTTATTTTTCAAGCAGCAAGGTGACACTGATACCTAAAATCTTGTTAGTGTCCCAGAAAAATAAATGATCTTCCTATTTATTTGGAACACCTAATAAATCATGCTTGTCCAGGCTGGCATGAGAACACAGGTGTGACTGGAATTCCAGGTTCTGTAAGTCAAGCTATTCTCAGTAAAATGCTCATTAGTCTCCATAGTCACCCGATGGAGATATTGGTTTCAGAGTCTTGTGTCGGAGACTTTTAGACTCTGTCGCTAATCAAAAAGTTCTGGCTTAGTTTGCTAGGATAGATTCCTGTCCAATGTGATTTGGTTAAAGCTACCTGAATCTCTTATTAGTTATAACATACAAGTCCTCTGAAGTAATGTCTTAAGTTTCTTGAAGTGTCATCAAAGATCAAAGATATTGAGGCAAAGTGAGTGGTGGTTTATGCTAAATTGATGGGAGCAATATATGAATCCTGTCATGAGTCACGAAAACCTCTTGGTGATTGTGTGAGGGTAGTTAAATTATTAAATTGTTTGTGTCCAAAATGAAATGAATTTATTTTTTTTTTAAAAATGTACTTGGCGGGGCACGACCTATAAATTGTCATGCCTTTGGCATAGATGAAGATCCTGGAGTTAAAAGGTAAGCTTAATGGTTTATGAAGTGCATAATTTGCTACGAACATGGAGTCTCGAAAAAGTTTTTCATTTATCCTTTCTCCCTTGGGAAGCAAGCAAGCATTGTCCACTTTCTAGTTGAAGGAAAATTGTATCCTTGTTTTTCTCTGGAAGTCTAGAGGGCTCCTATTCCAGTTGTTTCCACTTTCCACTTAATAGTTACTTATCAAAAACGAAAGAAAAAAAGAAAAGAAAAGAAGCAAAGATAGAAGGTGAAATTCACTTTAGTGTTTCATGTGTTCTGATCAGATTTAGACATTTTTGTTGTGTATGAAAATATATATATATATATATATATATATATATATATATATATATATATATATATATATATAAACCAATGCTCTTAGGACAATCATTAACATTTCCTATAGTTATATGTGCTGCTCTTCTAGGTTCTCTTTTTCGTGATTTTTGTTCCTCTTTATTTTCGTAATTTTTTTTTGGTTTGGTGGGGTTGATATCCTTACTTTCATATTTGTTTGTTGAGAGCTTTAGTAGGCAATCTGAATTTATTGGAAACTTTTCATCTCACCAGATTCCTTTCTTCTAAACGGAAATTCGAAAGAAGTGAGGATTGATCTTGTAATGATTGTAATGTTGTCATTGGATTTTAAAGCAAGAATGAATAAAACTCCATATGAAAGATATTCCATGGCCTGCGTAATGTGTAGATGTTCCATACTTCCATCCATGTGTAGAAATTGTCCAATTTATCATCAATAGCCATGACTCCTGAGCTATAAAGGCTATCATATTTGGGGAAGTTTCTAAGGCAAATTTGGTTATGCTGAACCAATTATAGTATTCGTAGCCTAATAAAGAGAAAAGGTCCTTTGTTTATTTTATATCTTAAAAAAAAATTAATGTTGGGATGAATAACGATGAGAATAGCCTATATATTCTTGTAATCAGTAGTTTACAATTATGAACAGTATTTGCATTAATAGATTCCATATTGCAATAATTCAATCTTTCAACAGCTATGGAGTCAATTAAATTTGGTAATGGTTTGCTCAAGTTTGAGCAAATCATTTTTGGCTTAATTGATACCTCTTCATAATTAGTGTTATGCAGAATGTGAAGTTATATGTTCAAGATTCATTGGGTGTGTAATTTATCAATAAAGATAATGGTTAGATGTGCTAGTTTATTTTTATTTTTTTATTTTGGAGAATGAAAGGAGAGAAAAAAGGAAAGAAATTAAATTAATTAGCAATAAAACTATTTTTTAAATTAAATTTATTTAAATACTTATTTAATTAATTTTTCTATTAAATGCTTGCATTTTTTGTCCATTAACGGAATGGTAACACAAGGTGCCAAGGTATGAGATGGGCATTTATCAAAGTTCAAAAATTTATTATTATCATTATTTATAATTCAATAGTACAATAATAAGAAGAAGAATTTGAATCCAACTTCTTCTAATAAAAAAGAGTAGACTATACTACTTAATTACAAAACTATTGATTAGGGGTATAATTTCAAATTAGAAGTACAATGATTAATTTGATTAAAGAGTGTTTTTGCATTTTTCTCTAATAAAATTACAAAATAACTATAATATGTGGATCCATCGTATTATCTTTAGTTGTCGGCTTGTGACCATCTTTCTCTCTCGCCCTCTTCAAACTCGTTTGCCCCTCACACAATATTTTCAACAATTGGTGTAAGTCAATCTTCAAATTCCTCATCCCCTTCTCTTCCTCCAACAACAACGAGCTTTACTGTGTCATATCTATACAACTATAAACAAATTGTTATGATTTTAACTTTGAAATATTGCTACATACATATTCTAGGAGCTTCGATGCATGTTGTATGGTTTTGAAGTTGTTCAAGTTGATGCACCCTTTATTCAAACTGGTATATGTATTACCAAATCATCACACAATTTTACTAGCTTCATGTCTTGTTTTTTAGCTTATATGTCACCAATGGCTGTATGAGGTATGGTATATGTTCAGGATCTCTATTATAATTAGGTAAAAAAAAGAAAGAAAGAAAATGGAACCTTGCAATAATAAATAGAGTAATATTAGGTACACAATATTTTTCACAATTATTGATATTAATATGACTTGTTATGAATGGAGCAACATGACGTTTATTAGGGATAATCACTAACATATTTTTTATTATGTGATGATTTATTGCTCTCTCTCTCTCTGGGTTGGGTTGCTGAGTTGTGAAGGAGGCTAGAAATGGGTTGAAGGTAAAATGGCTATGTAATGGGTTTTGTCGAGATAGGGCCTCTATTACTGAAATTTATTTTCAATTTGACCGAAATTTCATCTATACCTAATCACTCTCAAGGGTGTAAAATGTTTTCCTAATTTCTTTTACACTCAGAAACAAACTCAACCTAGTTTTGAAATCAAAACTTTTGATATATATAGTTCATATTAACGAGTACTCTTAAGACAATAGTTAACAATCAATTTTAAAAAATTTTTGACACAATTTTTATAGAAAATAGAAAAAGTTATCAAAACATCAATTTTTTTTTCCCTTTTTCTTTAAAAACTATATTTGAATGGACTATTAACGGTTGCTCTAAAATCATCCATGTTGGTAGAGACAAATTTTTAACTTTTTGGCACAAAAAAAACCCACTTTTATCTGTTTTTACTTTTTAGCTTTTTTGGCACCGGGACTACCTTACTTGAAACTTAAACACCACACCACACCAACACCATAGCCAAAATCCAAGAAACTCACACCTAAAATCATTCAATCACCACCACCAAACCCACGGCCAAACCCATACCTAAACCCATCTCCAACGCCATTATTGTTTTCTTTTATTACAACAACAGAGTCGTGGTTCTGTTTTTAGACGATAGGGATTTACGTCCGATCCAACTCGCCGGGTCGACTCACTCTCCATTTTCTCCTATGTGAGTTTCTCTCTTACTCTCATTTTTTGTTTCTCGCACTTTCCTACTAAAAACGAAAAACAAAAAGCTGGGTTCCTTGTCATTTGTCGATTCAGTACCCATTTCACTGTTTTTCAAGGTTGAAGGAAAGCAATGTCAGACAATTTATCTATGTTGGACTCTCTACCTCATGAAATTCTGACCAATGTTTTCGTTCGCCTACCTATAAAATCCATAGTAACATGCACAACAGTCTGCAAAACCTGGAAATCTCTCATCCAAAACCCAACCTTCATTTCCAACCATCTCCACCACTCCTCCAACAACAACAACAAACACCCTCTTCAGGCTCTGCTCTTTGGAGCTCGCCGAAGCAGTTAGTGAGATGACAGTTGAAGAAAATGAAAAAGAACAATACGTTTTGCATTTTGACAACCAAGATTTCAATGAGTACGCCAGGTTTGATGACTTCCCTTTTCATGGTCAAAGCTATGGCGGAATATTTCATGTAGTGGGTACTTGTAATGGCCTTATCTTCCTTGCTGATGATTTATATGGGTACCATTATAATTTCTTTCTCTGGAACCCTTGTGTTAGAAAGTTTGTCAAACTTCCTAAACCCAATATCACCTTTTTTTCACATGGTGGCTATGACGCCACTGTTGGGTTTGGATTTGATTCCAAAACCAATGACTACAAGGTGGTGAGGTTTGTGACTCTTGAAGAAAACGGCCAAAAGGGTAAGTCTCCACCGGAGGTGGAGGTTTACTCACTCTCCACTGGAAAATGGAGAATGGTTACTGCTTTGCCTCCTATAGGTGCTGCACGTGGTCGTGAGCCGGAGGCTTTTGTCAATGGGGCTCTGCATTGGGTTGCTTTGAGGAAGACTGGGAACAAATTTCTTAATTTTGTTATGGTGTTTGATTTGGGGGACGAGGTCTTCCGTGAGATAGCGTTGCCGAAACTTTCAGATCAAAATGGAGATGAGTATTGGGTGAGGGTATCTATTTCAGCATATGGGAATTCCCTTGCCCTGTTTCAACGGGGGTTTTCTATTCACTGTTTCGGTATATGGGTGATGAAAGACTATGCGGATGCGTCATCATGGACCAAAATTATAAGTTGGGCTGATGAAGGTCTCATAGAGGGCATACCAAGGTCACATTGTATGCCAACGGCAATAGGTTTTAGGAAGAGTGGGGAGGTTATTCTGGAAATGTATGGAGGATACCTCGTCTCACGAGACCTTGAGACCCAAGAGATTAAAGATCTTAGGATTCGTGGATATGCAAATACTTTTGCTGATTCTTATGTTGAGAGCCTAGTTTTACTTGACAAACCCAACCAACAAAGGAAAAGACAGAAAAGAAAGAGGAACAACAACAGGCAAGATAAATTTTATTGTCAAGCTTATTTTTATGGTTTTCCATTTTATTCTTCATATATACCTGGCTTTGATTATGAGTTTGATATGAATGTAATTCTATAAATACTTATTGTTGATTGATTACCTTAATTGAGTGGCTTTATATTTAGAATTGATAGCTGATCAAAGTTGTGGTTGTTTTTGGTTATATTGAGAAAACAAGGTGGTTTGTGTTGGTTAGGAACTTTTAGCTCTTATTTATCAATTGGTTGAAGATATATGGATTGTGTGAGTATCATGTTTCCTGCCACTTATATTGGTTAAAGATATATGTACTCAACTTATTCTTTCTTGATAATGTTACGGTGACCTCTTTTAAATTCATGTTTTCACACTCGTACTAAATGTTTTTTGTGTTCTCCTGGGATTATTAAAAAATTGCTTAATTTATCAATTATGATCTGTATATGCTAAAGATAATGCTTGTACATTTTAAATCTTCTACTACCTTAGATGCCTATCTTCTTACCGCAAACATTCCAATAGGGCCATGCTCCTTGAGAAGGCAGCTCACCAGTTGTCATTTCTAGATTTGGTGTTAGGATCTTGGATATTGGGTAGTTAAGAGTATGTAAATTAAGGTGATGGCTAGATTCGAGGGTAGCGTTGCCTCCTAAGATGTGAGAGAGAGAATGAAAGACTAAAAGGTAAAACTAGTTTATTCATCAATTGATCATTATACAGCAATACAATTGAGCAGATTAATCGTTAACTACTTAATCAGCTGTAACAACTAACTGATTACCTCAAACACCTCTAACAACAACTAGCTGACATCACTGTTTCTACTAGTAACAACCTATATATATATATTTTTTTTTGATAGGTATTCTACTAGTAACAGTCTATCACTTGACTTCTTTAACACTTGTACATTTGCACATATACCTGTAAGACATGCATCCCAACATAGCACAGGAAGTACATATCACAATACCACCAACTTCTAACTTCTAATTTCAGCTTAGTGTTACCTCTGCGCAATCATCCCAATGCTTCAACTTTTTAATGTTTAGTTACACATCGGGTTCCTAACCTTTGGGTGGTTAAGAATTGAAAATGACTTTGTTATAATCCTCCTCTTCTTCTTCTTCTTCTTTTTTTCCCTCCCCTCCCCCGGATAAGTAAATATAAATTCAAAATAAAAATGTAATTGCAGAAAACAGATTTGTGGACCAATGTTATATAAGTTCCATAGGTTCCAGTTCTTCTCGAGATGTAAAACACAGAATCGCTCTTGGTCCAAACACTCCAAACACAGGTATAATCCTCTTCTTGAACTAATATTTTTTATCTTTCATTCCTTGGCTTAATTTGAGTATTTTTATCCCAATAAAGTAAAAATGCTTAGATGTATTGTTTTGTTGACCCCATTTCCTTCCATTGTTTTTCATTTCCCTCTCTTCATCTTTTGTGAATGAGTTGGTATTTTCTTTTACACAATAGTATGAAGTAGATGCAAAACAGTGTCTGCCGTGCTTGCATCTTGTGTGTGTGTGTTAAATTTATGCTTTCTCAGTGAACTAGATAGCAGTTATTTCTATGTAATGGGTATAAAGGTATTTATGGAAACTACTTATAAATCTGTTCTTTAATCTTAGGATATTTACATTGGTAGGGTGGGATTGCATATTACATTTCACCATCTAATATGGGCTTTGTTGGATACATTCAAACTGCAACATATGTCACCTAGAAGAACCAGGGTTTAAATTCCCCCCTCCCCCTTTATAACAGTATAACTATCAAATTGTCAACAACAAAAAAATGGCAACATAAGTTTAATTTTATTTTTCTAGTTATCTGTATTGCACATAAAATTTGAATTTTATGTTAATATCCTGCAATGATAGCAAGTTTAAGAGACAAACCAAATGGACTTGTTGATCAGATGGCCTCACTTGAAACATTAAATTGAAGGCTTTCTATCTATATACAGGAAAGGCAACAACCTTGGAGGTAGCAATTCATAAGGCTTTCTCAAGGACGACATTCATACTTTTCCTTAGAAATGGAGTGGCCTAACTTGGTGAGTTTAAACATAGGATTTCCAGTGTTTAGGAAAATAATAATAATAATTCTTTGAGACATGTCCGCCATGCTTGCACTGGGATGAAAGATGCTTGCCAGTTCTCTGTTTGTATGGTCTTCATCTTACAACATTTGGTCACTAATGTTTCTTTAAATGTGTATAAGCGCTAAATTTGTGTGATAATTCTTCTTCTATGCCGGCATACAAGAGTTCTTGCCCTACTGTGCTCACTGATGAATATATTCCCTTACTTGGAAGGGATCATTCTGGAAGTTCATGGTAGTTAGCATCTTTTTAGCCTTTTCTTTTTCTATAAATGAAAACATGTTGATGGAAAAATCAATCCTTGGTACCTAATTTACTGTTGCAATGAGATCTGCGATAGCGATACTTAATGAAAAAGGCAATGCTATTCGTGATAATTTGTTAGTGTTGCTTGGCAAGAGAAGGTGGTTTAGTCGTAGTTTTTGGTTATATCTTTTCTTCTTATGAAGATTGCTAACTTTTGTAGCTAGTTTCTTTCACTTTTCCCCCATTTGGGTGGTTGTTTCTCTGCTATGTAACTTTTCCTTATTTGGCCTTTCCTTATAGACAATCCTCTCATCCCTTGTGAAGGTGAAACTCAATCCAAAATCCTAACACCACTCCCAAAAAAAAAAAAATCTACCAAGAAGCTAAGTTGGCAAATTTTCTTATGTGATTAATAAGCTGAAAATCTTTTCATCATATACTGTGATAATGTTCTTGCTTGGTTCTTTAGATCAAAGTTATCCCTCAGAGAATGGTTAAAATATTTCTCTTAGAGAAAGAGGACATTGATGTTATTAATGAAGAGAACACAAGTGATTAATTATTGTTGAGCAAGGGACGACACCCTGCGCATAAGACATTGAACACTTAAGGATGTACTATTAAAACGGGGTGGGAAAAAAAAACCCTTAACTAGCATCCTGAGATGTATTACTTAGTCTTAGAGCATGTTGATGGATGATACAAACCTTATCTCATAGTCGTAATAGTGATTTGTGGTTATCTAGTTGGCTTTAGCTTTACCTTGAAATTATTTGTTTTGGTTGTAATTAACAGTTGATTTCATATCATATTTGTGTTCTTTCTATTACTATGAACTTTGCAATATTTCTACTCCTGTATTTTCTTTTGGAACACAGTCTTCTCTTTACAATTGTCCATAGTTAAGTAGCTAGAAATCTTCTTATTATATAATTGTTGTCATGGGAACCTTCATAGATCATTTGCCCCAGTCCCCCATCCCCATTGTTGCGGTAAAAGCTTGGAGTATCTCTTAATTTGTATATCTCGAAACCACAAATCTTAGTGTTTATTTTTCTATGTGATTACTAAACTGATTGGTATTATTTTACCTTCTTATGTTAAATCATGAACAAGAATGCTCTTACAGTTTTTTTAATTTTTTTTTTTTTGTTTTACTTATCCAAAAAAAAAAAAAAAAAATTCTTGTAGGACCTTTTGAAATCATGCTTGATGATGAGTTGTACATAAGTAACAAACTTTAACTCAGGGAAAGAAAAGATTCAACAAAGTATTTTGATGGTGTTTTGTTTCTTAGTATTGGCATTAGTTTTTATGTCAAAATGGATTGTAGTAGCTATTATGTGAATTTACTTTGTTAAACTCATTTGGGCTACGCCACTTTTATGTTTGTAATTCTGGATTATATGTAGTTTGGTTTCAGTTTGTTTGTAAAAATGATTAAGCACTAAACTGTCTTCCATGCTTGCATTGTGCGTGTTTGTGAACATGTATTTGTGTGTCAAATTTCTTCTATCTTAGTGTGTTAAATTTCTTCTTTATAGTGAATGAACTAGATAATGGTTATATCTATGTAATGGGTTTATAGCTTTCGATGGAAACTATCTTTAAATTTGTTTTTTTATCTTAGGATACTTACATTTAAGATGATATGAAGGAGGGGGTGTATTTTTACCATCTAATAAGGGTTGTATCTATGTAATGGGTTTAAAGGTATCTATGGAATGACTTTACCAAAGCTTTAAGGATTTAGAAAGGACTTTAGCGGAACTGAAATTGTTTTTCTTTAGAACTTTATTGGATTGGATGCTGGCTGTAGGAAGTCGCTCTTAATTTTTGGTTTGTGATTGGATAGATGTTTGTTATTTGAGTGTTTGATTGTTTTTGGTCCCAAGTTGTATACATGAGACTTAGGTGATCATTTTTTTGGTTCAATAAATTTCATTATATATATATATATATATATATATAAAGATTAGTTTTCTTATATAAGTTCTTTTAATGAACCAATACCTGGTGAATTGGATTCCAAATTAGTGGCACTACTAGTGTGGACTGTTAAGTCTCATGATTGTTTATATGGTGAGGAGAACTTAGGTCTAATGTAGAAGAAGGGTTTAAGAAGAAATTTTAGTAACAATCAAGATTAAATCAAAGAAAAAGATAACAGCATTAAAGATAACATAGGCTTTTTTATAATAGACTTTAGTAACCATAGAATCCTAATCCTTTGTCTTACATATAACAATTAGATTCTAACCATCCAACTTCATTAAGAGTCACTTGCTAGTGACATGACATTTTGTAATACTAAATACATAATAATAAATAAAATATAACATAGAGAAATAAAAGATAAGGGACTAATGGTTTCTTTTTAAAAAAAAAAAAAAATTCTTTTAGGCTAACGTTTCCCTACATCAGTTGTGAGTTGTCTTCCTTCATGTATGTACTATTTGTAGTGGTTAGTCCTTTTACTGTTGGTTGATTAACTCCTTATCTCATAATCTTCCTGGTTCATTTGGGTTACCTTTGGTTACATCTTTCCTTTTTTTTTTTCCTCATGTTATAGCTTTTTTCCAATATCATGTGGTTCTTGTTGCTTTTAATGTGCTTGTTTGGATACTTTATTTGTTTTTCCTACCAAGTGCTTCATTATCTAGCTTGCAGACATTAGAAGAAAATATAGTAGGAGCTTTTTGTCTTCTTGCACTTCATTTGGAGTTTCATGCTTCCAATCCAATAATTTTTAATTCATTTTCAGATTTTTGTGCACCAATGCATCTTTTGGTGATTTATTCTTGATTAAGCTTGAAACTTATCTATTTGAGGCACCAGTTATAGCATAATAGATAATTATATAACGAATGTGATTGGTGAATATTAATTTGGTATTTTACTTATCAAAATTTTTTATTGTATTTTAAAATGTTTTTTTGTGTTATATTTCAGAATCTAGAACTCAGCTTGAAGCTCTTTGTCATGTGAGAGTTTAATGCTTTTATTAAAATGAGTCCTTTTACTCCATGCGATGTTTTATTTGTTAGCTTTTCTGACAATTTAATACTCATTATGTTAATTTCGATTCAAGTGTATATGCTCCAATCACCACAGATATATATTCTTTTAAGTTCATGAATTGGCTTCTTTTCTTTCCTTTTGTTGTTGTTGTTTTACCCCATTTAGGTAATGGTTGAGAGCAAAACTTGCTCACCTTATAAACTTAAGCACAATAGGAGTACTAGGCTTACATGAATTATGACTTCAGGTTATAGTGCTTCCCTGTAATTGGCCTGATGAAATACATCACCATTGGTAGGTAAATCTTTGATTTTTTCTTTCAAGCAGCAAGGTGATACTAATACCTAAAATCTTGTTAGTGTCCCAGAAAAATAAATGATCTCTCTATTTATTTGGAACACCTAATAAATAATGCTTCTCCAGGTTGGCATGAGAACACAGGTGTGACTGGAATTCCAGGTTCTGTAAGTAAAGCTATTCTCAGGAAAAAATGCTCATTAGTCTCCATAGTCACCCTATGGAGATATTGGGTTTCAGCATCTTGTGTCATAGACTTTTAGACTCTGTCGCTAATCAAAAAGTTCTGCCTTAGTTTGCTACGATAGATTCCTGGATGAGCATGTTACCATCCAATGTGATTTGGTTAAAGCTACCTGAATCTCTTATTAATTATAACATACAAGTCCTCTGAAGTAATGTCTTAAGTTTCTTCAAGTGTCATCAAAGATCAAAGATATTGAGGTGAAATGAGTGGTGGTTTATGCTTAAATTGATGGGAGCAATATATAAATCTTGTCATGACTCCGAAAACCACTTGGTGATTGTGTGAGGGTAGTTAAATTATTAAACTGTATGTGTCCAAAATGAAATGAATTTATTTTTATTTTTAAAAAGTACTTGGCGGGCATGACCTATAAATTGTCATGCCTTTGGCATAGATGAAGATCCTGGAGTTAAAAGGTAAGCTTAATGGTTTATGAAGTGCATAACTCACTACGAACACAGGGTCTCGAAAAAGTTTTTCGTTCATCCTATCTCCCTTGGGAAGCAAGCAAAACATTATCAACTTTCTAGTTGAAGGAAAATGGTATCCTTGTTTTTCTCTGAGGTCTAGAGGGCTCCTAGTCCAGTTGTTTCAACTTTCCACTTAATAGTAACTTATCAAAAAAGAAAGGAAAAGAAGAAGAAGAAAGAATGAAAGAAAATTTCACTTTAGTGTTTCATGTGTTTTGATCAGATCTAGACATTTTTGTTATGCATGAATGTATATATAAACCAATGCTCTTAGGGTAATTGTTAACTTTTCCTATAGTTGTATGTGCTGCTCCTCTAGGTAGTCTCTTTTTCGTGAATTTTGTTCCTTGTTATTTTCATAAATTTTTTGTTAGGTGGGGTTGATATCCTTACTTTCTTATTTGTTTGTTGAGAGCTTAGTAGGCAATCTGAATTTGTTGGGAACTTGTCATCTCACCAGGTTCCTATCTTCTAAACGGAAATTGGAAAGAAGTGAGGATTGATCTAGTAATGATTGTAATGTTGTCATTGGGTTTTAAAGCAAGAATGAACAAAACTCTATATGAAAGATATTCCATGGCCAGCGTCATGTGTAGATGTTCCGTACTTCCATCCATGTTGTGTAGAAATTGTCCATCAATTTATTGGCAAAAGCCTTGAGCTATAATGGCTTTCATATGTGGGGAAGTTTCTAAGGCAAATTTGGTTATGCTGAACCATTCATAGTATTCGTAGCCTAATAAAGAGAAAAAGTCCTTTATTTATTTTATTTCTAAAAAAAAAAAATTAATGTTGGGATGAATAACGATGAGAATAGCCTATATATATTCTTGTAATCAATAGTTCACAATTATAAACAGTATTTGCATTATAGATTCCATATTGCAATAATTCAATCTTTCAACAGCTATGGAGTCAATTAAATTTGGTAATGGTTTGCTCAAGTTTGAGCAAATCATTTTTGGCTTAATTGATACCTCTTCGTGATAAGTGTTATGCAGAATGTGAGGTTATGGGCCCGTTTAGTATGAAATTTATAGTAACATTGTTTAAGTTTTGTGAAAATATGTGTGAGTAAAAAAGTGTGTGAAAATACATATTGTGGTGTTTAAACAATATTTTTCATTATTTAAACACCGTTACTAAACGAGCTCTATATGCTCAATATTCATCAGTTGTGTGATTTATCAATAAAGATAATGGTTAAATGCAATGCTAGTTGGGTGTGGTTTTCAGTGCCGGTGGTTCGGCTATGGTGCCACTGCCACTATGAATGGAGAGAAAAAAATAAAAGAAAAGAAATTAATTAGCAATAAAACTATTTTTTAACTAAATTTATTTAAGTACTTTTTAATTAATTTTTCTATTAAATGCTTGCATTTCTTGTGCATTAATGGAATGGTAACACAAGGTGTCAAGGTATGAGATGGGCATTTATCAAAGTTCAAAGATTTATTATTATTATTATTATTTATAATTCTATAGTACAATAATAAGGAGAGGAATTTGAATCTTGGTTCTTTTAATAAAAAAGAGTAGATTATACCACTTAACTACAAAACTCTTGAGAAGGGGCATAATTTCAAATTAGAAGTACAATGATCAATTTGATTAAAGGGTGTTTTTGCATTTTTCTCTAATAAAGTCACAAAATAACTATAAAATGTGGATCCATCATATTTTCTCTAGCTGTCGGCTTGTGATCCTCTTTCTCTCTCTCCCTCTTCAAACTTGTTTGCCCCTCACACAATATTTACAACAATTGGTGTGAATTAATCTTCAAATTCCTCGTCTCCTTCTCTTCCTCCAACAATGAATTTTATGTCGTATCTATACAACTATAAACAAGTTGTTATGATTTTAACTTCGAAATATTGCTACATACATATTCCAGGAGCTTCGATGCATGTTGTATAGTTTTGAAGTTGTTCAAATCGATGCACCCTTTGTTCAAACTGGTATATGTATTACCAAATAATCACACAATTTCACTAGTTAATGCCTTGATTTTTAGCTTATATGTTGCCAATGGCTATACGAAGTATAGTATAGTATATGTTCAGGATCTCTATTATAATTAAGTAGAAAAAGAAAGAAGAAAGGTATACATGTCAAAGCTAAACCAAATGGAACGTGATAATAATAAATAGAGTAATATTAGGGACACAATATTTTTCTTAATTATTGATATTAACATGACTTGTTATGAATGGAGCAATATCACGTTTATTGGGGTTAATCACTAACATTATTTTTATTATGTGATGATTTGGTGCTCTATCTCTCTCTCTCTGGGTTGCTGAGTTGTGAAGGAGGTTAGAAATGGGTTGAAGATAAAATGACTATGTAACTGGTTTTATAGAGATAAGAGCTCTATTTGATGGTCAATTGAATTGTAATTTACGCTCTATTTGTTTCAATAATTATGTTTTCTAAAAAGTAAGTTATTTTGATAAAAAGTACTTTCTATAAAACTATCTCATTTTTCTATATTTGTTAACAATCTTAAATGAATTGAAAAACAATCTGCTAACTTTCTTTATTTAGTTTGTTGTGTGATAAAGTTGTTTTCCAAAAAAACATCAATAGAAAATAATCTTTAAAATTAAGCTATACTTTTTATGTTGATTAAAGATAATTTTTTGTTGACTTATTCTTTTCAAGGTTTTAAAAACCGGTACGGTCAAAGAACCGATAAAGGGACTGATTATCGGTTTTATGGTCCGACCGGGGTCGAATCGATGGTTGAACTAATGATGTTATAAATAATTTAATTTAAAATATTTAAATAAATTTTATGAGAATTTTTATTTTTCATAAATTATATTAAGAAAATATTTAAAAAAAATAAATTTTTTTCATTATTCTTCCATTTTTTCCTAATTAATAAGGGTTGAAAAAGTATAATTTGTTATTTAAGTTTCATATATATATATTACAAATAATAAAATTTTTTTTGAATATATAAATAATAGTTTGATATTTAACTTTCAACTTTTAATTATTTATTAAAAAAAAAACCCGAAAACCAAAGTTCAAAAGGTGAGAATGACACATCAAAAAAAAAAAAAAAAAAGGTTAGAATGACTAGACAAGTTATTCATTACCTTACTTTCCTAGCATGCTTTGTCTTTAATAGCAAGTGTCAGACTCACTTATCAACGCACGTTGGCTTTTTTCTTTTTTTTAAAAATCTATAACCACCTACCCCTCAAATCAGACTATCAAAAACTTATCTTGAGAAAAAGAAAGGCTTGAGGGAGCGGCAAAAATGAAGTTTACTGCATTACTGAAAAAGTGTGGAAAGAAAAACTGAGGAGGAGTAAGAGCGAACGTGTGCGGATAAGTGAGTCTGACACTTGCTATTGAAGGCAAAGCATGCTATGAATGTAAGGTAATGAATGACTTGTCTAGTCATTCTTACCTTTTGAACTTTGGTTTTCGTGTGTTTTTTTTTTAAAAATAAATAGTTAAGAGTTAAAAGTTAAATATCAAATTATTATTTATATATTCAACCAAAAAAAAATATTATTTGTAATATATACTTCCTCCGTCCCATTTTTTTTTGTTCTCTATTTCATTTTGAGATGTCCCAAAATATTGTCCTGTTTCTAAAAATAAAAGTTATTAATTTACTAATGTTCTTATTATACCCCTATTAATTTACTAATTCAATTTTTTGATAAATTTTGTTAAGGGTAGTTTTGGAAATATATATATTTTTAAAAGGAAGACAAGATAATAAATGATGTTTCCTTAAAAAATTTGACTTTTCAAACATGACAAAAAAAGTGGAACGGAGGGAGTATATGGAACTTAAATAGCAAATTATACTTTTTCAACAATTATTAATTAAGAAAAAATTGAAGAATAATGAAATTTTTTTTTATTTTTAAAAATATTTTCTTAATATAATTTATGAAAAATAAAAATTCTCATAAAATTTATTTAAATATTTTAAATTAAATTATTTATGACATTATTGATTCGACCATCGGTTCGACTTCGATTGGGCCATAAAACCGATAATGAGTCTCTTTACCGATTCTTTGACAGTATCGATTTTTAAAACCATGATTTTTACACAATATTTTTCATCGAAACAAACAAAACGTTTATGTGTACTCAAACACTCAAGTTGTAAAATGTTTTTCTTATTTCTTTTTACAACCTAATTTCTAAGACAAAACTTTTTATCTAATATATACATGAATCAAATAGTAAATAACGATCGATTGATATGAAAATGAATATATATGTTAAGAACATATAAAATATGTGATTTAACAATTAGATTTTCAAAATATTAATTAAATAATAAATTATTGAAGGGTGTAACTTAGCCCAACTATATATATATATATATATAAAATTTGTTTTTTTCGACTCTCAAAAAATAAAAATTCACAGCAACAAAATAGTAGGATTAGATGAAAGTACAATTTAGGCCCGGTATCATTTCAATCTGGGGTAGGCACTACGCTTCTCAGAGTGGTATTTTAGACGATAGGGAATTACATCCGATCCCACTCGCCGGGTCGACTCGCTCTCCATTTTCTCCTAAGTGAAGTGAGTTTCTCTCTTACTCTCATTTTGTTTCTCTCACTTTCCTACTAAAAACGAAAAACAACAATCTGGGTTCCTTGTCATTTGCCGATTCAGTACCCATTTCACCGGCTTGAAGGAAGCAATGTCAGACAATTTATCTATGTTGGACTCTTCGTGTATGGCTCTGTAATCTAACATCCCTTTCAGTAATTCTATTTCAAGAGGCTGTGAAACAACGACAATGAAAGGGATGTTGGATTATAGAGCAATACACGAAGAGTTCCTTCTCTGTATCCCTCTCAAGATGTTGAATTACAGCGCTGACTCTCTACCTCATGAAATCCTGAACAATGTTTTCATTCGCCTACCTATAAAATCCATAGTAACATGCACAGCAGTCTGCAAAACATGGAAATCTCTCATCCAAAACCCAACCTTCATTTCCAACCATCTCCACCACTCCTCCAACAACAACAACAAACACCCCTTACTCCTCTTCAGGCACTGCTCGTCAGAAAAAGAACATTACGTTTTGCATTTTGACAACCAAGATTTCAATGAGTACATCAGGTTTGATGACTTCCCTTTTCATGGTCAAAGCTATGATGGAATATTTCATGTAGTGGGTACTTGTAATGGCCTCATCTTCCTCGCTGATGATTTATATGGGTACCATAAGTTCTTTCTCTGGAACCCTTGTGTTAGAAAGTTTGTCAAACTTCCTAAACCCAATATCACCTGCTTTTCACATGACGCCTATGACGCCTCTGTTGGGTTTGGATTTGATTCCAAAACCGATGACTATAAGGTGGTGAGGTTTGTGACTCTTGAAGAAAAAGGCCAAAAGGGTAAGTCTCCACCGGCGGTGGAGGTTTACTCACTCTCCACTGGAAAATGGAGAATGGTTACTGCTTCGCCTCCTATAGGTGCTGCACGTGGTCGTAAGCCGGAGGCTTTTGTCAATGGGGCTCTGCATTGGGTTGCTTTGAGGAAGACTGGGAACAAATTTCTTAATTTTGTTATGGTGTTTGATTTGGGGGAAGAGGTCTTCCGTGAGATAGCGCTGCCGAAACTTTTAGATCAAAATGGAGATGAGTATTGGGTGAGCGTATCTATTTCAGCGTATGGGAATTCCCTTGCCCTGTTTCAACAGAGGATTTACCGTCTCAGTATATGGGTGATGAAAGACCATGCGGATGCGTCATCATGGACCAAAATTATAAGTTTGGCTGATGTAGTTCTCATAGAGGGCATACCAAGGTCACATTGTATACCTAAGTGTTTTAGGAAGAGTGGTGAGGTATTCTGGAATTGTATGGAGGATACCTCAGCTCACGAGACCTTAAGACCAAAGAGTTTAAAGATCTTAGAATTCGTGGATATGCAAATACTTTGTTGATTCTTATGTTGAGAGCCTAGTTTTACTTGACAAACCCAACCAACTAAGGAAAAGACAGAAACGAAAGAGGAACAACCACAGGCAAGATAAATTTTATTGTCAAGCTTATTTTTATGGTTTTCCATTTTGTTCTTCATATATACCTGGCTTTGATTATGAGTTCATTATGAATGTAATTCTATAAATACTTATTGTTGATTGATTACCTTAATTGAGTGGCTTTATATTTAGAATAGATAGCTGATCAAAGTTGCGGTTGTTTTCGGTTATATTGAGAAAACAAAGTGGTTTGTGTTGGTTATGAACTTTTAGCATGCTTATTTATCAATTGGTTGAAGATATATGGACTGTGTGAGTATCATGTTTCCTGCCACTTATATTGGTTAAAGATAGATGTACTCAACTTATTCTTTCTTGATAATGTTACGGTGGCCTCTTTTAACTCCATGTTTTCACACTCGTGCTAACGTTCTTTGTGTTCTCCTGGGATTATTAAAAAATTGCTTAATTTATCAATTATGATCCTTATATGCTAAAGATAATGCTTGTACATTTTAAATCTTCTACTACCTTAGTTGCCTATCTTCTTACCGTAAACATTCCCATAGAGCCATGTTCATTGAGAAGGCAGCTCACCAGTTGTCATTTCTAGCTTTGGTGTTAGGATCTTGGATATTGGGTAGTTAAGAGTATGAAAATTAAGGTGATGGCTAGATTCGAGGGTAGCGTTGCCTCCTAAGATGTGAGAGAGAGAATGAAAGACTAAAAGGTAAAACTGGTTTATTCATCAATTGATCATTATACAGCAATACAATTGAGCAGATCAATCGTTAACTACCTAATCAGCTGTAACAACTAACTGATTACATCAAACACCTCTAACAACAACCAGCTGACATCACTGTTTCTACTAATAACAGCCTATTACTTGACTTCTTTAACACTTGTACACTTGCACATATACCTGTAAGACATGCATCCCAACATAGCACAGGAAGTACATATCATAATACTACCAACTTCTAACTTCTAATTTCAGCTTAGCGTTACCTCTGCACAATCACCCCAATGCTTCAACTTCTTAATGTTTAGTTAATAGTTACACATCAGGTTCCTATCCTTTGGATGGTTAAGAATTGAAAATGACTTTGTTATAATCCTCCTCTTCTTCTTCTTCTTCTTCTTCTTTTCCCTCCCCTCCCCTCCCCTGGATAAGTAAATATAAATAAAAAATAAAAATGTAATTGCAGAAAACAGATTTGTGTACCAATGTTATATAAGACCCATAGGTTCTTCTGGAGATGCAAAACACAGAATCGCTCTTGGTCCAAACACTCCAAACACAGGTATAATCCTCTTCTTGAACTAATATTTTTTATCTTTCATTCCTTGGCTTAATTTGAGTATTTTTATCCCAATAAAGTAAAAATGCTTAGATGTATTGTTTTGTTGACCCCATTTCCTTCCATTGTTTTTCATTTCCCTCTCTTCATCTTTTGTGAATGAGTTAATATTTTCTATTACACAATTGTATGAAGTAGATGCAAAACAGTGTCTGCCATGCTTGCATCATGTGTGTTAAATTTATGCTTTCTCAGTGAACTAGATAGCAGTTATGTCTATGTAATGGGTGTAAAGGTATTTATGGAAACTACTTATAAATCTGTTCATGAATCTTAGGATATTTACATTCATAGGGTGGGATTGCATATTACATTTCACCATCTAATAAGGGCTTTGCTGGATACATTCAAACTGCAACATATGTCACCTAGAAGAACCAGGGTTTAAATTCCCCCCTACCCCTCTATAACAGTATAACTATCAAATTGTCAACAACAAAAAAATGGCCACATAAGTTTAATTTTATTTTTCTAGTTATTTGTATTGCACATAAAATTTAAATTTTATGTTAATATCCTGCAATGATAGCAAGTTTAAGAGACAAAACCAAATGGACTTGTTGATCAGATGGCCTCACTAGAAACATTAAATTGAAGGCTTTCTTTCTATGTACAGGGAAGGCGGCAACCTTGGAGGTAGGAATTCATAAGGCTTTCTCAAGGACGGCATTCATACTTTTCCTTAGAAATGGAGTGGCCTAACTTGGTGAGTTTAAACATAGGATTTCCAGTGTTTAGGAAAATAATAATAATAACTCTTTGAGACATGTCTGCCATGCTTGCATTGGGATGAAAGATGCTTGCCAGTGCTCTGTTTGTATGGTCTTCATCTTACAACATTTGGTCACTAATGTTTCTTTAAATGTGTATAAGTGCTAAATTTGTGTGATAATTCTTATTCTATGCTAGCATACAAGAGTTTTTGCCTTACTGTGCTCACTGATGAATATATTCCCTTACTTGGAAGGGATCATTCTAGAAGTTCATGGTAGTTAGCATCTTTTTAGCCTTTTCTTTTTCTATAAATGAAAACATGTTGATGGAATAATCAATCCTTGGTACCTAATTTACTGTTGCAATGAGATCTGCGATAGCGATACTTAATGAAAAAGGCAATGATATAATGAAAAAGGCAATGATATTCATGATAATTTGTTAGTGTTGCTTGGCAAGAGAAGGTGGTTCAGTCGTAGTTTTTGGTTATATCTTTTCTTCTTATGAAGATTGCTAACTTTTGCAGCTAGTTTCTTTCACTTTTCCCCCATTTGGGTGGTTGTTTCTCTGTTATGTAACTTTTCCTTATTTGGCCTTTCCTTATAGACAATCCTCTCATCCCTTGTGAAGGTGAAACTCAATCCAAAATCCTAACACCACTCCCAAAAAAAAAAATCTACCAAGAAGCTAAGTTGGCAAATTTTCTTATGTGATTTATAAGCTGAAAATCTTTTCATCATATGTTGTGATAATGTTCTTGCTTGGTTCTTTAGATCAAAGTTATACCTCAGAGAATGGTTAAAATATTTCTCTTAGAGAAAGAGGACATTGATGTTATGAATGAAGAGAACACAAGTGATCAATTATTGTTGAGCAAGGGACAACACCCTGCACATAAGACATTGAACACTTAAGGATGTACTATTAAAAAGGGGTGGGGAAAAAAAACCCTTAACTAGCATCCCGAGATGTATTACTTAGTCTTAGAGCATGTTGATGGATGATACAAACCTTGTCTCATAGTCGTAATAGTGATTTGTAGTTATCTTGTTGGCTTTAGCATTACCTTGAAATTATTTGTTTTGGTTGTAATTAACAGTTGATTTCATATCGTATTTGTGTTCTTTCTATTACTATGAACTTTGCAATATTTCTACTCCTGTATTTTCTTTTGGAACACAATCTTCTCTTTACAATTGTCCGTAGTTAAGTAGCAAGAAATTTTCTTATTATATAATTGTTGTCATGGGAACCTTCATAGATTATTTGCCCCAGTCCCCCATCCCCATCATTGCTAACGTTCACGTGATAAAGGCTTGGAGTATATCTTAATTTGTATATCTCGAAACCACAAATCTTAGTGTTTATTTTTCTATATGATTACTAAACTGATTAGTATTATTTTACCTTGTTATGTTAAATCATGAACAAGAATGCTCTTACAGTTTTTAAATTCTTGCAGGACCTTTTGAAATCATGCTTGATGATGAGTTGTACATAAGTAACAAACTTTAACTCAGGGAAGGAATAGATTCAACAAAGCGTTTTGATGGTGTTTTGTTTCTTAGTATTGGCATTAGTTTTTATGTCAAAATGGATTGTGGTAGCTATTGTGTGAATTTACTTTGTTAAACTCATTTGGGCTACACCACTCATATGTTTGTAATTCTGGATGATATGTAGTTTGGATTCAGTTTGTTTGTAAAAATGATTAAGCGCTAAACTGTCTGCCACGCTTGCAGTGTGCGTGTTTGCGAACATGTATTTGTGTGTCAAATTTCTTCTATCTTAGTGTGTTAAATTTGTTCTTTATAGTGAATGAACTAGATAATGGTTATATCTATGTAATGGGGTTACAGCTTTCTATGGAAACTATGTTTAAATTTGTTTTTTTAAATCTTAGGATATTTACATTTAAGATGATATGAAGGAGGGGGTGTATTTTTACCATCTAATAAGGGTTGTATCTATGTAATGGGTTTAAAGGTATCTATGGAATGACTTTACCAGAGCTTTAAGGATTTAGAAAGGACTTTAGCGGAACTGAAATTGTTTTTCTTTAGAACTTTATTGGATTGGATGTTAGCTGTAGGAAGTCACTCTTAATTTTTGGTTTGTGATTGGATAGATGTTTGTTATTTGAGTGTTTGATTGTTTTCAGTACCAAGTTGTATACACGCTGGAGACTTGGGTGATCATTTTTTTGGTTCAATAAATTTCATTATATATATATATATATATAACTCCTATATAAAGATTAGTTTTCTTATATAAGTTCTTTTAATGATCCTATAACTGGTGTATTGGATTCCGTGTATTGGATTCCAAATTAGTGGCACTACCAGTGTGGACTGTTAAGTCTCATGATTGTTTATTTGGTGAGGAGAACTTAGGTCTAATGTAGAAGAAGGGTTTAAGAAGAAATTTTAGTAACAATCAAGATTAAATCAAAGAAAAAGATAACAGAATTAAAGATAACATAGGCTTTTTTTATAATAGACTTTAGTAACCATAGAATCCTAATCCTTTATCTTACATATAACAATTAGATTCTAACCATCCAACTTCATTAAGAGTCACTTGCTAGTGACATGAAATTTTGTAATACTAAATACATAATAATAAATAAAATATAACATAGAGAAATAAAAGATAAGGGACTAATGGTTTCTTTTTTTAAAAATAAAAAAATTCTTTTAGGCTTACGTTTCCCTACATCAGTTTTGAGTTGTCTTCCTTCAAGTATGTACTATTTGTAGTGGTTAGTTCTTTTACTGTTGGTTGATTAACTCCTTATCTCATAATCTTCCTGGTTTATTTGGGTTACCTTTGTTTACATCTTTCCTTTTTTTTTTCTCATGTTATAGCTTTTTTCCAATATCATGTGGTTCTTGTTGCTTTTAATGTGCTTGTTTGGATACCTTATTTGATTTTCCTACCAAGTGCTTCATTATCTAGCTTGTAGACGTTAGAAGAAAATATAGTAGGATCTTTTTGTCTTCTTGCACTTCATTTGGAGTTTCATGCTTCCAATTCAATAATTTTTTATTCATTTTCAGATTTTTGTGCACCAATGCATCTTTTGGTGATTTATTCTTGATTAAGCTTGAAACTTATCTATTTGAGGCATCAGTTATAGTATAATAGATAATTATATAATGAATGTGATTGGTGAATATTACTTTGGTAGTTTACTTATCAAAATTTTATATTGTATTTTAAAATGTTTTTTGTGTTATATTTCAGAATCTAGAACTCAGCTTGAAGCTCTTTGTCATGTGAGAGTTTAATGCTTTTATTAAAATGAGTCCTTTTACTCCATGTAATGTTTTATTTGTTAGCTTTTCTGACAATTTAATACTTATTATGTTAATTTCGATTCAAGTGTATATGCTCCAATCACCACAGATGTATATTCTTTTAAGTTCATGAATTGGCTTCTTTTCTTTCCTTTTTGTTCGTTGTTGTTGTTTTACCCCATTTAGGTAATGGTTGAGAGCAAAACTTGCTCACCTTATAAACTTAATCACAATAGGAGAACTAGGCTTACATGAATTATGACTTCAGGAACCCCTAGTAAAGTCCGGGTTACATTCCTTTAGGTTATAGTGCTTCCCTGTAATTGGCCTGATGAAATACATCACCATTGGTAGGTAAATCTTTGGTTTTTCTTTCAAGCAGCAAGGTGATACTAATACCTAAAATCTTGTTAGTGTCCCAGAAAAATAAATGATCTCTCTATTTATTTGGAACACCTAATAAATAATGCTTGTCCAGGCTGGCATGAGAACACAGGTGTGACTGAATTCCAGGTTCTGTAAGTAAAGCTATTCTCAGGAAAAAATGCTCATTAGTCTCCATAGTCACCCTATGGAGATATTGGGTTTCAGCGTCGTGTGTCATAGACTTCTAGACTCTGTCGCTGATCAAAAAGTTCTGGCTTATTTGCTACGATAGATTCCTGGATGAGCATGTTACCATCCAATGTGATTTGGTTAAAGCTACCTGAATCTCTTATTAATTATAACACACAAGTCCTCTGAAGTAATGTCTTAAGTTTCTTCAAGTGTCATCAAAGATCAAAGATATTGAGGCGAAATGAGTGGTGGTTTATGCTTAAATTGATGGGAGCAATATATGAATCTTGTTATGACTCCGAAAACCACTTGGTTATTGTGTGAGGGTAGTTAAATTATTGAACTGTATGTGTCCAAAATGAAATGAATTTTTTTTTTTTTTTTAAATGTACTTGGCGGGCATGACCTATAAATTGTCATGCCTTTGGCATAGATGAAGATCCTGGAGTTAAAAGGTAAGCTTAATGGTTTATGAAGTGCATAACTTGTCAAGAACACGGGGTCTCGAAAAAGTTTTTCATTTATCCTATCTCCCTTGGGAAGCGAGCAAACTTTATCAACTTTCTAGTTGAAGGAAAATGGTATCCTTGTTTTTCTCTGAAGTCTAGAGGGCTCCTAGTCCAGTTGTTTCAACTTTCCACTTAATGGTAACTTATCAAAAAAGAAGAAAGAATGAAAGAAAATTTCACTTTAGTGTTTCATGTGTTCTGATCAGATCTAGACATTTTTGTTATGCATGAATGCATATATAAATTAATGCTCTTAGGGTAATTGTTAACTTTTCCTATAGTTATATGTGCTGTTCCTCTAGGTAGTCTCTTTTTCGTGATTTTTGTTCCTCGTTATTTTCATAAATTTTTTGTTAGGTGGGGTTGATATCCTTACTTTCTTATTTGTTTTTTGAGAGCTTTAGTAGGCAATCTGAATTTGTTGGAAACTTGTCATCTCACCAGGTTCCTATCTTCTAAACGGAAATTGGAAAGAAGTGAGGATTGATCTAGTAATGATTGTAATGTTGTCATTGGATTTTAAAGAAAGAATGAACAAAACTCTATATGAAAGATATTCCATGGCCAGCGTAATGTGTAGATGTTACTTACTTCCAACCATGTCGTGTAGAAATTGTCCATCAATTTATCGGCAAAAGCCTTGAGCTATAATGGCTTTCGCATGTGGGGAAGTTTCTAAGGCAAATTTGGTTATGCTGAACCATTCATAGTATTCGTAGCCTAATAAAGAGAAAAAGTCCTTTATTTATTTTATTTCTAAAAAAAAAAATTAACGTTGGGATGAATAACGATGAGAATAGCCTATATATTCTTGTAATCAATAATTCACAATTATAAATAGTATTTGCATTATAGATTCCATATTGCAATAATTCAATCTTTCAACAGCTATGGAGTCAATTAAATTTGGTATTGGTTTGCTCAAGTTTGAGCAAATCATTTTTGGCTTAATTGATACCTCTTTGTGATAAGTGTTATGCAGAATGTGAGGTTATGGGCCCGTTTAGTAAGAGATTTATAGTAGCGTTGTTTAAGTTTTGTGAAAATATGTGTGGATGAAAAAGTGTGAAAATATGTATTGTGGTATTTAAACAACATTTTTTATTATTCAAACACCATTACTAAACAGGGCCTATATGTTCAAGATTCATCAGTTGTGTAATTTATCAATAAAGATAATGGTTAAACGCAATGCTAGTTGGGTGTGGTTTTCAATGCCGGTGGTTCGGCTATGGTACCACTGCCACCAAGAATGGAGAGAAAAAAAGAAAAGAAAAGAAATTAATTAGCAATAAAACTATTTTTTAACTAAAATTATTTAAATACTTTTTAATTAATTTTTCTATTAAATGCTTGCATTTCTTGTGCATTAACGGAATGGTAACACAAGGTGTCGAGGTATGAGATGGGCATTTATCAAAGTTCAAAGATTTATTATTATTATTATTATTATTATTATTATTATTTATAATTCTATAGTACAATAATAAGGAGGGGAATTTGAATCTTGGTTCTTTTAATAAAAAAGAGTAGACTATACCATTGAACTACAAAACTCTTGATAAGGGGTGTAATTTCAAATTAGTAGTACAATGATCAATTTGATTAAAGGGTGTTTTTGCATTTTTCTCTAATAAAGTCACAAAATAACTATAAAAAGTGGATCCATCGAATTTTCTCTAGTTGTCGGCTTGTGATCCTCTTTCTCTCTCTCCCTCTTCAAACTTGTTTGCCCCTCACACAATATTTACAACAATTGGTGTGAATCAATCTTCAAATTCCTCGTCTCCTTCTCTTCCTCCAACAATGAATTTTATGTCATATCTATACAACTATAAACAAGTTGTTATGATTTTAACTTTGAAATATTGCTACATACATATTCTAGGAGCTTCGATGCATGTTGTATAGTTTTGAAGTTATTCAAGTTGATGCACCCTTTGTTCAAACTGGTATATGTATTACCAAATAATCACACAATTTTACTAGCTTAATGCCTTGTTTTTTAGCTTATACGTTGCCAATGGCTATACGAGGTATAGTATATGTTCAGGATCTCTATTATAATTAAGTAAAAAAAGAAAGAAGAAAGGTATACATGTCAAAGCTAAACCAAATGGAACGTGGCAATAATAAATAGAGTAATATTAGGGATACAATATTTTTCTTAACTATTGATATTAACATGACTTGTTATGAATGGAGCAATATCATGTTTATTGGGGTTAATCACTAACATTATTTTTATTATGTGATGATTTGGTGCTCTCTCTCTCTCTCTGGGTTGCTGAGTTGTGAAGGAGGCTAGAAATGGGTTGAAGGTAAAATGCCTATGTAACTGGTTTTATAGAGATAAGAGCTCTATTTGATGATCAATTGAACTGTAATTTACGCTATGTTTGTTTCGATAATTATGTTTTCTAAAAAATAAGTCATTTTTATAAAAAAAATATTTTCTATAAAATTATCTCATTTTTCTATGTTTGGTAACAATTTTAAATGAATTGAAAAACAATCTACTAACTTTCCTTATTTAGTTTATTGTGTGATAAAGTTGTTTTCCAAAAAACATCAATAGAAACAATCTCTAAAACTAAGCTATACTTTTTATGTTGATTAAAGACAATTTTCTGTTGACTTATTCTTTTTGATGCTATCAAATACTGAAAAATACTAAAAACTATATTTACACAATATTTTTCATCCAAACAAAAAAAAAGGTTCATGTGTACTCAAACACTCTCAAGTTGTAAAATGTTTTTCCTATTTCTTTTTACAACCTAATTTCTAAGACAAAACTTTTTATCTAATATATACATAGATCAAATAATATTAATTAAATAACAAAGTAACTTAGCCAAACCATATATATAATTTGTTTTTTTTGGCTCTCAAAAAATAAAAATTCACAGCAGCAAAATAGTAGGATTAGATGAGAGTACAATTTAGGCCCGGTATCATTTCAATCTGGGGTAGGCTGCTCAGAGTGGTGTTTTACATCCGATACAACTCGCCGGGTCGACTCGCTCTCCATTTTCTCCCAAGTGAAGTGAGTTTTTCTCTTACTCTCGTTTTGTTTCTCGCACTTTCCTACTAAAAACGAAAAACAAAAATCTGGGTTCCTTCTCATTTGTCTGTTCAGTACCCATTTTCACTGTTTTTCAGGTCGAAGGAAAGCAATGTCAGACAATTTATCTATGTTGGACTCTCTACCTTATGAAATCCTGACCAATGTTTTCGTTCGCCTACCTATAAAATCCATAGTAACATGCACAGCAGTTTGCAAAACATGGAAATCTCTCATCCAAAACCCAACCTTCATTTCCAACCATCTCCACCACTCCTCCAACAACAACAACAAACACCCCCTACTCCTCTTCAGGCTCTGCTCTTCGGAGGAAAAAGAACATTACGTTTTGCATTTTGACAACCAAGATTTCAATGAGTACACCAGGTTTGATGACTTCCCTTTTCATGGTCAAAGCTATGATGGAATATTTCATGTAGTGGGTACTTGTAATGGCCTCGTCTTCCTTACTGATAATTTATATCGGTACCATAATAATTTCTTTCTCTGGAACCCCTGTGTTAGAAAGTTTGTCAAACTTCCTAAACCCAATATTACCTGCTTTTCACATGGCGGCTACAACGCCTCTGTTGGGTTTGGATTTGATTCCAAAACCAATGACTATAAGGTGGTGAGGTTTGTGACTCTTGGAGAAAAAGGCCAAATGGGTAAGTCTCCACCGGAGGTGGAGGTTTACTCACTCTCCACTGGAAAATGGAGAATGGTTAATGCTTTGCCTCCTATAGGTGCTGCACGTGGCCATGACCCAGAGGCTTTTGTCAATGGGGCTCTGCATTGGGTTGCTTTGAGGAAGACTGGGACCAAATTTCTTAATTTTGTTATGGTGTTTGATTTGGGGGACGAGGTCTTCCGTGAGATAGCGCTGCCGAAACTTTCAGATCAAAATGGAGATGAGTATTGGGTGAGGGTATCTATTTCAGCGTATGGGAATTCCCTTGCCCTGTTTCAACCGGGGTTTCCTAATCACCGTCTCAGTATATGGGTGATGAAAGACTATGCGGATGCGTCATCATGGACCAAAATTAAAACTTTGCCAGATGCATTTCTCGTAGAGGGCATACCAAGGTCACATTGTATACCTAAGTGTTTTAGGAAGAGTGGTGAGGTTATTCTGGAATTGTATGGAGGATACCTCAGCTCACGAGACCTTAAGACCAAAGACTTTAAAGATCTTAGAATTCGTGGATATGCAAATACTTTTGTTGATTCTTATGTTGAGAGCCTAGTTTTACTTGACAAACCCAACCAACTAAGGAAAAGACAGAAAAGAAAGAGGAACAACAACAGGCAAGATAAATTTTATTGTCAAGCTTATTTTTTTGGTTTTCCATTTTATTCTTCATATATACCTGGCTTTGATTATGAGTTCAATATGAATGTAATTCTATAAATTCTTATTGTCGATTGATTACCTTAATTGAGTGGCTTTATATTTAGAATTAATAGCTGATCAAAGTTGTGGTTGTTTTCGGTTATATTGAGAAAACAAAGTGGTTTGTGTTGGTTGTGAACTTTTAGCATGCTTATTTATCAATTGGTTGAAGATATATGGACTGTGTGAGTATCATATTTCCTGCCACTTATAACATTGTGAAGATAGATGTACTCAACTTATTCTTTCTTGATAATGTTACGGTGGCCTCTTTTAACTTCATGTCTTCACACTCATACTAAATGTTCTTTGTGTTCTCCTGGGATTAAAATAGATGCCTATCTTCTTACTGCAAACATTCCCATAGAGCCATGTTCATTGAGAAGGCAGCTCACCAGTTGTCATTGCTAGCTTTGGTGTTAGGATCTTGGATATTGGGTAGTTAAGAGAGTGAAAATTAAGGCGATGGCTAGATTCGAGGGTAGCGTTGCTTCCTAAGATATGAGAGAGAGAATGAAAGACTAAAAGGTAAAACTGGTTTATTCATCAATTGATCATAATACAGCAATACAATTGAGCAGATCAATTGTTAACTACTTAATCAGCTGTTACAACTAACTGACTACATCAAACACCTCTAACAACAACCAGCTGACATGACTGTTTCTACTAGTAACAGCCTATCACTTGACTTCTTAAACACTTGTACATTTGCACATATACCTTTAAGACATGCATCCCAACATAGCACAGGAAGTACATATCATAATACTACCAACTTCTAACTTTTAATTTCAGCTTAGTGTTACCTCTGCACAATCACCCCAATGCATCAACTTCTTAATGTTTAGTTACACAGGTTCCTAACCTTTGGGTGGTTAAGAATTGAAAATGACTTTTTTATAATCCTCCTCCTCTTCTTCTTCTTTTTTTCCCTCCCTTCCCCTGGATAAGTAAATATAAATTAAAAATAAAAATGTAATTGCAGAAAACAGATTTGTGGACCAATGTTATATAAGATCCATAGGTTCCGGTTCTTCTTGAGATGCAAAACACAGAATCGCTCTTGGTCCAAACACTCCAAACACAGGTATAATCCTCTTCTTGAACTAATATTTTTTTATCTTTCGTTCCTTGGCTTAATTTGAGTATTTTTAACCCAATAAAATAAAAATGCTTAGATGTATTGTTTTGTTGACTCCATTTCCTTCCATTGTTTTTCTTTTCCCTCTCTTCATCTTTTGTGAATGAGTTAGTATTTTCTATTACACAATTGTATGAAGTAGATGCAAAACAGTGTCTGTCATGCTTGCATTGTGTGTGTGTGTTAAATTTATGCTTTCTCAGTCAACTAGATAGCAGTTATGTCTATGTAATGGGTGTAAAGGTATTTATGGAAACTGCTTATAAACCTGTTCTTTAATCTTAGGATATTTACATTGATAGGGTGGGATTGCATATTACATTTCACCATCTAATAAGGGCTTTGCTGGATACATTCAAACCGCAACATATGTCATCTAGAAGAACCAGGGTTTAAATTCCCCCCTCCCCCTCTATAACAGTATAACTATCAAATTGTCAACAAAAAAAAAATGGCAACATAAGTTTAATTTTATTTTTCTAGTCATTTGTATTGCACATAAAATTTGAATTTTATGTTAATATCCTGCAATGATAGCAAGTTTAAGAGACAAACCAAATGGACTTGTTGATCAGATGGCCTCACTTGAAACATTAAATTGAAGGCCTTCTTTCTATGTACAGGAAAGGCAGCAACCTTGGAGGTAGGAATTAATAAGTCTTTCTCTAGGATGGCATTGATACTTTTCCTTAGAAATGGAGTGGCCTAACTTGGTGAGTTCAAACATAGGATTTCCAGTGTTTAGGACAATAATAATAATAACTCTTTTTGAGACATGTCTGCCATGCTTGCATTGGGATGAAGATGCTTGCCAGTGCTCTGTGTGTATTGTCTTCATCTTACGACATTTGGTCACTAATGTTTCTTTAAATGTGTATAAGCACTAAATTTGTGTGATAAATCTTCTTCTATGCAAGCATACAAGAGTTTTTGCCCCACTGTGCTCACTGATGAATATATTCCCTTACTTGGAAGGGATCATTCTGGAAGTTCATGGTAGTTAGCATCTTTTTAGCCTTTTCTTTTTCTATAAATGAAAACATGTTGATGGAAAGATCAATCCTTATAGACATTCCTCTCATCCCTTGTGAAGGTGAAACTCAATCCAAAATCCTAACACCACTCCCAAAAAAAAATCTACCAAGAAGCTAAGTTGGCAACTTTTCTTTTGTGATTTATAAGCTGAAAATCTTTTCATCATATACTGTGATAATGTTCTTGCTTGGTTCTTTAGATCAAAGTTATCCCTCAGAGAATGGTTAAAATATTTCTCTTAGAGAAGAGGACATTGATGTTATGAATGAAGAGAACACAAGTGATCGATTATTGTTGAGCAAGGGACAACACTCTGCACAGAAGGAGATTCTATGTAATACATCTCTGGATGCTAGTTAAGGGTTTTTTTCCCACCCCTTTTTAATAGTACATCCTTAAGTGTTCAATTGTTGATGGATGATACAAACCTTGTCTCATAATCATAATAGTGATTTGTGGTTATCTAGTTGGCTTTAGCTTTACTTTGAAATTATTTGTTTTTGTTGTAATTAACAGTTGATTTCATATCATATTTGTGTTCTTTCTATTACTATTAACTAAGTAGCAAGATATCTTCTTATTATATAATTGTTGTCATGGGAACCTTCATAGATCATTTGCCCCAGTCTCCCATCCCCATTGTTGCACATGTTCATGTGGTAAAGGCTAGGAGTATCTCTTAATTTGTATATCTCTAAACCACAAATCTTAGTGTTTATTTTTCTATTTGATGACTAAACTGATTAGTATTATTTTATCTTCTTATGTTAAATCATGAACAAGAATGGTCTTACAGTTTTTAAATTCTTGCAGGACCTTTTGAAATCATGCTTGGTGATGAGTTGTACGTAAGTAACAAACTTTTACTCAGGAAAAGAAAAGATTCAACAAAGCGTTTTGATGGTGTTTAGTTTCTTAGTATTGGCATTAGTTTTTATGTCAAAATGGATTGTAGTAGTTACTGTGTGAATTTACTTTGTTAAAACTCATTTGGGCTACACCACTCTTATGTTTGTAATTCTGGATGATATGTAGTTTGGTTTCAGTGTGTTTATAAAAATGATTAAGTGCTAAATTGTCTGCCATGCTTGCATTGTGTGTGTTTGTGCACATGTATTCACGTGTCAAATTTCTTCCATCTTAGTGTGTTAAATTTCTTCTTTATAGTGAATGAACTAGATAATGGTTATATCTATGTAATGGGGTTACAGGTTTCTATGGAAACTATCTTTAAATTTGTTTTTTTTAATCTTAGAATATTTACATTTAAGATGATAGGAAGGAGGGGGTGTATTTTTACCATCTAATAAGGGTTGTATCTATGTAACGGGTTTAAAGTTATCTATGGAATGAACACAACCAGTTGCCATGTAACTTTAAATTTGTTTTCATCAATTGCTGGATAATGTGTGGCAAATTCTCAATGATGGATGATTGGGTAAAAATTATAATCAATGCAAAAAGACAACTCTATATTAAGTGAGAACAAGTTTCAGACCTCCTTTTTGCAAACAATAATGTACTGTGATGTGTCGTAGTTATATCCCCAGATATGAACAAAGCCTACACTACTCACATTTTCTCTTGGGAATTTATCAATAGGCCTCAAATGAAGGAGAAATTATAGAGTTCTCTAGTGAACAACGTCACCTGTCCGTCATTCCACTAAAAAATTTCTACTTATTTAAAATTGGTAATTAATTTCTGTTTTAAAAAAATTCTAACTAACAATTTTAAACAGGTGAAGGTTTTTTAATGGAATGATGGACCACATCACTTGTCCATCATGTGGATCTTATAATTTCTCCAAATGAAGAAACTTTGACTTCAACTCCTCCCCATGCTTACAAAATCAATTCTCACCCCCTGATGCTTATAAAATTATTAGCATACTTTGCTCTAAATAAAACTATAATACTAAAGTTTTAAGAAATTTAGAATACCACACTAATAAAACTAAATACCAAAATTTTAAGAAATTTGAACGACTTCCATTATTTATTGTAATATACTATTTATAGTTTCTAGTTTTCATAAAAGTTTATTTTACGCAATTTGCTTCACTATGTAAATTGAAGTAATCTATTTTAGGAAAAACAATTTTTTTGTTGGTTCCTAAACTTTAGTCCATCATCAATTTCACTCTCTGAAATTTAAATTAGTTGCATTTAATCTCTAGCAACTTGATTGTTCTATTCCTAACAAACTTATAATAATCACTTTTAGTCCCTAATGTGTCTAATATGAAGTGATGACATATCAATCTTTAGTTGAACTCATTATCTATAAGACTAAAATTGACTGTTTTTAACTTTAACTACTAAAATAACTCATAGACTAGGTTTATGACCAACAAACTAGGTTTAGGACCAGCTTTTTGCCTTTAAATATATGATTTTTGATTTACCCATGGGGATCAAACTAACATACTATTAGTATTTTAGAATTTTTGTAAATTTATCTCGGGCCTTGTAACTTAATTAGCTGGTGCTTTCTAATATTTTTAAGACATCTAGGAATTAATCATCTATTTCCTATTGTAATTATCAAATTATAAATAATAAAAAAAGATTTGAGTGAGTTCAATTGAGGGAAATGGGAGGAATTCGAAAAGCCCTATTTGCAACATTGCTTTGTTGTGACTTTTTTTTTTTTTTTTTTTTGTATTTTGATAGTTGGAGGAGTGAGAATTTGAATAATATAATATGTAGTAATTTTTTTTTAAAAGTTAAAAGATAGAATAATATGGTAGACCATATCACTTGTTTACCATGTGGAGCTTATAATTTCTCCAAATTGTAGTTGCTCTAATTAATCAGGACTGGTAATATGACAATATCCAACCATCAAAACTTAGTAAGACTTTTCTTAGATCCTCCAACGCAGTTAATGGGACATTCTCGGTGGGCAAAGGAAGATTCTCATTTCTCATCGGTATACCTTGTTTATGGTTTTAATTCTTGAGGTCATTTGGAATCTCAAGAACTTTGTTGCTCATATGAAGAAAAAGGTGACAGCACAGTCTCAAGTCCAAGTTTCTAGACAAAAAATCCACTAGTGTTCCTCCTTTCTTTTTCAATTTATTAAAAAAAAAAAAAAAAATCCAATGGAAACCTCCCACAACAAAAATAGTGAAGCTAAATGTTGATGGGACTATTATGGATAAATTCACAACATTGGCCATGGTGGCTCAAGATAAAAAAGGTATGGTCACATCTACTTTGGGCCTTACAGTTATATTGACTTATTGAGGAATTTCACAAAATCATCGTAGACGGAAATGCTAAAACTTGTTTTTATTTTTTTTTATTTTTACTAATGTAGAGTGATTTATATCTACATTGTTGAGCAATGTTTTAGAGCTTACTAGTAGATTTGTTTCTTGTGATTTTAGTTGGAATAGAAGGGATGCAAATTGTGTTGCTCAAGCTTGCTAAATATGCTTCTGTAAATAGGTGGTTTGTTTGTTGTAATATGTATTTTTTTTTTTTGGGTTAAAGTTGTAAGGGTATGGTTTCTATCCAGTGTCTTGTAACATTAGACCTGGTTTCTATCCAGTGTTTTGTAACATTAGACCTGTTGCGATTATGACATGTGTTTATTTTCGAACACGTGTCATGATCGCAACGGGTCCAGCACACAGGAGGCACTAGACAGAAACCATGCCCAAGTTGTAATATATTCTCCCCCACTCCATAAGTGTTTTAATGATTTTGTGCTTTATAATTATTAAAAAAAAAAATGAACCTAATCAAAATCGGAGCCCAATAAAATAAAATAAAATAAAAAGAGAAAAAACGGTGATTCTATTGTTCTAACATGGGTGTGATCCACTGTATAGGGAACATAAAAATCATTAAGTCAGTCCCAAAACAATTATTGAACCATAAGCACATCATATGCTTGAGTCAAAGCAGACAATTCTAATATATTTCATTTTTTTTTTTAATCTAGGAATTTTAAACAGTAAATAATCAATTGGATTAAAGCATCTACATAATTCATAATTGTGCTTCGAGGTCAAATGCATCAGCTAGCGTTGGAGAATCATAGGCCTTTTTTTTCTCCTGATAATAGAAGAAGAATCATAGAAACTCAAACTCCCTATAGTACATGGTCCACATTCAGTGGTGTTGCTCTAAAGGGGCAGAAGGAATATGGGCAATTGTTAAAAGGGAATTAAAACTATCACTAATAATATACTTGCTCCATTCTTGGACTAGCATATTTCACACAAAGTTGCTACATCTCAACCGGCATACATAGGATAGGAATAGGAAGGAGATGGCCCCAGGTCTAGGTCCATGTCCTTTTGTTCTGTTGTCTTTGCACCGTCAATAAAGTATTTATTCACCAACAAAAAAATAGGCATAGGATGAGTTCTAATTAGTTCAATTGGTAAAATTTCTGATGGTTGAATAAGAGATTTGAGGTTCAATCATTTCCTATACTAAAAATCGATTGTGTCTTGGTCTGATGATAAATAACTATCAGAAGTGAATGTTTTAGGTTGAAACTAAAAAAAAAAAAAGTATAAGATAACATTTTAAATTTATTTTTTGAAATATGTACAATCAAATGGTTCTATATACTGGAATTGCATAGGCTAGTGCAGGAGGTTGCTCAAGCATTAAGCATAACCGTACTATTGATCCAATTTTGCTAAACGACACAAGTATAATTAGACATGTATAGGAGGATAAATAAATAAGAAGAATGCTTTGTGCATCTCAAAATTAGTCTTGGGTTCAAAATGGAACCTTAAAATATTGCTTACTAAAATAATGCTTACTTGGTATTATAGAGATGGGCACGATCTTTTATAAAATTTTTAAAATAAAAAAAATAAAGAGACTAATGTTTTTCTTTCAAAAAATGAATTCTTATTTGGGACATCTCAAAAAAAAAAAAAAAAAATTTAAATTTATGACATCCTCTTTATAATAATTACTCTTTATTATCAAATTAAAATTTTCAATATTTTATTTGATGACTTGAAAGAGCTAAATGAAACCCATAATTTAGTGCGTAATTTGTTATGAAAGCAATTATTTACATTTTTTTTCTCAACACAGATTCATTACTAAAGATCTTAGAAGCTAGCAGACCGGTTTAACATTTACAAGATTTGGAAACTGTTATGTCAGCGGGCAAGGAAGCACCCAACCAACGTTGATACTGTATCTGATACTTAGTCCCAAAACGACATTTCCTTCCATTCTTTCTGTTTAGCTATTCATTAAATCAAAATCCTAATTGTAATTCTAAACACCACCAAGAAGCCCAAGGTAGTTTCTTTCTTTCTTTTTTTATTTTTTTTATTTTTAGACTAAAATGGTAAAAGTTTAGATAAATTGACGTTTTTGTTTTTTAATTTTTTTTTTGTCGATTTTTTCATTAAAGTTCACATTTGTTATAAATATGATCTTTACATTCATTGCCTTTAAAGAATTTTCCATCAAGGCCACAAAAACAATGTTATTTATAGTTTTGCTTTTTTAAACAAAATTTCTTTCAATTTTTTTTTCTTTTAACTTTACTACGTAAGAGTTGGATTCATGGTACAATCATGTGATCTGAGGACTTTTTATCACCAACTAAATAGTCAAAACACCACAAAATTCATATAGCTTAACTAACACCTTTTAGTTATTTTAATGAAAACATTTAAAATTCAAAACCTTCCCACTCGAGTCCAAATCTTCTATCCCACTCTTTCTACTTAACTATATACTCCACAAATGAAAACATGCCACATGCCCATCTATTTAATTAAATGCTAAATTTATACATTCTATTATTTCAATTATCTAAATATGATTGGTTATTTATTTATTTATTTAAGGAAATTGAAATAATAGAAGGCATAAATTTAATATTTAATTAAATAGATGGGCATGTGGCATGTTTTTATTTGTGAAGTATATAGTGGAGCAGGAAAAGTAGGACAAAAGATTTGGACTCTACCCACAACCACCTAACTATTCAACTAAAAAAAAAATCCTTATATTGTTAACACAAAAAAATTAAATTAAAGACAAGAAAAGAAAAGAAAAGAAAAGAAAAAAAGAGCCATGATTTTGGCCGCACACCTTAACCAGCTGCTGGTATTGAATTTGTATTAAAAATGTCCCAAAGAGTTAACAGAAAAATCCAAACCAAATTGCAATAAAAGGAAAATATTTTTAAAATAAAGTTAGAATTATTGTTGATTTTTTTTGCTAGGTAGATGAACAATTAATGTTTTTTTTTATTCCACAATTAATGTTTACTTAAAACAATAACAGAAAATTCTTTAATATAGCATTCTCTGAACAGAAAAAAGAAAAGAAAAACTTGCACTCTCTCTTTCTCTCTCACCTAATTGGAATTAACACAACCACTTAATATGTGCCATGTATCTTGAATTTTTTTTATTTTTTATTTATTTTTGAGAATCATGTTTCTTGAATTTGTACCTTGAAAGAGGAGTAATATTATTATAGACAAAGTTTATAGTTTTAAAGATGATCATTATTCTTGGTAGGTCCGTTTTGAGCACCTAATTCTACTACACGTGCAAGAGCATTCATGCATGATTATCCAATTCTCTTGTGTTTTGACAACAATTATTAGAAGTTAGAAGTGACCAACCATACCAGAACCCTCATTATCACCCAATATTTTGGCCACCATCTACATCACTAATTAATTGCTAAAGGGTACCTAATTGGGTCCTTTTCGTGATTATTAATGGTTGCCAATAAATAATCTAAGCTACAGCTAGCTGAGCTTGGCTTGAGCTTTAGCTCATGAAATATGTCATCCATTAATAATGTTGGGCATTAATATATGTTGCATATTCCCTATTATTACTAACCCTACAGTCTTAAAAATAAAAATTTAAATTACACTCACAATTTTGAAGCATGGATCATGAATCCTCTCTCGTTTTGTTTTTATTTTTATTTTTAATTAAAAATTGAAATATGATGAGAATTATACCCAAGTTCAAAATCCACAAATCAGAAGAAGAAAAAAAATCTACAAAACTACATGCTCTAATTCTACTTATTGAGAAGATAACACATTGAGAAGACTTTAATTAAATAGTTAATAATATAACATATAGGGCCATCACTTTACCCACAAGCTTAAACCTATGAATTTGAGCTTAACTATGTTATATGAATCACTCATATTTGTTGTCATTATTCAATGTGGAACCTTCACTCATATTTATATATCCAACTATATGATATACACCCAGGGACGGACCTAGAATTTCAAGCTAGGGGGGCCGAATTATAAGAAAAAAAAATCCAAATAGATATCCATATAGTACTAACAAACTATCAATCAAAATTAATACACAAAATCACTGTTTCTTAATACATTAAGATGTAATCATTTATTAACAAAGAAAAAAATGCAAAATAATATTTTTTCTTAAGAAAATCAACTGTTGTAATATATATATATATATATATTCATAAAACAAAAATTACTTTTGTTACTTTAATATAGCATTTAAAATGTCTTGTACAGTAGTGTTTTTGGTATTTGGTGTTATAAATACTAAATATTTACCATTTAGAACATCTAATACTAGTACAATAATACTGGGCTGATTAAGATTTTTTTTTTTTAATTTTGTTTTTGTTAAGTTTTTTAAGTTGGGATACACTAATTAAAAGAGAGGGAGTCTAAGTCTTTGGAAGAGTGAGGTACAACTCTAGAAAAAAAAAATTATCATTAAAAATAATTTCTTTTTTTTTCTTTGTGCTGGCCGGCTAGGGGGGCCCAATTTATTTATTTATTTATTTGGGTAGGGGGCCTTAAAAGAGAGGGAGTCTAAGTCTTCGGAAGACTGAGGTACAACGGTAGAAAAAAAATATTATCATTAATTTTTTTTTTCTCTTTGGGCTAGTCGGCTAGGATGGCCCAATTTTTTTTTTTTTTTTTTTTTTTTTAAATTTGGGCAGAGGAGAAGGGGGGGGGGGGGGGGGACCCCCCAGTGGTTCCATCACTGTATATACACATAAAATGAACTCATTACTCTTGAGCAAATAAAAAAGGGTATTGTTTGAATTTTTTTTTTTTTCATTTTTTTTTTCAAACACTGCTTTTTTAAGGAAGCTAGGCCAATTATATCAACTAGTGTGTAACTCTGTACATATGCACGGGTACAATTAAAAATAATCATAATTATATGGTTCAATTTACTTTATTTTTGAGAAAATGAAATTATACATAGTATTAGTTTACACATTTTTTAAATCATAAATTTTTAAAATACGTAATGGTTTCTCATTATATATATTATTAAAAATTTAATTGTATTTAAACTCTTCTGTTTTTGCATCTAATAATTCACCTTCCACAAAAATTAAAAAATTAGATGGATACATAGCGTAAAATTGGACTATAATTGAAATCCAATTTATAATTTAATTGCATTTGGACTTTTCGACTTTTACGCTTAATAATTTACTTAACACAAAAATTAAAAATTAAACATGACACATTGAGCATAATTAGACTTCAATTGAAATTCAATTTAGAAGAGAGAGAGAGAGAGAGATTGTTTTTCTAGAGGGTTTTTTTTTTTGGGGGGGGGGGCCCAACTCATAATGTGGCTTCCCCACTGAATCTGCCCAGCTTCTGTTGTTGCCCAATTAATTGAATGTCTAATCTTATCCCCCCAAAAAAAAAATTGAATGTCTAATCAGTGATCAGTCACATGATTGATTTTAATTCAACACTTGCAATCCAGTCCTATGATTACTATTAGAATTACCAATATATTCTCTTTTCTTTTTTAGATTTGATTTTGACACGACTCTTTCTTTTTTGGAGATATGATCATTTCGTATGAATTCCTTTTTCCTTTAAATGGAATTGGCCCCTTAGCATAATCTAGATCAAACTTTTTTGATGAATAATCTGGATCAAACTTGGTCTTTCATTAATAAGGCACTTTAATAAGAACTTAAGTAGTGACTTGATGAAATATTCTCCAACTAATCAACTTTCTTTGTTTGTCTCAATTTGAATTTATTTGGTTTGTTTTCAAGATTTGAATTCCTTATCTTTTCCTTTAATACGTTCGCCACTCGTTATGTTTGTATGTATACTCTAGGAATCAACTTAGGAAGATCCTTACTTGAATACGGCTTAGGTAACATCAGTAAAGTGATACTTTTTTTCTTGTGTTTTTGTGTAGATGTTTAGAGTTGAAATCACTTCTCCACTTACCCCTTTTTTTTTTTTAATATTAAGTATTTTAACACACACACATATAGGAAAATGGGAGAAAGTCTTAAAGAAACTGACAATGATGTATATCCAAAAGAACCTAACTCTTAGATACACAATACAAATTTTAAACATCTTTAACTCACACTCATTTTTCGATATGAGATTAATGCATTGTTTTTTCTTTTGAGAATACTAAGGTTATATTTGGTAATAGGTTTTATTTTCTATTTTCAAAAACTTCTTTTTGGGATATAAAAAAAAAATTTTTCTTGTATTTTTGAAATAAAAAACATGTTTGTTAGTTGAAATTAAAAAAAAAAAGAAAAAAAAGAAGAAGTTTTTTGAAAAAAAAAAGAAAATACTAAAATATGTTGTCACTAGGGTTTTGAACTTTAATGCTAACTCATTAAATGAGACAGATTCATTAAATTAAATGTATATTTTCATTGACTTTTGAAAATTAGAAATTGAAAACAATCTTTTGCATGTTTTCAGTTTTCTTTACAAATTAAGTTTTGATAACAGTTTTTTTTTCTTGTCCATTTTGGATTGTCAAACAAGTTTTTTAGTCTCAAAAATAAAAAATTGTTGTTGGAAACAGAAAATAAGGGGGAAAAACAATTATCAAACATATTCTAAGTATTTTAACACACACACATGGAGAGATGAGAGAAAGTTTTAAAGAAACTGATAGTGGTGTATATCCAAAAGGACCTAACTCTTAGATATACAACACATACTTTAAATCTCTTTAATTCACACTTATTTTTCGATGTCGGATTAACTCACTTCTCCCTTAATTGTTAAATTATTAAAATAAAAATTAGTGAACTTTGACCCAAGTGGTTAGAAAGTAGAATATTTTCAATAATTTAGAAATGAAAAAAAAAATTTAAAATTTAGGGACAACAAAAATATTTTAGTATATTAATTTTTAATAATATAAGGTTGATGAATCAAATTTTTACAATTTCATAAAGGCAAATTAACTCAAATAATATAATTTCAACTATAATTTAGGCATTAAGTATTAGAAAAGTTTTAATTTGTAACAGTGTAAAACATTTTATTTGTAGTGTTTGTTATATATAGTAAAGAAAAACTTGATTAAGTATCTTGTGAATAAGATTGAGATTTTTCAATAAGAAAATGAACTAAGATTAAACATGTAATCTAGTTTGATGATACGCTCGAACTCAACTAGTGTTTAAAATAAAATTAAATGAACAACAATGAATTTTTAATAATCGACTCAGCTCGGGTCAATTCGTTTAAAATTCTACTCATTTTTCTTACATAACCTTTAGTGGTATATTTCTAGGCTCATGTCTAATATTGAAATGATATGTATATATATATGTTGGATAAAACTTAGGTTCAATACCTTAGTTACTGTTCCTTAGGTTTTCTTCTTAAGATTCAACAATGTGGCTACTTAATTAAAAAATGTACTTTCATCTCATGAGAAAAAATTCACATGGTAAAATCTTAAAAGTAGAATATAAGGAATAACACCTAAGTACTGTACCTAAATCTTGTCCATACATGTTTAATATCAAACTAGACAATTCTTGTATATTAATTAGAGTTTAAAAGATGAAAATATTTATTAAAAAAATTAATAAATATTTAAAAGGAAAAGTTTTTTTTTTTTTTTTGAGGGGGTTTAAAAGGCAAAGTTGATAATGTTGTATGCACCATTATTTATGAATTATGAACTCTGGTATTAAAAAAATTAAGATCTGTATTATGAGTGCACAGTGTGTGTGTGTGTGAAAAATGAAGACAATTAGATCTATTGAAGCTCAAGATGGCAATACAGTTTTTTTTTTTTTTTTTTTTTTTTTTTTTAAAATTTCCTCTAGTTTCATATTGCAAAAATAATATATTTTTTTGATAGAAAGTTTAGAGAAACATACTAATTTAAATTTTCTAAATATGTTACAAATTATTAAATAAGTACAATAAGGAATTAAAAAGGAAATGATTGATGTGAATATGATTCTGCCAATTATTTATTTATTTATATGAGATAAAAAATTATACTTTTACTTAATTTAAGATTCTAAGCGTATGTGTGTGAAGTTTTTTCCTAGAGATTTGAATCATGTCTTTTGACCCTCCTTCTCTCAAGAGCTTGTATTTTTACACGCCCAAAGAACATCAGTTAGTGATTAATAGCAAGAATGTAATGTGTGCTTGTTTTTCCTCCACAAAAAATGTTAAACTATTATAAATTTTGTTATAATTGATTTTAAATTGATGTGATAATGAATATGATTTTGTGCTATTTCAATATTACAATATCTAAATGTCTATATTATTTTTTGTGATTGGTGTACACATCAATTTGTAAGATTTGGATAGTACAATTTTTAGTATTCTTAACATCACTTTTCTATCTGCATGTTGTAATTGTTAAATACAATCACGATTAGATGTATTCAAATATAACTAGAGATGAGATAAGATCAAATTAAAATTGGAATATTAATTAAATTGTGTAATAATAAGAATAAATATGAAAGATGGAATACAATATTAATTGGAACACGTTTCATACACGAGATGAAAATTATAGCAATAGTAATCTTTAAATATGGAAAGTTTTTTTTTTTTTTTTTTTTTGAGAAACCAAATATGAAAAGTTTGTATAAGGTGATGCATATTAAGAGTTAGAATTTTGGAAATGTATTAATTTTACAATTTGTTACCTATATTAAGGAAGATCTATTACCGTCCTTTTTGGAAAGGGAAATGTATTAACCGAATAGTTATTATTATTCATCAATAATCATTCTATTACTGGACCTATTATACCAAATATGTCCTTAGAATATAACTTTGTAGCTGAATTGACAAATTTGATACACATATTGGGCACAACAAATCAAATTTTCTTCCTCATTAAACAAAAAAAAAAAATCGAATTTTGATTGCTGTTAAAATTTAAAGCTCTAGGAAATCAAGAACTATGGGTTTGTGAAGAAGGTCAATTATCAAAAGGGCTCATTTTCCAAGCTTATAATGGCTAAGCTAAGCTGTTAAGACTCAAGAGGGGGGGTTGTTGGGGGGTTGGATGGACGTGGCTAGTCACCAAACTACATTGTCATCTTAGTATAATTTTTGTACTAGTCATCTACTTATTCTCTAATAGAATCTCCCAAAGGCACAACCTTCACCTTTTCCTCCTCCCATCATCATAAACATAGGCCACCACCTCCTTTATGTACCATAAAAATGAAAAATCCTTACTCATCTCTCTCCTCCTTGGTGATTATTGAGTAATACTAGTATCAATCTCATAATTCAATCTTGCAAGAAAATCCCAAAAAAGCTACAAGCTTCTCTTTTTCCCTAAACTTGGGTAGTCCCCACAACTCTCTCTCCTTCCTCTGTCACCATCCAAATTATGCACAAATGGTACCATTTTGTGGGTTACTCTTTGTCCACTTTACCATTAACATTAACATTTAAGAATCTCACACACACTCTCTCTCTCTCTCTCTCTAAGAATCAACTTACCTTAAGAATAACTGCACCACCCACAAACCAAACCCATATAATATATGTATAAAGTAATAAACCATTCCTTGTCTTTCGTATGAAATCTTCTTTGGGGACCATAGTCTATACACACCTCTGTACATTTTCTTGTTCTCCCACTACCATGTAACATTTCTTTAACCAAAATTCCATTTTTTTATACATACATATAGCCTATACCAAATACACATCTCTCTTGTTATTCTCTCCCAACCTGCAAGCAAAGCAGTCAGCTTTCACCTTTTTTTTTTCCTTTCTTTAATCTTTCTTTTCCCAATTGGTTTCTGGGTTTCTGTGCTCCTCTCATTGAGATTTGAGATCTACTTCAAATATAAAAAAAATGGGTTTTTATCAAGGCACTTGCACTAGCTCTAGAGAGGACTACTCTGACTATAATGAGTCCAAAGTCAAGTACATACTGAGAAAGATGTTTTGGCAACTTGGGTTATCTTGTGTGTTCCCGGCTCGCCTGAGGAGAATCTCTAGCAAGAACCAGAGCCAAGCTGACATTCTCAACAGCAATGGTGGGAACAAGAATTTGGAACACAACAAGGCATGGTTGCTAGCAGAGTCTGGTGGGTGTGGTGCAGAGTTGACAAATGCTGACCCACAATCTGTGCACTCATCTTTCAGGTTCAGTTTTTGCTCTCAGGTTGAGCTTGAGTCATTGAACATGAATTCTTCAACTGCTGCTACTGTTTTAATGGTGAATTTGGATAATGGAGTGACTGAGTCTCGAGCTAAAGAGCTTAAGTGGAGAAGAATTGAGTCATTGGAGAGAAGCATATCACCTGTGGCCAATACTCTTATCAGATTCAGCTATGGTGAAATTCTTTCGGCTACTCGCAATTTCTCCAAAGGTACTTAAATGGGTTTCTTTTGTTTGAATCAAATTTGGTTTATGTTGTATTGTATGAGATTTCTGATTGATTTTGTTGTGATGGGTAGGCAGAGTTTTGGGAAGAGGGGCTTTGAGCTGTGTTTTTAGGGGGAAAGTTGGGGTTTTGAGGACAGCTGTGGCAATTAAGAAATTGGACAAGGAAGATAAGGAGGCTGCAAAGGCATTCTGTAGAGAATTGATGATTGCTAGCTCTCTTCACAACCCAAATGTTGTTCCTCTTGTGGGTTTTTGTATTGACCCAGAAGAGGGTCTTTTCTTAGTCTATAAGTTTGTCTCTGGTGGAAGCTTAGAGCGCCATTTGCATGGTATGTTCTTATATTTGTATTTTTATTGGGAATTTGATTTGGATTTGATGAGCTTGAATTGATTATGTGACATACACGTTGGCAGGGAAGAAGAAGAAGGGTGTGAAAGGTGGTTCTTCACTTCCATCGTCTGTGAGGTATAAGGTTGCCATAGGGATTGCAGAGGCAATAGCATATCTACATAATGGAACTGAGAGATGTGTTGTTCATAGAGACATTAAGCCCTCTAATATTCTCCTTTCTTCAAAGAAGACACCCAAGGTAAAAGGGCTATTTTCTTTTAAATTTCATGTTGGTTTCACACTCAATTTGTTCTATGGTAAATACAATTCATTCTGATGGATTGTTATATGTGTTAATGGTGTTTACAGTTATGTGATTTTGGATTAGCTACATGGACTTCTGCACCTTCAGTTCCTTTCCTTTGCAAAACTGTCAAAGGAACATTTGGGTATGTTATCTAGGAAACTTATTATAATGTTCTAAAAGCATAAAGAAAGGAAATCTTTTTGGTTGATTATTACATGAAGTCTTGTTTTCTCTCCATTAACTGAATTGATACCATATGCACAGCTATTTGGCTCCTGAGTACTTCCAGCACGGGAAAGTATCTGATAAAACTGATGTATATGCTTTTGGAGTGGTTCTACTGGAACTCATAACTGGCCGGAAGCCAATTGAAGCGAGAAGGCCTCCGGGGGAGGAGAATTTGGTCCTATGGGTAGGTTAAAGTTCAATTTCTTTTATAGTTGCCTTTGACTTTGTGATGGTTACAGTGAGTGTCCCCTATTTGCTTCTGATGTGGGGAAAAGGAAGTTTTCCTAATAGCTAATTGTGACAATAGCCCAAATGACCAATAGATATATTGATTTAATCATGTGGGCCATTTAATTGATAAAGGTTTTTTTTTTTAGCAATGGTGTCAAAACGCTGCATTGGTTTCTGATGTATTAGATAATCTTATTCATTGGTCTATTTTGAGCAGTGTTTTGTTATTGTGATAGGTTTGACATTTTTTTCTTTGTTTTAAGGTTGTACGCATATGTGACCAACATAAATGGTGCACACCATATATGACCTACATGTATAGAGAAATAAGATGTAAAAGCTGCATCAAGTCAATCTGTGGGTCCCACAAAAAGTAAAATTTTTTGAGTTATCAAAGTTGGAAACAAGTGCCAAACATGCCACCTTAGGAAGTTGTGGTATTTTCAATGATAAGTGATGAGTTATAGAGTGAAGAGTGATGATATTTGAGTGATGAGTGAGCATTTTTTGAAATCCAAACAGTCCCTAAATTTCATAAAAAATATTTTCATGACTAAGAGTATGGGATTATTCAAATTAGTTGGTGCTGCACCTTGAATTTTGTATATTAAAGCAAAAAAGTTTTGGCGTTCCTTTAAGTCCACACAGACGCAGAGATTCCATCTGTTCTGTATTGTAGAATCCCAGAGATACCCACATTGTACAGTTTTAGTTTTAGTGATGGCACCATTAAACAGAATATAAGGCTTTCTTTAAAACAAGCTGTTCTTTTATTTCGGTAACCTAAAGTTTGTTCTAACTGCACTTGAATGTTTGTAATTGGTGTAACCTAAAATTATGTTATTTTAACTCGTATAGCTCAAAACTATTTAGCTTCTTCATGAATAGTGCCTTATAGATTCCTGAAAGACTAGGAAGTGTTTTTAACATTTAAACTACAGAGCTTTCATGCTTCAAACAAATTATGACATAAGACTAACACAATGTAGTTTTCACATTAAAATTAACGAGAACTTGAATTTTAGATTTAGAAATTTGTAACATACTAAATTTTTTACTGGACTAGATATCATAAACTTATAAAGTTGTCAAATTTATTAGTATTTGCATCTTCCTTCATTTATTTATGAGATTTATAGACTGGCTATATTTGCATGGGTAATGTACTTAAATGATTTGATGTACAAAACATTTAATGATCAATATTCCATCGGACAACTCTGAAGCATTCTTTATACTTTATTTTTATTCTCTTGGAACAAATGAAGCCTCTGTCTTGAGGTTATGGAATTTGATGAAGTAAAAATCTATGGGTATCTTGGCCTTGTGGCATTATAGGTTGGATGTTATGGGTTCAAATCCAATTGATTGGAGTTAAAAAAGGAGTGTGAAGTATAAATTGTGTGTCTCTTAACAGTTAAGCCACTGACTAGTGTTTGCATCTAGAAACCATGTATGAGAACAATGTCTCCAAAAACTTTATAAAGCATCCAATCTAGGAGTATCGCTTTTGTATGTTTCCTTCTGAGTTCTATGGCATTTATGCTGTGGGGGTCAAAATATATAAACATATTACTTTTGAAAGTCGACTAGGATAAATCTGAGAATAAAATGATGTGGCGAGCACGAACCAATTGTGATTACAGAGCTTTCTTCACTTAAAAACTTATGACTTTATCTAGATTGACTGACTGAATGGTTGTTTCTCAATTTCTATGAAGCTGTACTTCAGTAACCACAAGCTCCTTGGCTCAAGGTGTTCGATTCTGGGGGCTAGTACCCCTTAATAACTTATTGTAGCCAAAAAAAAAAAAAAAAGGACTCTACTTTAATAGATCTTTTTCGATGAATATAATGCGTGAGCATAATTTGTATGAAATTTAAACAACTCTATGTATTTATAGGCAGTATATCTCTGTTTAAGGTATTATTCGCTTGCAAAAGGGTTTGCCACATCTTTGGGGTTGTTTAATTTTTGTGGCGTGGGGCATTTAAGTGCTTATTGTTATGTCTCTGCTTGATACACTTGTGAAAAGTGAAGATTGGAAATGATAAACTTGGTACTGTTTTTGCAGGCAAAACCCCTTTTGCAGAAAGGGAAAGGAGCCATTGAAGAGTTGCTTGATCCACGGCTCAAATGTACTTTGAAAAATTCAGATAAAATAGCACAGATGATCGAAGCTGCAGCTTCCTGCATAACTAATGAAGAATCTCGGAGGCCAGGAATTGGTGAGGTTGTTGCAATATTAAAAGGTGAAGAATCACCCGTTGTCTCTAAAAGAAAGAAGTCTGGTTTTCTGGGAAATGGATGCGTTATTGATTGTTATTCTCACTTACAACAAACAAATAGTGAGATGAGGAGTCACTTAGCTTTGGCAATGCTAGGGGTTTCTGAGTTTGAGGACGACAATAACTTTTTCTGTCGTTGAAGCATTATTAATTGCACATTCTGGAAATTTCCCATTAATTTTTATGTTGCTTTGCTTGATGAGAGTGCTAGAAATTAGAACTGGAAAATTGTTGAATTTGTGTATAGGTATAGGATTCTAACGAATGGTTGGTGTGTACATATCTTCCATTTTACCTGCCCCTATTCTCAGAGGGAAAAGTGTAATAGATTTTCAAGTCCAGAGTTCCCATGAACCTCAATTCACAAGAATTTTGAAACGTGGTTGCATAATTGGTACTTGTAATGTTTTGTCTATTATTGATATATTTGTGACATGTTTTAGATGGTCTTGCATGGGTAGATAATTATTCAGAAACTTGTTTCAACTAAGAAAAGAAATTATGTAAGATTTAAGACTTAATCTGGAAGCCTGAAACTTGCAAAGGCATTAGACAATGGAACATGAAGGGTTTTGTACTATATAGATAATGGAAATATGTTAATATTCATTATTTGGTAACAGAGAGGAATCATTCAGAAGCACAATATGCTGTCATTTTCGCAAACAATGGCTAACATCAGGTCAACTGTAAATAAACAAAACAAAAAATAAAACAATTACGTCTTACGCATGGAAGGCAAATGCATTAGATCATACATGACTAATTTGAAGAATAAAAACAAAGATAAAATGAGGATATACTGATGAGGTAGGAAGAGATGTCAACTAAAGAGGAAGACCAGTCTAGCAAATGAGTCCAAAGGTAGTTTTCTATTACCGTTTGGATACCGCTGAAAATTGAAAACATTGTAACAAAATAATTTTTAAATGTATGAATGGTGCTGTGAGACCAATTTTTAATGAAAGTTTTGTTGAAAAAAGAGGTTTGTAGGTCCTGTAAACAGTGCGCAGGACTCACTAAAAATATGAAATGCTCTTCTCAAAAAAAAAAAAAAGAAAGTGAAATGCAGACGTTGAACGCTAAACGTTGTATCCAAACGGATACTATGTCTTTTTGTTTGACATACATGCACACAATTTATAAAATATTTCCATATAGTGTAGCTTACCAAGGAAAGAAAAAGTCTACTTTGGCCAAGAACCACTTGTTTAAGAAAAAGAATACTGTATTTATATTTGAATATGTAGGTTCAAACAGTTCAACTATAAAAACAACTCTATCTTGATAAACATCCAAATAGCCTCCTTATGGCTCTCGTAGTGTCATGCAAATGAATCACATAAAAAATATATGGGAGAAAAAAATATATGAAAAGAGACGCATTAAAATATCTTAGCAACATCCTTCATTAAGCCACTATTGGCAGATGCAAATTCAGTGAACTCTTGGAATGAAATGAACCCATCACCATCGGTATCAATCTCGGCCATCATACGTTTCACCTCCTCGGATGTGACTGAGCCAAGTGTTTTGAGGGCATCCCCGAGCTCGGCTGAAGAGATTTTGCCATCGCCATTGGCGTCAAAGCTCTTGAAAATGCGTTCATGTTCAGCCTTGACCTGTGCATTATCAGCCATTGTGTATTGTGGTTGTGATAGTTTTCTAAATTTGCTTGGGGGGGTTGGTTTACAATTGAATGTGTGAGAGTAGAGTTTGGAGCATTAAGACTTTGAATTTTAAAGAGATGGTTTTCCAAAGGGTAAGGTAGTCCATGAAGCTAGGAGATTTAGCGTAAGGATTGGATCACCTAAAGAATGTAACTTCCAAAGTTCCAACGGTTGCCAAATTAAGGTAAAAAGAAACAATGAGATTATATCAGTTATACGATGAATGGTGGGAGAGATGGAATGGAAGGAATGGCTTGGATTATGTTCTTGTCAGATTAGGATGCAGGAACAAAATCATCCATTGTTAATTTATTATTATTTAGAGTGAAATACATAAAGTCACTAATAATTTATATCATATTTCATATTATATTTTAAGCTTTTAATTGACAAATTAAAGTCTCAAATTTATGAATTTTGTTTATCGATGTTATTCATTTCCATTACTATGGATAGTAACAAAATAGAGAAAATTGGGACATCATTGATTAAATTGTCCGTTTTACTCTGACAGCTATTGAACAGAGATGGTAGAGAGAGAATGCTTCACTTAAAATTTAAAATAAGAAAGTGATTGACAAAAAATTGAAATTGGTTGCGGAGGTGAAATACAAGTTTTACTAACAAAATTTTCATTTTCTTTGTTTAATGACCCAATTTTAGCTAAGATTGGGACTTTTAATTGAAAAAAAGAAAAAAGAAGAAGGAAACGGGATTTAAATTTTGGGTTGTCTTACATAATTTTCCATTATATTCATTACATGTGGTACAAGCGTAGGACCATACATTAATTTCTATAAATTGGCTCCACTTTACATCAATTTTGGGGAGTTTCAAACAGAAAGACGCTTTTTACAATTTGTTAAGATAGGAACATTATTTTTATGTGTAGTCATTATTGATATCTCTTTTATTATTGACTTATAGGCACTAATCACATATCATTTCAGAAAAATTTTAAAAAAATTCACTAAATTTATTGTTTTATTTAAGAGGAGAGACCAACCCCATCTGGGTTGTAATTGTTGAAATACAATGTGTACATGGGCAAGCTCAATCTGATTTTCATTATAAAATGTTAGATATCGGTAGGAAAGAAAAGAGTTGGTGCTGTTTTCAGGTTTGAGTCTGCTTCCGCCAAGAGGGTGAGAAGTTTGGGTTTGATAGAAAATTACTGGTTATCTAACACTTTTTTAGTTCCAAGGCCCAAAAATTGGTTTTGTCCTCTTCTGAGTTAATGGGAAGGCCTGAATTAATTGATGTGTAGACTATCATAGTTTGGTCTGCTATAAAAAAGGCTTTGTAAAAGAAGCCCACTCATTGTATTTGTCATAGTGATTTTTACCACCATGACACGACACAATTCACTGTCGTATACCTCTAATTCTACTGTTTCGTTCAAGAGATAATCTACTAGTGTAAAACAGGATAAGATCCCCTCTCTTACTGAATCCTCTAATTTTTGAGTAGTTGTAAGACATGTGGTGTTTAAAAATGAAATAATTAGCACATGTCGCACTAAAAATGATAGTGAATTGGAGGTGATACTTTCCCATGTAAAACATTGTCAATGTTCATGAGCATTTTTAGATAAGGATTTAAAAGACCCAAGTGCCCCAAATATCTGATGTTAGGGAAGGTAGTTGCTGCACTGCATATTACACTTTGGTTGGAAAGAGTTACATCACATGCCGTGTCGATATTTATAATGCATTTACAGACCAGTGCCACCATTCTTCCCAAGAATCATGACTGTCCTTGTGAAGGAAATTACATACTTAAGTGAAAATGACATCACTAAACATTTATACTAGACTATTTTGTTTATGTGTTGAACATAGCCTACTGGACCCAAGAAAGTACTTACTTAACAGATCTTGGGATGTAAATCTATGTTACAGACTGAGGCATAGCATCCAGCACAGCTTCTCTAGTTGGCAAAGCTGGTATTGCACCTCTCTCCGTCACAGTCAATGCACCACAAACATTGGCAAACTTGAGAGCATCTCTCAGTAAGTCCTCTTTCTACAATTCAAAACCACATAAATCAATTTATTATGGTGGCATATAAAAATGCATCATTGTTAAAGGAGATCCTAGTTATGCAAATTTACCAAGACTATTAGCCAACGTGACAAATTAGGGACTCAAACTGGTTCATTGTAAGAATCAGAATATGAGAATCGAGTAGGATAATATTGCAAACAATGTTAAAGAAAGAACTTGTAGGTTAAGAAGCAAGCAAAGCACACTAATTTTTTACAATAAATAATTAAAATTGGAAAAAAGACATCATCATTGGTATCTGAAGATTATTCAAATATTTCAGCAAAAACACCAATTAACTCTCAATATGGAATTTATTCTATTCTATTGATGCTGTATTCATGCCAATTTCACCATAATGCAAGAGTTACTTATGATATAAGGTATCTGGTCAATGATGAACAACCATGGGCTAGTGAGAGATGCACGTGGGTTAAAAGATGCCTTCTAAAGAGTAACAAAATCATAAAGATGTTGTACTAGTGTACCAAAAATGAAATCTTTGCATGCATTTCAAAGTTACCATTGAGAAGTTGGTCAGTACAGATAAAGTCAGCACTGTTACTGCTGGAAATGGAAATAAGTGTGTGCAGAACTGCAGATTGAAATTTACTCAAGTTTTTACAACTGATCACTGCAGTGTGACACAACTTGAGCCTAATGCTGCTTTTATAGAATGTGTATCAGAGTCCAAGGTTCAATTTCCGTAAAATCAGAGTACAGTTAAGAGAGATCATTTGCCCGAGGTAAATTGGCATAAACTCATTGTCCGCAGCTCCATACTCAGGTATGATTTTTGTTTAGAAACTAGATATCTATGAACCTCCAACTTAAAATTTGCTAATAAAAAAACTAACCGGATCTTGCAAAAGCTACCATTTGTTTCTTAGGTGACTGTGTAGAAAGCATATATTATTTGTGTTCTCCAGCAATTTCACTAGTGCAATTGGAAGAGGTTAACGAATAGCAGTGGTATCAATAAGCAGCCGCAGTCTGGAACTGAAAAGTCCATCAGTTGAACTGCTAGTCTAGAGTGGCTTATAATTTAAGTGGTTGCTTTGGCTGCTGCTGGGCACCATATTTGGCAGGAAAGAAATAAAAAGAAATAGGAAATCTTACAAGGACAGACTTCTTGTTCTGATATATGCTTAGTGGCTGATGTAAATTTTTTTCATGTAGAGTCAAAACTGAAGATTTAGAGCTTTTAAGGAGATTAAAAAAATTAGAAATTCTTACATGGACAGACTTTTCGTTCTTATATATGCTTGGTGGCTGATGTGAATTTTTTCATGTAGAGGTGGACTTGAAAATTTGGATTTTTTTAGGCATCATTAGCAATCAATTCTGATGTTGGGATTGCAGGGGTTTATGTTTCTCTGTTTAGTAAAGACACAAGATGCCCAGAGAAACTTTCCCCTAAAATAAGGCACTGAGCAGTAGTACTATTTAGAGCATGCTTAATTATTCCAGAAACTGGATTATTTGAAACCTTCATCTTGTTAAATATATCTGCCATCTTATACATTACATATATCAGGAGCAGCATTTAGTTCGTAGGGTTTTTACTTTTGCACATGTTTGCAAGTGCAAGTCTCTTTATTTACGTTTTGGGAGGAGGGGGGGAAGACAGTGTTGCAAAGGCCATTAATCAGGGTTTGTTGATCCAAGAACGCAGTTATGAGCGAGGGTACCGTACTTAACAACTACGTGGAGGTTGTAATCTCTATGGTAACATAAATGTGATTACAATAATATTTACACCACATACTACTATATTATCATAAATAGGGGCGGTTCTAGAATTTTTGTTTAGGGGGTCAATAAGAAACTTGAGTAGAAGATAAATCTTGAGTAAGAGATGAATCTTGCGGCCTACGGAGTTTATTTATTACAAATCTGTCCATAGTTCTAGCAAAAGAATAAAAAATAAACTATAAGATCATTTGGCTTTTTTTTTTTTTTTTTCCTAATGTAATAAACATATTAATTATTGTTGTTAATTGATTTTTTTTTTCAATTTTTTAATTTATCAGTTTACAATTCTTTAAATATTTTATATTTTTATTGTACTTTAGTGTTGATTTAGTGTTAATAACCCACACATAGCCAACAACTACTCACAAGCCACAAATTTAGTCAAATAGTCAAAGTGCAAAAGACAAACTCAATTATAACTACACATAGATTCATAGAAACTACAGTAACAATGACTACACAATCAGACATGTATATGGCTCAAAACTCAATTAAAAAATACAAAACACTATAACCCATATACACCATATGGCAAGACATCAAACATGTGAGTAAGAGGTGGAGCTTCGAAGAAGACACATGAACAGAGATAAAGACAAAGCAAAAACACACTCACATAGATATGCGTAGGCATCCTTTTTCCTTTGGGTTTGGAGAGTGAAGAAGGATAATGGAAGTTTTTGAGATTACACAGCGGCAACTACTAGGTTTTATTTGGCCTTATTTTTATGATTTCTCAAAATTTTATTTATGGGCTTTGTATTTCTGAAATTAAAGACTGAAATTTTCTATTGGACTTTTATTTTATTTTTTATTATTTTTTTTTCAGAGTTTACGCTGGGCTTTAAATAAAAAGGGTCAGGTTTGAAGGTGAGGGGGTGCAAATTTATATTGTCAGGGGTTCAAAACAATTTTTAATAAAAATATTATATATATATATATATATATATATATATATATATAAATTGGGTCGGGGGTTCATTTGAACCACCTGACTACAACGTAAAGCCGCTCCTGATCATAAAAATATTATTAGTTTATAGCCCTCCACTGCTATAATTGATTTATATAACCTTTCCAAAGTAAATTATTACTAAGTATAAATTCTGATTAAAGTTTACACCTGGTATAACTTTTGTTAATATTGCATTCATTCTCCTTACAACTCCATGCTTGCAAAATATCTAGATTATTAGAAGATCAATATCTATCTCATTTATAAAATATTTGAATTTCAAGTTTTTCATAAGTTAAATTACTAATTTTGTCCCTCAACTATAATTATGTCAATTTGATCTCTCAATTATTAATTTTGTTAATTTAGTCCCTCAATTTTTAAAATCAAGTCAAGGGACTAAATTGACACAATTAATAGTTGATAGACTATATTGAACCTTTTCCAATAGTTGGAATACTCAAATGTAATTTAACCTTTTTTGTATTTTAAATTATACACAAAATAATATCCTATTGATATGAAATTTGCTGTCTGTGTTTAGAACAAAGAGAGTGAATCTAATAGTGGAATTTTAAAAATATTAATCCAATAAAAAGTTTTAAAGTATTCAGTACATATGGCTGCCGTTTCTACAAGGTCTGCAAGAGGTTATTAGTAAGTAACCTTACCCTCACCACCAACCCCCCCAAAAAAAAAAAAAAAATTGGAGAGGTTGTTTTTGGACTCGAACCCACAACTCATTACTTGGATGGATGGCACTTGCCATTGCAACAAGGTCCGAACTTTCTCTGTCTCTCTCTCTTATATATATATATATATATATATATATCAGATGATGACAGATCGGATTTGAAAAATGTTGAAAGGTCAAGAGCATAACCAAATGGTTGGGGGAACAGCTTTAAATAATGACAAAGGCAATGGAAAGGATTATGTGACAGAAATATACAAATCATTTCAAAACCAAAATAGTTATTCCAGATATACATAAAGATAATGAAGTACTGACTTGAAGGAAGCATATTAGGCATCTGTATCTGAAAAGCAGTACCTGAAGCAAAGAGAGATCAAGAGATAATTGGGATAGCATTCCAGCAACAAAGGCATCCCCAGCACCAGTGGTGTCCACTGCATCTACCTTCAAACCCTTAACTCTCCCGCTGAAGTTCTGAAGAGAAATATACATCATGCAATTTCAAATTCACAATTATTAGAAAACTTAATAACTACTACATGATTATTGTAAAAAAATAATAATACAAAGAATTGCAAACATTAAATTTGCATATAATAAGACCACTTATATATTGATTTATGGCAGCACTTCATAAATATATAACTTCTCCAGGGTTTTGTAAGGTACCGTACATTTCTTGCTGGAGAAGACCCCATGAAGTATGGGAAAATGCATGAATGCCATATGAACAAACTCAACCTCAAACTCAAACTCATGGAAGTTGATCCTTTGTCTTTTTACCCATCAATAAGACTTTTGCAAATTAGATATAGGGTAAATCTTCACATTTTTAATGATTTGACAACTACTTGAGATTAGAATAAGGATAATAGTTGGCAGATGACAACAAATGCTGCACAGTGATCATTACCAAGGTAATATTCAAATCATCTCTGCCAATGAAAACTAATACATCTCTTTAATCCATAGTCCAGCAAGTCCCTGGTCTCATTATTCAGAGAAGAACACACACACACACACACACACACACACACACACGACATGATACTGTCTTCCCATTTTCCTCCGAGATTCATGCAAATTTGATCTAGGATAATAAAGCACTGTCTATCCTCCAAATTGTTGATCTAGTGAGTTACTTTTTATGAAGATATCTTGATTAAATTTCCTCTATTGAGCTTCAATGCATCTTCACTTTCAAAGGAGCTAGAGTTAAAGCAGTAACAAGTAAAACCACATTACTTATTACATACACACACATTTGGAGAGAGAGAGAGAGAGAGAGAGAGAGAGGTCCATGCATTGACAAAAAGAAAATATCCTCTCTTGTAGCAAAACAAAAAAGAATTTTGGCAAAGCTTACCTTGGTGTAGTACCTGCAACCATCTGGGCCCTCTGTGACAACGAGTAATTTAAGATTTGGATGGAACAATTTACGAACAACAGCATCATCATATGGATCTTCCCCTTGCATTAGAAAAGAAATTTCTTCCACACTTACCTGAAGTCATTGAAATAATCAGAAATGTCAATCTTTGCATTGCCTTGTAATGCAGCCTTCTAGAACAGGGACAAGAAAAATCAATTGTGAATCCCAAAACACATAATCTGCATTTCTAAAAGGATGGATACCTTGATAATATCTGCCATCTCCCATATACTCAAAATCCCTTCCCTGGCACTTTCTGCAGAAGGCCATAATGGAAGCCTCAGGTTTGGATCATATGACAGAACCGCACCAGAATCCTTTGCAGCTTTTGCTGCAGCAATGTGGGCTGACTTGCATGGTTCAGTTATAAGACTAATGGAACCATAATGGAAAATTTTTGCCTGCCACAGGATAGGGGGTCAGTAAGTAGGAAAACCCAATGAGTCAAATAAAACAAAATGGCAAACACTTTGGAAACAATTTTAGATTCATGTAATAAGGACAAAAATATAGACCCGGGTGTCAATGTTGAGCAAAGAAAAGTGGCATGACATGGTGGCCTCGTATGGAAACAAACCCCTTTCTTATATATTTATTTATAATATTTATTATCAAGAGGATGTCTATATATACTGTTTCCAGAAATGACATAATAAGAATTTTAAAATTGGAGGGTCCTCATTACATTATGTGGATTGCTTGTAAGTGAAACAAGTTAGTTTAAGTGTAAGCAATAGCATTCTTGAATCTAACAACTTATCATATGAGATATAATCTATAACCTTTTGCTTAAAAGTATATGTTGCAAACTTTCTTTCTATCAACTCTCATATTTTTATAATGTTTTGTTTTACAATAGAAAATCTAACTTACCTTCCTAATTAAATCAAAATCAAGTTCAGCCTCTCGTAGCAACATATCAGCACTAGGGTTGCGAAAAAACATGAACTCACGTTCCCCATCACTCCTAAGCGTAACAAATGCTAAAGCAGTTCGTGCACCAGGATCAAAACGCATCCCTTCATTATTCACATTATTCTGCTTTAATATATCTGCAAGCATGTACCCAAATTCATCTTCACCAACCTGTTCAAATTGCATAAAATATTAAGGTTACAAGATAATATTGATGATAAATTTGTTTTTCAAAAAACTTATCCAAAAGTATATAAGAAAAAGGTTTGGATGCATCAATTTCAACAAGTGGAAAGTACATGAGCATTTGATGGTCCAGTTTTCTAATTTCACTCTATTGAGGAACAAGAAATTTCCCAATCACCAACTTGGACAGTTCCCTAATATTTTGATTTCTGATTTAACCGATCAATCCCATGGCCAGTTTCCTAAAATCCTGCTCTATGGATGAGCAAGGCATTCAGGGACTACATTACTGTGGTTGGCGAGAAAATATTCTTTTTTTTTTGTTCTGTACCCCAAATCATAACCAAAACTCCCCTCTCCCAAAAAGAAAAAGAAAAAAAGAAAACCCGTGTGCTTGAAATATGATCTCATGATCCACCCACGAGTACAATACAACAAAATCATTGGAAACAGAGACCTTATGTTTAGTTGGTAGAAAAAATTTATTAAAGAAGGCGGACCGAAAATTCAGAAATGGTCATGGGCTAAACATTAATGATAACGTTGCTACCTTAGGCATAAGAACTCCAGTGTTAGATAGGATTTTTCTTCAAACTACCACATTCAGACATATACATTGGAGACCGAGAAAAGGGAAGAGAATATGGGGAAGCTGATTCAAAGTAAAACGGCTACGTAATCACTCGAGCATTTGATTATTTCTGCTCTCTCATACCTTACAAACCATGAAAACCAAAAACATCTAGACACAACATTAAAAAATATACCTTCCCTATAAAAGCTGATGAGCCACCAAGACGAGCTATTCCAACAGCAACATTAGCAGGTGCACCTCCGGCAGCCTTTTTAAATGCAGGTGCTTCAGCCAATGAAAGCCCACTAATAGTTGGGACAAAATCAATCATCAATTCCCCAAAACAAACCACTAGAGAGGATTCCTTGGTTTCAGGTACCCCATAGCCTGGAAATGCTTTTCCTAAAACATATAAAAGTTGACAACAGAGAAGTTCAGTTTGCATGGGGAAAAAAAGGAGTGCACATAGAACTAGATAATTAAAACAGTCAGTTTATAACAGTTTGATTCTATCTGGTCTACCCCTTCTATGTAGCCAAGAGCCCTATGTGACTGTCCCAATGGAGCCAAGAAAAGGCTATTTTGATTCTACACATAAACAAAGTTCACTTTTTGAGCATAAGTACTTCAAATCATTACCATACGAGCAGCGTGACATAATTGCAGCTCCAAACTAGAAGATTTAAATTAAGAGATTGAAATGGGTGACTTATCAAAAAAAAGGAAAAAAGATTGAAATGGGTGACACATAAAACTAACTCCTTATGAATTAATTTGTTTACCATGGGCACAGTGACTTTAATATATCAAAATATAACCCAAAAACCTCATATAACTATTGATTATATTAATATGTATGGGCATGCTTGAAATATTATATCAGTTATATAAGATAGCTAAGGACTAGATAAATGCTGTGAGATAAAAGGGTATCCCCTCCTTTTCTCTACTTGCCATCAGTATGGATCATGGTTCAGTAGCAAATATTCAAGTGAGAACTTTGAAGGTCAAAGAGGGGGAAGGATTTATGTGAATGGCAATTGCCCATTGGTTTTTTATTTTATTTTTTAAAGTCATGTTGTTTCTAAGAACTTCTAAGTTACAGAATATAAGTAATCTTATAGAATTACTAGGATCCAGGATATGCAGGACAAAGGCAATCTATGTTCCTCCAGCAAGAACTTCTTAGAAACTTGACATTGAAGTTCATCTAAATGAGCAACATAAAAAGAATAAGCGAGAGCAGATCAACTTAGATGAACAAACTACGATTGAAAAATGACACACAAACACACAAACACAGAGCTTTAAGCATATAAAAAATGTACTAAAAACCAAACCTTGACAACATACATACGAGTACAACATGTATATGCAGTAATATATATGAACCAAAATGTTTACCAATGAAGTATTGCTTCATGACATCTGGGATGGCAACAGTGCGCTCGATCTGCACCATTTGGCCGATCTTTTCTTCAAGGGTCATGAGGTCTTTGATTCTAGCACCCTCTGGCTGTTTTGGGTCCTTGTATTTTATGTATTCTGCTTCAGTGAGCACTGCTAAACAGCATAATAGCATGAAACCCATCATGGGTTTTGAAAGTTTCCCCATTTTAGCACACCCAAGTCGAGATCTTTTGGCCTGTAATCTGAAGATTTTAAGCTGAGTCAGATAATAGATAAGCATCAATATGATATACAGCTGATAGCAACATTAACAGAGACTCTATCCATACACAGACTGCGATTGAAAAATAACACACAAACACAGAGCTTTAAGCATATACAAAGATGTCATATTGAAGTAAGCTCAAATGTGAAGATTAACAGAGGAATAAGAAATGTGAAAGAAAGCATTGAACTGAACTTACTAGCTGAACAGAGACACACACAGGCTTAGAGACCAAACTGATTGAGAGAGATATAAGAAAACTGACAAAGGGTTGTTACTTTATGAACTCTCTGCGTTAATAGATAAGCATCAATATGATATATAGCTGATAGCAACATTAACAGAGACTCTGCATCATACACAAACTACGATTGAAAAATGACACACAAACACAGAGCTTTAAGCATATACAAAGTTGTCATATTGAAGTAAGCTCAAATGTGAAGATTAACAGAGGAATAAGAAATGTGAAAGAAAGCATTGAACTGAACTTACTAGCTGAACAGAGACGCACACAAGGTTAGAGACCAAACTGATTGAGAGAGATGTAAGAAAACTTCTTACCAAAAAGAGAGATACAAGAGCACCAACAAAAGGTCGTTGCTTTATGAACTCTCTGCCGATTTTCTCCCCAGTACTACGACCAAAATAAAATAAGAGTCGTCAGGTTCAAGTCGGCGGAATTGTCACTTGTATTAGTGCCTAATGGTAATAAAGGGTTGAGATTGAAAGTCGTAAAGGGTAACCTTTCATCTTAATATTAAATAAAAAAATATTTTTTAAAAAAAGTAAAAAATTTAAAATTTAAAAAAAATTTGTAAAAGAAGCGGTAGAGACGCACACAAGCTTAGAGACCAAACTGATTGAGAGAGACGTAAGAAAACTTCTTACCAAACTGACAAAGGGTTGTTACTTTATGAACTCTCTGCCTTATTTTCTCTAGACTATTTTCTCCCCACTACTACGATCAAAATAAAATAAGAGTAGTCAGGTTCAAGTCGGCAGAATTGTCACTTATATTTATTGCACCCGGTGCAATGGTAATGATTGAGATTGAAAGTTACCAAAAGTAACTTTCAATCTCAACATTAGATTCATTTAAAAAAAAAATAAAATCTCAACATTAAATTAAAAAATATTTAAAAAATAAATAAAAAGTTAAAAATGTAAAAAATTTTGTAAAAGAAGTGGTGTAATTGCACCTGATCTCAATTTGAATTTTTGTTGGAGAGAAATAAAATCTCAACATTAAATTAAAAAATATTTAAAAAATAAATAAAAAGTTAAAAATGTAAAAAAATTTGTAAAAGAAGTGGTGTAATTACACCTGATCTTAATTTGAATTTTTGTTTGAGAGAGAGTTTCAACCTACGGCGTCCGTTCTTGATGATAGCTTTTTATCATCAGACCAAGACACCAATCAGTTTTTGGTGTAGGTGAAAATTGAACCTCAAATATTTTATTCAACTATTAGAAACTTTAAACGCGTAAAATATTCTAAGTATGGGATGCAAACAATTATTATGTTTTTTTTTTTTTTAATTTGTTTGAAAGAACCCAAGGACTGACTTTTTGATAGGAAGTTAATTGCAAATATAATTGAAACTTTATGATTGGATCTCTCTCAATTCACACATGTTTTTACGCGTTAATAATCCTTCCAAGCAGAGTGAACAGTACAAGCTCCCACTTTTTGGTATAGACTTTTTTTTTTTAATGGATTTTACTAATGTGTGTCCTTAAGACACACATTCATTTCCATTTTTAGAAAAAGTTTTCTCGATAATTGAAAAAATAATGATAACTTTTTCAATTTTCGAGAAAATGTTTCTAAAAATAAAAAGTTTAATGTGTATCCTAAGCGCATACATTAATCGAACCCTTCAATTCTTGAAAAAAAATTTTCAAAAATGAAAATTAATGTGTGTTCTTAGGACACACATTAATAAAATCATTTTTTATTTATGGTTGGTTTAGTGCAATATTTATCCCTCTCAATTCTCACGTGTTTTTAACGCGTTAATAAGAGTGAACAGTATTAGCTCCCACTTTTTGGTATGGACTTTTTTTAATTTATGGTTGGTTTAGTGCAATATTTTTGTGTAACCACGTGCGCAGTGGATAGGACGGGAATTTATGGTTGGTATAGTACTTGTGGCTTGCAGAAAGCAACCATTGAAAACGACTTGACCTTTTTCTTTTCTTTTTTTAGAAAAGAAAAGGACTTGACTTGTTAACGCGTAATTCAGCCAAAAGAAAAAAAAATGACCAACATAAAAAATCAATCCTTGGAGTTGGAAGGTATGACAGTTGAGTATCGTTGGAAAAAACTGTTGGATTATATTTAAATTTTTAGAGACTTCACCGTACAAACACTTTACTGATCAGTACACAACCAGGAAGACTGGAAGGAACATGCACAAGCAGATAAGGAAGAGGAAGCAGAACCCCAGTTGATGGGCTTTTCAATTTCTCCAAGATAGCTGTTAATATCTCGAAACAATTAAGTCCAAAAAGAAATACAACGTATGTCTTACTGCTACAAATGCAATTAAAAGCCCCAATATTTTCACGTCCGACGAGATGAGCTTGTTGACCCAGCCTGTGTTAGAAATTAGTGGTTAAATTATTAAATTTACCGTATCTCAATAACTTAAATTTTTGGAACAAGTGAGGCGGAGCCACATAGTGGCTTGGGGGGGCCGTGGCCCCTGTAAATTTTTTTTTTTTCCCATTAGACTATGAAGAAAAAATAATTAGGCCCCCTCAACATTACACAGCCGACCCCCCCACCCATTTCTCACAAATTCTCCCAGCCCTCAATCAAAAATTAGTAACACCATCAAATTAAAAAAAAAAAAAAATTATCTGTAATCTGTTCTACTTTCAAGCCAAAAAAAAGCCAAAAAAAATTTGAACTAAAATCTGAAAAAAAAAAAAAAAAAAAAAAAAAAATATATATATATATATATATATATATATATAACAAAACCAAGCCCAGTAGCCCACGGCAAGCGAAGCCCACGGCGAGCCCATTACAGGTAGCTCACTTACGGCAAGCCCACGGATTCTCAATCAAAAAAAAAAAAAAAAAAACAGAGAATGAGAAATCGAACCCATCACGTCATTGGCGCCTGCAAAAATCCCATCATGTCGCTGGCGCCTGCAAAAATCCCATCACATCGCTGGCAGAGATCAAACCCCATTACCCAATACAAAAGCAAACCAAAATCAGAACTCAGCAAACCAAACACACTAACACAGAGGACAGAGCACAGAGGTGTTTATCAAAAAAAAAAAAAAAAAAATCTCCAATACACAAACCAAAACCAAACCCAGTAACCCACGGACGGTCATGTCGCCGTCGTCGTCGCCGCAGCAAGCTCGACGTTGTCGTCGTCGCAACGGTCGCCCCTCATCGTAGATCGACATCGACATCGTAGACGGTAGATCAGTCATCGGCATTCGGCTCATCGCTCTGCCGTCTGTGCCGGTGAGCCGTGAGCGGTGCTCGTCAGCCTCGTTGCTTCCTTCGCCTTCGGCAATCCGACCTCCCTCAAGGTTTTTCTCTCTAACTCTCTCTCTCTTTGTCTCACTGAATGAATATGCTTATAAGTTATAAAGAATGGAATGAACTTATAAATGATAGTATGAAACTCAGCTTCTTCTTTTTTTTTTTTTTTTATGTGGAACTGTGAGTCGGTGAGTGTGTGAGAATCTGATTGGGTCGATTGGCTGACTTTAACTCTTTTTTTTCTTTTTTTTTTCCTGTTTTTGTCTTTTTAAATTTGGCTGTCCTGTGCTCCTTGCATCTTACACGCTCACACGCCTGCACTCATAACAATATATATATATATATATATATATATATATATATATATATATATATATATATATATATATATATATTTTGGGTCCTGTTGTACAACCACAACAATGTTTGTGTTGTGTGTTTGTGGGTTGTGTGTTGTGTGTTTGTGTGTTATAAGTGTTTTTGTTTTTGGTGGGTCAGTGGGTGTGTTTGTGTGTTGGGTTGGGCTTGTTGGTGGGTGTGTTTGTGTGTTGTGTGTTCACATATTACCCAAGTTTCAATTTTGGAAGTTTCAATTTTGGAATTGAAACTTGGAAAAAAACAATTTAAAAATTTTTTGAAAATCATATAATATAAATAATATCGGTTTTTTTTTTTTGTTTTTTTTTAAAGGACTTCACCATCCAACTTTTATTGATTAATATTATTTTAGTTGCGGTCCATTAGCTAATGGATACAATAGATAGTTAATTAGTTACAGTATCACTATTATACTATAATTAGTTAATTGTATAATTAATGACAAATAAATTAAAGCAATATAGTTTATTGTTACACTAAACAACAATAATTAAAGCTATATAATTAAATTAACCAATACATTATAAAAGATAAATTAATTAAATTATTTTTGTTTTTGTTTAAGGGGTTATTATTAATAAAATTGTATTAAAAATGGGTTGACTGTTTAAATTATAGTGGAAATTTTGTTTTTTTCTTAAGTATGAATAACATTCATATAATTAAGTAAAAATTTCTAATTAAAATTTTATTTTTTAAAATTTTTTTCAGGTTAATTTTTAAGTCATATTCTTAAAGCTAAAAGAATTATGAGCAAACGAAAAAAAATTGATGCATTCTTTAAGAAACAGGATGTTAGCAATTCAGAAATTAGGACACCTGTGGCTGTAGAAACAAATGTTAATACTTCAATGCCTGATGAACATCCCTCCAAATGTCCAAAACTTCAATTTGAAGAGATAGATTGTGATCTAGGATCACGTAAACAAATATGTGAATTTCCTATCGACAAACAAGATGAAACCCGACGAGCTTATATCGAAAAAGGTCCATATCAACCTAAAGATATAAATTATCCATACAATGATGATACTCATCGTCGTCGATTTCAACTTTCATGGTTTAATTCACATAAGGATTGGTTGGAATACTCACCTTCAACGGATGCAATATATTGTCTACCTTGCTACCTTTTTAGTAAGAAACCAATAGGTCATCCCGGATCAGATGTATTCATTTCAACAGGTTTTAATAATTGGAAAAAGGTGAAAGATGGAATGAATTGTCCTTTAGTTCGTCATGTTGGGAAAGAACCAAACTCCCCACATAAAATTGTTGTGAAATGTTGCGAGGATTTAAAGAACTATTCACGACATATTGACAAGCTAATTGAGAAACAAACTTCAAAAGAATTAGAGAATAATCGGTTGTGGCTCAAAACCTCAGTAGAGTGTACTCGATGGCTAGCATTCCAAGCTTGTGCTTTTAGAGGTCATGATGAAAGCCTTGATTCAAAAAATAGGGGTAATTTTATTGAATTGATAAAATTCACATCAACTTTCAATGATAAAGTAGCTAGTGTTGTTTTGGAAAATGCTCTAGGAAATGCCAAATATACATCACCCACAATTCAAAAGGAGATTTTGCATATTCTTGCTAGTAATGTGCGAAATGCTATTCGTGAAAAAATTGGGGATGCAAAATTTTGCATTCTTGTTGATGAAGCCCGGGATGAGTCGAAGAGAGAGCAAATGGCCATCATTTTAAGGTTTGTTGATAAAGAAGGTTTCATTAAAGAGCGTTTCTTTTATATTGTGCATGTTAGAGACACTACTGCATTGACTTTAAAGAATGAGATATGTGCTGTCCTTTCTCATTACAACCTCCATATTGAAAATATTTAAGGTCAATGATAGTAACATGTGTGGTGAATGGAATGGATTACAAGCTTTTTTTCTTAAGGACTGTCCATATGTTTATTATGTACATTGTATGGCTCATAGGTTGCAATTAGCTCTAGTTACAGCATCTAAAGAAGTAAAAGATGTTCATCAATTCTTTGATAATTTGGTTAATATTATCAATATTGTTGTTGCTTCTAGCAAGCGTAATGATGAATTGCAACATGCTCAAGCAGAACAAGTTGAGAATATGATTGCTTCTAATGAAATTGAGACTGGAAGAGGTGCAAACCAGATTGGTACTTTGCAACAAGCTGTAGATACTAGGTGGGGATCTCATTTTCAATCTATTTGTAGTTTGATTAAAATGTTTGATGCTACTTGCAAAGTTATCAACAATATCTTTGAGGAAGGGGCTAACTATAAACAACGCGGTGATGCCGAGGGAGCTTATCAGGTATTAACATCATTTGAATTTATTTTAATCTTGCATTTGATGAAAGAGATAATGGGAATTACTAATGTTCTTTGTCAAGCTTTGCAACAACATTCTCAAGACCTTTTAAATGCCATGCATTTAGTTTCAACTACAAAATCACTTATTCAAGAGTTGAGAGATGATGGATAGGAGCCTTTACTTGCTAGTGTTATATCATTCTGTGAGCAACATGAAATTGATATTCCTGATATGAATGCTCGTTACACTAAAGGTCGAGGTAGATATCGTCGTCAAGATGACGATTTAACAATGGAACATCATTTTAGAATTGGCATATTTACAGTTGCAATAGACTTTCAATTGCAAGAATTGAAAAGTAGATTTTCTGAGCTAACAACAGAACTTGTCATTCTTAGTTCAGCTTTAAATCCCAAGGATGCTTTTAGATTATTCAAAATTGTTCATATATGCAATTTGGTTAAGAAATATTATCCTCAAGATTTCACTGAACATGAACAAGAACTTTTGGAGTCTCAATTGCAACATTATGAGCTTGATGTGATAAAACATCCAGATTTTTAGAATATGAGTACAATTTCTAAGCTATGTAGGGGATTACAAATTTCAGGAAAGTCTAATATCTATTTTTTGATTGATAGACTTATTCGTCTTGTGTTGACCCTTCTAGTTTCTACAGCAACTACAGAACGAGCTTTCTCAGCTATGAAATTATTAAAAACAAGACTTCGCAATAGAATGGAGGATGAGTTTTTGGCAGATAATATAATAGTTTATATAGAGAAGGAAATTGAAGGGAATTTCATTATAGAGATGATAATGGATGAATTTTATTCCATGAAAAATCGTCGTCAAGCATAATTTGATCTGGTTGATGACCCGACCTGACCCGAAGAATGGGAGATTTACTAAGGCTTAGTCCATGGAGCGGAGTCTTGGGCCGACAAAAAATTTTTGGCCCGTTTTTGTAGCCCATTGTGAATCCTGTGCAGAGGATATAAAAGCCGTTTTTTTTTGTGATTAGGGTTTTGTCTTCTTCTTGTTTTTGAGAAAGAAAAACACTGTAACCGCACATTGTAATTTTCTTTTATAATAGTGAAATCCCTGCAACTCTGTGGACATAGGCAAATTGCCGAACCACGTAAATACTGTCTTGTGCGTGTGATTGTTTTTCTTTTGGCGTTTTCTTTTCTCTATTTTTTTGTTTCTCACATGTTTGAAATTTCGGTTGAATTCCCAAAATGTTCAAGTATATGATGATATATGAAAGTTGATAATTTTGTATCCAATAGACTTAAGAATTATATTTAATATATTTCTGTTACAACCCGGCCCCCCCAAGTGTTCATTCCTGGCTACGCCCTTGGGAACAACCGATAATTTAACATGGTATCAGAGTGAGAGGTTCTAATTTCGATCAATGTCTCCTCCGTTTTACCTCTCATTTAAATTCTCACGTGTTGGACATCACCTATTAAAAAGATATTTTCAGCTCACACATGAAGGAGAGTGTTATAAATCAGTGGGATAGAAATGTAAGCTCGTTTGGGGGCTGCTTGTTGGCTTTTGTGCTGGCTGGGACTAGGAATAATATACGGTATCTTGGGAAGTTGAAAGATGCAATGGGGCCACATGTTTGACAATTTGAGTTGCCCTATAGGGGTGTTTGGTTTGTTGTGATATGCCCTTGATATGATGCATATTACGAATTTATGATGATATGACATTAATGTTTTTGATTTATATTATTTTTTCTAACATTACCATAATTTAAAATTACAAAATATATCACATCACTTTAATCTCATCACCTTCCTAAACAATGTAATGTTGTCTTCTTGTATGGATATTACATCAATGTAAGATTATAATAACGTAATATTACGATGTAATGTAGCATCATGGCGAACTAAACGCCCCTGTACCAGAAACCCTAGACTCCCAAAATTCGAGCTTCGACCTCCTCTCCCAAAACCATGATCAAAACCACGATCAAAACCCTAGACTCCCAACATAGCTAATCCTCATCTCCCAAAACCATGATCAAAACAAACAATCTTTGAAGCCCAATGGAAGCAAGCTGTTCAATAGGTTCCAGCGTGAGGAGGAGAGCACCAATGACGTGCTACTGTAATAAAAAACCTGTCCTAGTTGTGGCGTGGACTGAAGACAACCCTGGCAGAAGGTTCTATGGTTGTCCAAACTACTAGGTATGTCAATTTCAGTAAATTTTTTGAGTGGGTTTTAGTTAATTTGAGTATGTTGTTTCAAATTGTTGCTACAATAGTTTATGGATTTCCATTTTTCATTTTTTAGAGTATTATCTGTGTTTCAGGTGGGGCGAAAGTGTAGGTTCTTCCAATGGCGTGATGATGAGATATGTGAACATGGTAAGGTGCTTATCCCACAGCAAAGGCAAATGATCATCAAACTTGAGGCTGAGCTTGCAGACTGCAAGAAGAGAGAGAAGTTTTTAGTTATAGTAGTGGCATTGTTAATGGTGATATTTGCAGTTCTATGTTTGCTTAGGTAGGGGGTGGAAATAACTTATGTGGGTTACTGTGCTTGGTAGTGCATGTAGGGTTGTAGTGTTTATGTATGGAGGGTTGTAGTGTTTATGTATAGAGGGTTGGCAGTGTGCTCTATTTTGGTAGGATTAGTTATTAGCAATGACACACCTACTGCTTATTTTGTACTCTTTCTGTTGAGAAATAAATGAATACATTTCTTATTCAATTCAATGTGTGGATGTGTGGATGTGTGGATTGGAAATGTCCTTGTTGAACCAAGTAGCAGATTTCCAAGTGCATGCAACAAATAAAATTGGTATTAACAGATAACATATTCCAAGAAAGCACTATACTACACATATAAAACAAGACAAAAGGAAACAACAAACTCAATCTTGAAATCCAAACATCTTAATTAACATACTACCAAACTGTACCCAAACATAGTTATCATTAAAAAAAGCAAAAGTATGTTTAAATAACAGTAGGGCATTGTTCAATTGCCAATCTTAACCCAAATAGCAGGGCATTGTTTAACTAATACCAATTATACACAAAATAAGGGCTTAACTATAATTATACAAAACACAAGCCATTCATCAAAAGATATAAATAAAAAAAGCTATTCATTTCTTCTTGGAGCATGTGTTGATGATTGACTCCCAGCAAACTTGATAGCCCCCATGTATCTAGATACATTCTTGGAAGCATTCAGTGTCTCTGATGTGACCATCCTTTTCCTCCTTAGTCTTGGAATTGGACTGATGCCTAAGTTGGGTGGTGCAATTGGATTGGATGATCCTGTTGGGGTTTGGTGTGCACTTGGATTGGAGCTGTGCATGCTGGACTGGGGTGGTGGAAAAGGTGTGGCAGTGTTGTGCATGCTGGACTGGGGTGGTGGAAAAGGTATGGCAATGCTATGCATGCTATACTGGTATGGTGCACTTGGGCTGGATGAAAAGTGCATGCTGGTCTGGTATGGTGCACTTGGGCTGGATGAAAAGTGCATGCTGGTCTGGAATGACAGAAATGGCTGAGGAAATGCACAAGGAGTGAAGGTGTGCATGCTGGACTGGAATGATACAGATGGCTGAGGTGGTGCAAATGGGGTGGCTGAGCTTGGTTGAGCTTGAGCTTGTCCTGTTGGCTGATTGCTGTTGGAATAGTTTCTGCATCTACTGGTCTACAAAAAAGAAATCTACATTTATTGACATGTAATATGTAAAAACTCATACATTTACTTGACATATATGGTAGAATGTTACCTTTTTGGCTGTTGTGCACTTGGGCTGGATGAGAAGTGCATGCTGGTCTGGAATGACGGGAATGGCTGAGGAAATGCACAAGGAGTGAAGGTGTGCATGCTGGACTAGAATGATACAGATGGCTGAGGTGGTGTAAATGGGGTGGCTGAGCTTGGTTGAGCTTGAGCTTGTCCTGTTGGCTGATTGCTGTTGGAATAGTTTCTGCATCTACTGGTCTACAAACAAGAAATCTACATTTATTGACATGTAATATGTAAAAACTCATACATTTACTTGACATATATGGTAGAATGTTACCTTTTTGGCTGTTGTGGTTCTGTTTGTGGTGCTTGGTATGGAAGAGTTTCCTCCAATCTGACCCTTACAACTTCTTTTATTGTGTCCTATTTGACCACAGCTCCTACACTGTTTGGAGATACCAGCTCTCCTACCTGCTGGTTCACCAGCCTCCCTTGTCCTCTTCTTCTTGGGCTTGCCAGGTAGTCTTCTTTTGATAGGAGGCTGAACAGGTTGGACACCACTAGGCCTCCACATATTTTGCCCATTGATAGGTGCAATTATTGGCTCATAACAAGCCTTATATGTGGAAACATAAAAACACCTATGCACATATTGCTCAGCTTCTTGCCTATTGAAGAATATGTAGGAAATTGCATGGGCACATGGTATGTCAGTCGTATGCCATTTCCTGCAACTACAATGCCTTTTTTCCATGTCCACAGTGAAGTTTTGCAGTCCACTTTTAACCTCAAACTGTGTATGACTTGCCCAACAAGCAAGCCACTTGCCGCTTGCAATTTTTTCCCTATGTAATCTCTTAAGCACTTTAGGGCATATCTTTGATTCCATTCTCATGATCTTTTGTCTGTTATCTTGAAGCTTGGTCATAAGATATAACCTAATGGACTCCAGCTACAATCACACACAAGATGTTAATTTCATAATGTATCAAATACTGTATCTAACTAACTGTTACTCAAAGGCTTAGATTCTTACCATAGTAATTATAGGCTTATATCTAAACTTCAAAATCTGGCTGTTAAAACTCTTACACATGTTGTTCAGTACTGTATCACTCAACCCATCCTCATTGAACATGTGTCTGGCCCATATGGTGGTTGAATGATCTTGCAACCAACTGTATGCATCCTCATCAATTCCCTTTAGTTCATCCATCAGCCTATCAAACTCAGTTTTATAAGTAGCTTTGGCTGCTTTCCAAAACAACTCTCTGATTAGAACACCAGGATGGTTCTTCCTGAGATTATTGTAGAGGTGTCTGTAGCAGATCCTATGCTCATATTGTGGCTAATTATCAATGAAGGTCTGCACCAACTCCTGTGAGTACAACAACAATTATGGTGTTAGTATATAGATATGATAATGCATATAGATATGGTAATAAACATACATACATACCTTCTGCTGATCTGATATAAATGTTCATCTTGTGTTCTGACCTATGTCTGTAAGTAGCAAATTTATGAACCATGTCCAGGAGTCTTTAGTTTCAGCCTCCACTACAGCATATGCAAGTGGGAAGTACTCTTCATTAGGGTCTCTGGCAACTGCTGTGATTAACTGCCCACCTGACTTAGTCTTCAAGTGGCAGGCATCCAAACCAATTATTGGCCTGTAACCAGCCATAAACTCTTTCTTGCAACCCTCCAGGTATATGTACAACCTCTCAAAATATGGAACCCCACAGATCAAGTCCATCTCAGCAGCCAAATCACCTTCATTGAAGGTGTGTACCTTCATAAGTATGGTACTGCCAGGGCTAGCCCTCCTCAACTCTTCACAATGCTCCCATAGTTGATTGTACTGCTGTGTGTGAGCCCCATTAACATATTCTCTTGCCTTCTCCCCAGCCCTGCTGGCTTTTCTCGGAGTTATGTTTAGTGTAAACTTCTCATGTACAGCATCTTGGATGTCTTTTAGTTTCATGGTAGGTTGTCTTCTCACCCTCTTCATCAACTTCCTCCCAATATATGAAGAAGTGCACCTTGGATTCTTATAACTCCTAGTGCAAGTGTGTTCCAGGTTCAGTGTTCTTAATTGGTAGCTTTTCTCTCTTGGTAGCTTTGCTAGATATGCCATAAACTTGCAGTTTTCCTGGCCAACTACTCTTACCCTCTGCAAATCATTTTTTATAAACCTAATCCCCCAGCCACCATGAACAGCATAATCAGTTACAGCTTCTTTGAATTGCTTAGGTGTTGTAAACAACATATCTTTCTCAAATCTTATATGTTCACCCTTAGCAACTGGCTTAAACATTGGGAAGGTCTTCCTTTGTCCCCTTCCCTTCCTCACAGGTGTTCTCAGTCCATCTTCAGAGCCATCATCAGTATCATCCTCAAAATCATCATCAAATGATGATTCCTCAAGACTGTGCAACTCCTCACTCTCATAATCAAAGTTTATTACACCAGCACCCATTTCTACTAGTTCAGTAACATCTTTATCAGAACCATCCCAACTATCACTACTATCCTCCACAAACTCCCTCTAAGCATGATTCACTACATCTTCATCCTCTAGGCCACTTCCTTCACCATCACCTTCTCTACTGTCACTGCTATCAGTTACATCCTTGTCCTCAGATGGGTGTTGAGTCATAGGTTCCTTACCGTGTCTCCTAGAATACATTTCTGCAGCATCAACCTCAACAACGTCATCATTATCAACCTGCTCAGCCATTGGTGTGTTACTTTCTCTCATAGAGTAGGCTTGTTCAGCATCTACTTCAATGTGATCCTCATTATTATCCTCATTATTATTGTAATAATCTTCACTACCAGAATTACTATTGTCACTACCTTCATTATTACTGCCACATCCTAAAGGGTTTTGCTCCACTGCCAATGGTTGCACATCTGCCAATTGTCCACTACATCCACTTTACCTCCCACATACTTTTTAGGGTTATCAGTAAAATACCCACCATAATGCACAGACAAACTAAATAGGTCACTCATGCTGCATGCAAAACACATATAAACCATTAGTTAACAAAACAACACTCATTAGTTATTAGTTAAATAATAATGAACAGCAATGTCATAAGCATTTCGTCATGTTAGACAGCACAAACATAATAGAAAGCACAAACAGTCAAAAGCATTTTGTCATAAGCATTTGCACAGAGGAACATGGGAGTAGAGGGACCACGTTGGAATGCACAAACAAACACATATTAAACAGCAATGTAACTTAGAAACACATTTTGTCCCACTAAGAAACACATTGGAAGCCACAAAGAAACACATACCCAGACAAGGACCAACAGACAATCAAAAGTAACTAAACAAACATAATAAAGTCAAAATCCAAACAATGTATACAAAAGCAACATGGTGGCCCCTACGCATAATATAAAGCTAGCTATATATAAGGACATACACAGAGAGAGAGCTAATACCTGTGTGTTTGGTCTCTATCTCATAGATATAGAGATCTCATTGCAATAGCGTGTTTCTCTGCTATTCCAAGAAAAATGGATTTGGGTATATATATTTATGGGTTTGTTTGTCTGCGATGGTGGTTTGTTTGTTTGCTATGGTGGTTTGATGGCTATCTCAAATCGGGAATGAAGGTGGATTGATTTGGTTTGGGGAAGGTGGACCGATTTGGGGGATTTTGGGTTTCTGGCACTGATTTGGGGGTTAGTGAGGGTCACGTGCGAATAAAGGGGCGGGAACCCAGGTGGCATGGGTGAACAAGAGACACGGTGGATTTTTATTAATATTTTAATCAGTCCGTTAGCCACGTCAGCCATTTCCGTCTGTTGGCTGACGGAAAGGACTAAAATAACAAGCGTTAATTGGATTATGGACTAAAATTGGTAAAATAGAAATGTAGGGACCAAAATAGAAACAACCCCTAAATGTAGGGACGAAAAGAGCATTTACGCCTTTTTTTTATTATTTTTCTCTCTCATCTCTCTGAACTTTTTTTCTCTCACACATTCTTACTTCTATTTTCTTCATTCACTGCTTCTCTATTCAAGCTTCTCCGTTGCTCCCTATATTGTGTTTTGATGTTGTCAAACGGTTATGTGAAGAAGTGCTTTGTTTGATGTTGTCAACAGGAGCGGCTTAATGTTTTTGGAGGCCTAAGGCAAAAATTGATTATCTTGTTTTATATGCAAAATTACTACTAATTAACAAAAACTACGTAGAATTTTTTCTATTTTTATAAATTTTATAAACAGAAAAAATTTGACAACATTTTTCATACTTGTTAATATGGTAGATTGATAATAGTAAATAAAAAAATGGTGTTAGTGGTGAACTTAGATAAGAACTAGTAAAAGTTTGCTAATTAAACTCTTATTATTATTCTTATTTTTTTTAGAAGTACAACATTCACAATATTTTTTTACAACAAATCCTAGGTTTTAAGTTGTTGTTGTTGTTGTTGTTTTTTTTTTTTTTTTTTTTTTTTTGTTTTTCTCTTTTGAAAATATCACTATAATTATTTTTTTGCCATCAATAATAGGTTGTAATAACCTACTACTTAGCATAATTGTAAAAGTGTTGTAAAAAATATTGTGGACGTTGCATTTTTCTCTATTTTTTATTTGTTTTTCCTCTGGGAAAAAAATATTATTTTATTTATTGATTATAAATAACCTTATTGGTTAAAATTTGGGAGCCTTTTTTTTTATTTGGGGCCTTAGGCTACCGCATTTCTTGCTCCACTGTTCAGCCGGCATTGGTTGTCAAATTGAATTATTATTATTATTATTATTATTATTATGGTGCATAAGTTGAACATGTATACATACATTTGCATTTTCCTACTTAAGAATAAAAAATTTTATCCAAGCTTGAGTTTTTTTTTTTTTTTTTGGGCAAAACTGACCCTCTAACTTTCACATTTTTTCATTTCAGTCATCTAATTTTCAATTTTGTCAATTTAGTCACATAACTTTCAATTTTTGTAAATTTGGTACTTTGTTAAATTTCAATTAACTATTGCCATTAAATCCATTGAAACGACGCCGTTTTACAATTTTTTTTTTTTATAATTCAAAATTAAAAGAAAATAAGAAAAATCTGGAAAAATAAATAAATAAATGTCGTTCCCCTTCCCCTGAATCAAAACAAAACTAGTTTGGTAATTGATGATTCCATTGCACCCACACCCAAAGAACTTGATCTTGTACTTCTTGGTCATATTTGGATACAAAGTCCCCCAATTCCGATCATTCCTTTGCTTCACTTCCTTGTCAAATAGCTTGTATATATACACCTCCGCCACTCCTTCCTTCCACAACAGTGTGCCGGTCCCCGATTTCAAATGCTCCACAAGGTTCTTAAGATACATCTCAACGTAAGCCGGATTAGCCTTGACCTCGCTTGAGTCGGCGCTAGAGCTCGGCCACCCAGTCTCGACCATGACCACCGGAATATTCTCGTAGCTGGCGACGGCCATGGTGCTAACCACCGCGTCCACCATCATGTCGAAGATGTTCCGATACCGGACGCCGATGATCAACTCAGTCTCTCTCTCTCTCTCTCTCTCTCAAAGTTACACGGGTTAGGAATTTGGGTTTCTTTGTTTTGTTTTGATTCAGGGGACGTCGTTCCCCGTAATGCTCTTTTTTTTTTTTCTTTTTTCAGATTTTTCTTATTTTCTTTTAATTTCGAATTAAAAAAAAAAAAAAAAAAAGCTTGCAAAATAGCGTCATTTCAGTGGGTCTAATGGCAGCAGTTAACTGAAGTTTAACGGAGTACCGAATTGACAAAAATTGAAAGTTAGAAAATTGAATTGACAAAACTGAAAATTAAATGATTGAAATGAAAAAAATGTGAAAGTTAGAGGGTCAGTTTTGCATTTTTGCTTTTTTTTCTTTCTTCTTTTATCTTTGTGTGTAATATCAGTTAAGGTAAAAGGAAACAATGAGATTATATCAATTATACCTTATACGATGAATGGTGGGAGAGATGGAATGGAAGGAATGGCTTGGATTATGTTCTTGTCAGATTAGGATGCAGAAACAAAATCATCCATTGTTAATTTATTATTATTTAGAGTGAAATACATAAAGTCACTAATAATTTATATCATATTTTATATTATATTTTAAGCTTTTAATCGACAAATTAAAGTCTCAAATTTATGAATTTTGTTTATCGCTGTTATTCATTTTCATTACTATGGATATTAATAAAATAGAGAAAATTGAGACATCATTGATTAAATTATCCGTTTTACTTTGACAGCTATTGAACAGAGATGGTAGAGAGAGAATGCTTCACTTAAAATTCAAAATAAGAAAGTGATTGACAAAAAATTGAAATTGGTTGCGTAGGTGAAATACAAGTTTTACTAATAAAATTTTCATTTTCTTTGTTTAATTACCCAATTTTTGCTAAGATTGGGACTTTTAATTGAAAAATAGAAAAAAGAAGAAGGAAACATGATTTAAACTTTGGGTTGTCTTACATAATTTTCTATTATATTCATTACACACGGTACGAGTGTAGGACCATACATTAATTTCTATAAATTGGCTTCACTTTACATCAATTTTAGGGAGTTTCAAACAGGAAGATACTTCACGCTTTTTACAATTTGTTAAGATAGGAATATTATTTTTATGCATAGTCATTATTGATATCTCTTTTATTATTGACTTATAGACACCAATCACATATAATTTCAGAAATTTAAAAAAATTTCACTAAATTTATTGTTTTATTTAAGAGGAGAGGCCAACCCCATCTGGGTTGTACTTGTTGAAATACAATGTGTACATGGGGAAGCTCAATCTGATTTTCATTATAAAATGTTAGATATCGATAGGAAAGAAAAGAGTTGGTGCTGTTTTCAGGTTTGAGTCTGCTTCCGCCAAGAGGGTGAGAAGTTTGGGTTTGATAGAAAATTACTGGTTATCTAAGGGCAAAATGGCCCATTAGCATTAATTTTGGAAATATTTAGGTCCGAAACACTGTTTGGGAAATAAATAGGTAAGTACCACTTTTTGTGGTACTCGAGCTCACCAAGCTCGAGTACCCTATGTTTCTGTTCCAGCCTGGCACCTGACGTTGGCATCTGGAATTTAAAAAATAAACTTGGTACCTGAGCTCATGAAGCTCGAGTACTGCTCACCCACATTCTCTCCCTATTACCCCACACTTAAACCATCTGTTACCCAGCAAAACATACCCAACCCACAAACCAAACCTCTCAATCTCGCTATCTCCCTCTCTTAATCTCGCTATCTCCCTCTCAATCTAAAGCTATTTCCACACAAATACTCTCATTCTTCCTCTCAATCTCGCAAATACTCTTATTCTCCCTCTCAATCTCGCGATCTGCCTCATTCTCCGTCTCCGTCTCGCTCTCGGTCTCCCTCTCACAAGGTATGTCTCGCTCAGCTTGCATGTTCAGCTTGTGGGTATTTTTGTTTGTAAATTTGTTATTTTTATGCATAATTTGATTCAGGGTTTTGATCCAGAAATTAATTTGATTCTGGGTTTTGATCAATTTAGTTAGTTAGTTAATTTATATTTTTCGGTGATTACTAGAATGTTGGTCTGGTTGTGCTTGTCTTTTGGGTTTTTTATTTTCTAATTATTAGGTAAAATGAGTTTAGGGGAGATGAGAATTGCAGTGCAGTAAGTGATATAAACATTTTCTAATTAAACTTTACAACTATGAAAAATTATAGTTAACAGTTCATGGTTAGTTGATATAAACATTTAACTACAATGAATGTAATTTCCATGAATTGTGTATATGAATGACTTTGCCACTCTGTATTGCATGTTTTTAACAATTTTTTATATGAAGATTTAGACATGTAATTAGTGTTGGAAATCTAAGTTGATTTGATTTGATGTTGATTCAAATGTGCTGCTAAGAGCCTTGTAGCTCAACTAGCACCTCTTGGTGTTTCCAATGGAGATGTCCAGGTTCAAAATTCTCCCTCTCCCATTGTAGCTATCAAATGTGTGCTGAACTATAATTTATAATTATGTTGCCAGCCTATCTCAGGTGCTGAAAATATTAAGAACAATAATCAGAACCATCTGCAGAACCTGAAATAACAAAACTATGTGCAGACATATCAGTTATCAAAATGCATCCTATGCAGCAATGGTCATTGATAATTATTATGAATATAGTTGATTACTATGTGCATCTTTATTATGAATATAAATTAGCGGACATTACTCAACAGTTTTTAGGCAAGCATTGGTAAACAAGCTGTCTCTAATTTTCACTTGAAGACTAACTTTCTTTTTAATTGTTACATAATACCCGCACCCCATGGGACATGAACCCTTGACCTCAGCCACTAACTCACTCTTATGAGGGGTGGAGGTGACATTTAGCCCAAAGGTCTTTGCCATATGTTCAATTAAACTCTTGAAGACTATTTTTATTCTACAATAACTGATCTAACTTGGCTGTGATACCCCTAACTTCACTTTAGTACATGCTCTAGTTCTTCAAAGAGAACGTTCATCCTAACTTCATGCATAAAGTACCATTGCAGGTTTTGTCCAGAAGTGTATATTGGTGAGAAAGGTCATTTAATTCAGACTTGCTGTGGTTACAACCGCCGTGCTAAGAATCGAGTTCATGAATGGATTAGTGGTGGTTTGAATGATATACTTGTTCCAGTAGAAACTTTTCGTCTGCAGAACATGTTCCAAGATGTTATTAAGCACCAACAAAGGTTTGATTTTGACCGTGTTCCTGCAGTTGTCGAACTGTGCTGGCAGGCAGGAGCCAATCCATATGATGAAGATATGTGCTCTAGCAATTGGAACTTGGAAAATGTTTCCGCTGCTATTGAAGGAGCTGAGTCTTTGTCGTCTCATGAACTGATGTTAATTGCCAATAGAACTCTGAGAGCATGGGAGATCCTCAGAACTGGTGTACAGAAATTGTTGTTGGTTTATTCAGCAAAAGTCTGTAAATACTGTTCAGAAGTTCATGTTGGGCCATCTGGACACAAGGCTAGGCTCTGTGGAGTATTTAAGTATGAGAGTTGGCGAGGAGCCCACTTCTGGGAAAAGGCAGAAGTAGATGATTTGGTGCCTCCTAAGCTTGTATGGAAGCGGCGGCCTCAGGATCCTCTTGTGCTTGTGGATGCATATAGGGATTTTTATGGACATGCACCAGCAGTTGTGGATTTGTGCACACAGGCTGGCATTATTGCACCAACAAAGTATCATTGTATGATGAAAGTGCAAGGTTTGTCAGGACCTGTTGAACTCAAAGTTTGAAGCTGGCTGTGAATTGAATTCTGTGGGTTTGGCTTTAAGGAAATTGGTCTAGTACAGTTCAGGGTGCAGAGCACAGGCCAGAGTCTGATTCACTTGTCTTAAGGAGTTTCTGGTATGTCTCACACATGGTTTTGTCATTTTTGGTACCAGCAGAAAATTTTGTTAGCATACCCAGTATCTTAACGAAAGGTATAATTATATTTTTACATCTAGTGATTAAGTTTGTACATCGTAATTGATAATATTTTTTTCCCTTGTATAAAATAATAAAATTTTGCAACTCTTTCTTCAGGGGAAATGCTTGTCCCCATAGGATCCATGCTGGGAATCTTGTGCTCTTATCTTATCTGGTACTTATTTGATTCCAAAATGGGAAAGGTATACAAAACCCCCATGTAGTTTCTTTGTAAAACATAAAATCCATGAAGTTTTGAGTGTAAACGGGTCTGGCTCCCCTCCCATTTAGAATCCTCATGTTGTCTTCTGTTTTTGTCTAGATGAGTGACATGTGGCGAATGACACATCCAAAGGTTAAAAAACACCCATGTCAACTATGGGTTTTCTCTCAATTTTTGGGTTTTTCTTTCTTTCTTTCTTCCAATCTCTCTCTTTGCCTGTCTCTCTCTCCAACATTGTCACAGTCACCTAAGAATCAAAGGCACCAAGATCATAACTTTCTGGAAAAAAGGGGTAAAAGTGGGACAATAGATGAGGAAATCAAAGAAGAATAAACTCTTTCTGCCAAAATCGAAGGACGCTTTTGTGCAAGGTGGGTGTTCAAGTTATTGTCCTCTGTTTGTAAAGCAATTTTCATTTTTCTTGTAAAACCATCATCTGGTCTATCTCCATTCTTCATTTTAATATTCTTTTTCTATTGTTTTGATTAGTTGTTTGGCCGCATAATTTACTGTATATTTCTTCTTGATTTGGGCTTATTGAAGACCTAACATGTTATCACCGAATGGCCAAATCTGTTCAATGTCAAAAACTTCAGTTGATCTTTACAAACAAAATTCTTTTCTTTTCTCAAGTTCAGTTGTATATTGTGATTTGAAAAGAAAGCAAACTTGGGTTTTCTCTTAGCATTCAGAATTCACTTTTACCCAACTTCTGATCTTGATGCCTCTAATGTTTAGGTGGTGATGATAATGTTGGAGACATAGATAGAAAGAGGCAGAGAGACAGAAAGAAAGAGAGAAAGAAAGACCCAAAAATTGAGAGAAAATCCATAGTTGACGTTGGTTTTTTTTTTTTCTTTTTTCTTTTTTTAACCTTTGGATGTGTCATTTGTCAAGTGTTACTCATCTAGACAAAAACAAGAGAAAACATAAGGATTCTAACTTCTATGAACTTGCCATCATTGCCATTTGTGAATTCTGTCACCTGTTATGATTGGGATTCACTTAAGAGAGCCACAATCTCTCTGTTTAAATTGATAAATTGATGAATTGCTAATTGCTAGTATTTTTTTTTTTAATAATATTTTTTTAGGTTAAAAGATGAATTGATAATCTGTTGTGATAAATTGATAATTTACAACAGAGATTGTGAAAAAAAGTAGGCAGATTAGTACCAAGCTCGGGGTACCAATCTGCCTATTTTTAAAATAGGCAGATTGGTACCCGAGCTTGGTGGACTCGGGTACTTTGTGAAGTACCCGAGCTCACCAAGCTCGGGTACCAATCTGCCTATTTTGAAAATTAGGTAGATTGGTACCTCGAGCTTGGTACTAATCTGCCTATTTTCAATATTAGGCAGATTGGTACTCGAGTTTAGTGGACTCGGGTACCTTGTAAAGTACCCGAGTTCACCAAACTTGGGTACCAATCTGCCTAATTTTGAAAACTGTCAGATTTGTACCCGAGTTTGGTAAGTTCACCAAACTCACATGGGTATTCTTTTTTTTTGGATTGATTTTGGTAAATTAAAATTATAATAAATTGATTTTGATAAATTAAAATTGGTTTTAGGATAGTTTTTATGTTCGATTGTTCAGTAAAAGGCTTCTAGATATCAGTGATGATATAATGATATTAGAGCAAATGAGCTCTGGCTCGAATGGCTTCTTCCCTTGTAAGAGCCATACAGGGTGTGTGTGTAAATTACCAATATATAGAAAAATTAATGGTATAATGATGTTTTATATATTATTTCAAACTGAAATTTTCCTTTTAGATTATGAAGCTATATATCAAATCATCTTGATATGAAACTTCTCTTTTTGTGTAAGAATCATTAACAGGGTCACGATAAAGATCAAAGATCTGCTTTTCTTCAAATTAGTGTGATCTATCTACTATAACATGAAAGGCACTTCCTCCTATCAACATCGGCAACCTGACGATTCTTAGCACAACTTTGGAGACCTAAATTTTTATGATTTGTATTTCTTGTTTTTGTTGTTCTTCTTCTTCTATATTTCATGCACAGTTTCTTAGGTGCTTAGGTGCAATATATGTTTCCCAATTATGTTCAAACACAGCTGCATTGAAGTTACTAGTCTTTGGAAATATAATATTGTTTGTGTTTCATTGGTCAATGCAACCATGTGTTTTTATTTATTTGGGGAACCTAATGTACAAAACTTATTTTTGCCTAAATTTTGTCCCACGTGGCCAACCTATTTGGGTGCTCCAGTTCATACAAAAGTTTGAAGGATACTAGCCCTACAGTGAGTGGATAGGGCAATGAACATATGCCTCTCTCTATGTTGACTTTTATTTGCAATTATTCAATTAGTACCATTTGTTTTTTAAATTAATTTTATTACTCAGATATATGACTTAAAAACTTCTATTAATTAATTCAGCAATGACAAAAATATCTTACCATGCTATTATATAATTTTAGTACCCATCTGTATACTTTCTGAATAATTTGGGCGATTCTATTTTGGTCTCAATCAAGCTTATTACTTATCAAAAAAAGTTCTAGTTTGTACACCAAAAACAATATTGTCTATGATAAGTTGAAGCAAGATACAGTATGTAGTTTTCCTGGAAAAACATACATGTATGAATGCTAAATCTAAATTGCTCACAAAAACTAATTTTGCAGTCTACTCAAAAAGCAGCAATGATAATTGCTAATTGCTAATTCTCATCTCCCCTAAACTCATTTTACCTAATAATTACAAAATAAAAAACCCTAAAGACAAGGACAACCAGACCAACATTCTAGTAATCACCCAAAAATAAAAATTAACTAACTAAATTGAATTGAATTCCTTAATTAATTCCTGAATCAAAACCTAGAATCAACTTATGCATAAAAATACAAAATTTACAAACACCCACTTTCAGTGGAATCTTTTTTTTCATAAAGTTACAACCATTTGTTATCAGAAGCACAAAAAGTAGTAATGAGCTCCAAACGACAGCGTTTAACGATCGAGAGAGAGAGAGAGAGAGAGAGAGAAAGAGGGTATCGTGGATTGGAGTGAAGGGCTTGGAAATGAAAGCCTCTGTAACCTCACACTGCGATTGAGTGCAGAAACAGTGAGAGAGATGAGACTAAGAGCTCGCCGCCGACGAGAGTCCTCTGCCGCCGATGTAAGTGAGAGTGAGAGTTTTTTTTTTTTTTTTTTTTTTTTTTTTTTTTTTTTTTTTTTTTTTTTTTTTTTTTTTTTTTTTTTCAGAAACCTTGAGAGAGTGAGAGTTTGTATGTTTGTGTAAGTGAGAGTTTGTATGTTTAGGTGTAAGTCAGACTGAGAGTGAGATTGAGAGTTTGAAAGTTTGTGCGTTTTAAGTGTCGTTGGAACCCGAGCCATACTTGAGCTTCATGGATTCGGGTACCTTACTAAACAGTACTCGAGCCCATGAAGCTCGAGTACTAAGCCAATATTTAATTCCCCTTTTTCACGCCAGCGTGCCACGCTAGAACAGAAAAATGGGGTACTCGAGCTCACCATGACAGTGTTTCGGGCCATTTTGTGGTACTCGAATACCACAAAAAGTGGTATTTTCCTATATATTTCCCAAACAGTGTTTCGGGCCCAAATATTTCAAAAATTAATGCTAATGGGCCATTTTGCCCGGTTATCTAACACTTTTTTAGTTCCAAGGCCCAAAAATTGGTTTTGTCCTCTTCTGAGTTAATGGGAAGGCCTGAATTTATTGATGTGTAGACTATCACAGTTTGGTCTGCTATAAAAGGCTTTGTAAAAGAAGCCCACTCATTGTATTTGTCATAGTAATTTTTACCACCATGACACGACACAATTCACTGTTGTATACCTCTAATTCTACTGTTTCGTTCAAGAGATAATCTACTAGTGTAAAACAGGATAAGATCCCCTCTTACTGAATCCTCTAATTTTTGAGTAGTTGTAAGGCATGTGGCGTTTAAAAATGAAATAATTAGCACATGTCGCACTAAAAATGATAGTGAATTGGAGGTGATACTTTCCCATGTAAAACATTGTCAATGTTCATGAGCATTTTTAGATAAGGATTTAAAAGACCCAAGTGCCCCAAATATCTGATGTTAGGGAAGGTAGTTGCTGCACTGCATATGACACTTTGGTTGGAAAGAGTTACATCACATGCCGTGTCGATATTTATAATGCATTTACAGACCAGTGCCACCATTCTTCCCAAGAATCATGACTGTCCTTGTGAAGGAAATTACCTACTTAAGTGAAAATGACATCACTAAACATTTATACTAGACTATTTTGTTTATGTGTTGAACATAGCCTACTGGATCCCCCTGCCCCGGAGGTCACTTTGGACGTATGTGTACCAAACCGTGTAAAAAACCTGGTTAAACATATAATGCAAGTCATTCAACAACTTGTGAAAATAAAGAAGATGAACGGGCAGAATGGATGTGTGTTTTACCAGAAATCACAAACACATAACCATATTATTTGTATTTTGAAGTCTCTTATACAAGATCTATGAATCTGCTCAATAAAAATAATTTCAGATGTTACATTTAACTCATCTCTTCTGAAATTTTGCTTTATTCTGTACTATCATCATCATCTCCCAACAAATAGCAAGGACCCAAGAAGGTACTTACTTAACAGATGTTGGAATGTAAATCTATGTTACAGACTGAAGCATAGCATCCAGCACAGCTTCTCTAGTTGGCAAAGCTGGTATTGCACCTCTCTCCGTCACAGTCAATGCACCACAAACATTGGCAAACTTGAGAGCATCTCTCAGTAAGTCCTCTTTCTACAATTCAAAACCACATAAATCAATTTATTATGGTGGCATATAAAAATGCATCATTGTTAAAGGAGATCCTAGTTATGCAAATTTACCAAGACTATTAGCCAACGTGACAAATTAGGGACTCAAACTTGTTCATGGTAAGAATCAGAATATGAGAATCGAGTAGGATAATATTGCAAACAATGTTAAAGAAAGAACTTGTAGGTTAAGAAGCAAGCAAAGCACACTAATTTTTTAAAATAAATAATTAAAATTGGAAAAAAGACATCATCATTGGTATCTGAAGATTATTCAAATATTTCAACAAAAACACCAATTAACTCTCAATATGGAATTTATCCTATTCTATTGATGCTGTATTCATGCCAATTTCACCATAATGCACGAGTTACTTATGATATAAGGTATCTGGTCAATGATGAACAACCATGGGCTAGTGAGTGATGCACGTGGGTTAAAAGATGCCTTCTAAAGAGTAACAAAATCATAAAGATGTTGTACTAGTGTACCAAAAATGAAATCTTTGCATGCATTTCAAAGTTACCATTGAGAAGTTGGTCAGTACAGATAAAGTCAGCATTGTTACTAATGGAAATGGAAATAAGTGTGTGCAGAACTGCAGATTGAAATTTCCTCAAGTTTTTACAACTGATCACTGCAGTGTGACACAACTTTGAGCCTAATGCTGCTTTTATAGAATGTGTATCAGAGTCCAAGGTTCAATTTCTGTAAAATTAGAGAGTGCAGTTAAGAGAGATCATTTGCCCGAGGTAAATTGGCATAAACTCATTGTCCGCAGCTCCATACTCAGGTATGATTTTTGTTTAGAAACTAGATATCTATGAACCTCCAACTTAAAATTTGCTAATAAAAAAACTAACCGGTTCTTGCAAAAGCTACCATTTGTTTCTTAGGTGACTGTGTAGAAAGCATATATTATTTGTGTTCTCCAGCAATTTCACTAGTGCAATTGGAAGAGGTTAACAAATAGCAGTGGTATCAATAAGCAGCCGCAGTCTGAAACTGAAAAGTCCATTAGTTGAACTGCTAGTCTAGAGTGGCTTATAATTTAAGTGGTTGCTTTGGCTGCTGCTGAGCACCATATTTGGCAGGAAAGAAATAAAAAGAAATAGGAAATCTTACAAGGACAGACTTCTTGTTCTGACATATGCTTAGTGGCTGATGTAAATTTTTTTCATGTAGAGTTAAAACTGAAGATTTAGAGCTTTTAAGGAGATTAAAAAAAATTAGAAATTCTTACATGGACAGACTTTTCGTTCTTATATATGCTTCGTGGCTGATGTGAATTTTTTCATGTAGAGCTGGACTTGAAAATTTGGATTTTTTTAGGCATCATTAGCAATCAATTCTGATGTCGGGATTGCAGGGGTTTATGTTTCTCTGTTTAGTAAAGACACAAGATGCCCAGAGAAACTTTCCCCTAAAATAAGGCACCGAGCAGTAGTACTATTTAGAGCATGCTTAATTATTCCAGAAACTGGATTATTTGAAACCTTCATCGTGTCAATCTACATGAAATATATGTTAAATATATCTGCCATCTTATACATTACATATATCAGGAGCAGCATTTAGTTGGTAGGGTTTTTATTTTTGCACATGTTTGCAAGTGTAAGTCTCTTTATTTACGTTTTGGGAGGAGGGGGGGAAGACAGTGTTGCAAAGGCCATTAATCAGGGTTTGTTGATCCAAGACCGCAGCTATGAGCGAGGGTACCGTACTTAACAACTACGTGGAGGTTGTAATCTCTATGGTAACATAAATATGATTACAATAATATTTACACCACACAGTACTAAATTATCATAAAAATATTATTAGTTTATAGCCCTCCACTGCTATAATTGATTTATATAACCGTTCCAAAGTAAATTATTACTAAGTATAAATTCTGATTAAAGTTTACACCTGATATAACTTTTGTTAATATTACACCATTTAATAAATTATAAATTATTATTGCATGAATTTTTTGATAAATCCACCATTATATTGTCTTTGTCTCCTTACAATTCCATGCTTGCAAAATATCTAGATTATTAGAAGATCAATAGCTATCTCATTTATAAAATATTTGATTTTCAAGTTTTTCATAAGTTAAATTACTAATTTCGTCCCTCAACTATAATTATGTCAATTTGATCTCTCAATTATTAATTTTGTTAATTTAGTCCCTCAATTTTTAAAATCAAATCGAGGGACTAAATTGACACAATTAATGGTTGATAGACCATATTGAACCTTTTCCAATAGTTGGAATACTCAAATGTAATTTAACCTTTTTTGTATTTTAAATTATACACAAAATAATATCCTATTGATATGAAATTTGCTGTTTGTGTTTAGAACAATGAGAGTGAATCCAATAGTGGAATTTTAAAAATATTAATCCAATAAAAAGTTTTTAAGTACTCAGTGCATATGGCTTCCGTTTCTACAAGGTCTGCAAGAGGTTATTAGCAACTAGTAAGTAACCTTACCACCCCCCCCCCCCCCAAAAAAAAAAAAAAAATTGGAGAGGTTGTTTCTGGACTCGAACCCACAACTCATTACTTGGACGGATGGCACTTGCCATTGCAACAAGGTCCGAACTTTCTCTCTCTCTCTCTCTCTCTCTCTCTCTCTCTCTCTCTCTCTCTCTCTCATATATCTATATCTATATATATATATATATATATATCAGATGATGACAGATCGGATTTGAAAAATGTTCAAAGGTCAAAAGCATAACCAAATGGTTGGGGCTGTTGGGGGAACAGCTTTAAATGATGACAAAGGCAATAGAAAGGATTATTTGACAGAACTATACAAATCATTTCAAAACCAAAATAGTTATTCCAGATATACATAAAGACAATGAAGTACTGACTTGAAGGAAGCATATGCATCTGTATCTGAAAAGCAGTACCTGAAGCAAAGAGAGATCAAGAGATAATTTGGATAGCACTCCAGCAACAAAGGCATCCCCAGCACCAGTGGTGTCCACTGCATCTACCTTCAAACCCTTAACTCTCCCGCTGAAGTTCTGAAGAGAAATATACATCATGCAATTTCAAATTCACAATTATTAGAAAACTTAATAACTACTATCATGATTATTGTAAAAAAATAATAATACAAAGAATTGCAAAAATTAGATTTGCATATAATAAAAACACTTATATATTGATTTATGGCAGCACTTCATTAATATATAACTTCTCCAGGGTTTTGTAAGGTACCATACATTTCTTGCTGGAGAAGACCCTATGGAGTATGGGAAAATGCATGAATGCCATATGAACAAACTCAACCTCAACCTCAACCTCAAACTCAAACTCATGGAAGTTGATCCTTTGTCTTTTTACCCATCATATAAGACTTTTGCAAATTACATATAGGGTAAACCTTCACATTTTTAATGATTTGACAACTACTTGAGATTAGAATATGGATAATAGTTGGCAGATGACAACAAATGCTGCACACTGATCATTACCAAGGTAATATTCAAATCATCTCTACCAATGAAAACTAATACATCTCTTTAATCCATAGTCCAGCAAGTCCCAGGTCTCATTATTCAGAGAAGAACACACACACACACACACATGACATGATATTGTCTTCCCATTTTCCTCCAAGATTCATGCAAATTCGATCTAGGATAATAAAGCACTGTCTATCCTCCAAATTGTTGATCTAGTGAGTTATTCTTTATGAAGATATCTTGATTAACTTTCCTCTATTGAGCTTCAATGCATCTTCACTTTCAAAGGAGCTAGAGTTAAAGCAGTAACAAGTAAAACCACATTACTTATTACATACACACACATTTGGAGAGAGAGAGAGAGAGAGAGATCCATGCATTGACAAAAAGAAAATATCCTCTCTTGTAGCAAAACAAAAAATAATTTTGGCAAAGCTTACCTTGGTGTAGTACCTGCAACCATCTGGGCCCTCTGTGACAAGGAGTAATTTAAGATTTGGATGGAACAATTTAAGAACAACAGCATCATCATATGGATCTTCCCCTTGCGTTAGAAAAGAAATTTCTTCCTCACTTACCTGAAGTCATTGAAATAATCAGAGATGTCAATCTTTGCATTGCCTTGTAACTCAGCCTTATAGAAAAGGGGCAAGAAAAATCAATTGTGAATCCCAAAACACATAATCTGCATTTCTAAAAGGATGGATACCTTGATAATATCTGCCATCTTCCATATACTCAAAATCCCTTCCCTGGCACTTTCTGCAGAAGGCCATAATGGAAGCCTCAGGTTTGGATCATATGACAGAACCGCACCAGAATCCTTTGCAGCTTTTGCTGCAGCAATGTGGGCTGACTTGCATGGTTCAGTTATAAGACTAATGGAACCATAATGGAAAATTTTTGCCTGCCACAGGATAGGGGGTCAGTAAGTAGGAAAACCCAATGAGTCAAATAAAACAAAATGGCAAACACTTTGGAAACAATTTTAGATTCATGTAATAAGGACAAAAATATAGACCCGGGTGTCAATGTTGAGCACAGAAAAGTGGCATGAAATGGTGGCCTCATATGGAAACAAACCCCTTTCTTATATATTTATTTATAATATTTATTATCAAGAGGATGTCTATATATACATGTTTCCAGAAATGACATAATAAGAATTTTAAAATTGGAGGGTCCTCATTACATTATGTGGATTGCTTGTAAGTGAAACAAGTTAGTTTAAGTGTAACCAATAGCATTCTTGAATCTAACAACTTATCATATGAGATATAATCTATAACCTTTTGCTTAAAAGTATATGTTGCAAACTTTCTTTCTATCAACTCTCATATATTTATAATGTTTTGTTTTACAATAGAAAATCTAACTTACCTTCCTAATTAAATCAAAATCAAGTTCAGCCTCTCGTAGCAACATATCAGCACTAGGGTTGCGAAAAAACATGAACTCACGTTCCCCATCGCTCCTAAGCGTAACAAATGCTAAAGCAGTTCGTGCACCAGGATCAAAACGCATCCCTTCATTATTCACATTATTCTGCTTTAATATATCTGCAAGCATGTACCCAAATTCATCTTCACCAACCTGTTCACATTGCATAAAATATTAAGGTTACAAGATAATATTGATGATAAATTGATTTGTTTTTCAAATAACTTTTCCAAAAGTATATAAGAAACAGGTTTGGATGCATCAATTTCAACAAGTGCAAAGTTCATGAGCATTTGATGGTCCAGTTTTCTAATTTCACTCTATTGAGGAACAAGAAATTTCCCAATCACCAACTTGGACAGTTCCCTAATATTTTGATTTCTGATTTAACTGATCAATCCCATGGCCAGTTTCCTAAAATCCTGCTCTATGGATGAGCAAGACATTCAGGGACTACATTACTGTGGTTGGTGAGAAAATATTCTTTCTTTTTTTCCTGTACACCAAATCATAACCAAAACCCCCCTCTCCCAAAAAGAAAAAGAAAAAAAGAAAACCCGTGTGCTTGAAATATGATCTCATGATCCACCCATGAGTACAATACAACAAAATCATTGGAAACAGAGACCTTATGTTTAGTTGGTAGAAAAAATTTATTAAAGAAGGCAGACTGAAAATTTCAGAAATGGTCATGGGCTGGACATTAATGATAAAGTTGCCACTTTAGGCATAAAAACTCCAGTGTTAGATAGGATTTTCTTCAAACTATCACATTCAGACATATACAGTGGAGACCGAGAAAAGGGAAGAGAATATGGGGATGCTGATTTAAAGTAAAAAGGCTACATAATCACTCGAGCATTTGATTATTTCTGCTCTCTTATACCTTACAAACCATGAAAACCAAAAACATCCAGACACAATATTAAAAAATATACCTTCCCTATAAAAGCTGATGAGCCACCAAGACGAGCTATTCCAACAGCAACATTAGCAGGTGCACCTCCGGCAGCCTTTTTAAATGCAGGTGCTTCAGCCAATGAAAGCCCACTTATAGTTGGGACAAAATCAATCAGCAATTCCCCAAAACAAACCACTAGGGAGGATTCCTTGGTTTCAGGTACCCCATCACCTGGAAATGCTTTTCCTAAAACACATAAAAGTTGACAACAGAGAAGTTCAGTTTGCATGGGGAAAAAAAGGAGTGCACATAGAACTAGATGATTAAAACAGTCAGTTTATAACAGTTTTGATTCTATCTGGCCTACCCCTTTTATGTAGCCAATAAGGCATGGCCGAATGCCTTATTGGCTACATAAAAGATTTAAATTAAGAGATTGAAATGGGTGACTTATCAAAAAAAAGGAAAAAAGATTGAAATGGGCGACACATACAACTAACTCCTTATGAATTAATTTGTTTACCATGGGCACAGTGACTTTAATATATCAAAATATAACCCAAAAACCTCATATAACTATTGATTATATTAATATGTATGGGCATGCTTGAAATATTATATCAGTTATATAAAATAGCTAAGGACTAAATAAATGCTGTGAGATAAAAGTGTATCCCTTTCTCTACTTGCCATCAGTATGGATCATGGTTCAGTAGCAAATATACAAGTGAGAACTTTGAAGGCCAAAGAGGGGGAAGGATTTATGTGAATGGCAATTGCCCATTGGTTTTTTTTTTTTTTTTTAAATAATTTTTTTTTACAGGTCATGTTGTTTGAACTTTTAAGTTACAGAATATAAGTAATCTTATAGAATTACTAGGATCCTGGATATGCAGGACAAAGGCAATCTATGTTCCTCCACCAAGAGCTTCTTAGAAACTTGGCATTGAAGTTCATCTAAATGAGCAACATAAACAGAATAAGCGAGAACAGATCAACTTAGATGAACTTTCTAAAAATTTTAATCTATTTTTTGACATAATAGTAATTGCACATGCTCATATTCAGGGAAAACAATATAAAATAAGAAGAAGGATGATCGATTTTGGAATAATGAGACTTCAGTTTCAAAAAATAAACCCAATGCTGAATTCTCAAACCTATTAAGTCCAAGTTATTTTCAGACATAAACTAATCAGACCACATTTCTTTAACATTCAACAGTGAACCATCAACTTTTATCCCCTCTACAGAGTTGGTCAGTCAGTCCACACATTCCGAATTAAGTTCTCAACTGTTAGACATTGATAACCATGCATTTTGTTGTCATTAATTTTCTACTTCAAAATCTTCTAATGCAGCTTCTCTTTTGTTTAGAAAGAGGACCGGATGACGATAATTATATGCTAACTAGAAATCCTCATAAAATGTTAATGTTCTCAAGTTTTCTCCCCTTTTTCATCTAAAATTCATAAATAGGTGGAGTCTACGTTTCTCTATTCCTTTCCCCATAAATAGGAGTATTAGATGCTCCCCCAGCCACATCTCCATCTGCTTTCACCCAGCTTGGTTCATTCAAAATCAAAGAATATCACAGTCCTAGAATTGCACAAGAAGTTATGATTAAATATCCATTAAACAAGAGGCAGTTGCAATAACCATATCACTGTTTCTTCATATTCAGCCTCTTTATCTTCTCCAATCTTAAAGATTGTCCTTTAGTTATTCAATGCAGTTATTACATTACATTTACATTTATAAAAGCAAAACATGCGTTGTGATAGTGAAAATTCCGATACTAATTAGTTGTGAAAAACATACAAAACAATAAAGGCAACACAAAGTTCAACGTCGTTTGACAAACTCTATGCCTACATCAATGAACAATGCAAACAAAAATCCATTATCAATAATGGGAACTTTAACTACACACAAACCTCATAAACATAAAATAACCCAAATCCCCAATATACCCACACTAACTCTCATACTCACACACTATACAAAAAGTAGGTAACTCTCTAACTACACAAAGTTTTGTCTTCTACCTCTCTCACACACAGCAAAGCTACACCACCACTCTATATACAGGAACTAGAGCACCTCTATACTTCTTAATTTATTCACCTCCTTATTATTCTTCTAGCCAATGTGAGATTCCAAAACCAACAAGGAACCTCTAATCTATTTCCCCCATGTGCTGCTGGACTAAAGAATGTGTATAATTTTTTTTTTTTTTTTAAATAAAAAAAAAAAATCCCCATTTAGACTTATTGTTCATAAGTAATATGTGAATATTAAGATCCGCCATGATTGCCAATCCAAATACACAGACCAAAACACACACACACACACACACACACACAAAACCGAGCAAACTAAAACAACCCTCTAGTCTTTTGTAACTATAAAGAGAAAAAAGAAAGTTCTACCAAAAAAAGAAAAAAAGGGTACCTTTCAAATTCACCCGAGAAATTGGAGCCAGCGGTTGACATGAAAAGCGAGAAGCTTTGACAGTCTGTTGACTGAAAAATCTGACTCCATTATGGGGACCAGCGGCCACAGTACTGCTAAAGCAGAACACACTTAAATGAAGAGCCATCAAACAAGCAAAAGTTTAGTCAGAATAATCTTGATTTCTCAAAAGCACTTCTGGGTATGAGAATAATTGGTTGAAGAAGGAAAAAAAACAAAAAAAAAAAAAATTTAACAAGCACTTAAGTGGGATCAGTGTTTGACTATATGATAATATTGAGTTTTTAGTATAGACAAGGCGATGAATTTGATGGGTTAGGAAGGAAGATTCGGATAAAGGGTTTGTGCCAAGAGATTTAGCATTGTAATTGCCGATAAATTGAAGGAATATTGGCTTTTCTTTTTGTCGTAGGTTGTGAAGAACAGAACAGCAAGCAGTGTTGGACTGGACAGGATACTGATCTGCATACAATACTTTATATGGGACAAAGCTAAAGTGGGAGACAAATAAAAGCAGTTTATTGTCTCTCACTTACTATTTTTTTTAATGCTTTTTTGGACCGTTAATAACTACTAACTAGGTTGGCTCTTGCCATGTGGACTTTTTGATGAATGGTTAAACCATGCCAAATACTTTTTCAAGAATATTTATAGATGGAAAATGCTAACACACTTTAATATTTAGATTGATGTAATAGATTGGTTACAAATATTATTAATGAGTTTCAACCAGCTCATAATTGAATATTTAAATGAATAAAGTTTAGTTACAAAATTGGTTATAATCTAACAATACAAGCTTATTTAATAAAATAAACATTACTATATATTTTGAAAGTTTAACCGTTGAATTGTATGTTTTTTATACTTTTAATACACATATCAAAATTTGTAATAATCGGATATTATTTACTATATAATTTATAAGTTTATATTTTATGCATAATTTTAAACTACAAAAATTTGTAATTTAAACAATTTATTGATGGTATAACTACTAATCTTTAATTTTTTCAAAATTTTGCAAGCATGAATGATATAAGAAGAAGATGTAATCCAATGGTGGATTTGTCAAAATTCACATCCAATAAAAAAAATATTGAGTAAGGTTGTAACATAAGGTTACAATAAATTTTGTAGTTAAACTTTGTCCTAATAAATATGATTAATGGGTTTCAACCAGCTCATAACTGAATATTTAAATGAACAAAGTTTAGCAACAAAATTATTTGTAGTTTAACGTTATAACTTTACTTAATAAAATAAACATTATTATATATTTTGAAATTCTAACCGTTGAATTACATGTTCTTTATGCTCTTATTATATGTCAAATTTTGATTTAATTGAATATTATTTACTATATTTACATTTTTCTGTATCCCTCTCCTTATTGCTCTCACACTGTCTAAGTTTTAGGCATTTTGATTTGGTCATTGAAATATTGAATTACTATGCCAAGGCATGCTAGAGACCTTGCTTTAACATTTGTCTGCCTCTCTCTCCTTTCCACTACTCTTTTTTTTTTTTTTGTCTCTCTCTCCTTTCTGCGTTCCTTTCTCTCTCAATTCTCTGCTTCTCTCTCTTTTTCTGCTTCATGCTGCCCCTAGCTTCAATGTGCGCTCGGTTCCAAGCTTTGAAATAGTATGTATGTGTTTCACTATACAGTGATTACAAGAATGGAAATTGAATCATCAGATGCCGAGCCAAGTGAAATGAAAATTATGCACAAAATTTTTCTAGTAATTGGCATTCATAAAACTCATGGTATTTGCCTTCTAGCCATCAGACATATAATAATCATTTAAAAGGTCAAACACATGAAACTTTTTAACTTTTGTAAATGAAAACATGAGTGGAGACAAGATTTAAACTCAATACCATGTGCTATGATATCTTGATAAATTATCAATTGTTCCAAAAGTTTAAATTATTAAAAAATGTTGAATTTAATCATTTAATTGATATTTTAACGTGTATGTTTATTTCCATATATTAATTTAGCTTGGAATTTTAGTACATTTCTTATTCTTGAATGGTTAAGAACATTTCATGTTTTGGTCCCCTTTGGAAAAATTCCTGAGTTCCATTGGTGGATTTAATCATGATGATTGTGATCCATGGCAAAATTGCAATGCAAACAAGAACCACTTCTCTGCACAAAAGTAAAACCAAATACTTTAGTATTATTTATTGCATAATATGTTTGATTGAACTACACTTTACTCCCAACATTTTCCTTCACACTGTTCAAAGAAGAAAGAACCAAAAGAGATTATGCAACGATTAATAACATAAAACCAAATTAGAATGATTAATTAAAAAGTCCCTACATAAGTAAAGACATGCAGCATCAAGTATAGAAAAACTAATACAAATGTTTGTTGCATTTATAATATTATCAGAAGCATTTGTGAATAACCTGCATTAATTTTCAGTGAATATTCCACAATTTTAGTTGAATATGCTTGATGGATGAGTCACATGAGAATTTGAAAAGTAAGGATGCCCTGAAAATTCTGGAGATGGAAGCAAATACATATCCAATTGAGTCCACTGAAAGTTACATAGACACAACACATGCATACCAGCATAAATGCCTTTGTATGCTATTAAGGTTCTCTGTTTTATTTAATCATTGAATAGAGCATATCCCAAAATCAGAATAAGAACCCTTTAGGACTAATGCATTTGTAAGCAATATCATCATTGTAAAAATGCACGTATATATTCAGATTCATGTAAGGAAGAGCAAAAATTACACAAACTCTAATCTTTTTACATGAGTGTATCACACAATGAATAAAAGTAAAAGTAAGCCAGTTGCTATTTAATGATTCAACTACAAGCTTTATGTCTGACAATTTTGTAAGCACAAGGAACACCATTTATGATCATGAAATGTGTAACAACACTAGTTTCAATGATTTAACAATGAAAGAAGTTAAGGTTATGTTTGGTAATAGTTTTTGTTTTCTATTTCAAAAACTTGTTTTTGGGAATATAAAGAAAAAACAATTTTCTTATATTTTTGAAATCAAAAACATGTTTGGTTAGTTGAAATTAAAAAAAATAGTTTTTTGAAAAAAAAAAAAAAAAAAACTAAAATATGTTGTTACTAGGATTTGACCTCTAATGCCAACTCATTAAATGAGACAGATTTATTAAATTAAATGCGTGTTTTCATTGACTTTTGAAAATTAGAAACTAAAAACAACATTTTGCATATTTTCAGTTTCCTTCACAAATTGAGTTTTGAGAACAATTTTTGTTTTCTGTCCATTTTAAGTTGCTAAACAAGTTTTTTAGTTTCAAAAATAGAAAATTGTTTTTAAAAATAGAAATTAAGGGGAAAAAACAGTTAACAAACATACCCTTAACCATCACAAGTTCACAACATTGTGCAAATACCTTTGGAAGAGCATGTCCCAATTTTCTAATAAGCTCATATACATGGATTGATTGATCCCCTGGTAAAGTGGGAGGAAAAAAAAGGGAAAAAAAAAATCAAATCATGGGTTATTATATAGAACTAGTTGCAACTTTGTGAGATGCTTGGTAATATCTAATTATTTTGTAATAAAATATGAAATATAATTTATTTTCTAAAATATTCATAAAATCATATATTAGGATTACTAATCTGTAATAAAGCATTTTTCTCATAAGAGAATTTAATTTTAGATGTATTAAACTATTTGTAGGGTCACAAATTGTAGTCCAAACCCAGATGGAATAGGATATGGGCCCAATAAACCCAATACAATAAATTTATGAGAGAGTGGGTGAAAGAACTAGGCTGGTGATGGGTTTTATAACAGTTAATTGGGGTTATGAGTCTGTCCGAGGAGGATAAAACACATAATTAAAGGCTAAGCTCGAGTCCGAGGAGTAAGTTTTTGGATAAATTGGTTATTTCAAATGGTGTGTTCTTCCTAGTGCTACAGTGAATCTTCCTCAATGTTTTTCCTTAATATTTTTTTGTCCCCTTCTTATGGAGGCTTTACTCTAGTATATAGTCCTCCTTTATTCAATCCCACCGTCCACTTGTCTATTATCTAGCCTTATACTCGAGTTTCTGTCTCCTTTCCCACAGCTTTTTGATTTTCTGGGAGTAATAGTGGTTGAAAACATTGTTCAGAGGTCTTCTCCACATTAATGCGGCCAGGAAAGTTGCTGTAGTGCATTTAATGCGGTGGTGGCAGCTTTTCTCTTAGATATTTCTGTGTTCTTATCCCTTCCCTGTACATTTGAAGTCTATCTTCACTGCTGGAGCTTCCTGGAAGGTTGTCTAGGGTAAGACGAAGTTCACTTTACTAACATTTGTCAGATCCGAGGAGGATGACCCTCTCGGACCAACACCCTTGGATATTTATCTGCTCTACTATCTATTACGGGGTCTTTCCCCATGCTTTCTTCTCCTCGGACGTATTATTATTAAAGAATGAGACTTTAAGCCCAGCGCAAAGGCTCAAGTTTTGGTCCTCACACTATTAATTAAGAAATGTTCTTTTTTTAATATATATATAACACCCTTTAACAAACCAACAAAGGGCAATGTTTTTTTTTTTTCCCTAAAATAAACAATGTCATATTCTTTCTTTAAATAATGAATTTTGTGTTCTCTATTAAAACAAAAATTATATATATATATTTACTTTATTTTTATATTAAAATTTTCATTTACTCATATTATAAGATAATTTGCTAGTGATAGAATACTGAGGGGGATTTAAGTTTTTCCAATAATGATAGTCAGAAATGAATGATAAAAGTAAAGTTTCCCACCATTAAAATTTATTAATTGATCTTTAATCCCAAACTAATATATATATTTTTTGAACTATACAAAGTAAGATTGTGATCTCTCTCTTTTTAAATACAGTGCTTATTTCAATACAATTATAAATATATTGGAATAAAAACATACCCATGTGAAAATGCTATGCAAGCAAAGAAAATGTCATATCAATCGTCGCTAAACAATGATTAATTAGACTAATAAGGAAAACATTTTTTCATTCATAATCTATTGAGATTATTTTAAAAAATAAAAAATTATTTGCAAAATCTACTAATTAAGTTTCTATATGCATCCTTATATAATAATAACAATAATAATAATAATAATTATTATTATAATAATACAATTACAAAAGTTAAAATATGTCACTCATCCAATTATTTTTGTTTGACTAATATTTGCTTTTGTCTAAATAAGTGGCAATATAGGGTACTAATACAACTATTAAGAGTATTTTCCCTACAAAACTACAAATTTATCCACCCAAAAAGATTAAAAGATAAACAAAACTTAGTAAATGCTCATAGTTTAGCATCTAAGATTCTAAATGGATTATTAAAAAAAATCAATTCTAACTTGCAAAACAACTAATTATTAATCCAAATCAAATCAAACCAATCAAATCAAATCGATTGAGAAAATTTAGAATTTGTAGAATTTAAGAAAATGGAGAAAATTTAAAAATATATAAAGGAATCAAATGAAATTTTTTTAAAAACAATGATTGGAAGAGATAAAAAAAATTGAACTAAGAAAACAATGGTTGACGAAGATGAAAAGTTGAATAAAGTACAAATTACAAAAAATAAAAAGATAAGATGTTAATGACGTGGTGCAAAAAGAAATTTGAAAAATTTATTGCAAAACTTCCATTTTATATATACTATAGATAGATGTGTATAAACATTGTTTTTGGCTTTTAATTATTCATTGATTTTATTTTTTAGTTATAAACATATAAATTAAAGTAGATGAATATGTAAAGACAAAATTATATGTAAATTTAAAACTGTCTAAGATGAATGTATAAAGTCAATCTATTTATATATTTAACAGTGTCAAGAAAATTTAGGAATAAAAAATAAATTAGAAAATGAATAATTATATGGCTAATGACGTAGTAGATGAGGTGGCGCGACATGAATATAGCAACAATAAATACTACAAAACTACAAATTTGTTCACCCAAAAGGATTAAAAATAATAAACAAAACTTAGTAAAGTCTCATAGTTTAACATCTAAGATTCTAAATGGATTATTAAAAAAATCAATTCTAACTTGCAAAACAACTAATTATTAATCCAAATCAAATCAAACTAGGGACGGATCGAATGGGGGCCAAGGGGGCCTCCCCCCCCCCCCCCCCCCCCCCAAGCCAAAGAAAAAAAAGGAAAAAAAAAATTGGGCCCCCCTAGCCCAAAGAAAAAAAAAAGAAATTTTTTTTAATGATTATATTATTTTTATTTCTAGCCTCACTCATCCAAAAACTTAGACCCCTCCCTTTAATTAGCCTAACCCAACTAGCAACTACCCAACTCAAAAACTTAACAAAAACAAAATTTTAAAATAAAAAATAAAAAATCCTAGTCAACCCAGTATTAAAGTACTAGCATTAGGTGTTTTAAAATGCTAAATATTTAGTATTTAGAACACAAAATACCAAAAACACTATTGTACTAGACATTTTAATTACTATATTAAAGTAGCAAAAGTAAGTTTTTGTTTGTGAAAAAAATTATTTATTTTTTGTAACAATTGATGTTCTTAAGAAACAATATTATTTTGTGTTTTTTTGTCTTTATTGGTAGATGATTGCATCTTAATGTATTAAAGATCATTGATTTTGTGTATTGATCTTGATTGATAGTTTGTTAGTACTATATGGATACCTATTTGGATTTTTTTTCTTCTTCTTATACTTCGCCCCCTCTAGCTTGAATTCTTAGGTCTACCCTTGAATCAAACCAATGAGATAAAGAAAAAGAACTTGTGATCAGAAATTGGAATACCAAAATATATAAATATGCATAAAAGTCAATACAAATTTGTCAAAAAGAAAAAAAAATATGTGACAATCAAATCAATAATAACAAAAAACACCATTAGTGGGAAAAAAAAAGGTTGAAAGTTGAAAATTTAAAAAGACATCGATTGAGAAAATTTAAAAAGGGTAGAATTTAAGAAAATGGAGAAAATTTAAAAATATATAAAGGAATAAAATGAAAATTTTTTAACAACAATGATTGGAAGAGATAAAAAAATTTGAACTAAGAAAACAATGGTTGAAGAAGATGAAAGCTTGAATAAAGTACAAATTGCAACCAAAAAAAAAAAAAAATGTTAATGACGTGATGCAAAAAGAAATTTGTAAAATTTATTGCAAAACTTTCATTTTATATATACTATGGATAGATGTGTATAAACATTTTTTTTTGGCTTTTAATTATTCATTGATTTTATTTTTTAGTTATAAACATCTAAATTAAAGTAGATAAATATGTAAAGACAAAATTATATGTAAATTTAAAACCGTCCAAGATGAATGTGTAAAGTCAATCTATTTATATATTTAATAGTGTTAAGAAAATTTAGGAATAAAAAATAAATTAGAAAATGAATAATTATATGGCTAATGAAGTAGTAGATGAGGTGGCACAACATGAGTATAGCAACAATAAATACTACAAAACTACAAATCTGTCAACCCAAAAGGACTAAAAAAATACACAAAACTTAGTATAGTCTCATAGTTTAGCATCTAAGATTCTAAATGGATTATTAAAAAAATCAATTCTAACTTGCAAAACAACTAATTATTAATCCAAATCAAATCAAACCAGGGATGGATCAAATCAAACTAGGAACGGATCTACAGGGGGCCAAGGGGGCCTGACCTAAAGAAAAAAAAAAGAATTTTTTTTAATGGTTATATTATTTTTATTTCTAGCCTCACTCTTCCAAAAACTTAGACCCCCTCTCTTTTAATTAGCCTAGCCCAACTAGCAACTACCCAACTCAAAAACTTAACAAAAACAAAATTTTAAAATAAAAAATAAAAAATCCTAGACAACCCAGTATTAGAGTACTAGCATTAGGTGTTTTAAATACTAAATATTTAGTATTTAGAACACCAAATACTAAAAACACTACTGTACTAGTATTTTAAATACTATATTAAAGTAGCAAAAGTAAGTTTTGGTTTGTGAAATTTATTTATTTTTTATTTTTTTGCAACAATTGATGCTCTTAAGAAATAATATCATTTTGTGTTTTTTATTTTTGTCTTTATTAGTAGATGATTGCATCTTAATGTATTAAGAAACAATGATTTTGTGTATTGATCTTGGTTGAAAATTTGTTAGTACTATATGGATACTTATTTGGATTTTTTTCTTCTTCTTATACTTTGGCCCCCTAACTTGAAATCTTAGATCCACCCTTGAATCAAACCAATGGGATAAAGAAAAAGAACTTGTGACCAGAAATTGGAATACCAAAATACATAAATATGCATAAAAGTCAATACAAATTTGTCAAAAAGAGAAACAAATGTGATTTGACAATCAAATCAATAATAACAAAAAACACCATTAGCGGGAAAAAAAAGGTTGAAACAATAAAAGAATCCACCAAAAGAGAAACAAATTGGAGAGAGAGAGAGAGAGAGAGAGAGAGAGAGAGAGAGAGAGAGAGAGAGAGAGAGAGAGAGAGAGAGAGTATTGACATTTTTTGTAAAATTTATTGCAAAACTTCCATATTATATATATACTATAGATAGACATGTATAAACATTGTTTTTTGTTTTTGATTGTTCATTGATTTTATCTTTTTAGTTATAAACATCTAAATTAAAGTAGATGAATATGTAAATACAAAATTATATGTAAAGTTAAAACCACCTAAGATAAATGTGTAAAGTCAATCTATTTATATATTTAATATTGTCAACAAAATTTAGAAATAAAAAATAAATTAGAAAATGAAAAATTATATGATTAATGATATGGCAGATGAGGTGGCACAACATGAGTATAGTAACAATAGATACTATGCCCCACTTCACTTTCTATATATATATATATATATAAAGAAGAATTCCTATAATTTTCTGTGGTTTGGTAACAAGAATATAAAGTTGAACTTTCGTGATCAAAATCTATGAATGAACTTGTACAACGTCAGAACTCTGCAAAAGCCTAATAAAATGCATTACCTCAGACTCGTTCCATGTGTTTATAACATGGTAGTGGTCATATTGATTTGCATTCGAGAGAGAGAGAGAGTCAAACCAACGCATTAGAAAAAAAGAAAAGAAAAAAGAAGCACAAATATGTGCAACCGTAAGCCAAAATACTTGCTGAAACCAAAGTCCATTGTTTGGAGTTTGGACAAATATATACCCTGCAAAAGTCTATGTAATAGTAATAGCCAAAGTTGAGAGAAATATCTTTAGGACCTAAAAAATGACTTTAATACACTTGAAACCTATAAATTTACCAAAATACCCTTAGAACCTAGCAAATGACCGAAATGGTTTTAAAACCTAAAAAAATGACCAAAATACTCTTAGAACCTAAAAAATGACTAAAAAACCCTTGAAATTTAGAAAATGACCAAAATATCCCTTAAAACATTTATTTGCAAGACCAAAATGATAATAAAAATTTTATATAACCATTCTACTTGCTTTTCCCCCCTTAAAAGTTTTGGTGGAACTTATAAATTTTCCTTTTGTCATTAAGTTGTTATATTTTGTTTTATACTTGTTTTGGTTTAAATGTCATTTATGCATGCATTGTTTCGATGTGTAAACTAATATATTTAGGTCAATTACATAATTTAGATACATCATATAGCTAAGATTGCATACATCATATGTCTGATTGGTTTTCCATAGTTTATGGTAGCTATGGGGGTAAAAGCTCAAATTGGTATATTGGACCTTGGGCCTTATTCAAGGATATTGATAGGTCCGAGGAGGAATAGATGATTAGGAGAGGCTCAGAGTGTAGAATCACGTAAAGAAAGGATGGAGAGATATAGTTTGAGGAGTTTATACTCCTCGGATACAAAGAATATCAGTTAAGCAAATATTTAGGCAATTTAGGTGACCCTCCAGGAAGACTCAGCGATAAGGATGAACTTCAGGCACATGCAAAGATGATAAAAATACAGAAATATCTAAAAGCAAAGGCTGCTATCACCGCATTAAATGTATTACAACAACTTTTCTGGCCGCATTTATGTGGAGAAGACCTTTGAACAGTGCAGTCTCAACTACCACCATTCATGGAGAGCTAAAGAAGATGCCTGATGGGACATATACTCGAGTTGGGACTTAGATGATGAACAAGTGTACGATCAAGATAGTTTAAAAAGAAACTATATAATATAAAAGACCTCCTAGAAGGAAGAGGATCAGGAGGAAAAGATAGAGAAAGAAAAGGGAAAAAGAATTACTATAACACTAAGGGTTGTATTAGTTCTCAGGAACAATTGTTCAAATAATAATTCATTTCCTCGGACATTTATTTCATCAAGTTTTATCTGTGTTTTTCTACGTTTGTTCATCTTTTAAATCCTTGCTTATAGTTGGTCCATTCGCTAGGAGTCCAGCTCTTTCACCCACTCTCTAAAAATTCATTATATTGGGCTCATATCCCAGATCTTTTGGATTTGGGCTACAAATCGTGACCCTACAGTAGCTTATTGTGTATATATATATATATATATATATATATATATATATATATTTATCAAAAGACATAGTTCTGATAGCTTATATTAAATATGCGACAAAAGTTAAAAGCTAGTTTATTTTCAAAAAAAATCTAAAAGTTAGCTTATTTGTAAAAAAGTTGAGCCAAAAATTTAAAAGTATTTTAAGTTTTTGCCAAATACATATGATCTGACAATCATGTTTGTACTTCAATAGAGTAAATTTCAGCATTTAATTTTGGTTTTGCATCTCGTATAATTCATAAAAAATTAAATTAGTCTTATTCCCCACATGTCACGCTACATGACTGGTAAGGAATAAGACTATATGGTCAAATTAGTCTTTTCCAAGGACTAACATGGACATATACAACAAAGTCGGTTTTTTTTCAAGGGTCAAAACCTTTGAAAAAAAGTATAAAAAGCTCTCAAAAAATATTAGTTTGAGGGTCTAGGTGATCCTTGATGAACTTTGAAACAAATGCCCTCGAAACAAAAATTTCGGTAGCCTATAAGACCCTTGAAATAGAAATTTCGATGGCCTACATAACCCTTAAAACAAATGTTTTATTTTTTGAGGGTCTCCCAACCCCTCAAAATAAGGCTTTTCTCTTAAAAAAAAAAAAAAAACCACCACAACCATGCGCATAAACTTTAAACAACCACATATTACAAAATCTATATTATACTAAAATACAAATATCAAAACTAAATTCAATTATCTTTCCATATCATTAAATCCTTCATCCTTAAAGGAACTTAGTATTTTAACTAGAATTCTCTAGGATAGACAATAAAAGTTGATATCCAGGATAGTTGCTAATGAAGAATATCTCATCTGATTGCCTGAACTTCCTTGGATCATCTCCCTTTGCATTGATTTCAAAGGAATATTGCTGCCAGTAAGGTTTAAAGAAAAACAAACTAATTAAATCAAAAAAAGTTGGCATTTGATAGCAAAACCTAAAAGATAATACATTGTGACAAATTAGAACTAGGAAAAGATAAACACATATAGATCTCATAGCTAGGAACAATTCTAAGGACAAGATCTTTCACTAGGAAACTGGGAGTATTGATAGTTAAAGCGTGAGGTATGAAAAACTAAACTGTTACTCCAGTTTTCAAATGCAAATGTTATATCATGATTGAAAGTAGACAGATATTTTTAAACAATTAAAATGTTAAACACCAGAAAGGAATTTTATTTCTGATCTAAACCACCATAAATTTTAATTGTACCTTCATTCTAGCTTCCTAAAAAATGGGTAGAAAAATAAAATCAGGATCAACTGGAGTTGCAGCATATTGGCGACCATCTGTATGGGCCAAAAAAAAGAAAAGAAAAGGTTTTTTATAGTTTGAATTACTGGAAAGACAAACAAAAAGAATCCAATTCAATTACAGTCATCAGAAGTTTCTGTTGAAGTGGGCCATGTGTGGCTTGAATTACCAAGCCCAATCATTCTTCTAAACCAAATACAAGCAGTATTAGGAAACCCAATTCAACTAGGATTATAATTCCTAGTACAAGCCGACCTACATATATATATATATATATTAGGTTTGTGATACTTGGCAAGCTGTGAAAATTAGAGATAATTCCTAATAACCTAGCAGCCGCATAAGAAGAAAGAATAGTGTTTTCTTGTCTTGTGGGTGAAAGAGAATTAGGGTGTATTGGGAATTGGGTTTCTTGAGAGTGTTATTGTGCACTATTGTATCTCCTTATTTTATAGTGAAATCCCTGCAACTCCGTGGACGTAGGCAAATTGCTGAACCACGTAAATATTGTCTTGTGCGTGTGATTGTTTTCTTTGACGTGTGTTTTCTCTATTTGTTTTGTTTCTCACAGGTTGGAATTTTGGTTAAAATTCCCTAACAACTGGTATCAGAGCCTAGGGTTAGGTTTGAGTGGGAGCAATGGCAGAGGAAGCAGGAAAGGCGTCTGGAATAGAAAAGTTTGATGGCACAGACTTCGCGTATTGGAGGATGCAGATTGAAGATTATCTCTATGGGAGGAAATTGCATCTGCCTCTTTTAGGGACAAAACCTGAGGCTATGAAGGCTGAGGAATGGGCTCTTCTTGACAGACAGGTACTAGGAGTTATCAGGTTAACTCTGTCTAGGTCTGTTGCACACAATGTTGTAAAGGAGAAGACCACAGCAGATCTGATGAAGGCTTTGTCTGGTATGTATGAAAAGCCGTCAGCAAACAATAAGGTGCACTTGATGAAGAAACTGTTCAATCTGAAGATGGCAGAGAATGCATCAGTAGCACAACATCTGAATGAATTTAACACTATCACAAATCAATTGTCGTCTGTAGAAATTGATTTTGATGATGAGATCCGTGCACTGATCGTCTTAGCTTCTTTGCCAAACAGTTGGGAGGCAATGAGGATGGCAGTAAGCAATTCTACAGGAAAGGAAAAACTCAAGTACAATGATATACGAGATTTAATTCTGGCTGAGGAGATTCGTAGAAGAGATGCAGGTGAATCCTCAGGATCTGGTTCTGCCCTAAACCTTGAGACAAGAGGCAGAGGTAATAACAGAAATTCAAATCGGGGCAGATCAAAATCCAGAAATTCTAATCGGAACAGAAGTAAATCTAGATCAGGCCAACAAGTACAATGCTGGAATTGTGGGAAAACAGGTCACTTTAGGAATCAATGCAAAAGTCCTAAGAAGAAGAATGAAGATGACTCTGCTAATGCTGTAACAGAAGAGGTACAGGATGCATTACTTCTTGCAGTAGACAGTCCACTTGATGATTGGGTTTTGGATTCAGGAGCTTCGTTTCATACCACTCCACACCGAGAAATCATACAGAATTATGTTGCAGGTGATTTTGGTAAGGTGTATTTGGCTGATGGTTCAGCCTTGGATGTTGTAGGTATGGGAAACGTCCGGATATTGTTGCCCAATGGATCTGTTTGGTTACTGGAGAAGGTTCGTCATATTCCTGACTTAAGGAGGAATCTGATTTCTGTTGGACAACTTGATGATGAAGGACATGCAATACTATTTGTTGGTGGTACTTGGAAGGTTACAAAGGGAGCTAGGGTATTGGCTCGTGGAAAGAAGACCGGTACTCTGTACATGACCTCAAGTCCAAGAGACACAATTGCAGTTGCTGATGCAAGTACTGATACAAGCCTATGGCACCGCAGACTTGGTCATATGAGTGAGAAAGGGATGAAGATGCTGCTGTCAAAAGGAAAACTACCAGAATTGAAGTCCATTGATTTTGACATGTGTGAAAGTTGCATCTTAGGAAAGCAGAAAAAGGTGAGCTTCTTGAAAACTGGCAGGACACCGAAGGCTGAAAAATTGGAGTTAGTACACACTGATTTGTGGGGGCCTTCTCCGGTTGCATCCCTTGGAGGTTCAAGGTACTACATCACTTTCATTGATGATTCAAGCAGAAAGGTATGGGTTTATTTTCTGAAAAATAAATCAGATGTATTTGAAACCTTTAAGAAGTGGAAGGCCATGGTTGAGACAGAAACAGGTTTGAAAGTAAAATGTTTGAGGTCAGATAATGGAGGAGAGTACATAGATGGAGGGTTCAGTGAGTATTGTGCTGCACAGGGAATTAGGATGGAGAAGACCATTCCTGGGACACCACAGCAGAATGGTGTGGCTGAGCGCATGAACAGAACTCTCAATGAGCGTGCTAGGAGTATGAGGTTGCATGCTGGACTACCAAAAACTTTTTGGGCTGATGCTATTAGCACTGCAGTTTACCTGATAAACCAAGGACCATCAGTTCCTATGGAGTTCAGACTTCCTGAGGAGGTTTGGAGTGGTAAAGAGGTAAAGTTTTCACACTTAAAAGTTTTTGGTTGTGTTTCCTATGTTCATATTGATTCTGATGCTCGTAGTAAACTTGATGCAAAGTCTAAAATATGTTTTTTCATTGGCTATGGTGATGAGAAATTTGGCTATAGGTTTTGGGATGAACAAAACAGGAAAATCATCAGAAGTAGAAATGTGATATTTAATGAACAGGTTATGTACAAGGATAGGTCAACTGTAGTGTCAGATGTTATAGAGATAGATCAAAAGAAATCTGAGTTTGTCAACTTAGATGAATTGACTGAAGGTACTGTCCAGAAAAGGGGTGAAGAAGATAAGGAGAATGTAAATTCACAGGTAGATCTGAGTACACCTGTAGCTGAAGTCCGCAGATCTTCCAGAAACATTAGACCTCCACAGCGTTATTCACCCACTCTAAATTATCTCCTGTTGACTGATGGTGGTGAGCCAGAGTGTTATGATGAAGCCTTGCAAGATGAGAATTCAAGCAAGTGGGAATTAGCCATGAAGGATGAGATGGATTCCTTATTGGGGAATCAAACATGGGAACTGACTGAATTGCCAGTAGGAAAGAAGGCTTTGCACAACAAGTGGGTATACAGAATAAAGAATGAGCATGACGGTAGCAAACGTTACAAGGCCAGATTAGTTGTTAAAGGGTTCCAGCAGAAGGAGGGCATTGACTTCACAGAGATATTTTCTCCAGTTGTGAAGATGTCAACAATTAGACTGGTACTAGGAATGGTGGCTGCAGAAAACTTACATCTTGAGCAGTTAGATGTGAAGACAGCATTCCTTCATGGTGACTTGGAGGAAGACCTTTACATGATTCAGCCAGAAGGGTTCATTGTTCAGGGACAAGAGAATCTAGTCTACAAACTGAGAAAGAGCTTGTATGGCCTAAAACAAGCTCCAAGACAGTGGTACAAGAAATTTGACAGTTTTATGCATAGAATTGGGTTCAAGAGATGTGAAGCTGATCATTGTTGCTATGTTAAGTCTTTTGACAATTCTTACATTATATTACTGTTGTATGTGGATGATATGCTCATTGCAGGGTCTAGCATTGAGGAGATTAATAATCTGAAAAAGCAATTGTCCAAACAGTTTGCAATGAAGGATTTGGGAGCTGCAAAGCAAATTCTTGGCATGAGAATCATTAGAGACAAGGCTAATGGTACATTGAAGCTTTCACAGTCAGAGTATGTGAAGAAAGTCCTTAGCAGATTCAACATGAATGAAGCTAAACCAGTGAGCACACCCTTGGGTAATCATTTCAAACTAAGCAAAGAACAGTCACCGAAGACAGAGGAAGAAAGGGACCATATGAGCAAGGTGCCCTATGCCTCAGCTATTGGCAGCTTGATGTATGCTATGGTGTGTACAAGGCCAGACATTGCACATGCAGTGGGAGTTGTGAGCAGATTCATGAGTAGGCCTGGAAAGCAGCATTGGGAGGCAGTCAAGTGGATTCTGAGATATCTGAAGGGTTCATCAGATACATGTCTTTGCTTCACAGATGCAAGTTTGAAACTGCAGGGTTATGTAGATGCTGATTTTGCTGGTGATATTGATAGTAGAAAGAGTACTACTGGGTTTGTTTTTACTCTGGGTGGTACAGCTATATCATGGGCTTCAAATCTACAGAAGATTGTTACTTTGTCTAGTACAGAAGCTGAGTATGTTGCAACAACTGAAGCTGGAAAGGAGATGATTTGGCTACATGGTTTCTTAGATGAATTGGGTAAGAAGCAGGAGATGGGCATTCTACACAGTGACAGTCAGAGTGCAATCTTTCTTGCCAAAAATTCGACTTTTCATTCTAAGTCGAAACATATACAAACAAAATACCACTTTATCCGTTACCTTGTTGAAGATAAACTGGTAATACTTGAGAAGATTTGTGGATCTAAGAACCCGGCAGACATGTTGACTAAAGGTGTCACTATTGAGAAGTTGAAGCTGTGCGCAGCTTCAATTGGTCTTCTAGCTTGAGGACAGGAGGATGAGTTGCAGGGATGAGGGATTGTGTTATGGAGGATTGTGGTTGATATTTGCAGCTTGTGAGCCCTTAAGGGCTAAGGTGGAGCTAATGGAGGAGTTTGCTCATGTCTCTTGATCAATTCAAGCCAAGGTGGAGATTTGTTGAAGTGGGCCATGTGTGGCTTGAATTACCAAGCCCAATCATTCTTCTAAACCAAATACAAGCAGTATTAGGAAACCCAATTCAACTAGGATTATAATTCCTAGTACAAGCCGACCTACATATATATATATATATTAGGTTTGTGATACTTGGCAAGCTGTGAAAATTAGAGATAATTCCTAATAACCTAGCAGCCGCATAAGAAGAAAGAATAGTGTTTTCTTGTCTTGTGGGTGAAAGAGAATTAGGGTGTATTGGGAATTGGGTTTCTTGAGAGTGTTATTGTGCACTATTGTATCTCCTTATTTTATAGTGAAATCCCTGCAACTCCGTGGACGTAGGCAAATTGCTGAACCACGTAAATATTGTCTTGTGCGTGTGATTGTTTTCTTTGACGTGTGTTTTCTCTATTTGTTTTGTTTCTCACAGGTTGGAATTTTGGTTAAAATTCCCTAACAGTTTCAAGGTGATTAGAAACTAGAATCCAAAACAAAACAAAACTCATAATGCATATCAACAATAGCTAATACAAACAGGGACTAGAATATGTTAAAAATTAGTTAACTTAAAAAAAACTGATAATAAGTGCAGGGAAAGAGAGAAGAGTTAATGAATCTTGTTGCACATACCTGATTTTGGATTATGAAGTGATAGCATTTGTTCAATACCATTCCTGTTTCCCCTGGAACTCAAATTTTACAGCCAAAAAACTCAATTTGATGAATGGAAGTTAAACAGCTTAGCAAATAATATGACCAAAAAAAAAAAAAAAAGTTCATAAATGAAATACTTAGAAATACACAAAAGATGTTATCCTCTCTTCTGATTTGTAAAATTAAGACTTCTCTAAAAGCCAAACATAACAGTAAACACAAATGCAAATCAGTCGGAAGCTACTATCCCCACCCACAGACAGGAGTGAGAGAGAAAGACAGACAGAATCAGACAAAGAAGATATAAACTTGGGAGAAGAAAAAATAAAAACTTTTTAAAGCATTGGTTTAAAGTATCTGTACTTGCTAAAAAATGATGCTATGAAGTATGAACTTATTTATAGTAATTAAAAAAAATAGATAAAAAAATCTATTAGCCTGATGGATGCTATGAAACTGCAATAGTATTTACAATATTCATCATATAAAAGAAAGTTTCCATCCCAGCTTTAATCAAGGTTTGCACAAGCTGTTAGTTCAAATTAAATTCGAAACCTTTGCAATGTTAAAAATGAAATAAAAATATAAAGAAAGCTTTATCTTTTTAATTTACCTGTAGTTCCAGATGAGAAAAGGATGTTTGTAAATGCTTCTACTGGTTGTTCTACAGCAGCAAATTCACACTCTCTGCCCATTTGATATGAGACATGATTGTGGTAAGAATATTACTCAAGTATTTTTTAAAATATACATTAGATGATTTTTTTTTTTACCTAATGAGCGGATAAATATGTCTGTCAAAAAAAAAGATCAAAGATTATCTCAATTTAAAAATATAAAACTCGGGCATAATACTATTATTATCATCACTACAGCTTTGAGCATGTGTTTGTGAGTTTTGGTAGTGGAGAATCTTGCGTTAGTGGTGAGTCTTGCACCGGTGGTATTTGTTGCATGGGTCTAACCGTCCAGGTCTTGGTTTATTTGTGACTAAACTTAGTAACGAGAGTCCAACCACTTTTGTCATTCTTAACAAATCACATCAAATAACCTTTATGTTAAATCATTCAGATTTTTGCCTAGCTTTATATAGGTTGTAGAGCCAAAGCTAGCTTTTAGAGTTTCAAATTGTTATCAACTTACCAATTTTTTATGGGTTTTACAAGATCATGTAGGTGTAGCTTACCATTTATCTATATAATACTAAAAACTAAAACGTAGCAATTAATGTTGTTACGTTCACGTTGAGTCATGTCAACAGCCATATCATTACCATCTTTTTTCTTGAATTTCTTCTATAATTTTAAAATAATTTCCCAAAATTTTAAAATACTAAAAAAATGAAAATAATTCTGTTTTATCTCTACTATAGAGCCCAATGTTTATAGCTTTAATTCCACAATAAAGCTCAAGCCCAAGCCCAAGCCCAAGCCCAAGCCCCAGCTTGTGTCACGGTTTCAAATGCCCTTCTGTGAGTTCTGTCTCCTCACCTTTTGGTTTACTGTGTTTCACGATTCTGTCTCCCCACCTTTTAAATGACAACCCTTCATCAGTGTTAATTTTTCAGCGGTTTCAATTTCTCAATGGCAACCCTTCAGCTTTTGCTAACGCCAGCCTATAACAACAGTCTCTCTGTCTTCCCTCCTTTGTCTCTTCCTCTCCTCACAATATATTAATACTGACAAAAGGTGGATGATTCAATTCAGGTATTTGCACTCTATTCTTGTGACTGACCCTTATAATTATTCAGTGTAAGGATTATATTATTTTGATTTAAATTTTTTTTCTTTTAAAAATTTGTTACTGCCTCTCTCATGCTCTAATACGGATGATTGTTATGTTGATTTTTCTTTGTATTTGATTTTTTTTTTTAAGGATGTTGAATTTTTGATTGCTATGTTTTTTAATTGGAGCTCTACCTCTTTTGTATTGTGGGTCGTATATGGGTCAGTGTGATTCTGATTTCTTCGTGTAGTGCTGTTGTGTGGATACCTCAACAATTTGGTTTGGTTAACATATGGGATAGCTCTTGCTAGGGATACCCCAACTAGGTGTTTTAATTGGAGTTCTAACTCTTTTGTGTTGTGGGTCATATATTGGTTTATGTAGATATTGTTTAAAGAGAGAGGCTAAACAGTTCATATAGACTTATTTCCCATATGATATGAGGGGTTGCCCCAAATTAATAAAACGTGAATCAAAGTGGTCCAAAATTTCCCATATTCGATGTTTTGGTAATGACGCCATTAAAATTCGTCCCCAGTTGCGTAGATTGGTCCAAGACAGATCCCAGCCGTAAGTTTTCTCATATTGAATCGACCAAACAATTATCAATACTAAAGAACCAAAAGAGAATGAAAGGCCAGTCTTCACCATTGTGCTAAGACCGTCTTTATCACTCACTTCTACCACAATTTGACAGCTTCTATGTATCAAGATACAAGTGCAAGTGCAAAACCTTCACTGATTTAAGTTCCTACAATGTTGCAGATATAGTAAATGACGGGTGGTTTAGTTTTAACTACTGTATAGTAAACGATAGGTTGTTTAGTTTTAATTAGTTAGGTAATCTGTTAGTTTTTCTGTTATAGTCCTGCTTCTTGTATAAGAGAAGAATGCTGTAATAGTCAGAAGCTAATGCAAAAATCCATCACTTTTCTCATATCCAAACTCCATTGTTGAGGTCCTCTGCTTCATGTCATTCCAATTTTAACAATGTTCCTTATGTGCTTGGCATATTCTTGGATTGATCTGTCACCACTAAATTTGTATGAACCCACTGTATTCAAGATCATCATTCTTGTCCATCTCTAAGCAAAAGTTTGGTCACATATAGTAGGCACAAATTATTATAAAAAAAATTAGAATGATTAATTAAAAAGCCCTTACAGAAGAAAGGGCATATAAAGCATCAAGTATAGAAATCTTATACAAATCTTTGTTGCATTTATAATATTATCAGGAGCTATGTGGAATAACCAGCATTAATTTTTAGTGAATATTCCACAATTGTATCATATGAAACAAATTTAGTTGAATATGCTTGATGGATGAATCGCTAGAGAATTTGACAAGCATGGAAGCCTGAAAATTCTGGAGATTGAAGCAAATACATATTGAAAAGAGCCCAGTGAAAGTTACATAGACACAATATAGGCATCAGGCATGCAAGCATAAGACGCCTTTGTATCTATTCAGGTTCTCTGTTCTATTTACCAAAGGCCATTTTGTCATTGAACAGAGTATATCCCAAAATCAGAAAAGGAACCTTTTAGGACTAAGGGATAGATTTTGGATTAATGTAAGGAAAAGCAAAAATTACATAAATTCCCAATCTGATAATGTCAGACTGACTCTTCTCTCCCCCTTTCTCTCTTCTTCATGCCTTCAATTTGCTTCTTATTCCAAATCTGAGGAAGAAAAGAAACCAACCAATTTCCTATCTATGTTTGGGAAATAAGCAAATACCCCAAACGTGTTACTTCTCCATTAAATTTAATGGAATCTTTTGATTCGTAGAATATTCTACTGTAAACAGTCTGTAATACTCTCAACTAAAAAATAAAACTGAACCCAACCCAAGAAACAAAACATGACTGGGGTAAATTAAACCCAACATGAAATCAGCCACTTGTGTGAGCAATAATCAGCTACTGCATGACCTAACTGAACCAAATCGTAGACAAATCAAGGGCCTGAGCTATAATCAACCAAGCACTGTAAATATGTGCTGGCTAAATTTGGGTTTTGTGATAAATTTATTAAACTTATTCAACACTCTATTTATGTTTGTCTGCCTCCCTCTCCTTATTGCTCTCACATTGGCTAAGTTTGGGCATTTTGATTTTGTTGAGCAGAAGAGAGGTGATGTAGAAAAGCCAACAGAGACTTTCCTAGAGCAGAAAAACTGCCAGAAGTTAGCGCGCAAGAAATTTAAGAAATAGAAAAGCACTAGTAGAAATCATTGGTGACAACAATGAAATTGAGTGAAATTTGGTGACGTGAAGGGAAACAACGCTGGATAATAAATTGCTGCCATTTACCACGATTGAAGCCACTTTTCGGGCAAATATAGAAAAACTTATACAAATGTCTGTTGCATTTATAATATTATCAGAAGCATTGTGAATAGCCAGCATTAATTTTCAGTGAATATTCCACAATTTTATCATATGAAACAATTTTAGTTCAATATGCTTGATGGATGAGTCACATGAGAATTTGAAAAGCGAGGATGCCCTGAAAATTCTGGAGATGGAAGCAAATACATATCCAAATGAATCCAGTGAAAGTTACATAGACACAAGATATACATACAAGCATAAATGCCTTTGTATGCTATTCAGGTTCTCCGTTTTATTTACCAACTGACATTTTATCATTGAATAGAGCATATCCCAAAATCAGAATAAGAACCTTTCAGGACTAATAGTAATGTAAGCAATATCATCATTGTAAAAATGCACATATTCAGATTCATGTAAGGAAAAGTAAAATAACACAAACTCTAATATTTTTACATGAGTGTATCACACAATGAATAAAAGGAAAAGTAAGCCAGTTGCTATTTAATAAATCAACGACAAGCTTTGTCTGACAATTTTGTAAGCACAAGGAACACCATCTATGATCATGAAATGAGTAACAACACTAGTTTCAATGATTTAACAATGAAAGAAGTTAGGTCATCACAACATTATGCATAAACCTTAGGAAAAGCATCTCAATTTTCTAATAAGCTCACATACATGGATTGATTGATCCCTCGGTATGTTGGGGGGGGGGGGGGGGGGGGGGTGTGGGGGAATCAAAGCTTGGGTCATTATATAGAATAGGAATTCCTATAATTTTGCGTGGTTGGCTAACAAGAATATAAAGTTGAACTTTCGTGATCAAGTTTCTATGAATGAACTTCTACAACATCTGAACTCTGAAAAAGACTGCTAGTATGTTTTAATGGCCTAAATAAAATGCATTACCTCAGATTGATTCCAAGTGTTTTTAACATGGTAGTGGTCATATTCTCTAAAACCATTCTGATTTGCATTCGATGAAGAGAGAGAGAGAGAGAGAGAGAGAAAGAGAGAGAGAGTCAAACCAACACAAAAAAATTTGAAAGCACAAATATGTGCAACCCTATGCCAAAATACTTCCTGAAACTGAAGTTTGTTGTTTGGACAAATATACAGCAACAGATGTACAATTAAATAAACAGGTGAGATCAATTCATTTCAATACAATTAAAATAATGCCGGGATCACCATAACCCATAGTTATCATAAATGTACTGAGCATCAACTTGAGCAATGGTCAGTTTTCTGTAGAACCAGCTTAACAGTTGCATCACCAATTGAGCCATTAACTTTCTTAATACAACAGATATCTATTACTATTACATAAACCATAATTATTAATATAGGTTAAAATTAAAAAGTATAAAAAGATAGCATATCTTACTAAAGCAGCTCTTATGACTTAGAGATACAGCCTCCTCTCATTCAAACTATAGGTTCCAGGTTCAAATCACCATGATAATTGCCGCATGCAATTTGCCCACTTCCAGTAGAGCATACAGAAAGAGGATACCTTTGCTCTATATGGTTTATTCTCTTCCCAACCAAGTTATAATTTTTGAGGTGGTCAATTCAATCCAGTACAACAACAGGTTTATATAGTTGAATAACTGGCTTTTCTCTATATCTGGCTATATAAAAATATCAAACTACAAAAACTAGTCGGTTCATACTTCAGCCGTTCAGCGGGTTCAAATGCCAGCATAGTACATTCCTGATAACTTTGCTTTAAGCTCATCCCAAAATCAATTTCAGGCCTCAAATTTGATAAGAATTCAACTATGCTAAATAAAGCATAGTCAGCTAAAATTTTAGACAAGCAGGTTGTATTCTGGCTCATCGAACTCAAGTTTATCAAGAACATGAACCTTGAGCCAAAGCACCCATACCATCAGTAAATAACCTATTTCAGGATCATGGTTCACTGTAGCTACAACATCAGTACTATTTCGTTTTTTAGTAAAACGAATAGTAGACATATTAACATGACTTTTAGCTTCATCGTTCACGCTATTTCTTTTATACAATGTTTGTACTTCTATTTATTCTTCTAATTTTTACTTCAATTACAACTCAAACATTTTCAATAATAATGAATGTTGTTAGTAGGCATTGCAGCAACAATTCTAATTTTTATGGATTCTTTGATTTTTTGTACATTGAAGGTCAATTGCTTCAACATATTTTATATAATCAATTATAAATGATTTACAAAATTTAAAAATTGCTGAGTTTCATTTTAATAGATCACAAACGATTAAGTGAAAATAAATTATTAAACAATTGTTGCATATATTTTATTTTGTTTTCTTATTAATATTGAAATAGATGTAGTGATAAATTATTGATTGTTCCAAAAGTGTGAGGAAAAAGTTAAGTTTCAAACCGGTTTGGAATCATCTTTCTCCAATCCACTGTGTGGCTATTAAAGAGATAATCCATATATAAATTTAGTCATAGGATTTTTTTAATGAGTCATGTGAGTTGTTTAAATAATAGTAAATAGTCTTGTAATTTGTCACATAGTGAGTAGGAAGAAATAACTCCAATCTAAGAAGAAATTGTGATATATCTTTATTGTGTTATTATTATTATTATTAAGAAAGGAGTGTGTCCAAAGCTTTTTTAAAACAAGACTATTCTTTTGGGGGGTGAATTTAATCATTTGAAAGGCCAAATACGTGAGATTTTTAGGTTTTTTAAATGAGAGATTAAGTGACAGGATTTAGATATATCATCTGCTTTAATATCATCATAAACTCTATTCTTTGTACATGAGTATATCACACAGTGTATAAAAGGAAAAGTACGCTAGTTGCTATCTAATGATTCAACTACAAGCTTTATGCTGACATTTTTTTAAGCACAACGAACACCATTTACGAATAATTCAATTTGAATCTATGAAAATCAGTTAACAAGAACATGAACCTTAAGCTAAAGCAGTGGATGAAGCATGTAGGTTTAATTTCTTCTTGTCTTTCAATCACTCCTATCTCATCTGTAATTTTCCTAGGAAATCATCTAGAGGGGGCCAATTGAATTCAACATATCCTATATTTCCTGAATTTTTTGTACTTTGTCATCTGATGCTGAAACTTTTCACTTCTTTTATTTTCTTGCATTTTCTCAGCTACCACAGAAAGCCTAAAATCACCAAGAGTAGTATTAAATGTGAAACAAAACAATGCCTTATCTAAAATTTTTCCACACTCGACACCATAAGAAACAAAACTTTTGCACTCAAAGAGAAGATGCCGTGGGCTTGGGAAACTAAAATTTTCTCTCCAAATTGCTCAAATGGAAAAAAACTAAAGAGGTAAAGATTAAAACCTACAGAAACCGCTTCTACCACCATCAAGAACCCTTGGAGCAAAATTGAGTCCCCAGGACTCACTTCAGCATTAACATAGTTTAGAACAACAGGTTGAATGGAGCATCCACGTTATATAAGATGTTACTGGAAATAGCAAGCACTATATATATTGTATGCAATGTCTTCCAAAAGAAAACACAAGAGAACTTCACATTTAAACAAATAATTATAATATTTTTTTTGATAAGTAAAAAGAGAGAGAGAACTTCACAATTAAACAAATAATTCTAATCTTTTTTTTGATAAGTAAAAAGAGATTCAAACAAATATTTCTAATCTTGAATTTATTAAAGTTTCAAATGAAGGATGCAAAGAACAATGGGCATTCTCATAACACTACTGCTTCTGGGCAATTAAGAGAGAGATAGAGAGAGTAAAGATGGAAGTATCTTTAGTCAAATACAAGTTGACAAGTTTGAGATGTCCTTGGGAACTTCATTATCTCCTCGTGAATGCGAAGCTTCTCCTTTGAGTCTAGATCACTGTTGAAAGTGATTTTCATTGTCTTTAATACTTTTGATTCCTTCAGGATTTGTTCAACAAGTTCCATGGCATGCCCTGAAAATCCTTTATAATGACAAGTCGTAAGGTGTGATGACAGACATTCAGGAACATCTAATGGCTTCTTCAAGGTAAAGTCAACTGAAAAACTATGAATGCAACACCGGTAATTCAATTCAAAGGCGAGTGTTTGTAGCTTTGGAGCTCGACAAAGCAATAGTTTTACTGCATTCCACGGAGACCACATAGCCCACAAGTCACCATAAAACTTCAAGGAAGACAAATTATGAAACATGGGAACGTCATAATGATTATTAGACAACGAGTGTTCGAGAATGTACTGCAGGACAACACAACAAAAGTCATAACACTCTCACTAATAGAGAGTTAGAGCATGAAAAAAAAAAAAATAACGTGCTCCTTACCTCTGCTGTTCCTATGCACAATTCCATGGATCTAATGTTACAGAGTAGTCTCATGAAGTTTGTCAATTTCCACATCCAGTCTAGATAATAACAACTACGAACATCAAGGACTGATTTAAACAAGTTGGGGAGATTTTCAGAAACAACATCACTGTCCAAATCGCCTTTGAAGTTAAAGTACTCGAGAGCCGGGGTGTTTATGTGGAGTTTGAATGACCAGCGTAAAAAAGAGCAATCCAAAACTAATATTTTCAGCGTAGGTACGAATACAATGATATTGAACTTGTTGTCTGCTTCCTTGTCCAAAAAATCAAAATCAGAATCACTAACTTTGATCCTCAAATCTTGGAGCAGCGGGCAGGCGGCGAGGAGTGTGGAGAGAGAGTTGTGGTTCGCATAGTAAACATGTAAAATTTGTAGAATCTTGAGACTTGGGAACATTGAAGAAGAGGAAGAAGCAGAATCAGGAGGATTGAGAAGAAAGTGGCCCCTCAATTTCAAAACCACTAATGTTGTACAAAAGAAGACACTAGCGGGCAACTCCTTAGTTTGATTATCAAGGTCGAGAACAAGGTCGAGCTCTTGCACGCCACGCAGGATGGCGGCTTGGACACATTTGTCAACGAAGGATCGACGAGGACAATCGATGCGCAGCTTGCAAAGTGTGGAGGAGTTTCTGGACAATAAAATATCATCCAAGGTCGAAGTTCTGATACTATAAAGTGTGGGCTTGTCCAAGTGAAGAACAGGGACGAGAGTCCAGAGAGCCCTCCACCTGCTCGACAAAATGCTTGTGAGAATGGCCTGTTTGGTTGGGAGAAAATAGAGGATATGGGCGAGCATACAGTCTGGTAGACTGCTGATAAGGTCAGAGTGCTCTTCCTCTTCCGTTTTTCTCCTCTGCTTCTTCATGCTTTCAATCTCTCTGATTTTCAGCGTGTGCGTTTCGCCTTTCTCTCCTCTGCTTCTTCATATGCTTTCTAGTTTCTACGGTTTTAGGTTTGTTTTATTTTGTGTAAAAAAAAAAAAAATTTAAATGTAGTTTTATTTTTTTAAATATGTGTGTGTATATATATATATATATATATTGAATTCCAATTAATATGGACTTCTTTATATATTAGTATACCATTCAAAGAAAAATATTCCTTTTCTAAATTGATTTTGTACGATATTAGTTTCTGTTTTGAATTGGTTTTCTTTTTCTAATAATCAATTTTGTATATTGATGCTCTAAGGATATGTTTTGCAATTTTATTAGGCTATAGAGATGGAAAATTCCAAGGAAAATTTAGAAAATAATATATTTTCAATATTAATTTTCTAAATTGATGCTATTCTAAAGTTTTTTTAAGAATCTAATTTTTTTTTTGAATAATGTTAGAGATACAAATTATTTTACAAAATTTTTTTACAAATTGTTGATGATGTGAGTGATTATTGGTAAATAAAAAAGTAATGTTAATGGTGGGTCTATATAAAAACTAGTAAGAAGTTGGTAACAACATCAATTTGTAACAACATCAGTTTGTAAAAATATTGCATAACAGTTTGTATACATAACATTACTTATATTTTTTAAAATTTTATTTTCAAAACACAGTTTAAGAAAAATTCTAGATTCCTATCCATGTTATCTCCATCTTGAAAATGTTACGGGAAAAATCTTTAGTATTGAGGTTGAGGGAAGATGGGAACAAATTTTGGTTGTTTTGCTCGGCCCCCTCCAAATATATTTACTAAAATGTCATTGTTATCAATGTAACATTAGGAGATTTGTATATTTGCTTCATTTTAATTGAATTTTTAATATTTTGAGACTTTATTTTATTGTTTTAGTTAAACAATTTGCTTGAAACTCTTTGTTTATATTAGTGTTAAATTTTTGGCTTGTATTTTAAGTAATATTGCTTTGGTAAAGACTTTGAAACTTTATATTATTGTCTTGTAAAAAAAAAGTGTAAATTTTTATTGGGATTGTGTAAATATTTCTTTCCAAAAAAAGAGAGAGAAAGTTTAAAATAATTATGATTTTTTAAAAGATTGGATTTTGATCTTATTCCCTTGTATGATTAATATAGAATCGTTACTTTAATAAAACAAAAGCAATACAATTAAAGACACTTTAACAAAAGCCACTTTAATAAAACAAAAGCAATACACAGCCACTTTAACAAACAACTTTATCCCACTATGATAATTTTCCATCATCTTCCGACTAAAGTAGAGGGTGACTCTAGTGATATCCCCTTGTCCTGCAGTGCAATGACCTGAAAAGCAAGTCCACACCATTGCTTCCCAGCTCATCTATTTCACTTATAATGCTACATTATTACCTTCACTCTCTTTTACTTTTCGTTGTTTCTTCCAAAAGATTAGCATTTAGCAAGAAGGGTTGCTTTGTGTTATCTTCTCCATGATTTGTTTTTATTTACTTGTATGTTACTAATAAGAGCAGAATGAAAACAGCCAATCAGTCTGTGTATTTAAACTTCTCCTCGGATATCTACAGAGTTGTTTCTAATTTGTAGAGTTGGCTTTCTTTTGAAGATAGGAGGACCGGTAAGATCTTTCATGTGATTGTGCGTATGAAATTATTTATTTATTTTTTTGTTTATAGATATTTATAGGATTAGATGACTGTACATGTTTTTATTTATTTAAAAGATTATATTGTAATTTTTTTAGGAGGAACTCTAATATATTCTTTTTTTATTTTAGCTATCTTTTCCACTAAAATTTTCATTCGGGTAAAAGAAAACGTGGCTTTTCTTTTATATACAGGGTAATTACTTGATTCTTTAACCTGCTTATAGTTTAAAATAACATAAAATCGAAGGACAGAAAAATTGTACTTTTAGGGTTAAACATTTTGTAAAGAAGGAATTCATTTTTTTTTCTTCGTTTCCATTTTTTTTAGGTGGAGAAGAACCATTTCATAAGGAAGATTTATTTTTTTATGAATCTATAGGAATATGTGATATTAAGACATTAAAATTTACTCATTATTCGTTACTTGAGGAAGATTCAATGTGATAGTACCTTGTACATCTTTAGATTTATGAAAATTTTAATCTTTTATTGTAAAATGAATCATTTCCATTCGAAAGCAAACTGAGAGAACCATTCCTTGTATTGGTACTTTTCTCACTTTTTCATCATAAGATATTGTTTGTTCGATCAACTTCTCATTGGGCTTAGAAAGAAACCGATGAGCTTGTCTGTTTTAATCTCGTTGCTATATGTCCACTTTCAGGTTCTACTAAGAAAAATCTGATGAAGGTCGTGACTGAGAAATATCAAACCTAGTTTACCCAGTTGGACAATTTGGAAATTGAATTTAGATTTACCCAGTCGCAAAACAGACCCAAATATGAACACAAAGACATAAGAAAAGGTTATCACTTTTCTTTTCCAAAGCTTTTGTCGAATGACACGGTTTTGCATTGCTTAGATTCCTACCTATTACTAGTATTTAGTTTTTGTAACATTTAATGCTTGTGCTTTATATGTTTTTGATTCTTTGACTACGAATTTCCATGTTCTCACGAAACAAACATATACATTTGGCAGGAAGGTTTGCGGCCTCTTTATTATCTCCTCTGCTTCAGTTAGTGCGTTTCTACATTATTGAATCAGAGTCCATCAAGAAGTGTACACTTTCCAGGGTATATACTTTTTTGTTGTTAATTTTTTGCATGCAATAAGATCTTTGATTCTCCTGTTAAACACTTAAACCTAACTAAGTTGATATTTATGCATGGAAAAACAAACTTGTTCATCTCTTGGTTTGTGTTACTTTCTTCTATATAGTTTTGCATTATATTTTCTTGTGTGCTATAAATCTTTGATTATCATATGTTTGAGATTATATTTTTTCATTCCCTTTTGTGCTTATTAAGACATACTTGTATTGTCTGTGTATACTATTATTATTACTAGTCGCAAGCCCGTGCATTGAATGTGATAATTTTTTTTATGGTGATCTCATTAATTTTTTATTATTGTTTACAATTTAGTCTAATTTAATAAAAAGTAATGTATTCATAATCATGTATTCATTTATTACAGGAACAATAAAAAATGTAATATATATATATATACCTGTGGATTTGGACTTTCCTTTCTTATAGAAATCATCAGTTTTGAACTTCTGTTTTCTATAATACTTAGTTGCTGTCCTTTTCCTATGGGGTCTATTAGAGGAATCTCTCTCTCTAAATTTGGATTTTCTCTTGGGGATGACAGAGGGTAAGCCATATTGTGTACAAAAGTTTCCTACTTCGTACTTAGCTTTGCTCTTACTGCTTTGGATTTTCAAATCCGTGCACATCTTAATCCCTTCACCTCGGATCGTGCTAGAGATATCACCATAGGTTAGGTCATCATAGTCTATGACGCCTAAGGGGGTACTAAGGGCTTCTTTGACCTTTTCACTAAATAATCTGGGTAATCCATTGATGAACTTCTCCTTCCAAAAAGGAGAGTTACAATCACTCCTATGCATGACTCTGGTGGTAAAGACATCTTCATACCATCTGTACTCACCAAGGTTCTTACACCTAAGGTTACTCAACTGGTCATAAATCCTAGATGTAATGTTGCTAGGTTTTCCTACGAAGTGTTTCATAACTGTGTAGATTAGGGTATTGACTCCGTTAGTGACACCTTTTCCTATGCGTTCGTCAAAGATGGGGGTTCCTTCCTCATCCTTTTGAACTGCATGTTTGATATCTTCCTTAGATTCTTCTGTTAGGCAGTTGTTCCACCATTGCAGAAGTTTACCTATGAATCCTAGGGACATGAGTTCTATGACCTCTGTATGGGAGTGGCCTTCATTTAGATAATTGTTTGCTACCATGGTCATATGATGGATTTTGTTAAGGATTTCTTGCTTTGCTAAACCATCTATGTTCCACTCATAGAGTTTACTAGAGGTTACAGAGAATTGGTGGCTATTCCTTTCCTCGAACTGGAGGTCAGGGGGTGTTGGTCTGGGGTACCAATTCTTGGTTAAGGTAGTCGGTGTTGGTTGGTAAAGCCTTTTTACCTCTAAACCTCGAAACTGGTTTTCTAGCTTTTCTATCTCCTTATCACTATCTGAGGAGGCTGTACTAGAACTGCTAGAGGCTGTGTGGACATCCAAGACAACAAGTCTACTAGACTTTGTGGTTTTGGGTGAAGAGATGACTGGTTTCTTCTTCACTAAACTTCTAGAGGCCTTGCGGGCATCTAAGGTAACAAGTCTGCTAGATGAAGTGGTATCTGGTGAAGGGGTGACTGGTTCCTTTTTCACAAGTTCTTCCATCTTTTACAAACAAATTTCTAAGGCTGTTTGGTCCTTAGACTTTAGGCTGGCTTGCCTAGTGGTAGGAAGCTTGACTAAAGGCTTCTCTAGGGCTGGGCTGGGTAGCTAGGGTTTCCTGGCTGAAGGATAACCTTTTTCTCAACCTTTTCTTCCATCCTGTCAAGCTATTTTCCTATGACATGGAGACATTGGTTGGTGTAGTTATTTTGTGCAATGACTTTGCTAAATACAACTTCCTCATTGGTAGGATGTTGGAAAGGTGAAGAAACTACATCAGATTTCTTATGTTTGAAGGTTATCTTATCCAAGGGAGGGTGACCGGACCGAACTACTTCCTTGGTATCTTCCTTCGTCTAATTTGTTTTGGTGACAACACAAGACTTTTTGCGCCATTCAAAATGGTTTTCAAAGTATTCAAAGAAATGAACATTGCTGGATGTCTCTTTCATGAATTCTGTCCATTTTGCCAAAACTTCTTTTTTCTGATCATGGGTATGGTTGGCTTTATAGGCTTCTCTCTTGACTCTATTTTTCTCTAGGTCAAATTCTTTGCCTAAGGCTACCATATCAGGGGTGAACTCTTTCTTGATGGTCATGAGTCCTTTGTAAGGATCAACTGGTGACACATCTTCAGGTTCTTCTGGGGCTTCTAAATCCGAATGGGATGGAGAAGGGGTTTTTGTTGTTGTCCTCTTGATTAACAACTGACTCTTGTCTGGTTGTGTAGCAAGGGGTACTAACCTGGGATTTGGTTTGGACACCTTGGAGTTCTAGACCTAAATCTCTCCTGGATCTGGGGAAAGGTACACGAGGTCTGGAAGAGCTACACTGGGATGCAGGTCTATCTTTAAGAGGGATAGGTGACTGCTTACTGGGTTGGGTTAGATCTAATGGAGATCTAAACCTGGGATCATCAAGGGATGGGGGAAATTGAAACCTAGACTGGTCAAAGCTAAGTCTAACCGTTCCATTGAATAGCTGCTAGACAAAATCTAAGTCTGGATTCTGGGATGGATCCTGGATCTGGAGAGGGTAATTCTCATTCTCTAGAGTCCAATTTTCTGGAAAGGTAACCTCTGACCATTGTAGGGTTTTGGGTACTTGGATGTTGGATCTAGGATTTGTGGTTTGAATGAGAGTTGTTTCTCTCGGTCTCCTCTTGTCAAGGGCTTGGGCATTGAGGTTTGTCCTTAAGCACTTATAATAAATCCTGTATATCAAGGCAATTTGGCTGGCTCCTTGCACCACAGTCACTATTCCATGAACAGTACCCGCACCTAGCAGATTCCAGACAGAACACTATTCATCCCACAGTACCAATCACTGTGCAATGAATAGTGTTCTGTCTGGAATCTGCTAGGTGCGGGTACTGTTCATGGAATAGTGACTATGAATAGTAACCGGAGCCAATCTTGATTCTAAAAGATTAATCACTGTCTAAATTGCAGCCATCATAGGGATCCTGGGAATCTTGGAATAATTGGGTTATTCAGACAGTAACCAACTGAGGCTTTAGAAGAGGTAGGAGAGTTCTTTTCTGCTGACTCTAATTGTTTTGATTGTAAGATCAATTGCTGGCCAAGGTCTCTAAGTTCTTTGCTAGATTTCCCGGCAATCTGGATGGAATCTAGGGAAGACCGTGACCTTGTTTTATGAGCAATGGTTGTCTTGTGAGAAAAGGATTTCTGGATAGGAGGGGGAAAATCCTTGTGGATTTGATCAATGATATGGTTGATGCTGAGACTGTCCCACCATTTTACCAAAAATTCTCTGTCCAACAGGTTATTGTTGATAGTGTACTTCCATATACTAATCCAGTGAATCCTGTACATGACTGTTGTTGACACCCTATTTTGCAACCCGCATTTAATCTCACATGGAGGGTAAAAGGGTAATTTCACCTTGGAAATATACATTTTGATTCTGGTCATTAGATATCATTTCACCAAAATGATCTTGATATTGTAACGATCAAATTAACTGGTCATGAGCCCTAATCGGACCACCACATTGAAAGTTATCATCAAATGAAGTTTTAATGGTTGAGATGCACCATCACAAATTGAGTCCGACTATATGTGATTATGAGCAATTGATTTCAATTGGTTATAAGTATAATCAATTTGAGATCGATGATGTTTCATAATTTGATTGGTTAGGACTACATTTTATGGTGATGTTGCATACACCTAATTAATTAGATAGTTAAACATTAATTATTCAATGAGTAATTTGTGCAATTATCTTTTAATTAGAGTAAATTTAGAACCAATTAAGTCTGAAATGGGAGTGATTGGAGCCATTTAATGTTAATTGGGAGCTAATTTGGGACCTATTAATGTTAATTGTGCTGAAACCATTTTCTAACAAATGACATCTGCTTACCATTTCATCAATATATCTCAAAATATTTTGAATCTATGAATGAGGTTAATTTTCCCAAAAACTAGACATCCGGTGCTTCAATTTGAGCACAAGAATGAGACAATTCCGATCAGAATTGAGTCAGATATGATTTTTCGAAATTAGCTCTATAAGCTGTTACAGCAGTTGCGGGAAAACCGAACTTGGCTTGCTCTTCACTCCCACCAATCTTTCCATTTAATGCACAAGATTTCCCCCAAGGCTAAAATGAGGACTAGGTTCATGATTCTTTGTCAACCCTCATTAAATGACATTCCATTCATATTTTCTCCACCATTACTATATAAACCCCCCCTCTCCTTCATTCCAAGACACAAAACCCCCCTCTCTTCTCTTCTCTTGAGTTTTAGTGAAGTTGAGTAGTCTTGTCATATCTTGGTCTTCTTGAGACTCAAGGTATTGAGTGAGACTCACTCTCCCTCTCCTAACTCTTATTCTCCTCCACCTTTAGGACCTCCATCAAGAGTCCCTTCCTTCACCATATGGATCTTGCATGAAGGTATAATCCATTTCCCTAACTGTTTGTTTATGTTGACATGATGAGAATCTAAAATTAAAGCATGATAGTTTCATTGAATATGTTTGAATGTTCTTAATTTCTCTTATGTGTTCTTCACATGTTATTAGTTATTTATCACATGTTCATGTATATCACTAGATTTAATCTTAAATCCACATAAAAAATATGAAAAACATGTTCATTTAATAATTTTTTTAAATCCTTGAATCTAGGTTATCACCATCCACACATATTCACTATAATTTATTTTTCAATCCAAATGCAATGCTTAATAAATTGAATTAGGGTTTATCATATGCACACACTTTAAATTCAACATGCAAATTGATTGATAACATATTGGATGATGTGATATGAATGTTGGCCAGCATAGTCTAGAAGACCGGTTTCATCGGGCAAGGTGGGTGCCTAACACCTTCCTATCTTGTAACATAGCCTCCGAACTTAGATCAAGGGTTAGTAGATCAAATGCTTATCCATGTAGTTTTCGATATTTAGATTGTAACTAGGAAACAAAGCCATGTACTTTATCTTAGATTGTATATAGGACCAAAACCATGTAATTTTCCTATGATCAATGTAAATTCAATTTCAAATTAATAAAATGAGGAATTTTTTAATTATGGTTTTCTTATTTTTCCAATAATTAAATAAGTGGCGACTCCATCGTAAAACCCCTAATCTAAGGGGGAAAATATAATCAGTCGAACCTCCATTTTGAGAGGCAATAACACGACTCCACCCATTCACGTGGGTTTGGCTTAACATTCATAAGACGGGCCGGGAGATCCTTAATATGAACTAAGTGGGGTTCAATGTAGGATATGTGCTGGACAAATGGTTTCTTGACATAAGGGGACCTTTCTTTACCAGAAGAAAAAGAAGAAGGCTTTTGGATTTGGATAGGGCCAAAAGGATCTTCTACAGTGTATGGGGTGATTTGCCTAGGTGCAAAGGCAACTAAGGCTAAACTATAACTGGGTTGACCAAGGGATGGTCTCTGGTAGTTGGGCCTCGGGATAGTGGATACCACATATCTGTTGGTAATGGTAGAAGGGGGAAGAGGGACTATTTGGCCAGTAGGGTACTTTGCCTGACTGGTATTTCCTGGTGTTGGAGGAGACTGTTTAGGGAGTCTGGGGGGTTGGGGATGTTGTATCTTTTTCCCCGACATTGTGGTGTGGACTCTGCAAAAATTCACGGGTTAGAAAGTCAAGGATACTATTTTGAGTTCCTTCAATGAATTCTACATCAAAGTCAAAAACTGAAAGGATGGCTTGCCATCGTGCAAATATTTGTTTTGATGCAATGTTTTGAACATCTTTTTCTAAAACATGTTTTGTAGATTTACAATCGATCCTTACTAAAAACTTTTGATTCAGAAGATCACTTTGAAATTTTGAAATGCATAGTACTATAGATAGTATTTCATTTTTAATAGTACTATAATTTAACTGAGTGGAAGTCCAAATTCCTGAATGAAAACAAACTATCTGTTCTGGAGAATTGGGACTAACACGCTGAGGAAGAATGCCACCATAACCTATGTTAGAGGCATCTGTCTGGACAATCTTGAAGCAATTTACTGAGGGAATTCCTAAACATGGGAGTGTCTTGACATATTTTTTGATTTCTTGGACGATTGAAGTATGGGCAGGAGTCCAAGGCGATGGATTGGTTCGAAGTCTATCAAAAAGGGGTTTGCATTGCTGCCTGAGATTTTGATAGAAATCAGAAATGTAATTAAGGGATCCTAGAAATCTCTGAAGCTGTGTTTTATCTAGGATTTGATCTGGAAACTTTTCAGCAAACTGGATTGATTTGTCTATGGGTTTGATGACACCATGGTAGATATCAAAGCCTAAGAATCTGACCTTGGTTTGGAAAAGTTTGATTTTGGGAGCTGAAACAACAAGACCATTGAGCTTGACCGTATGGAGGAAAGCTCGGAGGTGTTTTTTATGTTGGTCCAAAGACTTCGAAAAAATGAGTACATCATCGATGTAGACAATAGCATAGGAGGAGAATGGATTGAAGATCTCATTCATGATATTTTGGAATTCAGAAGGTGCATTTTTGAGACCAAAGGGCATTACATTCCATTCATAATGGCCAAAGGGTGTGGTAAAGGCTGTTTTGTACCTATCAGACTCTCTGATTTGTATCTGCCAAAAACCACTCTTCATGTCAAACTTACTGAAAACCACAGCTTTATCAAGCCTATTTAATAAGTCTTTCTTGTTTGGGATTGGGTACCGTACCCATTCTAAGACTTTGTTCAAGGGCTTGTAGTTGATGACTAACCTAGGGACACCTCTCTCAATCTCAGCGTTTTGAAGCATGTATTGTCCTGGCACACATAGGCGTTCGGAATTTTGAATTCAATTTGCATTCTTCCACCACTTGCGGATGTTAATCGTTCCCTAGTCTTTTTAAAATACTTGGAGGGAATGATTCCTTCTTGTATGCAGTTGAGATCAGCACCTAAGTCTCTTAAGGCTATGACCTCAAATTCAAAATCTTTGTCAATGACAATCCTGACTTTGGAGTGCCATTTTTGGAAGTTAATCCTATTGATGGTTTCCAGGAATTTCCTTTCTTGAACCATGTCTTTAATAGGATTATATGTTTCTCCATCAGAAGGGTTCTGTGATGAGGTTCCTTGCTCATTGTCTTGATGAAGAGTATTTTCTAAATGTTTTAACCTCTGGTTATGGTTAGCCTTAAGACTGGCTAGGCTTTCTCTAAGGGATTGAACTTCAGATTTGGTATCCTTAATTTCTTTCTGAAGGTCATTGACAGTTACTTTCTTCTTAGGTTTAGTACTCAAGATCTTAGGGTTAACTTCAGGTTTCTGAACCTCTGGTTTAGGAGTATTGGCTGAGTCCTCATGGGGATCTTGGCAGACTATGGTGTTAGTACTGTTCAGAGGTTACCTCTTAAAGATAGACTTGCATCCCAGTATAGCTCTTCCAGACCTCGTGTACCTTTCCCCAGATCCAGGAGAGATTTAGGTCTAGAACTCCAAGGTGTCCAAACCAAATCCCAGGTTAGTACCCCTTGCTACACAGCCAGACAAGAGTCAACTGTTGATCAAGAGGACAACAACAGCTAAAAAACCCCTTCTCCGTCCCATTCGGATTTAGAAGCCCTAGAAGAACCTGAAGATGTGTCACCAGTTGATCCTTACAAAGGACTCATGACCATCAAGAAAGAGTTCACCCCTGATATGGTAGCCTTAGGCAAAGAATTTGACCTAGAGAAAAATAAAGTCAAGAGAGAAGCCTATAGAGCCAACTATACCTGTGAACAGAAGAAAGAAGTTTTGGCAAAATGGACAGAATTCATGAAAGAGACATCCAGCAATGTTCCTTTCTTTGAATACTTTGAGAACTATTTTGAATGGCACAAAAACTCTTGTGTTGTTACCAAAACAAATTGGACGAAGGAAGATACTAAGGAAGTGGTTCGGTCTAGTCACCCTCCCTTGGACAAGATAACCTTCAAACATAAGAAAGCTGATGTAGTTGCGTCACCTTTCCAACACCCTACCAGTGAGGAAGTTGTAGTTAGCAAAGTCATTGCACAGAATAACTACACCAACCAATGTCTTCATGTCAGAGGAAAACAGCTTGACAGGATGGAAGAAAAGGTTGATAAAAAGGTTATCCTTCAGCCAGGAAACCCTAGCAAACCTAGCCCAGCCCTAGAGAAGCCTTTAGTCAAGCTTCTTACCACTAGGCAAGCCAGCCTTAAGTCTATGGACCAAACAACCTTAGAAATTTGTTTGCAAAAAATGGAAGAACTCGTGAAGAAGGAACCAGTCACTCCTTCACCAGATACCATTTCATCTAGCAGACTTGTTACCTTAGATGCCCGTAAGGCCTCTAGAAGTTTAGTGAAGAAGAAACTAGTCATCTCTTCACCCAAAACCACAAAGTCTAGTAGACTTGTTGTCTTGGATATCCACACAGCCTCTAGCAGTTCTAGTAGAACCTCCTCAGACAGTGACAAGGAGATAGAAAAGCTAGAAAACCAGTTTCAAAATTCACAGTCCTTGGCTACCCCTCCCAAAAAGATATGGGTATCCAAATTTAGGGGAAAAGAATCCTCTGAAACATTCCATAGGAAAAGAATAGCAGCCAAGTATTATAGAAAGCAAAAGTTCAAATTCGATGATTTCTATAAGAAAGGAAAGTCCAAATCCACATGCAAACCAGTATCCAAAGCATCAGGAAAATGCTTCAAATGTGGAAAAAGAGGCCATCTTCGAACCAAATGTGAAAGCAAGGCAAGAATCCTTACTAACACCATAGTATGCCAAGATCCCTATGAGGACTCAGCCAGTACTCCTAAACCAAAGGTTCAGAAACCTGAAGTTAACCCTAAGATCTTGAGTACTAAACCTAAGAAGAAAGTAACTGTCAATGACCTTCAGAAAGAAATTAAGGATACCAAATTTGAAGTTCAATCCCTTAGAGAAAGCCTAGCCAGTCTTAAGGCTAACCATAACCAGAGGTTAGAACATTTAGAAAATACTCTTCATCAAGACAATGAGCAAGGAACCTCATCACAGAACCCTTCTGATGGAGAAACAGATAATCCTATTAAAGACATGGTTCAAGAAAGGAAATTCCTGGAAACCATCAATAGGATTAACTTCCAAAAATGGCACTCCAAAGTCAGGATTGTCATTGACAAAGATTTTGAATTTGAGGTCATAGCCTTAATAGACTCAGGTGCTGATCTCAACTGCATACAAGAAGGAATCATTCCCTCTAAGTATTTTAAAAAGACTAGGGAACGATTAACATCCGCAAGTGGTGGAAGAATGAAGATTGAATTCAAAATTCCGAACGCCCATGTGTGCCAGGACAATACATGATTCAAAACTACATTTGTCCTTGTTAAGAATATGACAGATAGGATCATCTTAGGAAACCCGTTCATGTGTCTGTTGTATCATTTCATCACAGATAATGAAGGTATCACTACCCATCCCTTTGGCCAACCAGTTAAGTTTAAGTTTCTTAGGAAGCCAGAACCTAGAGAAATCAGTACCCTCCAGGATATCTCTGTCTCCAAGACCCTTAACCTTATTAAGGCCAAAACCCAGCACCTTGTGTACCTCAAGGATGATTTAAGATACACGCAAGCTGAGGAACAACTAGCCTGTAAAAACATCCAAGCCGAGATCAGAAAGTTTGAAGAAAAACTCAAGCAGGAAGTCTGCTCTGATCTACCTACAGCCTTTTGGCATAGAAAGAGACACGAGGTAGCTCTCCCATATGTCAAAGACTTCAATGAAAAGGACATCCCAACCAAAGCTCGACCTATCCAAATGAACCAAGAACTCATGGATTTATGTAAAGCTGAAATTGAGGATCTCCTTAAGAAAGGAATCATTAGAAAATCCAAGTCACCATGGTCTTGTCCAGCCTTTTATGTCCAGAAAAGCGCTGAGATTGAGAGAGGTGTCCCTAGGTTAGTCATCAACTACAAGCCCTTGAACAAAGTCTTAGAATGGGTACGGTACCCAATCCCAAACAAGAAAGACTAAGTAAATAGGCTTGATAAAGCTGTGGTTTGAATGAGAGTTGTTTCTCTTGGTCTCCTCTTGTCAAGGGCTTGGGCATTGAGGTTTGTCCTTAAGCACTTATAATAAATCCTGTATATCAAGGCAATCTGGCTGGCTCCCTGCACCATGAGGGTACCATGGGTCTTGATATTCAAGGTAAGGGCTTTCGTGACATGGGGGTCATGGAGATGAATTGTAAAATTGAGGAAACAGTTAAAATGAATTGGTCTTCCTCTAAGACTAGTTTCTATGGTGCCTAGAAGACTGTCATTAAACCTTATATGACGAGTGTCTCTAAGGGCCATAAGGATTGAACTGTTCAAACCTTCTCTGATAAGGGGTTTAATTCCAACTTGGACTAAACCTATGTGAAAAAAGTTGTGTCCTTGCTTCTTGTGCGCTCTAATGGTTGCAGGAGAAAGCAAGTAACATGTCTCAAATTCTTTGTTAATTCCATAGACCTGTTCTATGGTTTTAACATTGTAATATGTCTTAAAGATCTTTTTGTTGATCCATGAAGACTTTTAGATTTCACTAGTGGGCATTTTGGGGATGTTCCAATCTCCTAGTTTTAGATCTACATCTGATAGCTGGTAATCTTCTGAATTGATGACTCCATCTTCTTGAGGTATCTCTGGTATGAATGGGGGGAATGGATGATCTAGAACTGGCAGAAGAGTTACTCCTAGACAACCACCTATTCATCATTCTGTGACAAAAGCTTAAGAGAATACAATCACAACCTAATCACCTTTATCCTCAAATTCCAGGATCTAACCCTAGATCTGAAACAGGGTATACACACGAGACTTCAAAAACCTCACTGTACTAACTACACACCTCTCACAACTTCTACGTCCTCTTTCGCCTAAACGCCTTCCCTCGGCTAAACAGCAACACGGCTATGGGACACCTGAAGACTTACAGGGTTGTAAATGGCACATATTTGGATTTACTTTTTGTCTCAACTGTATACATCTGCAACAAACTTTTGGGCTAAAACACAGAAACAAGAAAAAGCAGGTAATTGGGAAATGAAAGATTAACTTGAACAGTTAACACAGAAAGAAAAATAGTAGGTTAGGAAGGAGGCTCAGCCTACCAAATGATAGATCATAAAGAAGAGATAATAAATGTAGAAGACGATGAATGGTAATGGAAGAGCTATCAGAAAATAGATGTAAAATAAAATAAAACTTGTAGGAGATAACATGCTCAAAATAATGATAATGCTCGAAAATAAATGATAACAATGGCGGTAGAACCTGCCAACTTGATTGAAAATTAAAACAGTAACTTACAACTGACCGGCCAACTTAGCTCTAATACCAAAAAGGGGACATAAGTTACAAACAATGCGGAAATGTACAAAAGAAAGGGCCGACTGAGGCCATCTGTTTACAAGGAAAATTAAAGTAAACAAAAGTTGCCATCAGATTACAAGATTAAGGGTTGTAAAGGAGAGGGCTTTGAGGTAGTTTGCAATTTCTGCCTAAACTATGCCTTACACTGAAGGGAAGTTTGTTTTTGCTAAACTAGGCCTGCTGAAGAATGAGATTGAGGGTTCCTTTTATAGACTAGAGGAAGCCTTGGATTCTTCAGGAGAATGCTAGAATCAAGGAGGGTGAAATGCTTTTACCACGGGTGAATTTCTTTTCAGCCAAAAGTAAACAGTAAACTGAATGATTCTGCTAGGGCACTGTTTGATGAACGGTAACGGTCACTGTTCATGAATAGTGATTTGTCCCCCTGCTTTTCTGGAGAACTGTTCATTGCACAGTGATTGGTACTATGGGATGAATAGTGTTCTGTTTGGAATTTGCTGGGTGCGGGTACTGTTCATGGAATAGTGACTATGAATAGTAACCGGAGCCAATCTTGATTCTGAAAGATTAATCATTGTCTAAATTGCAGCCATCATAGGGATCCTGAGAATCCTGGAATAATGGGTTATTCGGACAGTAACCAATTGAGGCTTTAGAAGAGGCAGGAGAGTTCTTTTCTGCTGACTCTAATTGTTCTGATTGTAAGATCAATTGCTGGCCAAGGTCTCTAAGTTCTTTGCTAGATTTCCCGACAATCTGGACGGAATCTAGGGAAGACTGTGACCTTGTTCTGTGAGCAATGGCTGTCTTGTGAGAAATGGCTTTTTGGATAGGAGGGGGAAAATCCTTGTGGATTTGATCAATGATATGGTTGATCCTGAGACTATCCCACCATTTTACCAAAAATTCTCTATCTAACAGGTTAGTGTTGATAGTGTACTTGCACATACTAATCCAATGAATCCTGTACATGACTGTCATGTGAAGAATGGCTGGAAATTAGGATTCATGGCCAGAGGCATTGTGCCTTGAATTGAAATACCTGAGGGCATCTTGGAGGGGTTCTGGGAAAATCTACGGTATTGGGCCGAACATTTCCCACCACTTGAGGAACCAAGACAGTATCGTGCTGAAGAACTTCTTGTGAAACATCAAGAATCATGAATGATCATAATTCTTATTTTGGAAAAATAGAACTTCCTCAAAGGCGTCCATATAGTCATAATAACTATAATAGAGTTTTAAGCCTTTATAATCTGTGAGTTGCTTGAGAGTTGAGGGATGTCCCCAGTCTTGGTAGCCAGTAAAACTTGTGATGATAAACTTATGATAGAGGACAACTGAGGGGTCCCCTTTCTTGTTCATAATGTTTTCTATGCCAGCAGACTTTTCTTGGACAAGGATGCTCTTGTAGAACTTGATGTTTTTCCCAGGGTGTTTGGGAAGGAAATGCCAACCTTCGGGCAGTACTTCCATTGCCAGGGCTAGGGGATCCTTAATATGAACTAAGTGGGGTTCAATGTAGGATATGTGCTGGACAAATGGTTTCTTGACATAAGAGGATATTTCTTTACCAGAAGAAAAAGAAGAAGGCTTTTGGGTTTGAATAGGGCCAAAAGGATCTTCTACAGTGTACGGGGTGGTTTGCTTAGGTGTGGGGGCAACTAAGGCTGAACTATAACTGGGTTGACCAATGGATGGTTTCTGGTAGTTGGGCCTCGGGATAGTGGATACCACATATCTGTTGGCAATGGTAGAAAGGGGAAGAGGGACTATTTGGCCAGTAGGGTTCTTTGCCTGACTGGTATTTCCTAGTGTTGGAGGAGACTGTTTAGGGAGTCTGGGGGGTTGGGGATGTTGTATCTTTTTCCCTGACATTGTGGTGTGGACTCTGCAAAAATTCACGGGTTAGGAAGTCAGGGATACTGTTTTGAGTTCCTTCAATGAATTCTATATCAAAGTAAAAAACTGGAAGGATGGCTTGCCATCGTGCAAAAATTTGTTTTGATGTAATGTTTTGAACATCTTTTTCTAAAACATGTTTTGCAGATTTACAATCGTTCCTTACTAAAAACTTTCGATTCAGAAGATCACTTTGAAATTTTGAAATGCATAGTACTATAGATAGTATTTATTTTTTAATAGTACTATAATTTAACTAAGTGGGAGTCCAAATTCCTGAATGAAAACAAACTATCTGTTCTGGAGAATTGGGACTAACACGCTGAAGAAGAATGCCACCATAACCTATGTTAGAGGCATCTGTCTGGACAATCTTGAAGGAATTTACTGAGGGAATTCCTAAACATGGGAGTGTCTTGACATATTTTTTGATTTCTTGGATGACTGAAGTATGGGCAGGAGTCCAAGGGGATGGATTGGTTCGAAGTCTATCAAAAAGGGGTTTGCATTGTTGCCTGAGATTTTGATAGAAATCAGAAATGTAATTAAGGGATCCTAGAAATCTCTGAAGCTGTGTTTTATCTAGGATTTGATTTGGAAACTTTTCAGCAAACTGGATTGATTTGTCTATGGGTTTGATGACAACATGGTAGATATCAAAGCCTAAGAATCTGACCTTGGTTTGGAAAAGTTTGATTTTGGGAGCTGAAACAACAAGACCATTGAGCTTGATCGTATGGAGGAAAGCTCAGAGGTGTTTTTTTATGTTGGTCCAAAGACTCCGAAAAAATGAGTACATCATTGATGTAGACAATAGCATGGGAGGAGAATGGATTGAAGATCTCATTCATGATATTTTGGAATTTAGAAGGTGCATTTTTGAGACCAAAGAGCATTACATTCCATTCATAATGGCCAAAGGGTGAACATGATTCTTCACATGACAGTCATGTACAGGATTCACTGGATTAGTATATGGAAGTACACTATCAACAATAACCTGTTGGACAAAGAATTTTTGGTAAAATGGTGGGACAGTCTCAGGATCAACCATATCATTGATCAAATCCCCAAGGATTTTCCCCCTCCTATCCAGAAAGCCATTTCTCACAAGACAACCATTGCTCACAGAACAAGGTCACAGTCTTCCCTAGATTCCGTCCAGATCGCCGGGAAATCTAGTAAAGAACTTAGAGACCTTGGCCAGCAATTGATCTTACAATTAGAACAATTAGAGTCAGCAGAAAAGAAATCCTCTGCCTCTTTTGAAGCCTCAGTTGGTTACTGTCCGAATAACCCATTATTCTAGGATTCCCAGGATCCCTATGATGGCTGCAATTTAGACAGTGATTAATCTTTCAGAATCAAGATTGGCTTCGGTTACTATTCATAGTCACTATTCCATGAACAGTACCCGCACCCAGCAGATTCTAGACTGAACACTATTTATCCTACAATACCAATCATTGTGCAATGAACAGTTCTCCAGAAAAGCAGGGGGATAAATCACTATTCATGAACAGTGACCTTTACTGTTCATCAAACTGTGCCCCAATAGAATCATTCAGTTTACTGTTTACTTTCGGCTGAAAAGAAATTCACCTGTGGTAAAAGCATTTCACCCTCCTTGATTCTAGCATTTTCCTGAAGAATCCAAGGCTTCCTCTAGTCTATAAAAGGAACCCTCAATCTCATTCTTTAGTAGGCCTAGTTTAGCAAAAACAAACTTCCCTTCAGTGTAAGGCATAGTTTAGGCAGAAATTGCAAACTACCTCAGAGCCCTCTCCTTTACAACCCTTAATCTTGTAATCAGATGGCAACTTTTGTTTACTTTAATTTTCCTTGTAAACAGATGGCCTCAGTCGGCCCTTTCTTTTGTACATTTCCGCATTGTCTGTAACTTATGTCCCCTTTTTGGTATCAGAGCCAAGTTGGCCGGTCGGTTGTAAGTTACTGTTTTAATTTTCAATCAAGTTGGCAGGTTCTACCACCATTGTTATCATTTATTTTCGAGCATTATCATTATTTTGAGCATGTTATCTCCTACAAGTTTTATTTTATTTTACATCTATTTTCTGATAGCTTTTCCATTACCATTCATCGTCTTCTACATTTATTATCTCTTCTTTGTGATCTATTATTTGGTAGGCTGAGCCTCCTTCCTAACCTACTGTTTTTCTTTTTGTGTTAACTGTTTAAGTTAATCTTTCATTTCCCAATTACTTGCTTTTTCTTGTTTATGTGTTTTAGCTCAAAAGTTTGTTGCAGATGTATACTGTTGAGACAAAAATTAAATCTAGATCTATGCCGTTTACAACCCTGTAAGTCTTCAGATGTCCCATAGCCGTGTTGCCATTTAGCCGAGGGAAGGCGTTTAGGCATTGAGGCGAAAGAGGACGTAGAAGATGTGAGAGGTGTGTAGTTAGTACAGTGAGGTTTTTGAAGTCTCGTGTGTATACCCTGTTTCAGATCTAGGGTTAGATCCTGAAATTTGAGGATAAAGGTGATTAGGTTGTGATTGTATTCTCTTAAGCTTTTGTCACAGAATGATGAATAGGTGGTTGTCTAGGAGTAACTCTTCTGCCAGTTCTAGATCATCCATTCCCCCATTCATACCAGAGATACCTCAAGAAGATGGAGTTATCAATTCGGAAGATTACCAGCTATCAGATGTAGATCTAAAACTAGGAGATTGGAACATCCCCAAGATGCCCACTAGTGAAATCTACAAGTCTTCATGGATCAACAAAAAGATCTTTAAGATAGATTACCATGTGAAAACCATAGAACAGGTCTATGGAATTAACAAAGAATTTGAGACATGTTACTTGCTTTCTCTTGCAACCATTAGAGCGCACAAGAAGCAAGGACATAACTTTTTGCACATAGGTTTAGTCCAAGTTGGAGTTAAACCCCTTATCAGAGAAGGTTTGAACAGTTCAATCCTTATGGCCCTTAGAGACACCCGTCATAGAAGGTTTAATGACAGTCTTCTAGGCACCATAGAAACCAGTCTTAGCAGCGGACCATTTCATTTTAACTGTTTCCCCAATTTTACAATTCATCTCCATGACCCCCATGTCATGAAAGCCCTTACCTTGAATATCAAGACCCATGGTACCCTCATGGTGCAAGGAGCCAGTCAGATCGCCTTGATATACAAGATCTATTACAAGTGCTTGAGGACAAACCTCAATGCCCAAGCCTTTGACAAGAGGAGACCGAGAGAAATAACTCTCATTCAAACCACAGATCCTAGATCCAACATCCAGGTACCTAAAACCCTACAATGGTCAGAGGTTACCTTTCCAGAAAATTGGACTCTAGAGAATGAGAATTACCCTTTCCAGATCCAGGATCCATCCCAGAATCCAGACTTAGATTTTGTCCTGCAGCTATTCGATGGAACGGTTAGACTTAGCTTTGACTAATCTAGGTTTCGATTTCCCCCATTCTTTGATGATCCCAGGTTTAGATCTCCATTAGATCTAACCCAACCCAGTAAGTAGTCACCTATCGCTCTTAAAGATAGACCTGCATCCCAGTGTAGCTCTTCCAGACCTCGTGTACCTTTCCCCAGATCCAGGAGAGATTTAGGTCTAGAACTCCAAGGTGTCCAAACCAAATCCCAGGTTAGTACCCCTTGCTACATAGCCAGACAAGAGTCAGTTGTTGATCAAGAGGACAGCAACAGCAAAAAAATCCCTTCTCCATCCCATTCGGATTTAGAAGCCCCAGAAGAACCTGAAGATGTGTCACCAGTTGATCCTTACAAAGGACTCATGACCATCAAGAAAGAGTTCACCCCTGATATGGTAGCCTTAGGCAAAGAATTTGACCTAGAGAAAAATAGAGTTAAGAGAGAAGCCTATAGAGCCAACCATACCCGTGAACAGAAGAAAGAAGTTTTGGAAAAATGGACAGAATTCATGAAATAGACATCCAGCAATGTTCCTTTCTTTGAATACTTTGAAAACCATTTTGAATGGCACAAAAAGTCTTGTGTTGTTACCAAAACAAATTGGATGAAGGAAGATACCAAGGAAATTGTTCGGTCCAGTGACCCACCTTTGGATAAGATAACCTTCAAACATAAGAAAGCCGATGTAGTTGCGTCACCTTTCCAACACCTTACCAGTGAGGAAGTTGTAGTTAGCAAAGTCATTGCACAGAATAACTACACCAACCAATGTCTTCATGTTTTAGGAAAACAGCTTGATAGGATGGAAGAAAAGGTTGAGAAAAAGGTTATCCTTCAGCCAGGAAACCCTAGCAAACCCAGCCCAGCCCTAGAGAAGCCTTTAGTCAAGCTTTCTACCACTAGGCAAGCCAGCCTTAAATCTAAGGACCAAACAACCTTAGAAATTTGTTTGCAAAAAATGGAAGAACTCGTGAAGAAGGAATTGGTCACCCCTTCACCAGATACCATTTCATTTAGCAGACTTGTTACCTTAGATGCCTGCAAGGCCTCTAGAAGTTTAGTAAAGAAGAAACCAGTCATCTCTTCACCTAAAACCACAAAGTCTAGTAGACTTGTTGTCTTGGATGTCCACACAGCCTCTAGTAGTTCCAGTAGAACCTCCTCAAATAGTGACAAGGAGATAGAAAAGCTAGAAAACCAGTTTCAAAATTTACAGTCCTTGGCTACCCCTCCCAAAAAGATATGGGTATCCAAATTTAGGGGAAAAGAATCCTCTGAAACATTCCGTAGGAAAAGAATAGCAGCCAAGTATTATAGAAAGCAGATTGTGTTTTGATATTATCTTAAATTTTTATTTCCAAAAAAATCTCTGTATTAACCAAAACCAAAATTCAATCAAAGCTATAAAAGGGAAAGAGAAGACTTTTTTGATGGAAAATTAAAAAAAAAAAATCACACAATACCAAAACACATTTAAAAAAAGAAGAAGGAACCATCAACCTAAAAAGAGTTATAAGGAAGAACAAAAATCCACCAAAAGAAAGGAGAGAGAGAGAGAGAGAGAGAGAGAGAGAGAGAGTACTCACATTTTTGTGTGGGAAAAATATGGATTGAATGGGAGAAATGATATCAAATTTATACAGAATAAAATAGGGAGAAGAATAGTCAAAATATAAGAAAGATAAATGGATGAAGTGTAACAGTAAAACATAAAGTAGTGAAGAGATAAAGAGAGAAAAAGGGAGGAGAAAAAGTTGGAAGAAATATAACAGTAGGTGTGAACTAATAGAGAGAAGAATAGTTTTTTTTTTTTTTGGAGAATTGGGAAAAGAAAAGTTTAAAAAGAGAAAAAAAGAAAAGAAAAAATAAGTAGATGATGTAGCTCAACAGGAATGTAGTAACAATAAATGTTACTCTTCAACTTTTAGATATATATAAAAGAACAAGAAGAAGAAGAAGATTATTATTATTATTATTATTATTTTTAGAAATGCCTGCGTACATTATTGGTCTTTCTTGTTAATTACATTTCTGGATTTCAATTAAATTCAACATACCTTTTTCAATTAAGAAAGGAAGAGTAGAAGTTTTTGTTCTGATATTTAATTGTACATATACAAACTTCAAAATTGTAGCTTCTTTTTTAAAAGAGTAATATTAGGGGCATAGCTTTTTTCAAGCCTTTTTCATAAAGAGTAATTTCATATTTATATAGACACACTAATGGCACCACTTTTATTATGTATCAATCACAATAGGCCACATCGATAAATTATTTTAAAATTTGTGAAAAAATTTTATTCCCTAAAATTGAAATTATTTGATTCCATGGATATTGATTAACTAAAAAAAACAAAAACAAAATCGAAATGAAAACATATTCCAATTGATAGGGCCCTGTTCTTAGAACCTATTGGAAAAGCCTAGTCCTCTTGGCTCTTGTAATAACCATAGGTCATATAACCTTGGTTTGATAAATCATAAACGGAATTATTACTAGCTAACCTAAATTATTATTTTTTTCTTATTATTTTTTCTAAATTTATTATTTTTTTCTTAAAATATATGGTGTAATTATAGTAAACTCACCTGTGGTTAGGTCTAAATTCACATTACGTACCTGTGGTTTGAAATTTTCATTTTGCACACGTGTGATTCGCTTCGATAAAAATAAAATCCTTCTCCCCTTATTCTATTTGCCATTTTGTCAAGCACTTATTGAACCACTTTCAAATTAAACCTAGATTAGATGAGTAGCCAAAATCCAACTAAACACTCAAAGCCCAACCCTCCATTGGCAACCCAATTGAAGATCCTAAATCACTTCATGCTAGTTGGCACAGAAAATCTAGCGAAGCCAACAATCCGAAGTTCAAACACACCTAAACACAAATCCAAAAAAGAAACTTGTTGCCCAAAACCCAAAAAAAGCTTCAGTAATTCCATTTTTCAAATCCGGGTTGGTGACTAGGTTTACTGATTTTGTTGGTGGATGGGTTTCAAAGAGAGATTTGGGTTTAGAGAGAGAGAGTAATTTCTAATGGCCAAAAAGAGAATTTGAGTTTTAGGTTTGAGAGGGAGAAATCAGGAAATTTTTTTCAAATAGAACATTTTTAGAAAAAATTTAGGAGAATAGCACACAGACAAAATTATTTAGTTAAGTAGCACATTTTTTGGAATTTGGGTTTGTCAACACAGACAAAATTATTTAGTTAAGTAGCACATTTTTTGGAATTTGAGTTTGTCAAACTCGAGTTTGAGTTGGAACTCGAGTTTGACAAACTTGAGTTCAAAAAATGTGCTACATACCTAAATAACTTTGTCTGTGTGTTATTCTCCTAAAATATTTCTAAAATTGTGCTATAAAATAATTTTTGCCGAAAAGATGAGGTTACGGGTTTGAGAGGGAGAGATGAGAGAGGAGATGGGGGTTATGAGTTTTATAGGCTTGAGATGGAGATATGATAGAGGAGATATATACAGGTTTAATATAATGGGGAAGGGTTTAGTTTGACGGGAGATAATAACATCAACCGGTGTGTGTGTTTACTAGGCACTAGTTTCTTCTCACTTAAAAACACACACTCGTCTCCCTCACACTCTCCCATGGTAGCCACTCCACACCATTATCTCCATCATCATTTTTTTGGCAAGGTCACCAAAAAATCCTAAGGAACCTCTAAGCATCTTTATCCCTTTTATTTGAGGTAAAGATTTCTAATCTTTTTGGTGAGTTTATATGCTTTTGCTAGAGGCTTTCTTTATCTAAGCTTTGATAATAATACCTATGTGATTTATGAGTTTTGGAAATGATATTCATGTGTTTATATGTATGGGTTTTGTCTTGGTGGATTTATTTGATGAGTGGGTTTATAGTTTTTACAATAGTGGTTATCTAAGTGGTGAAGATTTGGGGGTTTTGGCATTTTAATGTGAAATAAATGGTGAATATAATTTTTATTGATTATTTGGAGCTAGTTAAAGATTCAAATTGTTTGTCTTGGGGGGATATTATGATTTTTGGTATCATGAGTCTCTTGTTGATATGGTGTAAATCTTGTGGGAAGTACTTATAAGGTGTTGAAATGTCACTTTTGATATTGATTTCCTTAGTTTTCCTTGGTTTTTTTTATGTTTTTATTTTTATTTTTATTTTTTTTTGGAGGAAAGAGATATAAAAGGGGAGGGAAAAGACATATTTACCCTTATTTTTAACAAGGGTGGTTCACCATAGACAAATGGAGTGAATCTCAAGTGGACAAAATGACAATTTTCAAACCACGAGTATCCACAATTGGATTTACTATAATTACCCTAATATATATTAATCCCTCTAAATTTAGATATGTTCTAATCATTTTTTAAAATGTTAGTTTGAGTAACTTTTATGTAAAACTTTGAATTTATTATCAATCTCTTCTTTCTATCCATTATAAAGACAATAACATTGGAAAAAAGAAAAAAAGCAAAAGAGTAAATGAGATCCATCCCCACCTCTACTTCCGCTTACCATTTATCAATCCAACTCCATGGCATTTAAAACTAGGGCAGTAAAGATGTATTCTTCCATTTAGTTTTTAATTTATAGTTTATATTTGTGCAAAATGTCTGAGGTACATATTGGGTACATATGCAGGCACAAAAAAAAAAAGGAAACTGTGGGTCCAATTTTCAAGATTGCAAAAATGATATTTGCTCCAATTTGCAAATACTGCAAGTATTATAAAGGCGCTAATAAATATAGGAGAATTCTCTGGGAGAAATGGCGGTATTTAGAACATCGGAAGTTGGACACAACCTCAAGAATGAGAGCACAACTTCTTCCAGGAAAGACACCAAGGCAAGAAGTTGAAGGATGGATCCAAGATGTAGAAAAATTGAATGATGAAAAGAAGCCATTGAATGTGAAGCTGGAGAAGGGAAGTGTTTCTCACGTGCACACATAGGAAAACTTGCTTTTGAGAAGATACGAGAGGTGGATGAACTTTATCAAATGGGTGCTTTCACTGATAGTTGGGTCATTGATCCACCCCATAGTTCAGTCATTGATCCACGCCCAAGCAACGGAGAAATAATGTCAACACCAACATTGATTGGGGAAAGCACAGCTGAAAGAGTAAAGGAAGAAATTTGGGCATGCATGTTGGATGATGATGTTAGAAAGATTGGCCTTCATGGAATGGGAGGTATAGGTAAATCGACTGTCATGGAGCACATCAATAATCGTCTATTAAAAGAGAAAAACAAATTTGATAGTGTCATTTGGGTCACTGTATCAAAGTCTTTAAATGTTATCCAACTACAACATGATATTGCACGCAAGTTGGATTTAGATCTCGCAAAAGTTGAGGATGTAAGAGAAAGCGCTGCCAAGTTAATGGCAAAATTGAAAGATAAGAGTAGATATGTGGGAACCATTTGCTCTTGAGAAAGTAGGAATTCCGGAGCCTAATTCAGCAAATGGATGCAAATTAGTATTGACAACTCGTCTTCTTGACGTTCGTCGAGGAATGAGTTGTAAGCATATCAAAATGGAGCTTCTTTCAAAAGAGAAGGCACGGAAGTTGTTTTTGGAAAAAATGGAGTGTGATGTTTTTAATAATCCAGATTTAGAACCAATGGCAGAAGAGGTTCTAGAAAGATGTGCCCAATTGCCTCTTGCAATTGTTACAATAGCTGCAAGTTTCAAACCTTTAATCAATGATTATGAGTGGAGAGACGCATTGGAAGAGTTGAGGACATCAGCAATAAGGGCCAACAATAGAGAGGAGCAGGTACTTGAGACGCTTAAATTTAGTTATGAACGATTGAAAGGTGAGAAACTTAAACAGTGTCTCTTGCATTGTGCACTATTCCCTGAAGACTTCGAGATTAACAAAGAAGAGTTGATAGAACACTTGATTGATGAGGGAATTATCGAAAGAATGAAGAGTAGGCAAGCGGAGTTTGATAGGGGCTATTCAATATTGTGTAAACTTGAAAATGCTTGCTTATTGGAAGGTGGAAATGATTTTGACGAGGGAATAATGTTTGTGAAGATGCATGATTTGGTACGAGACATGGTCCTTGACGTTGCAAGTCCTCAATTTGTGGTAGAAGGTCGCTTGGGATTGGAGGATTTTTTAGATGAAGGAAAATGGAGAGAGGATCTTGTAAAGGCTTCTTTGATGTACAAGGACATATCAACAATCCCTCCTAATGTATCACCAAGGTATCCTAACCTTTCAACCTTGTTGCTGCAGGGTAACTGGTCATTAGAAAATGTCTCAGATTCTTTGTTTGAGCATTTGTATGGGCTTAAGGTTCTTGATCTATCATATACTGGTATTGAATCTTTGCCAAATTCAGTCTATAGCTTGGAGAAGCTCACTACATTAAGGCTTAGAGGGTGTGAAAAATTAAAACATGTGTCTTCATTAGCAAAGCTTACAACATTGAGGAAGTTAGACCTTGGGGAAACAGGAATTATGGAAGTACCTGATGGTTTAGAAATGTTGGTCAACTTGAAATTCCTCAATTTGCACGCGATAGGACTAAAAGTCATGCCACTTGGGATTTTACCAAAAATCTCTCATCTACAGTACCTCACAGTTTATTGGCATTCGAAGGCAACAGTAGTGGACGAAGAGGAGATAGCTAGCTTAAAGGAATTGGAAACTTTTGCAGGCTATTTTGATGACGTGGACAAGTTCAGTATGTATATCAGATCCTTAGAGAACAGGCGACTTACATGTTACGCAATTCGAGTGGGGATGTGAGGGGATGACATTAGATTTTTAACATATAGATTGGTCAGCAAAAGTGTAAGTTTAGCAAACTGCAATTTAAGAAGAGGAGATGAGTCCTTGGTGCTACCGAATGACGTGCAATGCCTCTTCATTAATAGATGTCACGATTTAAGAAGTTTATGTGATGTTCCATCTTTGAACCACGCAAGTGAATTACAACGTGTTAGTCTTCATCAGTGTGAAGGAATCGAGCAGGTTCTTTCTTTTTCTTCTTCTTGTACCCTTCCTCTTCTTCAAACTGAGAAACTAGTGCTTTTGTTTTTGGATGACTTACGCGTATTGTTTAGGAAAGAGAAAGCTGCATCGGCATGGGTCCCATCTGACACTTTTTCCTGTCTCAAAATAATTTATTTATCTCAGTGTTCCAAGATAAAGAAGTTGTTTCCACCTGGGTTGCTGCTACACGTGCACAACTTGGAAGAGATCAGTGTCAACTACTGTAAGCAAGTAGAGGAAATAATAGGAGAAGCTAGTGATGAAGAAGAAGAAAAAGAGGAGGAACGAATGGACACTGCCAAAATTACTCTCCCCAAATTGAGGCTTTTGCGGTTGTGGGGCCTACCAGAACTGAAGATAATCTGTAGTAACCGTAAAGTAATAGTTTGTAATTCTCTTGAAAAGATTTATATACACTTTTGTCCGAAACTAAAGAGACTCCCTCTCTCTTTGCACCTTTCTAATGGACAACTGTCTCCTCCTCCTTCTCTTCAAGAGATTGCGGCAAACAAGTCACAATGGTGGGAATCGCTAGAGTGGGACTGTCACAACACTAAGAATGTCCTTCAACCCTTCTTCATTGAGCGTAGGTTTTCCTAACTTGGATTTATCTTTTATGGACTCATCAATCAATTTGTAGTTTTTACCTTCTTTTATCTATTTAATTTTTCTCTAATATCTTTTTTTTTTAATTAAAATTAGGGGTGTCAATTCGGGTTAGCGTGTCGGGTTCGTGTCGTGTCGTGTCGAGGTTGGGGTATTCGACTAAATGGCTCAACCCTAACTCGACCCATTTAATAATCGTGTCATGATCCTTCAACTCTAACCCGACCTATTAATAAGACGGGTTGACCTGACCCAACGCATTTGACACGCTTAATAAACGAGTTGTGTTGGGTTAACACGAATGTAATACAACCCATTTCAACCTACATAATATTAAATATAACATTCATCTAGAAAAAAAAATTTTACATCCCAAATAACAGTGCATACACTTTAAGTCTTCAACTCACATTCAAAATAATATAGTTCAACAAAAATATAATATTCATCTAGAAATAAGTTCTTTACACTTCAAAAGAATTGCATACATTTCAACCCAAATTCAAAATAACAAAGTTTAACAAAAATAAAATAACATAGTTCAATAAAAATATAATATCCTTGGAACTCGCCAAATGTTAAGTATCAATATTGAAAGAATTTAAGTAAACAGTAAATTAATCTTGATTATGACCACGATTATCATTCATAGATTCTTTGTTGATGTCCAAATTCATAACATCTTCCACAAGCTCATCCAATTTCATTTGTATAAGTTCTATGCCCCAAAAAAAAGTATTAGTAGTTCTAGGGTCTGTAAAGTTTCAATTTTCAATTATATCCCTTGTAAATTTTTGTAATTACTCACTTTTCTTTTCAAATTTAAAATATATGTTGGATATAAAAGGTATTTGACAAATTTAAAATAAAATAAATATTTATTTGTAATACGAGTTAAATGAGTTGTGTTAAGTGGGTCATTTTGGGTTGACACAAATAAATTGGCGTGTCAAATGTGTCTATTGTGGGTTACGCTAGTTAACCTGCTTATGACACGTTTCTTATCGTGTTGCTTTTAAGTCGATCCATTTATGACCCACACCCATTAAGGCTCAACCCTAACCTGAAAAAACCTGTGTCGGGTTCGTGTCGTGTTTGTGGGTTGGGTCGAATATTGACACCCCTAATTAAAATCCCTTTAATACCTTGTTTTGGGAATTTGGATCGTCTCCATTTCATTAGAAATGGAGAGTGTTCAGTTAAGGGTTGAGATTGATTTAAAATTAATCCATGGCCTAAAATCTGCCACGTCATTTAAAAGCACTAACAAGAGACTAATTGTTTAAAAGGCTAAACTAATGTTAGTTTCAACGTCTAGGTTTTCTTCTCTAACACTCTATCCCTCTCCTCTCTGTTTCTCTCTCCCTCCCATCAAAGCCAGCGATGGTCAAGCTTCTCAAGTTCTCCTTGCACCCACACATAGTTGTGCACCAACTGTGTTTAAGCCATCCACCTCTGTTTCTAAAGGAAATTTTGATATCAAATTTATGTATTTTTTCCTTTTCTTTTCTTGTTGTCTTTGCCAAGATCATCCTTTTCTTTTATTTATAGCACTAAATATTATGCTTTTCTTTAATTGAATTTTTTTTCCTTGCTATAGATTTGTGGTAATTGTAGTTGGTGTATGAGTGTCTCTCTGTTTTTTTTTTCCTTCAATTGTTATTTTTGTTTACTGAGCCCCTTGGATCTCATTTTGTTTCACTTTTGATTGGCTTGATGATTGAGTTTTATTATTAAGTATAAAGCTAGATGATTTTGCCTAAGTTATCAATTCTTGACCTAAAATCTTTGTTTTTGTTGTCATTGTATGAGCATTCTAATTGATTTGGTAGATTTTGTTAGTAATTTGAATTTTAGACTCCGTTTGGGAGGTAACAAATTTTTTAGCTTATTTTAGTTTTTAGCTTCTTTTTTTTGGGTACTATTGATGGGTTTCTTGTACTTTTTGGTATTATTTATGGGTCCCCTATTATACTATTCAGTTAGCTTTTAACTTAAGTTGTTAGTTTCAGTTAAAAAGTTTTTAGTTTGTAATTATTTAGAGGGAGTCTATGTATGCTACTTGTATATACTTATATATAAAAAAAGTATGCTGCTTGTATATAAATTTTCCTGTTTACTAATATAGTTTGTATTAATTGATTCACTTGTCAATAATAAGGCTTACAGATATCATCTCTTTTGGTGGTTTGGTTTTGTGTTTGCAGAATTGAATATTATTGAGAATCCTTTTAGTATTGATTGGATCCATCTTGTTGCATGACTGCCTTATTTGCAGTTGAACTTAACTCTATACCAGTTGAGCCAAATATCTATGAAATTAGTCTTAAGTGGAATGCATAGGATGGTGCACATAGTCGAGCCTTTTTTCTAGCTTAGGATGCTTTTTTCCTAATTTAGAATCATGTCTTGTAATCTTTGACATAAGTTGTGGACAAATGCTCTAATGGTTGTTTATGTACCAATTGGTTTGGTAATGATGTACTAGTGTTTTGAGTATACTTTGTACATTTAAATATATAGAATTAGGATACATTTCAGGTTCATAGCTTGTTTTGAAGCAAAAGATGACCATAAAAAGAAAAATCTTGCTTGTTAAATAAGATAAGAACCTCTTATCACTTATACAAGAGTTGTAAAAGAAATTCAACATGAAACTATTCAAGGTTCACGTTTTCAACAAAGAAAGCAATCTTCAAATCAAATACATATAATAATTCCTGCTGAGTTACAAATGCTTACTCAACTTTTGGGAAGTTTCTCTATCTTCTCCTAGATCTCTTTTATACTTCCCACTAAGGCTTTACCACCATTCGCACCTAGTTGTCAGTTTAAAACAATATGGGCTTGATTTCTTTACTTTTTTCACCACAAAATCCAAGGCTTGTAACATAAAACAGGAAATTAAAGTACATGTCAATTGCTATGAATTTATAGTCATTGAAGCCATAACAACATGATTGTGACAATAAACAACGTTTTTCACCACTATAACACATGATTCTCATAGAAAATGGGGCAAGGAAAATGGGGCTATGAATTTCTGATGGCTTGACTCCCCAACAATTATACCAAGAGGTTTACAACAAATTAACTTAATACTAGAAGAGAGTTGAGCTCAACTGTAAAAAGCTTGATAATGCAACAAGATGGATTCTATCAATACCAAGAGAATTATTTAATAATCAATTCTTGTAAACATAAAACCAAACTGCCAGCATAGATTTGAAGAGTAACTCCTTTAAGCATCTTTTATTTATTTTTATTTGACAAGTGATACATACTTATTAAAAAAAAATTGAGGAAATCTGTACAGCAGCATACATAGACTTAAAAATTACAAGCTAAAAAAAAAAAAAAATTTCATATTATCATCCCATCCAAAAAAAAAAAAAAAAATTCACATTATTAACTAAGTCCACATATGAAGGGATATGAACACAGTCCACATATGAAAGCTCATTTCAATTTGCAATTATCATCCTGATGGCTATCGAACTTACATTAAGCATTCAAATTAGTCATGTTTTCCCTAAGATAGTTTGCATAGATTTTATATTTTGAAACTTCAAAATTTAACAAACTTTTATACATAGTTTAATCAACATATTATAATTATATAAATATATAAAAGGAAAAAAAGATTTTATGATTTTTCAATCATCTGAAATCACTTACACTTAGTTAACGCCAAACCCATACACACACCAACTACAAGCAGGTCACTTTCAATTCAATCACAGCACATTCGGGCCATACCCATAAACCCCAAATTTCAAATCCATGCAAAATTATCAAACTTTACACCCAACAAGAAAACACAGTCATCAAACTGATCAAAACTGAAATGAAATGAGAACCAAGGGTAAAAAGAGAGAGAAACCAAGATGAGAGAAGCTCAGACACCTACTACAGTTACCATAGATCTATAGCAATGAAAGAGAATAAACTCAATCAAAGAAAGGGATAATCTTTAGTGTTATAAAAGAAAGAAAGGGATGCTCTTTGACAAAGAAAACAAGAAAAGAAAGAACAAAACCATATATCATATATCAAAATTTAAACTACTCAGATTTTTTTGGGGTGGGATTTAGAAAGTTGATATCAAAACTTCCTCACTAGATATTCAAGGTGATACTGGTCATAAAACTGTTAATGGCGGTGATGTGCGTGTAAGGAGAAGTCGACCATGGATGGGTTTTGTTGAGAGTGAGAAAGAAATTGAGATGAGAGAGAGTCAAAAGTCAAAAGAAAGAACAGTTTTTGATTAATTGATGTTTGTTTGCCCATGGCTCCGTTAAAGTATTCGTGAAATATTAGGTTAGTGTCTTTTTAATGACATAGTATATTTCAGGCCATAGATTGATTTTAATTAAATCTTAGCCCTCAATTGGACACTTTCCATTCCAAATCCCTATAAAATTGTTTTCTTGTTTTGGTCACATATAAGATTTGTTGACGAGCGATAGCTGACATGGAATGTTTATGTGGTGTGTGTGTGATAATTGTTTTAGAGTTATCTCATAAATATATATTTTATTATTATTTTTATTATCTATATATATATATATATATATATATAAAATCGAAGCCTCTGCTAGCCCCACAATTTTCCATGTCACCCTTTTTTTTTAAATAATTCTTTTTAATTTAGAGACGCATGGTTCTGACTTTTGGGGGACTAGTTACCAAATATAAAACAAACGCTTCTTTCTTATCTAAAGAGGAAAAAAAAAAAAAAACTTCCTTGCTTATCTCTTTGTACTCGGACTCTTTTTCTCCTCTCTAAAATCTATTTCTTGCGGGCATGTTTCTCTTATTTGTTGAATTGAATAATCATAGAACCAGGTCTTCTCTTGCCAAGTTCCAATACATGCACATTAAAAAACAACTGTTTCTCTATGCACAACTTTGAAACAGTTTCTCCATTTGGTGGAAAATCTCAAATGGAGAAATTGATGGTTATGTTTGATTAAGCGTGTGCCAGTATTTATTTCTTATTTTCTGCCCTACTTATATTAGTGAAAGCCTTCTTCTCTCTAGCCTCACGATAAAACCCTAAACCTCTTCTTCAGGAATTGACCCCCACTGGCTTTAGACACCGTTACAATTTGCACACCCAATAATATGTGCAGAGTGCCAGAGACATTCGCTACCCAAAAATAAGTATCGTTATACCGTCATAACGCTCCTAATCAAACTCACAAATGCACTCCATCTCCTTTTTCTTCTTCTTCATGCAATCCTATCTCCCATCTCAGTACTTAAGTCATCATGCCACCAGTTGCCTTGTTGCGAATCTGTGGTTGTCTATCGACTCTAGGCTTCATCGCAATACCAGTAGTATCTCTCTCTCTCTCTCTCTCTCTCTCGGTTTAACCTGTGAACACTTAAGAGTTATACTAATACTAAACTATGAACTTTGTTTACTGCTTTTGTTAAACTGCGTGTTGTACAACTGTATTGTTGATTTGCTATACTTTAGTAATTTAAACAAGGTTGAGTTTTATTTGTGGGTTTGCCGATTTTCAATAAAAGAAAAAGTAAATCTTGTGGCTGTAATTTCTTTACCGTGTAGTGTTGTGTTGTTGAGTAATGGGTGAATCAATCATCTATGTGTCGTGCAAAGTAAATATTATCTATATATTACTAAAAGCTGAAGTGTAGCATTTAATACTGCTGCTCTCATGTTGTGCCACATCAGCTGCCACGTCATTCTTTTTTTTCTTTTCTTTTTTAAAATATAATTTGTCCTACAATTTTAAAATGGTTTTTACAATTTTCAGCCCTATAAATATAGCCCACTACTTATTTATTTACTTTCACTATTATCCTATAATAAATCCAGCCCACTACTTATTTATTTACTTCCATTATCACCCTATAATAAATCTGTATAATTAATCTAGCCCATCTTTTATTTGTTTAGTTCCACAATCAAGCTCAACCCAAAGTCTTTTCAGTTCAGTTTTAGGGTTTTGTGGGAGCCTTTTCAGCTTAAAAAAAAAAAAAAAAAGTTGAAGCCTTTCAAGCTTTAGGGATTTTTTTTTTCCAATTTTCTTATAATTGTTTTTAACATTTTTTTTTTAATATTTACACTTCTCCAACCTTTCTCTCTCCCTTACCATTTCATCTCCTCACTACTTCAATCTTTCTCCCTCCCTTACCTTTTCATCTCCCCACTACCCTCTACATTAATATCATTCTTCCTCTTTTTCTTCATCTTCCTTTATTTTTGTCTCTTCTTATTCACATCCTCTTACTATAAATTTGTCACTATCTCATCTATTCTATGCATAGTTTTCCCTCACAAAAAAAAGGTTCTCTCTCTCTCTCTCTCTAAATTTTTTGGTGGATTTTTTATTTTTATTTTTCTTGCATCTCTACTTTAGGTTGATAATTTTTTATATTCTTTAAAACTCTATTTTGGGTTAACGCAATTTAGTTTAGTTTTTAAAATTGTGATTTAGTTTTGTTTTTTAAATTGTTGTTGTTGTTGTTTTTTTTTTTTTTGGTTTTTTTTTTCTTTGATTGTTAAATGTTATCCTATTGCGTTCTAAAGAATTAAATATAGCATATAAAAATATAATATTATTCTATTACATAGCATGATTTGGATAATTTGGCATTTATTTTGTTACATAGTATGATTTTTTATAGTGCTCAATTTAGAAGTTAAACTATGAGACTTTACTAATTTTTGTTTATTTTCTAATCCTTTGTGGTGGAAAAAGTACACTTAATAGTTGTATTAGAAGAACTCTATAATGTCATTTATTTAAAGAAAAACAAAGGTTAGCCAAACGAAAATAATTGGATAGGTTACAAATTTTAACTTTTGCTATTTTATTATTATTTTATAACAATGCATGTATAGAAATATAATTCTAAGATTTTGCTAATAATTGTTTATCTGATAATATGTTTTGGGCGACCGAAATTATAATTTCTACAAAGAAAATAACCTTAATAGATTTTCAAAAACAAAATTTTATCCTAATATTGGTTCAATTAATCATTGTTAAGTTTTATTAATTTTTTTTTTAGTTTACGTTTTTTTGGTGTTTTAAATTGTTCCTATATTACATTTGTAGGGTCACAAATTGTAGCCCAAACCCAGATAGAATAGGATATGGGTCCAATGAGCCCAATACAATAAATTTATGAGAGTGGGTGAAAGAATTGGGCTGGTGATGGGTTTTATAACAGTTAATAGGTGTTATGGGTCTGTCCGAGGAGGATAAAACACAATCAAATGCTGAAATCAAGTCTGAGGAACAATTTTTAGGATGGGTTGGCTATTTCAGATGATGTCCGAGGAGGAAGTTCTTAAACAAAATGGCTATTTCCGTTGGTGTTCTTCTTAATGCTACAGTGTATCTTCTTCAATGTTTTTCCTTAATATCTCTCGATCCCTTTCTCTGGAAGCTTTACTCTATTATATAGTCATTCTCCATTCAATCCTACCGTCCACTTGTCTACTTTCTAACCCCGTACTCAAGTTTTTCTCTCCTTTCCCACTGCTTTTTGATTTTTTGGGAGTAAAAGTGGTTGTAGACACTGTTCAGAGGTCTTCTCCGCATTAATGCGGCCAGGAAAGCTGCTGTACTGTATTTAATGCGGTGGTAGCAGCTTTTTCCTTAGATATTTCTGTGTTCTTATCCCTTCCCCGTACATTTGAAGTCTATCTTCGTCGCTGGAGCTTCCTGGAAGGTCGTTTAGAGCAAGACGAAGCTCACTATACTGATATATTTCCGATCCGAGGAGGATGACCCTCTCGGACCAACACCTTTGGATATTTATCTGCTCTATTATCTATTACAGGGCATTTTCCTATGCTTTCTTCTCCTCGGACGCTTTATTATTAAAGAGTGGGGCTCAAGCCTAACACAAAGGCTCAAGTTTTCGCCCCCCACAACATTTATGATTGTTCCTATAATAAATAAAAATATAATTACGAAATACATTACTCATTATTAGATTAGTTTAAATTGTAAATTTTTTTTAATAAAAATACCATAAAAATAATTATCACGCACAACGCGCGGATTCTCGGCTAGTATAATATAAAATCTATAATAGTGTTTCGTATTATATGTTAATATATTTATATTTGGTTTTGAAATTTGCTTAATTGTTTGGCTGTTCATACTTAACTGTTCATACTAAATTTAATATTATTATTTTAAAGTGTGAATAATTTATAGAAAAACCATTCACAATTCAAGCATATTTTAAAGGAAGAAATGTTCTAGATTCAAAATATACGCTTTAGCCCTCTATTCCAAAGGTTAATTTTATTACTTTTATGGTTTTACTTAAACTAAGTGATATTTGAATGTTGGTGGAATTTTCTTAGTAAGGTTGTGTTTGAAATTGTAACTTTTAAATTAGTATGCTAGATTATGATACATTTTCGGTTACTAATATTGTTTGGTTTCTTAGCATAATAGTTAGAACTTAGAAGCTATATGGGCGTAGTTATAAGAATATGTTTGTTCTAATATTTGCCCTGTACAACAATTCAATATATAACATTGGTTACACATTTTTGGATTGAATATTCACTTTAGGATGTTGATTGTAATGAGAAGAATTTTGTGTAACAGGTTGCCATCTTTGTACTCTACCATTGAGCCCAAATATTGGGAAAAAATGTTTCTTATAGGACCTTTAATCCTTCCTTAATAATTGTACTTGCTCTTGCCTATACTAAAATTTCCAACTTTTTAAATCATATTGTTTTCTTCTGAAGGCCCGTGCTATTACCCAATCCATTAAATATCATTATCTATATTTTCATACTAAAAGTTTGTGTTTTGGTAAATTTATATCTTTGTGGTAGGGAGTTTAATGAAAAGTTTTTAAAATTTCATATTCGATAGCTTTTCCGTGCATCGCACGAGTTAGCGACTAGTTATTATTATTATTTTTATTGTTTTACTATTTGTTTGAGCATTTTAATATTAAATAATTAAAGTGAATAAATGTTACAACATAAATGTAAAGATGTGGGAGTGAATAAGGAAGATGAGAAGTTAATGAAAATGTTAAATCCCACATTGAAAAGGAGATAGACTATTTTGTTCTTTGTGGTGATTAATGGGCTAACATGAATTGTCTCAGATATTGGGCTAGATACGTGCTCAAGGGGGATGTGAAGGGTGAAGGAATCAAAAATGGAAATGGATCAGCTTCTTGGATTCTCCTACTTAACAACCCATTCAGAATAATTACCATATCTGTTGGTGAGTAAATGTCCTGAATTAATACTCCATTTTTATTATGGAAAATAAAGAGCCATTAACCCATTTAATGGACTATCCGTTTTGGCTGGTGGAGCTTTGGGCTTGAACACTTTGTGTAGAGGTTGTTCTAGCCATACAACACTTGTTGGGTTGTTGTATCTTGGGAGAGACAAGTCAAAGACGGTCTGCACCGGTTACAAAGTTTAGCCAACCGAGGGCTTGAATCTTATTAAAGAGAGCAAGTGTCCTGCCTCAGTCCAAATAGTGTTGTGTAATTTCTCTCTTTAAATTAATAAAATTCAGAAGTATTGTTCAGTTTCTCTTTGTGTTATTTCCATTATCATTGTGTTTGCACCAACAATTTTAAGGAGATTCAACACATGGAGCCTACATAAGAGAAACCAAATGAGCCTGTTGGAGATCTTAACAAGCCCTTTCGCTTTAAGGGAGCCCACTTTAAGAGGTGGAAAGGAAAGGTCCTCTTTTACTTGAGTCTTCTCAAAGTTGCCTACATCCTCACTGACAAGAATTCATCAAATTTTTCTACCGATGAGATGAGTGAGGAAGAATTTAGTCTCCATCAAGAAAAAATAGATAAGTATACAAAAGATGAATATAATTGTCGCTCTTATCTTTTGAATTTTCTTGCTGTTCATTTCTATGATTATTATGATACAACTTATAATTCTGCTAGGAAAATTTGGAAAGCTTTACAAAGCAAGTATGATATTGAGGAGGCTGGTGCAAAGAAGTATGCTGCTAGTAGATTTTTCCGTTACCAAATGGTGGATGGAAAATCGGTGGTGGATCAAGCACAAGACTTTCAAATGATCATGGTAGAATTGAGATCCGAAGGCATAAAGATTGGATACAATTTGGTAGTAGCTGGCATAATTGATAAACTACCACAATCTTGGAGGGAGTTCCAAAAGACTTTGTGGTACAAACAAAAGGAGACATCCTTGAAGACTTTGATCACATGCATCTGTGTGGAGGATAAGGCTAGAGGACAAGATGCACTCAAGACACAAGAGAGCAATGGCAATTCCACCACAAAGGTAAACCTTATTTCAGCCAATAATAATATGCTCAAAAATAATTTTCCTAGAAATGGTCAATTGAAGCCTAAAAAAAGAGCCTTTAAAAATAATGATAGACCTTAAGGAAGGGGAAACTCGAATAAAAATTACAATAAGAACCAAGGACCCCCTTCACAAGATCAATTTAATAGATCCTATTTTGTTTGTGGCAAGAATGGGCATATTGCTCGATTTTGCAAAATTCGGAAACATAAATTTATCCCACAGGCTAACGTAACCGAAGAGCCTTTAGTGGCTATGATTACAGACATCAATATTATGCAATATGTTGAAAGGTGGTGGGCAGATTCTGGTGCTACTAGGCACGTCTGCTATGACAAAAATTGGTTCAAATTGTACGCTCCTTTTGAAGAAGAAAAAATTGTTATGCTTGGTGACTCTAGCAAAACCAAGGTTCTTGGGAGTGGTGAGGTCAAATTGAAATTCACTTTTGGACGCGTGCTAACATTGAAAGATGTTCTTTACACTTCATCCATGAGGAAGAATTTGATGTCAAGTTTTTTGCTTAACAAGGCTGTCTTCAAGCAAACTATGGAATCTGATAATTATGTAATCACTAAAAAGGGATTATTTGTGGGCAAGGGTTATGCTTGTGATGGATGTTTAAATTGAATTTTGAGAATAATAAAGCATCTACCAGTTCAGTTTATATCTTCTATTAATTTTTGGCATACTTGTTTGTGTCATATAAATAGTAGATATGTGGGAATCATGAGTAGTTTAAGATTAATTCCAAGACTGTCAAAAGATTTTTGAAAAATGTGAAACTTGTAGTCAAGCTAAGATTACAAAAAAGCCTCATAAAATTGTTGTAAGAAATTCCGAATTGCTTGAGTTAATTCACTTCGATTTATGTGAATTTGAGGGAATTTCAACTCGTTGAGGAAATAGATATATTATCACTTTTATTAATGGTTTCTCAAAATATACAACTATTTATTTGTTGAAAAATAAAAGTGATGCTTTTGAAAAATTTCAAGATTTTTTAAAAGAAGTTGAAAATCAATTCGGTAGAAAAATAAAAAGAATAAGAAGTGATAGAGGCCGTGAGTATGAATCAAGTGCATTCAACTCATTTGTTCAGTCTTTGGGAATTATCCATGAAACTATTGCATCATATTCACCTGCTTCTAATAGTGTGGCTGAAAGAAAAAATAGAACTTTAATTGAGTTAACAAATGCCATGTTAATTGAATCTAGTGCACCTTTACATTTTTGAGGTGAAGCTATTTTAACTACATGTCATGTTTTGAATAGGGTGCCACATAAAAAGTCACACACCACAGCTTTTGAGATGTGGAAAGGACATAAGCCAAATTTGGGATATTTGAGAGTATGAGGTTGTCTTGCTTATGTAAGGCTTACTAACCCTAAAATGCCTAAATTAGGTATAAGAGCTACTACTTGTGCTTTTCTTGGTTATGCGATTAATAGTGCAACCTATAGATTTTTTGATCTTGAAATTTTTTTTTTTTTTTTTTTGAATCTAGTGATGCAATTTTTCATGAAGAAAAATTTCCTTTTAAATTGAAAAATAGTGGGGGGAAGAAAATATTTTGTCACAACCTAGTTCTTCTACTTCTCATTTTCAAAATCAAGAAAATTTTGAAATGGAACCTAGAAGGAGTAAAAAAGCTAGAGTTGAAAAGGATTTTGGTCCTGATTACTATGTTTTTAACATTGAGGAAAATCCCCAAAATTTTAAAGAGGCTTTAACATCACCTAATGCTATATTTTGGAAAGAGGCTGTAAATGATGAGATGGAATCACTAATTTCTAATAGAACTTGGAAATTAGTAGATCTTCCACCAGGTTATAAGACCATAGGTTGTAAATGGGTCCTTAGAAAAAAGTTGAAACCGGATGGATCAATAGATAAGTTTAAAGCTAGACTTGTTGCAAAAGGCTTTAAACAAAAAGCTGATCTTGATTTCTTTGATACATTTTCTCCGGTAACAAGAATTACATCTATTAGATTGTTAATTGCTATTGCTGCAATTTTTGATTTGAAAATTCATCAAATGGGTGTAAAAACTGCTTTTCTAAATGGGGACCTAGAGGAAGAGATTTATATGGATCAACCCGAAGGCTTTGTAGAGCCTGGACAAGAAAGCAAGGTATGTAAGCTAACTAAATCTCTATATAGCTTAAAACAAGCACCTAAACAGTGGCATGAAAACTTTGATTCCTGCATGATTGAGAATGGTTCTAAATCAAATGAATGTGATAAATGTATTTATTCTAAATCATGGAATAATTTAAATGTTATTATTAGCCTCTATGTGGATGATATGTTGATTTTTGGCTCAAATCTGCATGTTATAAATGAGACAAAAAATATGCTTAAAAGCCATTTTGATATGAAAGATCTTGGTGAGGCTAATTTTATTTTAGGCATGAAAATTACAAAAGCATGTGATGGAATATATCTTGATCAATCACATTATGTTGAGAAAATATTGAGAAAATATAATTTTCATGATCACAAAAGTGTAGCTACTCCTTTAGATTCTAGTGTTCATTTATTTCCTGTGAATAATGATGATGAGATTTTTAATCAAAATGATTATGCTAGTATCATTAGTAGTTTGCGTTATGCTACTAATTGTACTAGACCTAACATTGCATATGCAGTAGAAGTGCTTAGTAGATTTACTAGCAAGCCTATTAAAGATCATTGGCTAGCTATTGAGCGAGTCATGAGATATTTAATTAGTACCAAAAACTATGGCTTATTTTATAAAAAGTACCTTATTGTGATTGAAGCTTTTAGTGATGCCGATTGGAATACTTTGTCAGGTGATTCTCTCTCTACCACTGGTTATATTTTTACCTTAGGTAGTGGTGCTATTTGTTGGAAATCTAAAAAGCAAACAATAATTGCTAATTCAACAATGGAATCTGAATTAATAGCATTAGCTTTAGCTAGTGAAGAGGCAAATTGGCTTAGAGACTTGTTATATGAAATTCCACTTTGGGAAAAGCCAATTCCACCTATATTAGTTCATTGTGATAGCACTCCCGCAATTGGTAGAGTTAAAAACCATTACTACAATGGTAAATCCAGACCTATAAGAAGAAAGCATAGTACCGTGTGATCTTATTTGAGTAGTGGCATCATAACTGTGGATCATATTAAATCTAATGATAATCTTGCAGATCCATTTACCAAGGCCTTGGTAAAAGATAGAGTCTAGAATACATCGAGGGGGATGTGACTAAAATCCATAGAATCATGAGCCATGTATGAGGATACCCAACCCAAGGACCAGAGATCCTGAGAATTGGGTTTAATGGGAAAAACGAATCATACGATGGTTGTAAGAAATGCACAATTTATTTTTTAATTATTTATTTTGTATATAATTTTTTAATTGTTCATCCCAATGATGTAAGTGCATTTATCTTGTAATGTGGAGAGGTTGAGTAAGAAACTCTTAATGAAATTTGTAGCTCGTATGAGTGGGGTGTCAGAATTATAGGAGCACCCTTGACAAAATTTCACCTATGTGAGTGTGGGAGTGGGGCCGCTCCCTATGAGTTTGGACTTAATCTCAAATACACTCATGAAACTGGGATCAGCACAGGGTCGTAAAGTGCTAGCTATAAAAGCTCATGTCAACACCTGGGTTGTTATGTGTAAACAGTGATGCTCAATTTCCCTAAAGTAGTCCTAGTTCAAGTTGGAGACCACTACGACTCTGGACACTCTCCATTCCAAATCCCTGTTTTGTAAAATTGTTTTCCTGTTTTGGTCACATATAGGATTTGTTGACGAGCGATAGCTGACATGGAATGTTTATGTGGTGTGTGCGCGTGATAATTTTTTTAGAGTTATCTCATAAATATATATTATATTATTATTATTATTATTATTGCTGTTGTTGTTTTACTATTTGTTGGAGCATTTTAATACTAAATAATTAAAATGAATAAACGTTACAATATAAATGTAAAGATGTGAGAGTGAATATGGAAGATGAGGAGTTAGTGAAAATGTTTAATCCCACATTGAAAATGAGAGAGACTATTTTGTTCTTTTTAATTGTGGTGATTAATGGGCTAACATGAATTGTCTCAAATATTGGGCTAGATATGTGCAAAAGGGGGAGGTGAAGGGTGGAGGTATCAAAAATGGAAATGAATCAGCCTCTTGTATCCTCCTACTTGATAGCCCATTCAAAATAATTACCATATCCATTGGTGAGTAAATGGCCCGAAAACCTCATTATCTCACCATTAATTGTGTAACTCCAGCCCATCAGATTAATATCAAGCATTTAATCTTGTAACACCCACTATATCAGAATAATGGACCTAATTAATCAGAATAAATTGGGTAGTAATTTCGTGAGGCCCATTAAGCCTATAAATAGACTCATTTAGATCCAATCTAAGTTACTGCAAAAAATACACTAAAAAATAGAGAGGTTTGGGCTTGAACACTTTGTGCCCCACCTCAGTCCAAATAGTGCTGTGTAATTTCTCTCTTTAAATTAATAAAATTCAGAAGTATTATTTAGTTTCTTTTTGTGTTATTTCCATTATCATAAAAAAAAATTAAAATACAAAACTAAATTGCATCAACTCAAAGTATAGTTCTTAAAAATACAAAAAATTAATAAGCTAAAGTAGAGATGCAAGAAAAATAAAAAATCCACCAAAATATTGAGAGAGAGAAACAACCTTTTTTGTGAGGGAAAATTATGCATAGAAATATAGGATAGAAAAGATAATGAAAACTTTATAATAGGAGGATAAGAAGAATAAGAAACAAAATAAATGAAGACAAAGAGAAAGATGAGTGATATTAAGGTAGAGGGTAGTGTGGAGATGAAATGTGAAAGGAATGAGAAATGTTGGAGAAAGTGTAAATGTTAAAAAAAAAAAAAAATGAGTACAATTTTAAAAGGAAAATTTTATTTATTTGTATTTAATTAAAACATTATATGTTTTATTTTTAAAAATTAAAAAAATGAGAGAAAATACTAATAATTTAATGATATGGGACATATGACTGAATTTAAACGGTCAATTGTAGTAGTGCTATTGATGTTAGCTTTAATATATATATATATATATATATATCTATATATTTTGCAACATGAAAAATGATAGTCCCTATCCAAATTTAATGGGCGACGATTGGTATTTTCGAGGAGTATTAGGTGGGTTAATGAGAGTCCTTGATTCCATCCCCAAAGTGCAGGATGGAATCAAGGGGGGGCTATTGTACGGTCATTGGCCCAATAGTGATGGCCCATGGGCTAGGGGTCTGACATTAATTTCATGGTGGGCCCAATCCATGTGCTCGGGGTATTGGGCCTCAGACTGGTCTATTCTCGGTGTCTAATCCTATTTGGGGATCGGTCCAGAGTACCTTGGTAATACCTTGGGTAGTATCACTATCGAGCAACATTCGGTGTCTATTGTAAGTCCCAAAGCCTGGAATCTCCATTTCCAAAGTGGGACCCAGTTTTGTCAGGAATATTCTCGAAGGGTCCTACTTGCACGAAAAATACTAAAACTAATCATTTCCAATCCACTAAGGAAAGGCTATAAATAGGGAAAGAGGGTGAAGAAAAGGGGGTTGGACAATTTTAAGAAGAGAGCCAGAGTGTTACGCACCGAGAGTAAAAAGAGAGAAACCGAGAAAAAGCAGTGGAAAGGGACAAGTGAGCTTCCAACACTGACTTTGTTTATGAGGAACTTCCCATTGTAGGATACCCTTTCACCCACTATAATAAATAGATTGTGAGCTCAATCAAGGAGTTGGCCCATTAACCACAAGTTTGAGCTGCACAGCGAGCTTGCAAAAATTCCTTACCAACCAAAGGGAATCTGGTATGTAGAACTATAATCACTGACCCCATCTGTGATCATTGCTTATCAGCCCCAAAAACTTCACTGCCTGCTACTTGGACTTGTCCCGATCTTGATATAGTTTGGAGTGATCTGGCGCTATGGAATTTTCAGTTTCAGACAGGTTTTCCAGATTTCAAGACTCAAGAGCCTGACTGCTTGGGTGATAGCAAATAAAAAGTCTTCAGAACTTTTCACCATGACAGTGTGGTCCATTTGGCCTCAAAGAAATCAACTCCGTCTGCAGCAACATTGTGTGTCCACGGATCAATTGGCCCAAGCGGCAAGAGATAGATTTGAAGAATACAAAGCTGTCTTGCCAGCTCCAAAACCTCGACAGCAACAGCATCACACTCAATGGTCACCCCCTCCTCCGGATTTATTCAAAATAAATTATGATGGAGCTGTCTTTGAGGGGGCAAATTAGTCTGGTATTGGCGTTGTCTTTGAGGGGGCAAATTAGTCTTGTATTGAATTAAATGCTATCGTGTATCAACCTATGGATGAGCATTCAGGACTACATTGCTGCTTTTCTGCGTTTTTACCTTTTTTTCGTCTGGCAAATGATAACCGACCCCCCCCCCCCCCCCCCTCTTCCCAAAAAAAAAAAAAAGCAAAAGAAAATTCTTGTGCTTGAGAAAGGATCTCATGATCCACCCATTAGTACAATACAACAGAGTCAGTGGAAACAGAGACCATATGTAAGGTTAGTAGGAAAAACTTATAAAAGTGCAGACAGAAAAATTCAGAAATGGTCACAGGTTGAACATCAATGATAGAGTTGCTACCTTTGACATGATAAATAATCCCAGCATCAGATAGTATTTTCATCAACTACAACATTCAGGCATACCCTGTAGACCAAGAGAAGGGAAGAGGATATGGGGAAGACAATTTAAAGTAAAAAGGCCACGCAATCACTCAAGCATCTGATTATACTTAAAAAATATACCTTCCCTATAAAAGCTGATGTGCCACCGAGACGAGCTATTCCAACAGAAACATTAGCAGCCTCCGGCAGCTTTTTTAAATGCAGGAGATTCAGCCATTGAAAGCCTACTAATAATAGTTGGGACAAAATCAATCAGCAAATCCCCAAAACAAACCACTAGGGTGGATTCCTTGGTTTCAGTTATCCCATCACCTATAAATGCTTTTCCTAAAACAGATAAAAGTTGAAAACCGAGAAGTTCAGTTTGCACAGGGAAAAAAGGAGTCAACATGGAAGAAATTATATAAAAAAAAACAGTAAGTTTATAACAATTTTGACTCCATATGGCCTCTATCCCTTTTATGTAGACAATAGCCCTATGCGACCTTCCCAACGGAGCCAAAAAAAAGGCTTTTTTGACTCTAGTCATAGGCAAAGTTCACTTATTGAGTTTATGTACTTTGAATCAATAGCATTCAAGCAGCCTGCAAAAATTGCAGCTCCAAAATACTGCATCAGAAGGATATTAAATTTCTGATATTATCCAAAAAAACTAATATGACCATTGCTTATAGCCTTTATATTTATATTAATATTAATATTTATGGGCATGCTTGTAATATCATACCAGTTATATACATAAGTTAAGGACTAAATAAATGCTGTGACATAAAAGGGTGAGCAGTCTTTTCTCAACTTGCCATCAGTATAGATCTTGGTTTAGTAGCAAATATTCAAGTGAGAACTTTGAAGACCAAAGCGAGGGAAAGTTTTATGTGAACAGAAATTGCCCATTGGAATTAATAGGTCTAGAATATAAGTAATGTTATGGAATTAATAGCTCTAGAATATGCAGGACAATGGCAATTAATGCTCCTCCAGCAAGCACTTCTTAGCAACTTTGTATTATTTTTGATAAACTAGCAACTTTGTATTAAGTTCATCTTAATGAGCAACATAAGTAGAATAAGTGAGAACAGATGAATTGGTTTCCAACTCAGATGAACTTTCTAAAACTTTTTCTCTCTCTTTCGACAATGTAATTGCACATGCTCATATTTGGGGAAAACAAAATAGGTTATGAAGAAGGATGATGGATCTTGGAATAATGAGGCTTCAGTTCCAAAAAAATAAGCTCAATGCTAATTTCTCAAATATACCAAGTCCAAGTTATTTTCAGCCATAAACTAACCAGGGCAGATTTCTTCGACATGCAGCTGTAAAATCATCAAGGTTTATCCCCTCTAATCACTCCACACATTCCTAGATAAGTTTTTGACAGTTAGAAGTTGATAACCAGGCAGCTCCTCGTCATTAATTCTCTGCTTCAAAATCTTCTAATGCAGCTTCTCGTTTGTTTAGAAAGTGGACCTTCTGAAGATAATTATATACTTACTAGGAATCATCATTAAATGCTAACGTTCTCAAGTATTCTCCCAATTTTCATCTAAAATTCTTAGATAGGTGGAATATACGTTAGCCTATTCCCATTCCCCATAAATAGGTGGATGAAATGCTCCACCAGCAACATCTCTACCAGCTTTCACCCAGCTTGGCTCATTCAAAATCAAAGAATATCAGTCCTTGAGTTGCACAAGAAGTTCTGGTTACAAATCCAATAAACAAGGGACAGTTGTAACAACCGCACACCAATTCTTCATTTTTCAGCCTCTGTATCTTCTCCTGTGTTAAAGATTGTCCTTCAGTTATTCAATGTCATTTTTACATATACATTTATAAAAGCAAAACCTGTCTTGTAACGGTGGAAATTCTGATACGAATCAGTTGTGAAAAACTTGCAAAACAACGAATCCTCTCACACTGCAAAGTTTAACGTGGTTTGACAAACTCTATGCCTATATCAATGGATAATGCTAACCAAAAATCCAATATCTATAAAAGAATTTTAACAACACCACCACTCCTTATTATCTTTTAGCCAATATAAAATTCCCAAACCAACCAGGAACTACTAAACTATTTTTCTCATGGGCAGCTGGAAAATATCCATATGGACTTATAACACAAGCAATATGTCAATATTAAGATCGGCCATGAAATTGCAAATTACATAGACAAAAACACACTCACACCCCACACCCACTCACACGCGCGCACACACAAAACCAAGCAAACTAAAACACCCCTTGCCTTTTTTAACTCATCAATCCTAAAGAGAAAAAAGAAGGTTAAATACCAAAAAAGAAAGTACCTTTCAAATGCACCTGAGAAAATTTTCTATACAAGCAAGAACCACTTCTACGCACAAAAGTAGAACCAAAAACTTCGTATTATTTATTGCATAATATATTTATTTGAACTGCACTTGGTGCGGACGTGCCCCCAATTACACGCACATATAGGAGGAAGAGCAAAAAGAAGACAGCCCAACCTGTGACCTTATAGATGGAGCTTATTAGTTATTGGTCTTGAGATTAAGTAAGTCCGAACATTTAATAATTATGGTTTCTTTATGCACTTTTATTATTAGCTATTTAAGTACTTTTTCTGATTATTGTAAGACAACTTTTGAGAATTATTAAAAACGTGTGTTTTCTTTTCACTGGTTATTGGTCTTGAGATTAAGCAAGCTCGAACATTTAATAATTAGGGTTTCTTTATGCACTTTTATTGTTAGCTATTTAAATACTTTTTCTGATTATTATAAGACAGCTTTTGAGAATTATTAAAAATGTGTGTTTTCTTTTCACTGGTGCAAACTCCAGTTTTGCTTAGTGATGACTCTAAGCAACCCTTAAGTGCTGACACCTATGGTTTATTTTTTTGTTCTATTGTTAGTGTGGTTGTCCTACATCAGTTTATTTTACAACACAACCATAGACAACCACTTGAAAGCAAAACCATCAAAAGAGCAAGCCAACCAAAGATGACAGTATGTTTCAAGTTTTTGCCCCATGAGATCTTGAACAAGCCCAAACCAGCCCCTGCAATCCGTATATACCCCCAAGCCCCACATGAGATTTTCACCCCCAAGCCAACAGAGAAGCCAGCGACGCTTCCCAAGCCGGTGACTATCTAGTGCAACAAGTTGGCCACTGACCAAGGTACAATTCTTACTATCTTTTTGGTGGATTCAATTATGTCTCATTAAAAAAATATTTTTTTTATATTTTTTATGTGCATATCCCACCATACCCCACTGGCTTACCCATTTCGTGCTCAAGTTAACTATTTTATTATTTGTGCTTCCTTTCAATACCCATTATAAAATTTCAAAAAAAAAAAAAAAAAACCAATTTCTTTGAAATATTTGATTCTCTTTATTAATTGTGGAGCTTATTGGAAGTTGACTTTTATTTGGGCTATCTCTCAATATTGTGAACACTGTCACTACTTGACTGCAATTTATTCCTTGATTCATTAATCTAGTCTCTACATGCACTCTTGCTTGACCTTAATTTTACATTGAGAATTAGTTACTTGAACTTTTGTGAATCTCAACTGCATTCATAAATATGGTGTTGCATGCATCTACGTAGTGGTCGCATCATGTCAAACCCTAAACATCAATCCACTTCCAAGCCTAGGCCCTCCTTAGAGCAAACCATAGAAGACCTAGCAAAAAGTTTCCATAATTTACTGGATAGGGTTGAGCGAATTGAAGCATCTCAAAGAGAGACCATTAACCATGAAGGAGATAACATGCTTAGGTAGAATAATCACGGTTACCTTAATAGGGCCCCAAACTTTGAACATGATCACTATAATCACAATGGCCCTAGGGATTATGATGATATAATGTCCAAGGAAAAGATAGAAGCACCCACCTTTGATGGATGCCTTGACCTATGAGTTTTCACTAATTGGTTGCGTCAAATGGAAAAATTCTTTGACTATTACCATTAGGCCGAGAATAAGAAAGTGAGGTATGCCAGGATGAAGTTAATTGGAAGAGCTGACCTTTTCTGGGAGGACCTTTAGGAAACCCTTAGGCGACGATGTGAGCCCCCCATTACTGATTGGCTTGAGATGAAGGATGCATTCTCGAGGAATTATCTTCCTCCAACTTATAGGAGCTCTCTTCTTGAGGAATGGGGTTGCCTAAAGCAAGGCATTGCTCCTGTGGTTGAATATATAGAGAAATTCAAGGAATTCAAGAGGCGAATTCGAATAGTCGAGGAAGAGGTTGTCACACTCAATAGGTTCAAGAAATGTTTAAATGCTAACCTACTAGGCGAGATTATCACCCGAGGAGTCACTACCTTAGTAGAAGCATATGGCCTTGCTAGGAATTGTGAGTTAGCATCCAAATCTATCTTTTGGCGACGTTCTGAGCTCCGGAGTGTTCCTACCAACCCTCAACCTTTTGGTAGCAAATCTAGACTTGCCTTACCCCCTAAGGTCAACCCCAATAGCATCCCAATAGAAAAAGAGGACAAGGGAAAAGGTGTGATCAATGAGCTTTCAAGATTAGGCTTTTGCCTCCAATGCTTCAAATGCAATGGGGTTGGACACATCGCAGCTAGATGTCCCTCTAGGACCCTTGTCATTCAAAAGGATGATGAAAAGGTAGAAGATGTTGAGGAGTTGGTGTATGATCCAAATGTTGAAGAAACCCAAGATGTTAAGGCAGAATGGGAAGATGATCCTAGCTATCTCACATGCAATAAAGCCATCTCTCCCCAGGTTGACGACTTCAAGGATTTTGGTGTCCCTAGAGTGAATGTGGTAAGGTGTGCTTTGGCAAAGCAAAGAGACACTGATGATTGGCGAAGTAGTGTCATCTTCCAAACTTACACTAAGTGTGGAGACAAAACTTGTAAGGTTATTATAGATAGTGGGAGTTGCATTAATGAAGTGACATCTAATGTTGTTTCCTGCCTAGGCTTGAAATTGACCCCACACCCTAACCCATATAAAGTTTTTTGGGTGGATAGTTCCTCCATAGCCATAAAAGAAAGATGTGTTGTCCCACTTCAATTCCTCACCTACAAGGCTGAAATATGGTGTGACGTAATTCTCATGGCTGTAGGGCATATTATCTTAGGTAGGCATTGGCTTTATGATTTGGATGTCACCCTTCGTGGGCGATCCAATTCTTGCTCATTTATATTTGAAGGTAAGAAGATTGTGCTCAATCCTTTGAAACCCAAGCCAATCGACATGAGCAAGAAGACAGAGGCACCAAAGGCTAAAGGCCTGAACATTATAAGCCCAAAGGTATTTGAAAAGGCAGCAGTTTAAGAATCCATTGTGTTTGTCTTAGTTGCTAGGGAACTTCATGGAGAGACCTGTGAGGAGCAACCTCGAGAAGTGAAGTCAGTGCTTTAAGAATTTAAGGATGTTTTCGCTGAGGAACTCCCCAATTGTTTACTGCCCATGCATGACATATAACACGCCATAAATTTTGCGCCCGAAGCGACCCTACCTAACTTGCTTCACTATAGGATGAGCCCTGCAGAGCATGCCAAATTGCAAAGGCAAGTAGAAAAACTACTTAGGAAAGGGTTTTGTTCATGAAAGCATGAGTCCTTGTGCAGTCCCTGCACTCTTAACTCCAAAGAAAGATGGAACTTAGAGGATGTGTGTTAATAGTCGTGCCATCAACAAGATCACTGTGAAATATCGTTTTCCTATCCCTCGGTTGGATGACATGTTGGATATGAAGGCTGGAGCAACGATCTTCTCCAAGATAGAATTGAAAAACGGCTATCTCAAATTAGGGTTTGTTCTAGTGATGAGTGGAAAACTGCCTTCAAGATGAAGGATGGTTTATATGAGTGGATGGTCATGCCTTTCGGATTGTCCAATGCTTTTAGTACCTTTATGAGAGTGATGACTCAATTGCTCAAGCCTTTTATGGGGAAATTCTTGGTTGTGTACTTTGATGACATCCTCATCTATAGTAAGTTTAGGGAGCAACACTTAGACCACTTAACTCAAGTTTGTACTACCCTTAGAAAGGAGAGTTTGTATGGTAACCTCAAGAAGTGCTCTTTCTTCACCAATAAAGTCGTCTTCCTAGGTTTCATAGTATCCTCTGAGAGAGTTTCTACCGACCCCCAAAAGGTTCAAGTGATTGTGGAGTGGCTTGAGCCCAAAAATATCCATGAAATTCGAAGCTTTCATGGGCTCGCTTCCTTTTATCGCCGATTCATGAAGGGGTTTAGTACCATTATGTCCCCCATCACTGATTGCATGAAACAAGAAGAGTTTGTTTGGACTAAAGCTGCTGCTAAGGCTTTCAATGAGGTAAAGCAAAAGATGATTGAGGCACCTGTCATGAGTCTCCCTGATTTTACCAAGCCTTTTGAAGTGGAATGTGATGTCTCAAGTATTGGTATAGGGGGAGTACTTAGTCAAGAGCATCACTCAATTGCTTATTTCAGTGAGAAGTTGAATGACGCTAAGCAAAAGTACTTCACATATGACAAAGAGTTTTATGCCATTATTCGAGCTCTTTGGCATTGGCACCATTACCTGTTGTCTTGAGAATTTGTTATTTACTCTGATCATGAAGCTTTGTGCTATCTCCATTCCCAAAAGAAGCTGAATTTTAGGCACGGTAATTGGGTTGAATTTCTGCAACGCTACTACTTTGTGGTGAAACATAGGGCGGGAGTTGAGAATAAGGCTGCTGATGCACTAAGTTGAAGGGTGTCTTTGCTATCCGTCATGAGTGTTAAGGTTACTGGGTTTGAACGACTCAACGATGATTATGAGTCATGCCTAAATTTTAGGGAGCTCTACACTAGTCTAAGTAATGCCCCATGGCCAATCTTGGATGATTATACCCTTCAAGATGGTTACTTGTTCAAAGCCAACAAGTTATATATCCCTCGGTCTTCAGTGAGATATTTCCTAATTTGGGAGATACATGCGGGAAACCTTGCAGGTCATTTTGGCACGTATAAGAGAAAGAGCAAAAAGAAGATGGCCCAACCTATGGCCTTGTGGATGAAGCCTATTAGTTATTGGGCTTAAGATTAAGCAAGCCCAAGCATTTAATAATTAGGGTTTCTTTATGCACTTTTATTGTTAGCTATTTAAGCACTTTTTCTAATTACTATAAGACAGCTTTTGAGAATTATTAAAAACGTGTGTTTTCTTTTCACTGGTGCCGACTCCAGTTTTGCTTGGTGTTGACTCCAAGCAACTCTTAGGTGCTGACTCCTAGGGTTTATCTTTTTATTCTATTGTTAGTGTGGTTGTCCTACGTCAACACCTTAGTCCGAGTATTTTTCCTTCACATTGTGAAAATAATAAAGAATCAAAAGAGATTGTGCAACAATGTAAGGCCACGGTCTTAATCATTGTGCAAAGGCCATCTTACCAGTCACTTCTACCACAATTTGACAGGTTCAATGTATCAAGATACATGTCCAAGTGCAAGTTCTTCACTGGTTTAGTCCCAGCAATGTTGCAGATATAGTAAACAACAGTAAGTTTAGTTTTAACTACTGTATATTAAACGATAGGAAGTTTAGTTTTAATTAGTTAGGTTTGACACTCATCCTTTTTCATTGGTTGTTCAGGATTAGTCAATTGGATAACCTGTTAGTAGCCATTACCCTCAATTAGTTAGTTAGTTTTTCTGCTTGATGTATATAGGAGCAGAATGTATTAGTCAGTAGTTAATGAGAAAATCCACCACTTTTCACATATCCAAACTCCATTGTTGAGATCCTCTGATCTATCACTGCTAAACTTGTATGAACCCACTGTATATATTAACATTCTTGTGCATCTATAAGCCAACGTTAGTGAAAGATATTAGCCACAAATTAAAATACAACCAAATTAGAATGATTAACTAAAATGTCCCTACAGAAGTAAAGACATGAAGCATCAAGTTGTATCATATGAAACAATTCATCTAGACATGGCCTGAATCGTTCTTACATTCATATGGTGCTGAGATTTTTCACTTCTTTAATCTTTTTCATTTTCTCAGCTACCAAAGAAAGCCTGAAATCACCAAGAGTAGCATTAAATGTGAAACAAAACAATGTCTTATCTAAATTTTTTTCGACATTTACCACCACTAGAATCAGAACTTTTCTCTCCAATCACTCAAACTGAAAAAACTAAAGAAGTAAAGATTGAAATCTACACAAAAAAATCCCCCTCTACCACTATCAAGAAACCTCAGAGCAAAATTGAGTCCCCATCACACCAGCTGGACACACTTCAGCATCAACAATGTTTAGAACAATAGGCTGAATGAAGGCATCCACATTATATAACATGTTAGTAGATATAGCAAGCACCATTAAAGTTTCAAATGACAGATGCAAAGAACAATTGGCATTCCCCACAATTAAGAGAGAGAGAGAGAGAACCCAAAAAACAACTACTTCAGGACAATTAAGAGAGAGAGACAGAGAAAAGAGAGAGAAAGCGAGGGTAAAAATGGAAGCATCCTAGTCGAATGCAATTTGACACTCAACTCACTTCAACATCAACAAAGTTAGAACAATAGGCTGAATGGAGCATCCACATTATATAACATGTTAGTGGATATAGCAAGCTCTATATATTCTATGCACTTTTTTTCAAAAGAAAATACAAGTAGAGAGATAGAGAGAATGAGAGAATTGCACCATTAAACAAGTATTTCTAATCTTGAATCCATTAAAGTTTCAAATGAAAGATGCAAAGAACAATGGGCATTCCCATAAAACTACTGCTTCTGAACAATTGAGAGAGAGAGAGTAAAAATGGAAGAATCCTTAATCAAATGCAATTTGACAATTTTGAGAGGCCCTTGGGAACTTCCTATCTTCTTGTGAATAGGAAGCTTCAACTTTGAGTCTAGATCACTTTCAACAGTGATTTTCATTGTCTTTTAAGACATTTGCTTCCTTCAAGATTTGTTCAACAAGTTCCATCTCATACTCTGAGAATCCTTTATAATGAATGGTTGTAAGGTGTGATGACATACATTCAGGAACATCCAGCGGCTTCAAGCGATTGTCAGGTCCAGAACATTGAGCCCTACATCGGTGTGTCAATTCAAAGTTAAGTGTTTGTAGCTCTGGAGCCCGACAAAGCAATAGTTGTATTGCATCCCACACAACCCATATGGGCCACAGCCTGAGCTCATCATAAAACTTCAAGGAAGACAACTTTTGTAACATGGGAACATCATCATGATTAGAAGCACGGCGGCAGATTACCCTTGCCATCTCTATCCACAATTCCAGGGGTTCCATGAAGTTCCACGACCACTCTGGATGAAAACATCCCAGAATATGAAGTACTATGATTTAGACAAGTTGGGGAGGTTTTCCAACACAACTTTGTTGACCAAATAGCCACTGAAATTAAGGTACTCGAGAGCCGTTTGTATGACCAAAGGTCAAAACCGCACTCTAAAACTAATATTTTCAGTGTAGGTACGAGTACAAGGATATTGAACTTGCCCGCATTGTTGTCCAAATATACCAAATCAGAATAATTCAGTTTGATGGTCAAATCTTGGAGGAGGGGGCTGGCAGCGAGGAATGTGGGGAGAGAGTCGTGGGGTTTTTTTTTTTTTGCATTTTTTCCATCATTACCATATTGTCATGTCTATTTATTTTCCACTACATACTCTTTAGTTTGACGGTGTGGTTATGTCTTTAATTGGACATTGCATGAAACTTGACTAATTAATTAAGTTGAGTAATTAGTTAATTTTCTTTTTTGAAATAGTTACAATATGTTATTAACCCCGCAATTCGAACCCTTTCTCCCCCTAAACCTCCAAGTATTTTGTGCATGAGGATATCCAATTGATCAGCTACAAGATCCTTGGCAATTAGTTAATTCAATTGGGGTTAATCTTACAACTCGACAAGTGGCATCAAAGCAGACACAATCTAAGTAGATTTAATATTTAGATTTTGAGTGATGTCATATTGTTTGGCTCAATTTAATGGATGGGAAATTACATTTTACCCACCTGTGGTTTGTCCAAAAAACACTTTACCCACCTGGAGTTTAAAAAATGACATTTTGCGTACCTGTGGTCTGATCCGTTAGCAAAACGTTATCCACCTGTACCCCTGCCGTTACTAATAACAATTCACTTAAAAAAACAATAGCAATTGAATCGAAACTCTTTCCTTTGAGAAACCATAACAGAGCATGACTTGCAATTTCATAACAAAGCATATCTTGCAATTTCCAGACCAACCTTTACACACACAGACGTTGACCCAAGAAAATGTATAGCACAGATAACAGCAATAGTTCTTTTTTCGTTCTTGGTAGAAAATGTATAGCACAATCCCAATTTCTCATTAACACACTACACATTAAGTAATCTACCAGCAATTTTTTTAAAAAAAAAAATCTACCGACAAATACCAAGACAAATTAACAACGTAATCTGCCAGCAAGAAAAAAAAAACTTCAAAAACATAATCTGATAGCAATAAGCTGCAAATCTTCAAAAATCTTCAAAAAAAACTTCAAAATAAATCAAAATTGTAGTAGAAATCTGCCAGCAATAAAAAAAAAAAATACCAGCAATTTTTGAAAAAGAAATCAAGAACCCTAATTATCAAGAACGTATCTGTGGTTTAAATCAAGAGAGAAAATCTTCAAGATCCTTCACATGGGTTATGATGGGGCTGCCAACTTCTCTTGATGCTGAGAGTTTTAAGTTTTTATCCTGATGGAGTGGATCACAATCTGGAATAGGGAGTGTACATGTACAGGGAAGTTTTTTTATTCAAAGGAAAGAGTTTTGATTCAATTGCTTTTGTTTTTTTTTTTGAGTGAATTGGTATTAGAGCAATGGCAGGGTTAGAGGTGGGTAATGTTTTGCTAATGGATTAGACCACAGGTGGGTCAAGTGCCATTTTTTAAACCCCAGGTAGGTAAAATGTTTTTTGGACAAACCACAGGTGGACAAAGTATAATTTCCCCTTAAAGGATTGTTTGTGTTTTTTTTTTTTTTTTAATTATTATTTTTATATTTATATTTGTTTTTTTTAACTTGAGCCGGGGGGTGTTGTTCCTTCACTTACACAGTTACACTTACCTGTGTAAGCCCTTGCCCGCTCCTACTCCTTACCAACAACTTGGCACTTCACTGGCTTCTTGGCGCTTTGAACACTAGCTCAGTTTTTAGTAAAACGAATAGTAGACATATTAACATGACTTTTAATTTCATCGTTCACGCTATTTCCTTTATACAATGTTTGTACTTGTATTTATTCTTCTAATTTTTACTGCAATTACAACACAAACATTTTCAATAATGAGTATTGTTAGTAGGCATTGCAGCAAAATAAAGATAAATTTTTTATGGATTCTTTGATTTTTTGTACATGAAGGACAATTGCTCCAACATATTTTATATAATCAATTATAAATGATTTACAAAATTTAAAAATTGTTGAGTTTCATTTTAATAGATCACAAATGATTAAGCGAAAATAAATTATTAAACAATTGTTGCATATATTTTATTTTGTTTTCTTATTAATATTGAAATAGATGTCGTGATAAATTATTGATTATCTCAAACAATTGGTTTCAAACTGGTTTGGAACCATCTTTCTCCAACCCATTGTGTGGTGATTGAAGAGATATTCCATATATAAATTTACTCATAAGATTTTTTTAATAAATCATGTGAGTTGTTTAAATAATAGTAAATAGTCTTGTAATTCGCCACGTAATGAGTAGGAGGAAATACTCCAATCTAAGAAGAAATTGTGATATATCTTTTTTGTATTTATTATTATTATTATTATTATTATTATCACGAAAGGAGCATGTCCAAAGCTTTTTGAATACAAGACTATTCTTTTGGGTGGTGAATTTAATCATTTAAAAAGCCAAATACGTGAGATATTTAAGTTTTTTAAATAAGAGATTGAGTGAGAGTTTGAATACAAGACTATTCTTTTGGGTGGTGAATTTAATCATTTAAAAAGCCAAATACATGAGATATTTAGGTTTTTTAATGTATTTGGCTTTTTAAATAAGAGATTGAGTGAGAGGATTTAGATATATATATCATCTGCTTTAATATCATGATAAACTCTATTCTTTGTACATGAGTGTATCACAAAGTGAATAAAAGGAAAAGTAAGCTAGTTGCTATCTAATGATTCAACTACAAGCATTATGCTGACATTTTTTTAAGCACAATGAACATCATTTACGAATAAACTTCGACTTTAAATCTATGAAAATAAGTTAACAAGAACATGAACCTTAAGCTAAAGCAGTGGATGAAGCATGTAGGTTTAATTTCTTCTTGTCTATCAATCACTCCCATCTCATCTGTAATTTTCCTAAGAAATCATCTAGAGGGGGCCAATCAAATTCAACATAACCTATATTTCTTGAATTTTTTGTACTTTCTCATCTGATGCTGAAACTTTTCACTTCTTTTATTTTCTTGCATTTTCTCAGCTACCACAGAAAGCCTAAAATCACCAAGAGTAGTATTAAATGTGAAACAAAACAATGCCTTATCTAAATTTTTTCCACATTTGACACCATAAGAAACAAAACTTTTGCACTCAAAGAGAAGATGCCGTGGGCTTGCGAAGCTAAATTTTTCTCTCCAAATTGCTCAAACGGAAAACAACTAAAGAAGTAAAGATTAAAACCTACAGAAAAGAAACCCTTCTACCACCATCAAGAACCCTTGGAGCAAAATTGAGTCCCCAGGACTCACTTCAGCATTAACATAGTTCAGAACAATAGGTTGAATGGAGCATCCACGTTATATAAGATGTTACTGGATATAGCAAGCACTATATATATTGTATGCAATGTTTTCCAAAAGAAAATACAAGAGAACTCACATTTAAACAAATAATTCTAATCCTTTTTTGATAAGTAAGAACTTCACAATTAAACAAATAATTCTAATCTTTTTCTTTTTTTTTTGATAAGTAAAAAGAGATTCAAACAAATATTTCTAATCTTGAATTTATTAAAGTTTCAAATGAAGGATGCAAAGAACAATGGCCATTCCCATAACACTACTGCTTCTGGGCAATTAAGAGAGAGATAGAGAGAGTAAAGATGGAAGTATCTTTAGTCAAATACAATTTGACAAGTTTGAGATGTCCTTGGGAACTTCATTATTTCCTCGTGAATGCTAAGCTTCTCCTTTGAGTCTAGATCACTGTTGAAAGTGATTTTCATTGTCTTTAATACTTTTGATTCCTTCAGGATTTGTTCAACAAGTTCCATGGCATGCCCTGAAAATCCTTTATAATGACAAGTTGTAAGGTGTGATGACAGACATTCAGGAACATCTAATGGCTTCTTCAAGGGAATGTGAACTGAAAAACTATGAATGCAACACCGGTAATTCAATTCAAAGTTGAGTGTTTGTAGCTTTGGAGCTCGACAAAGCAATAGTTTTACTGCATTCCACGGAGACCACATAGCCCACAAGTCACCATAAAACTTCAAGGAAGACAAATTATGAAACATGGGAACTTCATAATAATGATTAGACGGCGAGTGTTCGAGGATGTACTGCAGGACAACACAACAAAAGTCACAACACACTCACTAATAGAAAGTTAGAGCATGAAAAAAAAAAAAAGTATGCCCCTTACCTTTGCTGTTCCTATCCACAATTCCATGGATCTAATGTTACGGAGTGGTCCCATGAAGTTTGTCAATTTCCACATCCAGTCTAGATAATAACATCTACGAACATTAAGGACTGATTTAAACAAGTTGGGGAGATTTTCAGAAACAACATCATTGTCCAAATCGCCTTTGAAATTAAAGTACTCGAGATTCGGGGTGTTTATGTGGGGTTTGAATGACCAGCGTAAAAAAGAGCAATCCAAAACTAATATTTTCAGCGTAGGTACGAATACAAGGATATTGAACTTGTTGTCTGCTTCCTTGTCCAAAAAATCCAAATCAGAGTCACCAACTTTGATCCTCAAATCTTGGAGCAGCGGGCAGGCTGCGAGGAGTGTGGAGAGAGAGTTGTGGTTCGCATAGTAAACATGTAAAATTTGTAGAATCTTGAGACTTGGGAACATTGAAGAAGAGGAAGAAGCAGAATCAGGAGGATTGAGAAGAAAGTGGCCCCTCAATTTCAAAACCACTAATGTTGTACAGAAGAAGACACTAGCGGGCAACTCCTTAGTTTGATTATGAAGGTCGAAAACAAGGTCGAGCTCTTGCACGCCACGCAGGATGGCGGCTTGGACACATTTGTCAACGAACGATCGACGAGGACAATCGATGCACAGCTTGCAAAGGGTGGAGGGGTTTCTGGGAAATAAAATATAATATAAGGTCGAAGTTCTGATACTATCAAGCGTGGACTTGTCCAAGTGAAGAACAGGGACGAGAGTCCAGAGAACCCTCCACCTGCTCGACAAAATGCTTGTGAGAATGGCGTGTTTGATCGGGAGAAATGAGAGGATATGGGCGAGCATACAGTCTGGTAGACGGCTGATAATGTCAGAGTGCTGTTCCTCTTCCGTTTCTCTCCCCTGCTTCTTCATGCTTTCAATCTGCCAAGCCAAGGTCTGAATCTCTGATTTTCGGCGTGCGTTTTGCTTTTCTCTCCTCTGCTTCTTCGTATGCTTTCTACGGTTTTAGGTTTGTTTTATTTTGTGTTTTTTTTTAAAAAAAAAAATTTTAAATCTAGTTGTATTTTTATTTTTATTTTAATGGCTTCTTTATATGTTATCTTTATCTGTTTTTTTTTTTTTTTTTTGACTAATTTATATGTTATCTTTTAATTGATATCTAAAGTAAAAGAAAAATATTCCTTTTCTAAATTGATTTTGTACGATTTTAGTTTCTCTTTTTAATTGGTTTTCTTTTTCTAATAATCAATTTTGTATATTTATGCTCTAAGGATATGTTTTGCAATTTTATTAGGCTATATAGATGGAAATTTCCAAGGAAAATTTAGAAAATAATATATTTTCAATATTAATTTTTCTAAATTGATGGTATTAAAAAGTTTTTTTAAGAATCTAATATATATATATATATATATATATATATATATATATATTTGAATAATGCTAGAGATACAAACTATTTTACAAAAAAAATTATAAACTATTGATGTAGTGAGTGATTATTGGTAAATGAAAAAGTGATGTTACTGCTATGCACTCTTGGTGCGGTAGTCACTCCACAAGTATAAATGCTTATGGGGTGTGAGGGAGTAAGGGCCAAGGTTCAAATTTTCAGGAAAAAGCTTCACACACATATACATTTTTTTTTTTTTTTTTTTTTTGAGATAGAGTTTCAACTTATGGCGTCCGCTCCTGATGAAAGCTCTTTATCATCAGATCAAAATACCAATCAATTTTTGGTGTAGGTGGGAATTGAACTCCAGATCTTTTATTCAACCATCAGAGACTTTACCAGTTGAGCTAACTGGAACCCAACACACACATATATACTTAGATTAAGCTAGAGTAAAAATTCTATCTTATAAAAAAAAAAAAAAAAAAATGATGTTAATGGTGGGCCTATATGAAAACCATTAAGAAGTGGGCCACAACATCAATTTGTAAAAATGTTGTAAAATAGTTTGTATCAATAGCATTACTCATATTTTTAAAAAATTTATTTTCAAAATACAATTTTAATTAAAATAGTATTTTTCAAAACACAGTTTTAGAAAAATTCTAGATTCTTATTTAGGTTTTCCCCCCCGAAAATGTGATAGGAAAAATTTTTAGTATCGAGGTCGAGGGAAGATGGGAACAAATTTTGGTTGTTTTGCCCAACCCCCTCCACATATATTTACCAAAATGTCATTGTTATCAATGTAACAATTAGGAGATTTGTATATTTACTTCATTTTAATTGAATTTTTAATATTTTGAGACTTTAATTTATTGTTTTTGTAAAACAATTTGCTTGAAACTCTTTGTTTATATTAGTGTTAATTTTTTGGCTTGTATTTTAAGTATTATTTCTTTGGTAAAGACATTGAAACTTCATATTATTATCTTGTAAAAAAAAAGTGTAAATTTTTATTGGGATTGTGTAAATATTTCATTCCAAAAAATAAGAGAGAAATTTTAAAATAATTATGATTTTTTAAAAGATTGGATTTTGATCTTCTTTATATTAGTGCTAAATATTTTATTATTTTATATTATTGCTTGGAAAAGAATTTGTTTGCTGATAATGTAGTCTTTGCACATATTTTAGAGTATTTATTGCAAAGCTGGTCATAATAGATATAAAGTTAGTGTAAAGTTGTGATTTATAACTATTTTGTGTTGGCTTTAATTCTGTGCCAAATTTTATTGTAATTATATTCAATGTTTTATACCATGTATTTTATGTGAGATTTCATTGTAAGGGTTATGTGTGAGAAAGAGTGTGAAGACTCAAGGCAAAGTGAAGAGCAAGAAGTTTTCACGAGTAGCTCGCGAGAAGCCTTCCCGCGAAGTGAAGCATGTGCCCTGCACATGATTGGAATGCGGAGAGTCATGACAGATGGTGACAGTTGGTTTTCACGAGTGTCTCGCGAGTAAGGCCTTCCCGCAAGATACCCGCGAAACATTCTATTTTGCCAATTTGTCATATCTGATACACACTATCTCTACCCACACTATATATACCTCCATTACCCACATATGTTGATGAGTGTTTTTCAGAGAGAAAACCCTAGCCATAACTTTTGAGAGTTAGAGATTGTTATATCCACAATCCTCTACACAATCCATTGTGGTTTCCTCAACTCCTACCTCTCCATTTCAAAATCCTTGAGAGGTTGATAGCCCAAACACTTACCACACCCATTCTAAGTGTCAAGTAAGGTTTTGGTGCTGCTGGGAAGTATTGGAAGAAGCCAAGCTTTGGTGGATGCAATTGGGCGTATTGCGGAATTCGGAAAGCTAGACAAAACATGGTTTCGAGAAGCCTTGATGGATTTGGAGCTTGGAGGGCTTAGGTACATTGGGTAGATTAGGCTTGAAGAGTCTCTTGCTATTCGTGTATCCCAACTTATTATCTAGTGGATCAATTTATCGCTTGGAGGGCGGCGGAGAGGTTTTTCGCGAAGTTCTTCGGTTTCCTCTTCGATAACACATCGATGTGTTATTTTGTGTTTGCATTCTTCTTCCCTACTCTTTTAGCTTTCATTTTACTGCTGTGTTTTAATGAATATGGCTTAGAGTAGTTTTATTGTTTATCTGCTTGCATTTACTCTATTTCACACTTAGTTTAAGTTAAAGTAAAATCAACCGAGCAGTAATCTTTTAATTTGGGGGTCTAAACAGCTTTTATGTTTCCACACAAATTCAGGCTTTCAATTGATATCAGATTAGGTACACTTGTTGTGGTTTCATTATCTAAGTGTGATCCTAGACCCCTTTTGTGATGGATCGATCTCAATCGCTCAATACTCCACCATTCTTTGATGGGAGCAACTATGCGTTTTGGAAAGTCCATATGAGGGTATTCCTTTGTGCTATAGATGAGTCGATATGAGATTCTGTTGAAAATGGGTATGTTAGACCCATGACACCCAAGTTCGAATGGGACAAGGCAGCTCTTGCTTTGGCTAATGCAAATAGTAAAGCAATTAATACTATTTTCTGTGGTGTGTTTACTAATGAATTTCACAGGATATCGCATGTGGAGACTACCAAGAAAGCTTGGACAATTCTTGAGACTACCTATGAGGGTACCAAGAAAGTCAAGGACACAAAGCTCCAAATGCTTACCACTTGATTTGAAGAGCTCAAGATGGGTGACGATGAGTCATTTGATTCATTCTATGGGAAGCTCAATGAAATCGTAATTGCCAAGCTCAATCTCAGAGAGAAGATTGAGGATGCTAAGGTGGTGAGAAAGATTTTGAGGTCCTTATCGGAGAGCTTTCGTGCAAAGGTCACTGTTATAGAAGAGAGCAAAGATTTGGATAAGATCAAGATCCAAGAACTCATTGGATCTCTCCAAACATATGAGCTTGGACTGCCTTCCCACAAGTCGAGAAAATCACTTGCTCTCAAAACCATTAACGAGAGAATGGATGACTCCTCTGAAGAAGATGATGTGGAGAAGAAAGTAGCATTCCTTGCAAAGAACTTCTGGAAATTTCTGAAGATGAAAAACAGTGGGAAGTCGTTCAGCAAAGGAAAGTTTTCATCCCCCAAAGGTGATATGAAGGAGTTCAAGAAGAAAGATGGGAAGGATTCTCAATCCCTTCAAGGAATTGTGTGCTACGAATGCAACGGTCATGAACATCTCAAGAATGAGTGTCTCAACTATTTGAGAGGGAAGGGTAAAGTATTTGCCACTACCCTCAATGATTTTGAAAGCTCAAATTCAGACACGGAAGGAGAATGTGATAGTGAAGGAAATTATAGGGCTTTCATGGCAATTACCTCCGTTGGTTCAAAGGATGATTTGATCAATTTGGTTGATGAACTTGGTGATCTTTCCGGGGTTGAGGAAGTTGAAGACTCGGAAGATGAAGACGTATGCCAAAATGAAGGTGAGAACAACCTTCAAGAAGCATATAATTCATTGCTGGAAGATTGTTGCAAATACGCCAAGGTTGCAAACCTTAGTCCTGAGTATTTTTCCTTCACATTGTGAAAATAATAAAGAATCAAAAGAGATTGTGCAACAATGAAAGGCCAGGGTCTTAACCATTGTGCACAGGCCATCTTACCAGTCACTTCTACCACAATTTGACAGGTTCAATGTATCAAGATACATGTCCAAGTGCAAGTTCTTCACTGGTTTAGTTCCAGCAATGTTGCAGATATAGGAAACAACAGTAAGTTTAGTTTTAACTACTGTATATTAAATGATAGAAAGTTTAGTTTTAATTAGTTAGGTTTGACACTCAACCTTCTTCATTGGTTGTTCAGGATTGGTCAATTGGATAACCTGTTAATAGCCATTACTCTCAATTAGTTAGTTAGTTTTTCCGCTTCATGTATATAGGAGCAGAACGTAATAGTAAGTAGTTAATGAGAAAATCCACCACTTTTCACATATCCAAACTCCATTGTTTAGATCCTCTGATCTGTCACTGCTAAACTTGTATGAACCCACTGTATTCAAGATTAACATTCTTGTGCATCTATAAGCCGACGTTAGTGAAAGATATTTGGCACAAATTAACATAAAACCAAATTAGAATGAATAACTAAAACGTACCTACAGAAGTAAAGACATGAAGCATCAAGTTGTATCATATGAAACAATTCATCTAGATATGGCCTGAATCGTTCTTACATTCATATGGTGCTGAGATTCATCAAGTTGTATCATATGAAACAATTCATCTAGATATGGCCTGAATCGTTCTTACATTCATATGGTGCTGAGATTTTTCACTTCTTTAATCTTTTGCATTTTCTCAGCTGCAAAAGAAAGCCTGAAATCACCAAGAGTAGCATTAAATGTGAAACAAAATAATCTCTTATCTAAATTTTTTTCGACATTTACCACCAATAGAATCAGAACTTTTCTCTCCAATCACTCAAACTGAAAACAACTAAAGAAGTAAAAATTGAAATCTACACAAAAGAATCCCCCTCTACCACTATCAAGAACCCCCAGAGCAAAATTGAGTCCCCATCATGCCAGCTGGACACACTTCAGCATCAACAATGTTTGGAACAATAGGCTGAAGGGAGCATCCGCATTATATAACATGTTAGTAGATGTAGCAACTAGCAAGCACTATATATTATATTCTATGCATTTTTTTTTTCAAAAGAAAATACAAGTAGAGAGAGAGAGAGAGAGATAATTTCACTATTAAACAAGAGTTTGTCCAAAAATTTTTACACAATTTTCTCTCCCATTCTCCCCAATTTGGGGAGATTGTGTTTTGGTGTGTCTGGAGAGAAAACTCCTGGGCTCCACCAAAATTCCCTCCCCCTCTCCCTCTCAACCAAACACTCCTCCCAACAATTTTTTGTCCTATTTTCTCTCATTTCTTTTCTCTCCTCCCTATTTCACCTCCAACCAAACACACCATTAAAGTTTCAAATGACAGATGCAAAGAATAATTGGCATTCCCCACAATTAAGAGAGAGAGAGAGAGAGAGAGAGAGAGAGAGAGAGAGAGAGAGATCCCATAAAACAACTACTTTAGGACAATTAAGAGAGAGAGACAGAGAAAAGAGAGAGAAAGCATGGGTAAAAATGGAAGCATCCTAGTCGAATGCAATTTGACACTGAACTCACTTCAGCATCAACAAAGTTAGAACAATAGGCTGAATGGAGCATCCACATTATATAACATGTTAGTGGATATAGCAAGCTCTATCTATTCTATGCACTTTTTTCAAAAGAAAATACAAGTAGAGAGATAGAGAGAAGGAGAGAATTTCACCATTAAACAAATATTTCTAATCTTGAATCCATTAAAGTTTCAAATGAAAGATGCAAAGAACAATGGGCATTCCCATAAAACTACTGCTTCTTAACAATTGAGAGAGAGATAGAGTAAAAATGGAAGAATCCTTAATCAAATGCAGTTTGACAATTTTGAGAGGCCCTTGGGATCTTCATTATCTCCTTGTGAATACGAAGCTTCAACTTTGAGTCTAGATCACTTTCAACAATGATATTCATTGTCTTTAAGACTTTTGCTTCCTTCAAGATTTTTTCAACAAGTTCCATCTCATACTCTGAAAATCCTTTATAATGAATGGTTGTAAGGTGTGATGACATACATTCAGGAACATCTAGCGGCTTCAAGCGATTGTCAGGTCCTAAACATTGAGACTACATCGGTGTGTCAATTCAAAGGTAAGTGTTTGTAGCTTTGGAGCCCGACAAAGCAATAGTAGTGTTGCATCCCACACAACTAGGGATGGCAATCGGGCGGGGTGGGGCGGGACGAGGCGAGGCTGAAGGATGGGATCTTCGTCCCCCCCCCCCCCATGGTTTTGTCTTGCTCCATCCCCGCCCTGCCCCACCCCGCATGACGGGGAAAACTTTCTCACCCCATCCCCACCCCCCTTGAGGCCCCGCAAAGTCCCGCCCTATACCGTAAAACTCTACTTTTTGTTAATTTTCCCTACAATTAGTACAATTTTTTTAATGAAACCTATTTCATTAATAAAAATATACTTAAAATTACAACTAAATTTATCTCATCAAATAAAATCAATTTTTAGAAAAAATTGAATAATATATCTAAGCGTTTAACAAGACAATCACCAACAAAAAAAAAATCTCGTAGTATAACACATAACAAAATAAAGGCAGAGAACCATATTGGGTAAAATAAAATAAGATAATATTGATATATTATTTAAATAGAAGGGTTTTGGGGTATGAAAATTTTACAATTATAACCCTTAGCAACGCGGGTAGGGTTGGGACAGGGAGGGGTGGATCTAAAAAGTTTAAACTCATCCCTGTCTCGCCCCGTGGTGCAGGGCTAAAATTCATCCCCATCCCCACCCCATCACCTTTGTGGGGCAGGGAAAACCCAAGCGAGATGAAGCAGGGAGGGGCGAGTTAAGCGAGGCGGAGCATAAAACTTCATGCTTTCAACCTACCAAAGCCAAGCCAAGGTTTGAATATCTGATTTTCGGCATGTGTTTCGCTTTTCACGCCTCTGCTTATTCATATGTTTTTTTTATGGTTTTAGGTTTGTTTTATTTTGTTTTTTTATTTTATTTTAAAATCTAGTTGTATTTTTAATATATATATATATATATATATATATATATATGTAATTCCAATTGATATAGCCATAGAGGCTTCTTTATATATTATCTTTTAATTGATATCTAAAGTAAAAGAAAAATATTCCTTTATAAGTATTTTGAGACTTTATTTTATTGTTTTTGTTAAACAATTTGCTTGAAACTCTTTATTTATATTAGTGTTATTATTATCTTGTAAAAAAAGTGTAAATTTTTATTGGGATTATGTAAATATTTCATTCCCAAAAAAAAAAAAATAATAATAATAATAATAAAAGGAGAAAGTTTAAAATAATTATGATTTTTTAAAAGATTGGATTTTGATCTTCTTTATATTAATGCTAAATATTTTATTTTATTTTATTATATATTATTGCTTGGAAAAGAATTTGTTTGTTAATAATGTAATCTTTGCACATAGTTTAGAGTATCCATTGTGAAGTTGGTTATAACAGATATAAAATTAGATTTATTATTGATGGTGCAAATTGAAATTCTCAAGTTCAGTCGAATCTGTTACAATAGATCTGTGCAGTGTGACACGATTTTGAGCTCAATAATGCTTTTATGGAATGAATATTTGTATCAAAATCTAAGGTTTGAATTCTGTGAAAATCAAAGAGTATAGTTAAGAAATGTCATTTGCCCCAGGTAAATCAACATAACCACAATTCATCCCCAACTCTATTCTCAGGTATAATTTTTGCTTACAGACTAGATATCTAAGACAACCTGGCAACACACATCTCCAACCAAAAAAAAAAAAAAAGGAATGTGGCAACTTAAATTTTGGGCTAAAATATTATTTTGGTTAATAAACTTCACCAAAAATTTCGTTTTTTGTTTATCATTATTCTTTTTATGTTAGTCGCTGTATGTCTTACATGACTTAATGGAATGCAAATTTAGTATCTTACTTGGACCAAATTATTTTATTTTAAAAACTCTGGAGAAGTGGTACAAAGTTATTGGCACATATGGATTAAATAATAATTCAGTGGTACTAAATTACTCATTATTGAGACCAAACTATGTAAGTCTGGTGTCAGAGGTGTGCATGCGTTAGGGATTAGAACAAAAATTCCATATGCCCAACAGCAGCCACAATATGAGTATATATTGATAATGATAAGGGATGTTTGTTCAAACTGGTCATTAGCAAGCCCATAGAGGAGAGCACATATTAAAGTTGGGTTTTTAATTCATTATATTTGTGTAGGTTCCAATTGGCTCGATTGGTGCAAAGGGTATTGGCTTTTAAAATTGCACAATTTAACAATTATCTATGAACTTATCCTTCATGAAATTGAGGAATCAGCATTTGCTTATTTTTGTTCTTTGTTTCTAATGTATCAAGTTTAAATTATGAAACAGCTTTCTTGCAATTTAGGAATAAATTTGTCTTAACAAATTTTGATTACATGTAGGTTGAAAGTAAATATTGTACATATAAAAGCATATGTTCCTATTTACCTTTCACAATAATCCTACAAGCTCTGTAACTAGTGCCTGAAAACCACTTCAAAGGAAAATCAAAAAATAATTCCGACACTGCACCCTAACCACTTTGTAAGACATACCCTATCATACATTGTTCAAAAAACTCAACTAGCAACGATTCAAAATGAGAAGCAGGTTCACAATATTTTCACAACACTTTTACAAAAAATCCTAAGTAGCAAGTTATTACAGGTTTTTAATATGACTCCACTACTGAAATTAATTTTTTGTCACTAAGAACAGCAAGTAACAACCTACCACCTAGAATTTGTTATGAAGGTGTAATAAAATATTGTGGATATAGCATTTCTAATTCAAAATATAACTTTCATATTTCCTATTCAAGATAATGTTATAATTCCTTGGTTACCTTGTTTGAAAGAATGTTATAATTCATGTTCATCCGTAACATTGCATACTTAAAATATAAGATAGTATCCACGAATTCTGGACAGTGCACTAAAACCAGTACTTCATAGGACATATACCCTATCTTACATATTGTTCAAGAAAACCAACAAATAAAAATTCAAAATGGAAATTTCATAATTCTTATTCAAGATAAATACTGTTATATTTCCCAAGATTATATTTTTTAAGACTGTTATAATATAAGTTCATCCATAACATTGCATACTTAAAATGGATAGTATCCATGATTAACCATAAAACCATCACAAAACAACAAGTCATTGTCACTACATTACAATGTAACTGACATTGCATGCACAAAGTGGATTGTATTTTAGCCATCTTGTCTACCACTACTATTTACTAAAATACTACCTAAATCTAGTTCTACATCCCCGATTTGTTGCAATCATCGTTTCTAGTGAAATTCTAGACTTGCTTCTAGCTCGTGGTTGTGGATCTGAATGTGGCTGCAGTGGCTTCTAGCATGTGTTTGAGGTTGTGGTTGTTTTTAGCCTGCGATAAAAAGGGATGGCAATTTATGTTTGCGTGTCAAGTTGAGCTGTGAGTATTATGTTATGTTATATGATGTTATAAGAATTAATATTGGGATACATGGTTATTGTTGTCATTGCAACTATTTATAAGAATTAATATTGGGATACAGGGTTATTGATGTCATTGCAACTCTTTTTTTTTTTTTTTCAACATGTGACTTTTTTAAAAGGTTTAAACTTTACATCACTACCCTTACTCCAAAGAACATGGGGCAAATATTTTTAATCAGTGTGGTTCTAGTCTTTGTAATTTATTATATAAAATTATGTCAAAGCTAATAATGGTAAGGTTGAGGCCCATTCTTTAGTAGAAAATCTCTCCTGATTAGGCTAGGTTTGTTCTTTGTAGGTAGATAGCAAAGAACCATTTATAAAAATTAAAAAAAAAAAAAAAAAAAAAAAAAAAAAAAAAGAAGAAGAAGAAGAAGAAGAAGCTGAAGAAGATAGCAAAAAATGATGTTATATATAGTTCAACTGTTCAAGAGATTGTACATATTTTTCAAAACAATAAGTTGATCGAGGATGGGCTTATTATTGAACATTGTATTTACACAGTTGGGTTGGTTAATGAACTTATAATGACAACCTTTGTGGTAGAATCTAGGCAGTGCACTTCCCTTTGTCATTATAAGGAAGAGGATTTTGTTATGCACTCCTGACTTCCCTGTGCTTTGGAAGTCAAACTTAACGTTCCATCTTTGATCCTTTGACTTTGATGAATTGCACGTTGGATGGAATGACATTCTGAAGTATCATGATGGATGTATTGATGGAACTAAGGCTGTGTTTGGTTGCTGTAAAACGTTTTCCGGAAAATACATATTTTCCGGAAATGCTAATTTCCGGAAAAGGAAAATGTTTTCATGGTGTTTGGTTGCATTGCAAAAAATTTTCCGGAAAAAATTTTCTGGTGTTTGGAAATGAAAAAGGAAAACACAAATCAGAAAATGCAGAGACACAAATCAGAAAAACACAAGCCACAAATCCAGGAAAACACAAATCTAGAATAACAGAAGCAAATTAAGGCAGGTTCATTCAAAGATTTTTACAGAAAATGCATCAAATCAGGCGCGTGAAACCAAAACCCAGCAAAAGAAATGCAACCGGTTCTTCGATCGCGCCGTCAATCGACGATCGCGCCGACGAGCGCCGACGAGCGATGCGCGATCGACGATCGCGCCGCGCGATCTCGTCGATTGCGCCGGTAGATCGACGATCGCGCCGCGGGATCTCGTCGATCGCGATCGTCGATCGTCGATCGCGCCGGCGCGATCGTCGCTCTCTCTTCTCTCTCTCTCTCTCTGATCTGGGCTCTCTCTTCTCTCTCTCTCTCTCTCTCTCTCTTTCCGGAAGTTATTTGAAGTGAAAATGAGGGGAGAAACTGATTTCCGGGTCAAAGCTGAAAATATTGGTCAACCGAAAATCATTTTCCGGAAAATGATATTTTCCGTGACAGCCAAACATGCGAAAAATGGTGAAAATGATTTCCTGAAATCATTTTCACCCAAAACAAACGCACCCTAAAAAAAAAACAGAAAAGGGTGCTTCTTATTTTCCTCGGTCAACTCCTTGCTAATTAACAATTATGTAAGGTGCAAGGGGAAATTCTTCACATTTCTTGTCCTTGCCTCTTTCTTTTTTGTTTTTGACAAATTGCTAATTACAAAGTATATTCTTTTTATACGTCATAGGTTTTTCTAGTTGGCTTCACAAACACTACTCCCTTTCTTGCTTTCTGGAGAAGTTGGGCAAACTGAGTGATATCAAGATTTTTCAGATGCCCTTAAACATCTGGTTTATCCATGCAAATTTCAACCAACTCATGTTCTTCATACTTTGCGTAACCGACATTCAAGGTGGTTTCCCAAAAACGACGTATGCCCAATTTTTTGCTTATTATTGTGTAAGCTAATGCCTAATGGCAATGATTTTCTCGTCTCCATGGAAATACTTACTGCAAAAGCTTCCGACTATGTGGTCCCACATTCTCATGGATCTTGGCTGAAGCATCGTGTACCAAGTATAACTCAAAGTTGCCAACATGTGGCCCCAATATTGCATCCAAGAACTACTTGCAAGCCAAGCAGCCCCAAACGAGCTTACATTTGTTTGGCTCCAGGCTGCGCCAACTGCTTTGTGAAGCTCATCTCCTCTGGCATGGAAAAATTGCGGCTTTTATTTGCATTTGTACCAAGACATGTGGTGTTGCTTTTCTTTTAATTTGGCCTTAGTGCGATGATAGTTACATGACATGCAATGACTATTAACTGGAAAAACACGATTTCAGTTAAGTGTTAAAAAAAAATACAATTTCATAATTATAATTGAAATTTTGTTTTTAAAACACAAGTTCAGAGTCTAAATGAGAAAATACACTAAAGAGTGTGTAACATGATTTATTATTTGAAAAATGTTAGTACTATAAAAAATATCACAACTTTTATCATAAACCCACTATTTCTCGCCACTATACCTGACACTAGTATTTCTCTGTTTGTTTTGAGCCCTCATAATTGAAAAGCCAATAATTGAGGTCTGAATCTTTTTCTTTTTTTCTTTTTTTTTTTTAAGAAACAAGGCCAAAATGGCCAAATGGTCATAAAATCCTAACTATATAATTAGTAGTTCTAGTTTCCAAACTATATTTTTTTTTCTAGCAATTCGAGTCTAAGAGACTCAATTTAGGGTCTATAAATCGAGTTTTTGGGACTCGATTTTTATGGGTTGTTCACGTCTGATGTAACACTTTTTCCACGTGGCATCTACATGGAAATCGAATCTCTAAAACTCGATTTACAACTAAAATAAAAAACAAACAAAACCGCAACAATAAGAAACCACGACAACAGAAAATGTGTGTTCATCAGAGAAGAAAGAAAAAAAAAAAAAGTGTGTTCATCAATAGCAAAAGAAAACCACAAAAAAAAAAAAAAAAAAAAAACCCATAAACAGAAACAGGGCGTGACTTGGGTCGCGCGGCTGCCTGGGTCTGTGCTGCCTGGTCTTGCTTGAGCTGCATCTCCATCTCTTCTTCTTCTCTTTCTTTTTTTTTTCTTTCCTGAGTTTTTTTTTTTTTTTTTTGCTGTTTCTGCAGTTTGGGTAATTAATAATAATTATTTTTGGTTAGAAATCGAGTCTTAGAGACTCGATTTTCATGTAAATGCCACGTAGAAGAAGTACCACATCAGACGTGAACAACCCATAAAAATCGAGTCTCAAAAACTCGATTTATAGACCCTAAATCGAGTCTCTTAAACTCGAATTGCTAGAAAAAAAATATAGTTTAGAAACTAGAACTACTAACTATATAGTTATGATTTTATGACTATTTGGCCATTTTGACTGAGGAACAAGAACTACAAATTATATAGTTATGATTTTATGACTATTTGGCCATTTTGTCCTAGGAACGAAAGACTGAATCTGGTTCTGTTCCGTGACAGTGTAAAGAGGACTGTGAAGTGTTTCTACAGTGTTTAGTCTTTAAAAATAAGAAATAAGTCTTGGTCCAACAATTTTTTCCAACGAGATTTAAGTGGGGCCCTAATTAACTTCCAAGGATTGATTTTTATAAAGTAGGTCTAAAGAATTACGCGTTAGCAAACTTTCCAGTCTTACTCTATAATATAGATAGTACTTTTTAATTGGTTGCTCCAAACCACAAGCTGCCTTAAATTCCCATCTACTACGTACGTACGCGCTTCCTCAAAAGTGGGATAAGGTCGTTGTCAAGGGTCCCACTTTGCCCGGAAAGAATAAGACTGATAACGTGTTAACAGGTGAGACTAGAAATCCGTGTGGAACACTTTTTTCTTTTTCTTTTTTTGATGGGATCCGTCTGGAACGCTTTAGGAGGTGTTTAGTATATTCATTAAATTTTGAAAATACGTGAAAAAAAAAAATGTCAAAGTAACGTTATTTAAAAATTAAAAATTATTGTTTAAATAATGGTATCAAACGGATCTTTAATTTATTGAATTGAAAATGTTAAAAATGTTTTACTGAAAGTATATTAAAAAAAAAACTAAAAATTGAATTTTAAAATGATGGGACCTACTTAATAATGCAATGAGAGTTATTTTAGGGGCAAAAATAAGTTAAAAAATAAAATAAACTAATTTTTTCTTAAATCTCAAATGCATCCTAAGAGCTCCAATTATAAGCTTCAATTATATATTTCCAAAACTGTAAGGTTGAATTTATTCAACCATATGTTAGCTTTATTTCGTGTTAAATTTGCTTGTGACTCACTAATTAGATATCCTGTATTTAGGTGGGAATCATGTAAGGGTTGTGTGTGAGAGAGTGTGAAAAATTCAAGTGTGTGAAAGAGTGTGAAAATATCAAGTGTGTGTGAAATCAAGAGGATTCTCGTGACTAGAACTCGCAAGTGACTTGCGACTGATGACTCGCCAAAGTGCCACACGTGTGAAGCATGCAGGAAGTTGAAAGGTCATGACAGTTGGGACACTACAGGACAAAAATGACAGTTTTGCCAGTCAATTATTTGGCGACTAGAACTTGTGACTTGTCTGAGTTGCAAGTGAGTCGCTAGAACCCCCTATTTTGCAAAACAATGACTTTTCACATTCCTCACGTACCCTACTATAAATACCCTTATACCCATGAAATGTAAAGTGCTTCTAGAGAGAATTTTGAGAGATAAACTCTAGAGAACAACAAGATTAATTCATCCACAACCTTACACCTTTGATTCTCAAATTCCTCTACTCTCACTTTCCCCATTGGCATACCCTTGAGAGGATTTTTTGTCAAATCCTTATCTCACCATACCCACATCAGTGAAAATGTTATTTGGTGCTTGGGAAGCAGTTCAAAGAGGACCAATTCATTTAGTCGATGCAATGGGCTTATTGCGGGATCCGAAAAGTTAGAGAAGACACGGTTAGACTTAACCTTGTTGGAGCAAGAAGCTTAGAGGGCTTAGGTGCATCAAGTAAATTAGGCTTGGAGGGTCTATTACTATTTATTTATCCTAACTGATTTTCTAGTGGATCATTTTACCGCTTGGAGGGCGGCGAATAAATTTTTCGCTGAGTTCTTCGGTTTCCTCTTCGATAACACGTGCCGCCGGTGTTATCTTTGTGTTTGCATCTCTCTAACCCTTACTCTTGCCTTTTAATTGTTATTGAGGTTGTGATTAATTATGGTTTAGAGTAGGTTATTTATTTGGGTTTTGCTTGTACATATCATTCTGCACATTTATTGTTTGAGTATAAGATTGTGTTAGTATTTTTGAAATTGGGAGTTTAAACATTCACTAATATTTAACACACCAAGTGAAATTTCAAAAACAAATAGCCTCCTATGGCTATTAAAATAAAGTTAGGTGAAATTTGTGTACAATGCCTCTTTGCACTGAAGATGAGTCTAATTTTGAACAAGCCATATCTGATAAAGTTAACTAGTAATAGAGTTTTGTTAATGAATGCCTGTAAGACAATTGTTAATAAACTATTTAAAGAAAATTTTGAAATCACCTTCATGAGAAATATAAAAAGTCGTCAAAACAATTAATTGTTTTTTTCTTTTCACATAAAAAATTTCTTATAAATATAGTTCCTAAACTAAGAGCACTAGCATGCTATTTAACAACCAAAACAACTAAAAACATGCTCCATCCTGATTGGAAGATGTAAAAAATTATGCTATCTGTGAACAGTAAGTTCTTACATATACAACCTATTATTCACGGTTGCAAACTTAAAAATCTAATATTTTACTCTCTCTCTCTCTCCCCCCCCCCCTTTCTTCTCTGTCTATCTCTCTATTTCTCTGTCTCTTCCTTTTCTCTTAATATTTTTTTCTCTCTCTTCACTCGACTGTTTTTGATTAGGTTGAATAAGTAGTCACTAGGTTTAAAGTAGAGGGTTGTTTCAGTGTTTGTTGGGTTCAGATTGGTGGTGGGTTTCAATGGTGGTCGTTTGGGTGTTGGCTGGGTTTCAGTTCCAGTATTGAAGTTGAATCGGTGATTAGGTTTCAGAGGTGGGTTGAGTTAGTGTGTGTTGTTGAATCGGCGTTGTGGGTTTGAATTGGCATGGGTTTTTGCATCAGTGTGGGTTACTGAATCGGTGGTGGGTTTTAGTTTTGGTGGCTGGAGCTTGTTTGAATGGATGAAAGTGGTGGAGCTAGGGAGATCAAATTGGTGGTTACGTTTTGCGTGGGTTTCAATTGTTGAGTTTTGCATTTTGAATCATTGTGGGTTTTAGTTATTGCGGTTTGAATCAATGGCTGGAGCTTGTTTGAATCAATGTGGAGAGTGGTGGAGTCGTGGAGATCAAATTGGGTGGTTGCTTTTTGCGTGGGTTTCTGTTGTTGCGTTTTGCATTTGGAATCATGTGTGTTTTCAGTTGTTGTGTTTTGTGTAGAGAGAGGGGGGTAGAGATCCACATGGTGGAAAGTAGTAGTGCTTATAAGCTCCAGCCATGGAGATTCAGTCATGAAAGGAAGAGAGAGCTACTATGGTTGAGACTTGAGAAAGAGAGAGAAATGACATGGGAGAGGAGAGACGGTAGATAGTTTTATGTTTATTTTATTATTTATTTTATATTGTTTTATTATTTTGTATCTAAAAATAGAAACTAGGATGTTGGGTGGGTTGTAAAATGAAATGGTAAAATAGATAAAATGGGTTGTAAGAGCATCCACAACAGTGGAGCAAAAAATTTAGCTATTTGGTACCATAAAAAGTTACTTTATCTATTTTACCTACTCACATACTACAGCAATGGATTTATTTTAGCTTTCAATGTAATAAAATAATATAAACATCACAATAAAATAATATATCCACACAAACTTCCCAGATTTTCTTAGAGTTTCTTGGTAGCCAAACATAACAACCCACACCCAACACAGCACAAACATCCACCACCACCACCACCACCACCAGTCCACAGGAAGAAAAAAAAAAAAACTAAATCCTCAATCTTTTTCCTTAATCTAGACCAAACAAAATCACCAATTGGAGACAGACCCACGCGTTGATGCTGCCCACGCTGTCAACATCCTCATCGATGCTTTGGTTTCTGATTACGCTACATCTCTCCTTGGCTTCGATCTCATTGCTTTACCCGTGGGTCTAAGGCGGATGGCGGTGTGGGTCTGAGGCTGATCGGCGGCTTGGGACGGCTGATGGGTTGGTGACATTGAGCTTCAGTAGCGGAGACGTTGAGGATGAGTTAGGCCGGCGATGGTGAAAGTGAAACATAGAGGTGAGTGTTTGAGAGAATGAGCTTGAGAGAAATTAGAGAGATGAGAGCTTCAGATGAGAGTGACTGGGAGAGGCACGGTGTGAGAAAAAAAAAAAAAAACCAACATTTATTATTTTAATCGGGCAAGGAATTTTGTTTTTTTTTTTTTAGCTCTAAGCTATAGTGCACATCCATAAATAGATGTGCATTGTAGCAATGAAGCTAAAAAAAATAGCTTTAACTCCACTGTTGTATGGTTATTTTTGTGTTTTGGTAAAGCTAAAATAGCTATATAGCCTTTTAGCTTCACTACTACAAGTGCTCTAAGGATGCAAAATAAAGCTTTTTTTTTTTTTTTTTTTGACATTCCGGATGCTAATGGTTTAATGGCTTTAGGTCATTTATTAACATTTTCCTAAATAATAATATAAGCTACTTCTCTATCAAAGTAATTGTCTGCATACCATTTCATTCGTACTCAAAAGAGTCAAAAAGTGTCAAGTTCTAATTGGTCACCAACCACTGACCAAATACTTTTTCAAGTCTCAACCAAAAAAAAAAAATTCCTTTATCCCATTTTGGTATTCCACTTTAATTATGCTGTGTCAATAATTATATGAATAACTTTGGTTGCCAAGATAGCACTCTAATACATTTTGGAACCTAAAGTGATAAATATCGGTGATTTTTTATATTTAAATATTTATTTTTATATTTAAATATTTATTTTTATATTTATCTTGTTTAAATATTGTTCTTTTTGCTTTTTCATATACAAAATTGCTAACATAGTTTTGTATTTATATTTAATTAAATCTCCTTTACAAGTAGTTAGGAAAATTGATTTTCAATGATTATTTAACATTTTTTTTAACAAACTCATAACAAATTTTTTTTTTTTTATAGAAAAATTTAGGCATTCAATTGTGTTGAATTTCTATTGCCTCAATATATATTTTGGGTGTTGAATTTCTAGCTATCATTTTACAATTTTAAGATTTTTTTTATGTAAAATTTTGGGGTCATTTGTTTTTTTAATAGGAGCCTTAAAACCTTTGAAAAAAATTGGGATAATTTGGGGCTAAGGCATAGGGCTCTTTGGCCTACAACTTGAGCTAGCACTGGTTGAGGCATAAAGTGAAATACAGAGTGTAAGGCAGATAAGAGTACAACAATTTAACAACAAATCCTATATCATAAGTTATTAATGGTAAGTACAAAGTGATGTCAATTGTAAACATAGGTGAAAACCACTAAGAACTTGCAACGTATGTTTTTTTTTGGTATGTATCGTTAACGTGGTAGCACTACTCTTTATACACAAATTATTACAATACTCATTGATTAGTTTTTATTGGCAGTCACAAATCTATCAGTAATATCACTTTACACTATTCATATATAACCTATTACTAAATAAATAATTAAATAATAAATATGTCATTTATAACTGAGACATGTGTGAAATATTTTCTACAAAAATATGTCATTTATAACTGAGACATGTGTGAAATATTTTCTACACTAGTGTAGAAAATATTTCACACATGTCTCAGTTATTATTGGATACAGTGCACTTATTGATTTATAAACCACGCCAACTAACAAAATTAAGCCATTAATTTGTGATTGATTTGCCCGGATTCTCCCTTCAAACAGTATAAAATCACACAGTATAACACGAGAATCTCATTGGTTTGTGGAAGAAAAATACAAAAACACAAAAGAAACCCTAAAATCTCTTTCTTCTTATGTGTCTGCAATGGCTGGTAGAAGCTCGAAGCGTAGTAGTTCTCTAGGGACAACAAACGAAGTCGAGAAGATCTTCAACAAGTTCGACAAGAACAGAGACGGGAAGATCTCACACGACGAGTTGAACAACGTTCTAAATGCATTAGGGTCTCAAACAACGTCGGATGAGCTGAGTTGCATAATGTCAGAGATTGACAAGGACGGTGATGGCTTCATAAGCCTTGCCGAGTTTGCTAAGTTTTATATGGATGGATCGACAACACTTGAGTCATCGACCAAGGAGCTTCCTGGCGCGTTTGATTTGTATGATCTCGACAAAAATGGATTGATCTCTGCAAATGAGCTTCAAGAGGTGCTGGGGCGGTTGGGTGAGAAGTGTACACTTGTTGAGTGTTCGAAGATGATTAGCTCGTTTGATACTGATGGTGATGGACATGTTAATTTCGAGGAGTTCAAGAACATGATGAAACAAGGTTAGAGAGATAGGTCTCTCTGAATCCTTTGGGAAAGTAGTGAACTTAATTTGCACGAAGGTTTAAACCTAGATATCAAAATAATTAAACAATATTAGTAAGGGGAGATGACTTTTCATCATCATATTATTAAATTAAACACAACAAATGACCTTCCAAACTAGAACAAGAGCATGCATATATAGAACTCAATTAGGTCAATTTTATCTTGCCTTTTCATTCATTTGTTTAGTATAGAAATACCCAAAAGGAGATAATCTTCTCCACAACAAAATCCTACAAAATAACAACTAACTCAGTATAATTTGAATTTAAAAGAAATCCTAATCCTAATATGCTGTTTCTACTATATCTTTACTCAAATCTTCAATTACATCATCATTTATTTAAACTTCAAATCAACTTCAAACTTCAAATGTAATCAACTCAAAATCTTTGTCCTTTAAAGTTGCAACATAGCTTGGACTTTTGCTGCTGTTTGAATTTTGCTATTATCTGAATTGATATTGTGACTTCCTCAAACATAATAGTATGAGATGCCTTGTTAAGAGAAAAATCTTTAAAAAATATGGAAGTTTATATAAACCAATTCGTTTTCCAACAACTACATCCCAGTAATTAATACCCACAAAACTAAAATTCCAAAATGTTGAAGTGTATATAAACCACTTCATGTACTCATAATTAAATATTAACTAATTTATGTTTTTCTTATCTTTGAACTGAACCAATTCATGTTTTAGGTAGTTTTTTCATCTTAAAATTTTGGCTTGTTCCAACATTTCCTAATAAAAGCTGTACCACAATGGGTGAAGAGACTTTGAAAACATTCCACAATACAAAGAGGCAAGTCGGCACCATATTACACACAAAGATAAAAGAAGAAGAAGAAGAAAAAAAAAAAAAAAAAACTCAAGCTTGGATAAAATTTTTGATTCTTAACCAAGAAAATGCAAATGTATGTATACATGTTCGACTTATGCACCATAATAATAATAATAATAATAATTCAGTTTGACAACATCAAACAAAGCATCTCTTCACATGACTGTTTGACAACATCAAAACACGATACAGGGAGTAACGGAGAAGCTTAAATAGAGAAAGAGTGAATGAAGAAAATAGAAGAAAGAATGTGTGAGAGAACGTGTGAGAGAAAAATTAAAAGTTCAGAGAGATGAGAGAAAAATAATAAAAAAGAAAACTATTTTCTTTTAGCATTTGTGTCTGTATAGTGCCAATTTAGAACTATACTACCATGCCATTTCTTACAGCACACCTAATGTGAATGCTTTAAGGGAGTGTTTGGTTCGCCGTGATATTACATTATGCCGTTATATTACGTTAATGTAATCTTATATTAATGAGTTTCTCAAAAAAAAAATATTAATGTAATATCAATACAAGAATACAACATTACATTGTTTAGAAAGATGAAGAAATTAAGATAATGTGATATATTCTGTAATTTTAAATTATGGTAATGTATGAAAAAATAATATAAATAAAAAATTTTAATGTCACATCATTGTAATGTGCATTATATCAAGAGCATATCATAACGAACCAAACGCTTTTATGGTACAACTCAAATTGTCAAACATGTGGCCCCATTGCATCTTTCAACTTCCTGAGATACCTCATATTATTCCCAGTCTCAGCCAGCATAAAAGCCAACAAGCAGCCCCCAAACGAGCTTACATTTCTATCCTACTGATTTTTAACACTCCCTTTCACGTGTGAGCTGAAACTATCTTTCTGATAGATGAGGCCTAGGAGACAGGAATCGAACTCAGAATTTCTTACTTTGATACCATGTTAAATTACTGATTGTTTCAAAAACTTGAACTATTGAAATATGGTAAATTTAATAATTTAACCACTAATTTCTAGCACAGGCTGGGTCAACAAGCTCATCTCGTTGGGCATGAAAATATTGGGGCTTTTAATTGCATTTGTCACAATAAGACATATGTTGCTTTTCTTTTTGGAGTTAATTGTTTCGAGATAATAACAGCTATCTTGGAAGCAATTGAAAAGCCCACCAATTGGGGTTCCGCTCACTCTTCCTGATCTGCTTGTGCATGTTCCTTCCAGTCTCCATGGTTGTGTACTGATCAGCAAAGTGCTTGTACGGTGAAGTCTCTAAAAATTTAAATATAATCCAACAGTTTTTCCAACGATATTCAACTGTCATACCTTCCAACTCCAAGGATAGATTTTTTTATGTTGGTCATTTTTTTTTTTTTGGCTGAATTACGCGTTAACAAGTCAAGTCCTTTTCTTTTCTTTAAAAAAAAAAAAAAACAGGTCAAGTCGTTTTCAATGGTTGCTTTCTGCAGGCCACAAGCTAGTACCATACCAACCATAAATTAACGTTCAGTCCACTGCGTACGCGGTTACTCAAAAATATTGCACTAAACCAACCATAAAGAAAAAAAGTCCATACCAAAAAGTGGGAGCTAGTACTGTTCACTTTGCTTGGAAGGAATATTAACGCGTAAAAACAGGTGAGAATTGAGAGAGATCCAATCATAAAGTTTCAATTATATTGCCTGTTAATGAGAATTCAGTCTCTTTTCAAATATATATATATATATATATTGGCAATTAACTTCCTATCGTAAAGTCAGTCCTTGTACTCTTTCAAAAAAAAAAAACCTCAGTCCTTGTAACTTGTTACAACTTACAACCCGGAACAAAACATAATAATTGTCTGCAGCCCAGCTCATTCTTACTCAAATCTCGAATTGAGGTGAGGTGCAGAGTAAGCAATGGTATCCTGCAATTACACCATTTCCTTCACAAATTTTTTTGCATTTTTAACTTTATACTTTTTAAAATATTTTTTTTATATAATAATTACGATTAAAAGTTACTTTTTATAATTTTCAATCTCAACCCTTCATTATTATTGCACTCAGTGTAATGCCTATCTGATCCTAATTCTCAAGCTCATCAATCTCTTATTTGTAACCAACAACCACTGACCAATAGCCCCTTTTTCTAATATAAAAGTATCAACCGCACTAATAAAAAAATAAAAAAATAAAATTGAGGCTGAGTCATTGTATTAAAATTCCATTCCCTTTTCGCTACTATATGTGTTTATTTTTCAAAAAAGAAAAAGAAAAAAAAAAAGAGATTGTAAATCAATAATAATAATAATAAGTAAAAAGTACTGTTTTTTTTTTTTTTTTGAAAAATAAAAATGCTGTTAATGATGAGCGTATATATAAGAATCAGTTATCAGTTATAGTTGATTGTCACTACTCTTTACTAAGGGTGTGCGTGGTTCGGTTAGTGCGGTTTTTTCTCAAATTTATTACCAAACCGATAGGGATCGGTATTTACATAATTGGAACTGATGCACATCGATTAAAGTCGATTTTTTGACTTATAGCGGTGTGGTCTAATAAAAAAAAATAAAAAAATAAAATTGAGGCTGAGTCATTGTATTAAAATTCCATTCCCTTTTCGCTACTATATGTGTTTATTTTTCAAAAAAGAAAAAGAAAAAAAAAAAGAGATTGTAAATCAATAATAATAATAAGTAAAAAGTATTGTTTTTTTTTTTTTGAAAAATAAAAATGCTGTTAATGATGAGCGTATATATAAGAATCAGTTATAGTTGATTGTCACTACTCTTTATTAGGGGTGTGCACGGTTCGGTTAGTGCGGTTTTTTCTTAAATTTATTACCGAATGATCGATATTCACATAATTGGAACCGATGCACACCGATTAAAGTCGATTTTTTGACTTATAGCGGTGTGGTTTTTTGCGGTCGATTCAATCAGTTTATTCAGTTTGAAACATTAAAATAACTGTATTTTAAAAAAAAATGGGGCTGTTAGGCCTAATATTATCAATAAAAAAATAAAAAAATTATCAATACATAACATGTTCAAGATTCCAAGAAAAATGTACAAACTTCTCACACAAATGACTGACCTGTTCATACATCAACCAAAATATCCACTTGATATGGTTTTTAAGAGAGAAAAAAAAAAAAAAAAACACTTTTCAACAACACCCTATGAAACATATCTATTGTTACATTGTTTTCTTCTTCAGTAACCAAAATCACACATTCAAAAGCTAAAGGAAACTTTATGCTTTGGTGGAGCTGTTGACTCACAGAGCATTTCTACGCTACAATTACCCATAAATAAAATAATTATTATTATAAATTCATAATCACTTACTGATATGAGTCAAGAATAACAAGGTGGGCTAGAGTGATTGAGTGCAAGACTTGAGTGTGTGGTGTCTAACTTACTTGGTGTGGTGTCTGTCATTTGGTGCGGAGAGTGATTGAGTGCAAGACTTGAGAGAGAGGCAAGAGAGCTTTAAGGTGAGAACAAAGGAAAAGAAAGAATATATAGGAGCCTTGACCTAGAACAAAATGACAGCGTTTGGTACCTTTTTTTTTTTCTTTTTAAAAAAAAAAAAAAAAAAACCAAGAGAAACAATGTCGTTTCACACTTTTTTTTTTTTTTTTTTTTAAAATCTGTTGTTACAGCCATGTATCGGTCGGTTCGGAAATATCGGTTTCAAGGTTTCAATTTTCGCTAGCTCTACCACACCAAAGTCGGATTGCCTTTCGCCCTCCGCTCGCCGGCCTCGAGTCAGTCGGTCGGTCCTACCAGCAGTGCGGCTACGTCAGCACTGATTGGCCTTGTCGGCTCCAATACTGGCTTGCACAGCCCTACTCTTTACCTAACAACTCTATTAATAGTCATGACTCAACAAACCAAATTTTTTTCATAAAAAGAAAATCTATAATTTATTTAATTTTTTACAAACGAAATCTAGTATTTATAACTTGGCACATGTGAAATATTTTGTGCACTTAATAGGAACACGTGTTCACATCCCATTGTCTCCCCAACTAATTAATTTTTTAATAATAAAAAAACCCACGCTAATTAACCGGAACACATGTGATCGGTCCTTATTGCAAAAAGTAAATCATTTATTCGTTATTATTAATTCGGTCTCTACCTTCAAACGCGTTTTACCAAAAACCGCGTGAAAGATATAAGACTATAAGTGTGTGGCTTATAGCACACACTACCACACTATAAAACTCTTCGGTTTGCGAAAGAGAAAAAACACAAAAGAAACCCTAGAGATAATCTCTTTCTTTTGTCTCTCCCATGGCTGCGAAAAACTCCAAACGTAGTAGCAGCAGCAGTAGCAGCAGTTCTCTGGGGACTACGGACGAAGTGAAGAAAATCTTCAACAAGTTCGACAAAAACGGAGACGGTAAGATATCGCGCGACGAGTTGAAAGATATTCTTCATGCGTTGGGTTCTCGAACGACTTCCGACGAGGTGAGTCGCATAATGTCAGAGATTGACAAGGACGGCGACGGTTTTATCAGTCTAGACGAGTTCACTGAGTTTCACATGGGAGGATCATCGTCGGCGTCATCGACGAAGGAGCTTCGTGACGCGTTTGATCTGTACGACCTCGACAAGAACGGGTTGATTTCCGCTAAGGAGTTACACGAGGTTCTGAGGCGGTTGGGAGAGAAGTGTACGCTCGTCGAGTGTTCGAAGATGATTAGTTCGGTCGATAAGGACGGTGATGGACATGTCAATTTCGAAGAGTTCAAGAATATGATGAAACAAGGTTAGAGAGACCTCTTTGATAGTTTAGATTTCTGAATCTTCATTATCCTAACGTACCGTTGGAGTCAGAGATTTTAGTTAATGCATTGACCTAGTTTAATTGAATTTGTACATACGGTTTCTTGTGTTAACTACTTTCTCTTCTTTCCATCTTTAATCTTCGTGTTTGTCCCTCTTCGAAAAAAAAGGATTGGAACTTGGATTAGGTTCGCTTGGACGCTTAATGGTTTCATGAAAATCTCGTGACTGTTTTGATATTCTGTGTTTTTTTTTTTTTAATTTTTTTTTTAATGTGAGTTTATATGCGATTTTATGGTATAATTTCTATTGATAACTCAATTATTGGGAGCCATGAAATTTGAATCATTCAAAAGGCCGTTTTTAAGTCTCATAATTAAATTCAATCACATGGTTATAATTATTTAAAATTTTAAATTAAATTCAAATACTTAGATTACATTAACATTAGGGTTTGTATTTTAAGTTTAGTTTCACGAAAATTATATTCAATATAATTAGGTAGATATAAATTTGGATTCAATTGGGAATTTTAGTTTGGTTTCATGATGTGATTTATTAAAATTTTTTAAGAATAAAAATATGTTATAGAGTTGTGGTTTGGTAGTTGCGCGGTTCCGCCACTGATTTTGGGTGTTTGACTGGCCAATGAGAAACATACAAATATTAGTTGGATTAGGTCGTGGTGTTATAACCGATGATTGGTGGTCCACGGTGGCACAGTCAGTCTAAGGTCTTTTTTATTGGGATACCGCGTGAGAGTTATTGACACGAAAAGTACATCGCCACAGTACACGCCATAATAATTATTGCTGAGCTCAACGCGGTTTACTTTGCTTGCTCCTTGCGCCAGATTATCTTTTTTTTATAACTTTTTTTACGGAAAGATTCTTGATTTCTTTCCAAGTTTATTCATTTCCAATATTTCTATGGATTTTACTAATGTGTGCCCTAAGGACACATATTAAGTAAACCAATTTTGGAAAAAGTTTATTGGGAATTGAAAAATTTTTGACAACTTTTTCAATTCCCAATAAAACTTTTCCAAAAATGGATTTGTTAATGTGTGTCTTAAGGGCACACATTAACCGGAGCCTATTTCTATTGCTTTGTTTGACTTTTAATACTAAATTCATTATTATTTTTTTTTTTAAGAGAATACTAAATTCATTATTAAAAGTTAGTAATACTTTACTATAAATAGAGATTAGAAAAAAGATATGGGCCTTAATAATGTGGATAATATAATCTATAATTAAGGGTACCGTTGGGAGTTCAATATTTATGGCCCCAGTCACATGTGCATGTGGGCCTGCTTAACACTTTTTTGGTCACTTGTAACCTTTTTTTTTTCTCTTTTTTCTTTTCCTAGTTCTTACTACTGGGGATTGGCATTATTGATGAGGAGACTCAGAAAATACCAAGATTCTTTTAACTCATAGATGCTTTTTTTTTTTTGTATTACTTAGCTAAAAACAAATTGAGTTGATTGAGTTTGGCTAGTTTAAAACTTTAATTGATTGTGTTAATTGAACTGATGTGATGAGTTGAGTTTAAATGTGCGTTTGGTAAAAATTATTTTTACTAATTTATTTTACTATTTAACTTATTTTTACTACTGTTTATGGGTCTCACTATACTTTTTGATACTATTTATAACTCTCACTATACTATTTTAGCTAAATTTTACTTTTATTTACAGTACATTCAGTAAGAAATTTTTAGTTTCAACAAAATAAACGAATCTCAAACGAACACTAAGTTTGCTTTCAAAATTGTTTATCAAACATGCCAACTTAAATCAAAATTTGCTTGGCTGAATAAATTTATAAGAACCTTGATTATGTATTAAAAACAAAATTGTTAGAAATTGATTCAAATTTCTATTTCAGCTTCCAAAATTATTTAATTATTTTGTCTAGAAGGAAAATCAATTTTGAAAGCTTGAATATGTGTGAAAACACAAGAACTGTTTAGTCCCCCAAATTAAAATTACGGCTCGGTTGATTTTACTCTAACTTAAACTAAGTACGGAATAGAGTAAATGCGAGCTGATAAACAATATAACTACTCTAAACTATATTTAACAAATCACAGAAGTAAAATGAAAGTTAAAAAAGTAGGAAAGAAGAATGCAAACATAAGATAACACACTGATGTGTTATTGAAGAGGAAACCGAAGAACTCGATGAAAAACCTCTCTGTCACTCTCCAAGCGGTAAAACGATCTACTAGAGAATAAGTTGGAGTACACGAATAACAAAAGACCCTTTAAGCTTAATCTATCCCATGTATTTGAGCCCACCAAACTCCTACTACCAACTGATTTAACAAAGCCTTGTCTTCTCTAGCCCTCCGGATCATGTAATTCAGCCTAATTGCATCCACCAAACAAATGACTTCTTCCAACGCTTCTTAGCAGCACTAAAACCTTACTTTACACTCAGAATGGGTGTGGTCAGTGTTTGAGCTATCAACCTCTTAAGGATTTGGAAATTGAGAGATAAGAGTTGAGGAAAACTATAATGGATTATGTAGAGAATTGTGGGTATGACAATCTCTCACTCTCAAGTGTATTGGCTAGAGTTTTCTCTCTAAAAAGCACTCCTCAACATATATGGGTAATGTGGGTATATGTAGTGTGGGTAGAGACCCGGTGTATCAAATATGACAAATTGGCAAAATAGAATGTTTCGCGGGTATTTTGTGGGTATCTCACGAGAAGGCCTTTCCCGTGAGACACTCGTGAAAACCAACTGTCACCATCTGTTATGACTCTTCGCATTTCAGTCATGTGCTGAGCACATGCTTCACTTCGTAAGAAGGCTTCTCGCGAGCTACCCGCGAAAACTTCTTTGGTTTTTAATTTGCCTTAAGTTTTCATACTCTCTCACACACACAACCCTTATAATGAAATCCTACATAAAATACAGGGTACAAAAGATTAAACAAAATTACAATCAAATTTAGCACGGAATTAAAGCCAATACAAATTAGTTGTAGATCACAACTTTACAATCTCCCCATTTGGCTATTCCGTGACAAAACCCCTAAAATAGACTATAGACTTAAACGTGAGTTTGGGAACAATGGTAAAACTCACTCACACCTAATGTAGAAGCTGTGAAGCACTTGCATGTATATATCTATAACCTGAAACACTCGCACGCAAACAAAACTTTCATTAAACTTACGACAAGTTGGATACACGGTACGTATATGAGCAAATAAAGAATGACTACAATGAACATTTAGCTAGTAAATGATCATCCGAACATGCCATGCAATTAAGAGTAATGCAGAAATCAATTGCATGCCCAACACACAACCAATGCAAAATACAAGAAGTATTTGCATCAAGGATACAAGATCCAATAAGGGCATAAGTGTGTAGTACCCAAGATAATGCAACAAAATCTAAAAGTACTTGAAAAAATGCTACAAAGCAAGGATATAAAAACAAAGTACTAAATATAAACTGAAAGTTTTAAACCAAAGTACTTAAAGTTTTAAAAGAAAGCAATGTAAATATCCAAGAGTTATAAAAACTTATAAAAACTATAAAAGTAAAACAATATTAAACCACTAAACCACCAAAATGAACCAACATCTATGATCTGCTATACTTCTGCTCTGCTCCCCTTCAAACTGTGCATCTCCCAATCAAAAATTTTCTCCCCCTTTTTGATCGGAATGGCCAAAGAGGCTAAAACTGCTCAGATTCTGATTTTGATCCCTACTCCATCGTCATGTCTTCAATCTGTGATGATAGTGTAGTAATCTAGCCTTGGATATAAGCAAACTGATCTGAGGTCTACTACACATGGGATTCGAGCATGCCATACATCTGCTTTACTCTTGCAATGAGGCGATCAAGACGATCGAGTCCCTGTGCTTGTGCTTGGGAAGATGGTTGTGCAGAGCCCTTCGGGGCTGAGGTGAACCTATCAATTTCTTCCTCCGGGGCCCGGTTCTAGGGAAATTCTTTATGAATGAATAAAATATCCAGTAGCAAAGCAATGAGAATACCTTGAGAAGAATTCATCCCTCAACTGTCTACTGGAAGGCGATCGTGCTAGATTGAAGGTGCAGATGAAGAAGATGGTGCTATTAGCTCGAAAGGTGGCTAAGTAAGAGAACATTTTAGGTATCACCGCGAGCACCATAGGTATGGAGCCAAACATTCGATACTAGATGTGACGGCCCAAAGATAGTAGCATAAACGATGACATGAAGGCAACTACAGGTGCCAGGGATAGATGATTACCTTCTTCCTCAACATCATCCCTTGGGATTTGAGAAACGCTAGTTCTTGATCCGGTGATATGGGCTTTGCTTCGGGTCACAGTATGAGAACTAATGGGATAATCTCTTTGCACGATGGTAAGACCGCTTGGAATCTTTAGCTTTGTCTTTGCTATGAGACCCATAATGAGACTTGGGAAAGGTAGTATTGTCCTTGAGTTCCTCTTGGTGATGCTCTTGGTCAGGAGGTGGTATATATGACTGCATATGTCGATCTCCTTATGGGTGAAGAGATCATATAGGAAAATGGTTCTTGGTCCAGACAATGTTGTCAAGTTCATTACCGGGTAGAGGTTGTGAATCATGACATAGGCCAATGTCCTCATCTTGGCATTGAAAGGGATGATGTTCATTGGCTTCTTCTTGAGAGAGCCACCAAGGAGCTCCGCCATTGGCTCAAGAGAGTCCAATCTGTCATCATATTGTACAGAGATTGGTTGAGATGGTGGACGAACTTTGAAGAACTATTGAATGGAATCCCTTGTGATAATGAATTCCTTTTGTTGTACCCAATAGTTGATGTGGTCTCCTTCCACAGTGGCATTAGCGAAGAACTCCCTTATGAGTTTAGCACATACATTTCCACTTGGATTTAGCAACTTTGTCTAAGTTCTCTCCTTGAACACTTTAGGGATGGAAGTGTTTTCAAGGGACTCCATTCGCACAACCCTTTCCATGATTATCATTGCCCTTTTATGGCAGTCATTGTAGGCCATGTCTGCCTCAATGGTTCTAAAGTTCTCTGAGTCAGTGTGTGGACGCTTTGAGGATTTCTTGGAAGCAGAGTGCTTAGTGGGAGATATCTACACAAACAGACACAAAGCAGAGAAACAAGTGCAAAAACACAAAACAGGAACACAAACTTGATTAGTACCAAGTTAGTCCATAAAATAAGCACAAAGTACTAAAGAGGAACAAAAACAAAGTCACACAATCATGTTATAGGAGTTGACATATGTAATATCAATGAAATGCAAAACAATTGACAATTGTGTAAATGTGTGCATCAAGTGTGCATGTGGTGTGCAAATGTGATGCATGTGCAAGGCATGACTAAGCACATTTGGGTCAAAGTGTGTAAAACACAATCAATGATCAAAACATGATAAATAAGTCCAATCATGGTAATCCCCAAAATTTGGAACTCATTGGAGTCCAAAACAATATCAAACTGCCATTTGGGCATTTTATCAAATACTTGATATGCACCTATAAAACTAACATGTGGGCAATGCATGAACATGTGTGAATCTTGCCTAAATACATGTTAAAATGCCACAGTTGGCCAACACAAACACAAACAAATCAAATGGGACAGAGCCCAATCAAGAAATTGAAAAAAATTTGACAAAATTTAAAGTTCCCAACCCTTTTTATAAAATTACCCAAACCAAGTAAAACTTAACATTTTCTGCATAATCTAAGGAAATAAATAGAAAAGATTGTATGAACATACCTTAGAAAAGATTTGACGAGGTTTCCTTTTGAGATTTTGTTGGGTTTTTGAGTGAAAATAGGATTTGGATAGATAGAGGCACGAGGGAGGCAAAATGAGGGAAATAGGATGTGTTTGAAAAACTGTCTACATCAGCCCTTTAAAACTGAAAATACGTGTTTTTTGCAGGTTAGCATCTCGCGAAGTTACTTGCAAAAAATGCCTTTGAAGCACAAAACTTTTCGCAGGTAAGCATTACTTGCGAGACAGTTGCAAAAGTTTTTGTCTGAAATTCTGTGTTTTCACATTTTGCCTTAACTCATTTTCGCGGGAAGTGCTTAGTTGCGAGCTTCTCGCAAAAATCCCTCTGAAGAAGTTTTTGATAAAAAACATGAAACAAGCAATTTTAAACAAAAACTCAAAACACGAAAGCATAAAAACACTTTCAAAAACATATAAAATACTCAAAAAAAAATTTGGGTTTGATTGACAAGCAATTGAGTATACACATCACATTTGAACATGTACACACAAATGAAATAAGTATTCATTGAATCAAAAGTCTTGTGTGTTGTGTGTGAGTATCAAATGTGAAATAGTCCTTAGTCCAGAGTGAAGATTCAATGATTAATTCAATCAGGTTATACACAACTGGTACTAAATTAAGTGGTCTATTTCAATTATAGAAATGAATATATATGACCTCCTACAAGAAAATGATTACATATCTTTGAAACTTTTCATTTGGCTCATTTACAATTTATAACATTTGATCATTTTTTGAACAAAACATCTCATTTTGAGATCCGTGCCTGAAATCTTTGATATTTCAGAATTGAGAATAAGCCTTTGGCTTTTTAGGCACCATACATTTCAATACAAGTCGTTTTTCCTTTTTCCTAGTCAAATACTAGTATATGTGATGACTATTACAGCTTATTTTCTCTTTTTGATATTTGACATTTGTTGAGCTATAAAGCAAAAACAAAAAAAAAGTATGGGAAGATATGTAGGCACAAGTCTATGCATGTATCAAAACAATCAAAACTATTGACCAATCATTCATGACAAACTTGAAGATCGATTTACAACAGTCACACATAGATTTCAAGATTTTTTCCACAAAGATAGATGTGCATACATAATAAGCTAAGCTCGTAAATGCACTACGACATTAGTGCGAAGGTATTAGGTCAAACTCACATGTGATATACATAACACAAGCGTTCAAACTTTTTGGAGATTTTTCAATTTGTATGGATTTTTGAATTTTTCAACACACTAAAAAACAGAACATGTAAAGTAAGATCAACAAACACAAAAACAAACTTGAACAAAAATATGATCTAACTAAACAAGTGTGACCTATAAAGCAAGTATGCAACTATGAGCAAAGTAAGGTCACGCAAGAGATAGAAGTCAAGGGATGATACCGACACCAATAGTCTTATGTAGAGACTCAAACCGTGGACTATCAAGAGGTTTGGTAAATATGTTTGCCTTCTAGTTGTCGGTGTTTATAAACTCTAAGCACATAATCTTCTCCTCCACCAGGTCTCGAATGAAGTGGTATCGGATCTCGATATGCTTCGATTTCGAGTGTTGAACTGGATTTTTTGACAGGTTTATGGTGCTTGTGTTATCACAGAACACACGCATAGTGTCTTAAGTGATTCCATAGTCATGTAAGAGCTTCTTCATCCATAATAGTTGTGCACACAACAACTCCCTACTGCAATGTATTCAGCTTCAGTTGTTGATAGAGAGATTGAATTTTGCTTTTTGCTTATCCATGACACCAAATTATTTCGAAGGTAAAAACAACCACCCGAGGTGCTCTTCCTATCATCAATGCACTCGGCCCAGTTAGCATCCGAATATCCGGCTAAGCACTCATTTGAGTCTCTTGAATACCAAATTCCATAGTCGAATGTGCCATTAATATAACGAATAATTCGTTTGACTGCTGTCAAGTGAGACTCTTTAGGTGCTGACTGAAATCGAGCACATACCTCTACACTAAAGGCAAAGTCCGGTCTACTCGCAGTAAGGTAGAGAAGATTGCCGATCATGCTTCGATAGAGTGTTGGATCTACTTCCACACCGGCTGCATCAAGGCTTAGTTTTACCAAGGAACTCATAAGAGTGGAATTATGTTTCTTGGAGTATAAACTGAATCTCTTGACAAGATTTTTGGCATATTTCTCTTGAGATATAAATATCCCATCTTTCTGTTGTTTCACTTGAAGCCCTAGGAAGTATTTCATCTCCCCCACCATGCTCATCTCAAACTCCTTTTTCATCTCTTTCGAAAATTCTTGAGCAAGATGATTGATTGTGGATCCAAAGCCAATGTCATCCACGTATACTTGAGCAACAAGGAGAGACTTCTCACCTCTTTTAACAAAAAATGTTCAATCAGCTTGACTTCTCTTGAAACCATGATCCAAAAGGTATATACCAAGCTCTTGGTGCTTGCTTCAACCTATATAATGTCTTTTTCAATCTTAGCACATGGTCCGGAAAGTGTGGGTCTTGAAACCCCTTTGGTTGCTCAATGAACACTTCTTCGTTCAAAAATCCGTTCAAGAAGGCACTCTTCACATCCGTTTGGTATACTTTGAACTTCATGATACATGCTATGGAGAGAAGAATTCAGATTGACTCTAGTCTTGCCACTGAAGCAAATGACTCATCAAAGTCAATGCCTTCAACTTGAGCATATTCTTGAGCCACCAATCTAGACTTGTTTTGGACAACTTCACCATCTTCCTTGGTCTTGGTCTTGTTCTTGAAGATCCATTTGGTGCCGATTACATGTGTATCCTTGGGCCTTGGTACCAACTCCCATACATCATTTCTAACAAATCGGTGCAACTCTTGATGCATGGATTCTATCCAATTCTCATATTTCAAAGCTTCTTCCACTTTCTTAGGTTTAAATTGAGCAAGATAACAGTTGTATGTCACATGATTCACACTATTGCTTGGTCATTTTCTCAAATGAAGTCCCTCATCTAAATCACCAATGATGTTACTTGTGAGATGATTGAGAGTTACTCTTGATGATGGTTTCTTGGAAGTTGAGGGTTCCCTATCACGAGATTTTGGAGGTTGAAATTCCGAAGGCGTGAGAGGGCTTGGAGATCCTTGTGTTGATCTAGTCTCCCTTCTTGATGTAGGAGGTGTAGACTCCTTTTCTGCTGATTTTCTCTCACCATCATCACCTTGAGACATGTTGTCATCATCCTCATTCTTTTTAAGGTTTGGTCCTTCACCATCCTCATCAATATCTTTTTCTGAGATGGTGTCATCTATGACCACATTTATCAATTCCATCACCGTCTTAGTGCACTTATTGTACACTCTATATGCTTGGCTATTTATGGAGTATCCTAGGAAGATTCCTTCATCACTCTTAGCATAAAATTTTCCAAGATTCTCCCTATCATTTAGAATGTAGCATTTGCTTCCAAATACTTGGAAGTATTTCACTTTCGGCTTCTTTTCTCTTCAAATTTCATATGATGTCTTCTTTGTTCCTACTCGGAAGAAAATCCTATTCCCAATGTGACACAAAGTATTCACTGTTTCAGCCTAAAACTTCTGTGGAAGGTTTTTGTTGAGCAGCATTACTCTCGCCATCTCTTAGATCACCCGGTTCTTTCTTTCAACCACTCCATTCTGTTGTGGAGTCTTTGGTGCTAAGAATTCCTTTTTGATACTGTGCTCACTACAAAACGCTTCAAATTTTGCATTTTCAAACTCCTTCCCATGATCACTTCTGATTTTGACTATGAGAACTCCCTTTTCATTTTGGAGTCTCTTGCATAGCCTTTCCATCTTGTCGCATGCCTCTGACTTCTCTCTAAGAAATTCAACCCAAGAGTACCTTGAGAAATCGTCAACTACCACCATGATGTAACGTTTTCCACCCATGCTTTCCATTCTTATTGGACCCATTAGATCCACATGAAGTAACTCCAAAGGACGAGAAGTAGCAACTACATTTACTTTAGGATGTGTTGACTTTGTTTGTTTTCCAAATTGACATGGACCATAAACATTCTTCTCAATTTTTCCAAACTTTGGCAAACCAACTACTGCTTCAAGCTTTAAGACTTTTGCCACTTATTTGTAATTTGCATGCCTAAACCGTTGATGCCATAACTCCAAAAGATTTACTCGAGCACTTCGACATGATATGCTTGGTTTGGGAATAACACCATAGCAATTATCGGTAGTCCTAAGTCCCTTTAATACTTAAACCCCTTCTTCATTGAGGATTAGACAACCTTTCTTTGAAAATTGAACAAGGAAGTCTTCATTGCGTATTTAAGTGATACTCAGCAGGTTCACTTTTAATCCTTTGATGTACAGGACATCAATCAATAAGGGAAGTCCCAGAATATCAACGGTTCCCTTTCCAAGAACTTGTGAGTGACTACCATCTCCAAATGTCACATAGCCGTCTTCCTTCTCCTTAAGAGTTTTAAATAGTGATTTATTTCCTGTCATATGCCTTGAACATCCGTTGTCAAGATACCATAGACACGAATTAAACACTTTCAATGTCGTATGTACAAAAAGACAAGCATGAGATAGACATTCTTGACCATTAAAGCAGGACTCATCTTCCTTTACTTCATTCATAGATGAGTGAAGCTTTCTTTTCAAACAATCAAGCTTATCACACAACTTTCTATTCCTTTTCTTATATTTAGCAATTAATGAATTTGACTCACACAAGCTATTATGAACTATGCTTCATGTTGGCCTTTGCCATAGCACTATCCATAGCAAGCCAAGGGGGTTAGGATCACACTTTGGTAATGAAACCACAGCAAGTATACCTGCTCTGATACCAATTGAAAGCTCGAATTTGTGTGAAAACACAAGAGCTGTTTAGACCCATAAATTAAAATTACGGCTCGGTTAATTTTACTCTAACTTAAACTAAGTGTAGAATAGAGTAAATGCGAGCGGATAAACAATATAATTACTCTAAGCCATATTCAATAGATCACAGTAGTAAAATGAAAGCTAAAAGAGTAGAGAAGAGGAATGCAAACACTAGATAACACGTCGATGTGTTATCGAAGAGAAAATCAAAGGACTCGGCGAAAAACCTTTCCGCCGCCCTCCAAGCGGCAAATTGATCCACTAGAGAATAAGTTGGAGTACACGAATAACAAAAGACCTTCTAAGCCTAGTCTACCACATGTATTTGTGCCCTCTAAGCTCCTGCTACCAACTGACTTAACAAAGTTTTGCCTTCTCTAGCCCTCTGGATCACGCAATTCAACCCGATTGCATCCACCAAACAAATGGCTTCTTCCAATGCTTCCCAGCAGCACCAAAACCTCACTTTACACTCAGGATGGGTGTGGTAAGTGTTTGGGCTATCAACCTTTCAAGAATTTGGAAATGGAAAGGTAGGAGTTGAGGAAAACCACAATGAATTGTGTAGAGAATTGTGGGTATGACAATATCTTACTCTCAAGGGTAATGGCTAGGGTTTTCTCTCTGAAAAACACTCCTCAATATATGTGGGTAATGTGGGTATATATAGTGTGGATAGAGACCTGGTGTATCAGATATGACAAATTGGCAAAACAAAATGTTTCGCGAGTATCTCGCAAGAAGGCCTTACCCGTGAGACACTCGCGAAAACTAGCTGTCACTATCTGTCATGACTCTTCGCATGCTAGTCATGTGCTGAGCACATGCTTCACTTCTTAGGAAGGCTTCTCGCGAGCTACTCGCGAAAATTTCTTTGGTCTTCAATTTGCCTTAAGTCTTCACACTCTCTCTCACACACAACCCTTACAATAAAATCCTACATAAAATACAGGGTACAAAAAATTGAACAAAATTACAATCAAATTTAGCACAGAATTAAAGCCAACACAAATTAGTTGTAGATCACAACTTTATAGATTCTTTGTCAAATAAATACTTTATTATTCTTCCTTTACCAAGATATAGTAGTGAGTTAAATATATAGGTAGTCCTATAAAAGGGGGGAGATTTAGGAGTGAGTTAAGTAGTTTCAATGAAAGGGGAGATTTGAACTGTTTTTTTCTTTTTCTTTTCTTTTTAGAGATAGGAGATTTGAACTTTAAATGCTTCCAATAGAAACATCGGGGAAAAAAAGTTCAATAGTTACCAAGAGGTCCTCTCATTTGCAAAAATGACAAGACTTTTAGAAGAACATAGAATGAACTTTTTTGAATACATAATAGTTTGCTAGTTCTTATGGGGTGAAAATATAGTTTTTTTTGTTTTATTTTATTTTATTTATTCTTTCTAATTTGTTACTGTGGAACACTTTCGGTATATTAAGGATTAAGCTTAGTTTATATTTGTGAGAGCGAGTATGATCAATATTATTACCAGTGGAATTTGATTTTGCATTGCACCTGAATATAGTCACAGAATTTGTTTAACCATGTTAAATTTTGTGTCTTGATATACTTGTCGCTTTTGTTTCGCACGTTGCTCACAACAAAAATTGTTTACAACATACAAATGATTTAAATTTATTTACATAAAATTTTATTTATTTATTTAGATTTTATTAATGTTATTGATGAATTTCTTATATGCATCTTTATGTTTTTCTTCTTGTTAACCATCTTTAGTTTGAAAAAGCTAAGGCATGGTTATAAAATGAGCTGAGCCTAGCTTAGAGTTTGAATTGAGAACTTGTTTATTTAAATGAGTTAAGTTGAGTCAAGTGTATATTTTGAAGAAGCTATCTCTAAAGACTCAACAATTAGGGACTCAGGGAGGGTTGAAGAAGAAACTTGATTGGATGATAAAGAAGTTAAAATTATACCTCTTTAGTTAATATTTGGTAGATAGTTATGTTTTAACAAACTAGATTTTGCCCATGATTTAAAATTAATAATTATCTTATGACTTAATTATTAAAATAAAAATTGTAATTATTTTTAAATATATTATAGATGAATAATTTCACTACTATTCTTTATTTATACTAAACCAATATATATACTTATTTTATTGTATTTAATTTATGAAGGCTTTATTGCTATTTAACATATTGTTTTAAAGATCTTCTATTACCCTTTGTCATCCTCTCAATACTTCTTTTTCTTGTATTTTATTATTTATATTGTGTATCTAAGGGTTAGGCTCTTTTAAATATACATCATAATTAGTTTTTTTAAGACATTTTCCCATCTTTCTCTGTGTGTGTTAGAATAGTTAGTATTCTTAAAAAAAAAAAAAAAAAAAAAAAAGGTGAAATCCTTGTTTCTTTGTGCCAGTAATTATGATATAATATAATTTATAATTAAGGGCAGCGTTTGGAGTTCAAAATTTATGGCCCGAGTCACATATACATGGGCCCGCTTAAAACTTTTTGGTCACTACCTCTTGTTTCTTTTGGTCCTTAGCATTTTTTTTTTTTTTTTTTTTTGTGATAACATCCTTAGTTCTTTCTTACTTCTTACAATAAGGGGTTGGCATATACCAAGATTCTTTAACTCATAGATGTATTCTTTGGTGTTACTTAACTATAAACAAATCGAGTTGATTGAGTTTAGCTCGTTTAAAATCATTTCATTATGTTTATTGATCATTATTTGAGTCCAAGTCTTACTTTCGAAATTGTTTTTCAAACATGCCAACTTAAATAAAAATAACCTGACTAAATAGATTTAGAAAGACCTTGACTATTTAATAATAATAAAGCTGTTTGAAGTTGATTCTAGTTTTGTGTGGAAGAACAATTTATTGCTTATCAAATAAACATATTTTAATATTTTCTTTTTCTGCCAAGAATAGGAGTATAAACTGAATATATAGGTTTTGACCAAAGATGTCCTATATGAGGAGACGAAGACTCTTATAAGAGTTTGGTAGTTGAGGTTGGAATATACTCTTATGTGAGAATTAGAAGACAAATTTTTGTCTAGTTCAATCAAGGTGTAAAAAATTAACTCAAATTTTTTTTTTGGGCATGGTTACCTATTTAAATATTTTTAATACAGAATGAAAGTTTATTCATTATTAAGGAAGTAATATAGTATTTATTCTCTACAAGGAGTAGGAATTGGACTATTATAATCTAGTAAATGATTTGATGGTTTTGACCTAAAATGTCCTCTCATTTATAGAGAGAAGAAGACTTAGAAGAAAATAGAATAAGTTTCTTTAGAAATGTAGTAGTTTGCCAGTTCTTTTGCGTTTTATTTTTTACTAGTTCTTTTGGGGTTAAAATATAAATTAGAAGAAAAAATATTTTCTAATGAATTAGTGTAGAGCACTTTTGGTATATTCAGGATTAAGGTTAGTTTATATTTGTGAGAGTTTATAAGAGTGATTGTAATCAACATTGTTGATAGTGGATTTTGATTTGCATTGCACGAGAACAGAATTGAAGAACTTTGTGGCCCACTAGATAAAGAAGAATATAGTCATAGAATTTATCAAACCATGCTCAATTTTGTGTCTTGTGGGTGCTTGCCTTTTTTTTTTAATTAATTGCTCCAAGCAAAAAATTTTTACAATACAAATTATTTACATTTATTTTCATAATATTTTATTCATTTATTTGAATGTTATAAATCTTATTGGTGACAATGAGATCTCGTTGGGTGGGTTGGTCATGGAGGTTGTCATTAGTGGTTGGGTAGTCATGGTGGTTTGATCAATTGGATCGCCCCCGCCTCTATATCGAACAACTAATCTTATCATCGCCACCTGAAGCTCATCGATATTGTTGCCTCTAGATCGAACCATTGACCCATGAACCTCTCACGAAAGCTGGGAAATGTGAGAAACTAGTAGAACATATGTATTTTCTAGAGCATTTTTAGGAACACAACCAAACACCTGAAAATAATTTCCAAAACATGTTTTGGAATGCAACTAGACACCTAAAAAGATTTTCTTTTCTGAAAAATATTTTGCACTCAGAAAACATTTTATGTTGAACCAAACACAGCTAAAAGTGTATTTCATTTCACACCAAAACCAGCCCTATTTTACAGTTAAAGGGAAAATGATAATGATTTTAGGTTGATCGGATTTCTTAGTTGACCCAAACACATGTTAGGCTGTAAAATATTTTCAATCGATTCAAACATAGCCTTCATAATATTTCATTCATTTATTTGAATTTTATTAATCTTATTGGTGTAATTCAACGTTCCCCAGGGCAAAGGAGTAGTAGATGTCTTTCTTCGGATTTACATTATGTAGTTTGTTAGTTTAGCTACCATTATTTATTAAAACTTGACATTTAAAAAATAAATTTGTAATGTATTTTTTACTCTATAACATAGACTTGGTTTATTTCTAAATGATAGATTTGGATCATTTTAAACTTGGGAGTCCTTTCTCATGTTCTCTACCCCCTTTTGCTACACTCTCAAGTTAGGTGAAATCCTTGTTTTGTGGAAATGTAAAGGTTAAAAAAGACATTAGAACATTCACATCAGCTTATTTAAAATTTGTATCCAAATTCTAGTTGAAAAAACTTGATTTAATGATGCAAAAGATAAAATTAGACCTCCGACCCATCCTAATGGTTCCCTTTGGTCCAAATCAAGTGTCAATCCAAGACCTTCGCCAACACTCAAACAATACTTTTTCATTGTGTTCTCTAAACCATTGATAAATGCTTGCACCTCCATTATTGATCCTAAGTCATGACAGTAACGGTTCAATTTTCACAATCCCACGGCTTGTTACCTCATGTTTCCATTCCCTTAAGCCATTGTTAAAACGAATAGTCGCTAACCCCTGAACCTCGAGAAAACCTGTATTGGGCATATGTAACCAACCTCTCACGTAAGGGTGGATTTCCAAAGAAAAGTTGTTTTACTAAGCTACAGAGCTAGTAACAGTTGGGTTGACATTGTAGCTAGTGGTGATTTTGGTTAGCAACACGCACTACAAGAAAATGTATTTTTAGTGACGAAAAAATTCGTCACTAAAAGTCCAGTTTTTCGTCACTAAGAACCTTTAGTGACGAAATTGGACTTTTTGTGATGAAATTCGTTTCTTCACTGTAGCCCCGTCGCTAAAAGTCCTGGTGATGAAAAATTTTGTCACTAAAAGTCCAATTCTTTTTTTTTTTTAAAAGTTTTAGCGACGAAAATGTTTCGTCGCTAAAAGTTTTCCTCATTTTCGTCGCTAAAAGTTTTCCTCGCTAAAAACAGTATTTAGTGACGAAAATATTTCGTCACTAAAACCATTTCTGTTTATTAAATCATATTTAGTGACGAAATTTTTCGTCACAAAAACTATTTTCTGGTACATATAGTGACGAAAAATTTCGTCACTAAAACTATTTTTTGGTACATATAGCGACGAAAAATTTTGTCACTAAAACTATTTCTTACAAAATTCCGCTGCATTTAGTGACGAAATATTTCATCACTAAAACAATTTTTTGTTGCCATATTTGTGACAAAAAAATTTGTCACTAAAACTTATTTTTTGTTTTTATTATTTTCATGACGTTGATATTAACCTGTAACCTGTCATCACATTCTTAAAACCTCACATTTGATTAACACATTTATAAAAAATCTATCCATACATTCCACAAGTTAAAATTAAAACAAGTATCCAATTCAAACTCCTTCCATACAATAATTGTTTGCAACACATACAATAACTTAAGATGTTTTATAGCAATACAAAAAATGTAGTATAATATAATTAGAACTAATGTAAGATGTCCTCATATGTCTTCAAATAATGCTTAAAGGAAATCCCCTAAAGCCACCAATAAGAAATCTACACAAATATAAAAACACTACTATATTAAAATCGTAAAGTAAAAATATGAACTATGTTATAAGAAATATTTCTGATAATGAATTAAGAGTAACCACACCAATAAATTAAAATCACAACTCCTAATGTATAAGTTGTAGAAAGCAAATATAAATTTTCAAGTGTAATATAATACAATTAGTTTCAAATGATACATAAAAAATTAACTTGAAGATAAAGTACTAACCAATAAGTGATTTAACTTGAAGATGAACCACCCCCATAGGTAAAAGCGTCATCATAACCCTTACTCCTCAAAAAATTAAGAATATTCTTTTGGACCTCATCTTGCTTAGCTCGCGCCTCTTGCTCCTTAGCTCGCTCCTCTTCATCCCTAGCTCTTGCCTCTTTGAGCTCAATTATCTCACTTTCTAATCGATGAATATACTCCACCGAGGAAGTAGATGAGGCAGTGGTTACTAGAGAAGAGGAAGGTCTCATGCCAAGTCCTTTTACAATACCGGATTTCTTCTTAAAAACCAAGTTTGAGATCTCCTCTTGTGTAAGGGGAATTGCATTAGGATCTTGACAATGATCCTCTTGCACTTTGAGAATAGTTTCCTACCATTTGAAAGAGAAAAAAACAAGCAATCACAACATTAATAATACATATGTTATAGCTTTACAAACATGATAATGATGGAATAATAGGGCTGGAATGATACACATACATATGTCGCTTCATCCTCATGGTGTATCCATCTATTTGTATTTGGATTGAAATGAACATCTTTGTAGATTTTTGCCAATTCAGGACCTTGACCGTCATTATTATTTGTCTAATTAATTAACATTCGAGTGTTAGTTATTTATAGTTAATTAATCACAACATGTAACACACTAAGGTTTAAGAAAATGAAAAAACACGCACCTCCTCATCAACCCTAACAGCAAGTGCCTTTGTCCCACATCTATGTTTGCCTGAAGTTTTGCTCCTATTTTCGGAGTTAATTCTTGATTTTTCCTAATAAAGAATATTCAAGATATTTATTAGATCATGAATAAAACAATATACATTTACTTCATCTAAGTATTAATCTAATCATTTGACAATATAATATAGTAAATTTCGATAAAGAAGAAAATGCAATCCTATAAAAAAAATTCAGAAACAAAACTAATTTTCCTTAAAACTAACTCAGCCCCCTAAAAAGCACTTTCATACAAAAATCCAACCCACCAGAATCCCCAATATCACAACAACAACAAATTAGCAACCAAAAAATATATATCACAACCACCCCCCACTTCCTGTTTGAGAAGAGATGCAGCCATTCATGATTCATAGCACTTAGACCACAAAAAAATTTTGATGTAACAACTATAATTATGAAAAGTGAATTTTTGGAACCCATTTTTTACCTTATTTTGCTCATAAAATATGTTATCATCAAAATGCAAACAACGTTTGTAAAGAAAAGGAGGAATCTTAAAACAAGAAATAAAATAGGCAGAGCCACACTAACCATGGCAGGATCAAGTCCTACAAGAATACAAGACTGATGGTAATCTAAATTGATGAAACAACATTCACAACAGTAAATCAAAGTATTAACAAAACGCCAATGAGCTCTGGGCCTCTAGCTCAATTGTCATCTGCTCTCCTTGTAAGTTGTAAGAGTAATTAAATAATAATAATAACAAAAAAAAAAAAAAAAAAAAAAAAGCTAGGACTACAAGTATCTTAGTAAAAACAATTTCAGTGTATCTTCTATATTTTTAAACTCAATCACATGATGCAAACGAGTTTTCTAACATGATTGAGACCCATTACCGCCAGAAATGTCTGTAACATTTCCTAAAAAGTGCCTATTCAATCTTATCTTGCTCTTTTTTGTAAAGGGGGTTTGCATGATTCTAATGCAAAGCATAATAAATTTATTCAATGTCCATTGAATTTGCATACACAGCCTGTTTCAGTTTATAATCAAACCCATTCTACCCATAGATAGAACAAAAGTATTTAAACATTAGCCATTCCATCGTATTCAACTTAATCAACTAACTAAGCACTTAAAAAATTTCAATTTAACTCGGCCTTAAACTTAGTTACCAAAATCAGCCATGAAAGAAGCTATTCTAATCTAAAATATATGCAATTCGCACTATTAGAACAGGTCAACAGGGATTTTATATAAATTAAGTTAGAGAAAACCTCCACAGACTGAACAAGAATATCAAAATTTCCAAACATTAATAGAACTCCCCATCTCCAAATCAGTACACATTCCTCCTCATGAAATGATTGTCATCATCATAACTCAACACACCATCTAACACTTGCCCACAACACAAACCCACCTTACCTTTTTGAAAAAACAACAATTTAGACAAATAAACACAATCAAAGAAATATATAAATTCCTGTATGTGTGTGTGTGAAGTATTGCAGACTGTAGAAAAGCAATAAATAAATATAATTTTAGGAGTCTCATACTTGAAGTAGTTAGGAAAAAAAAAAAAAAGTTTGAAGGGAAGGTGAAGGGTCACCGGTTGAAGTGGAAGCCGAAGGGTTGCTGGGGTTTGAAGCGGCGAAGGGAAGGTGAACAGTCGGTGTAGGTGGAAGTCGAAGGGCCGTGGGAGCTGAATCGGCGAAAGGGAGCTGAAGCGTCGGTGTGGGAGGGAGCCGAAATGTCGCTGGGGTTTGATCGGCGATGACGATCAAGCTTCAGCGACGACGGCGAGCTTCAGCGATGACGGCGAGCAAATGCGACGACGGTAAAAGTGACGACAGCAAGCAAAAGTGATGGCGACGGAGAACAATTCGGCGAGATCGTTACGAATGGGGATCGGCAAACGATGGTCGCGACGACGAGATTGTCGCGAATGGGGATCGGCAAACGATGGTTGCGACGGCGAGATTGTCGCGAATGAGGATCGGCAAACGATCGTCGCAACGGCGAGATCGTCGCGAATGGCAGAGGATAAACAATCGTCATGATCGTTGTTTGGATGCTGCGAATGTGATCTGGTTCGGTGTTGGGATTGTTTGGATGTTGGGATGTTGCGAATGGGCTGTGAGGGAGAGAGTGAGGGAAAAAGAGAAGTGAAACAAAAAAATAAAAAAGGGCTAAAGGTCATTTAGTATAAGCGCTTTAGTGAGGAACTCCAATTCATCTTTATTGATAACTATTAGCAACGAAATAATTTTCGTCACTAATAGTGTTCTCATTAACACCTTTAGCGACGAAATTTTTCGTCGCAAAAAACCTAAACTTTTAGCGACGAACCGGTTCGTCGCTGTAGCTGAATTTCGTTTGGCACCAAAATCTTTCGCTTGGCGCTTGAGTTCATATTAATATAAGAGCTTTAGTGAGGAACTCGAATTCGTCACTATTCACTACCTTTAGCGACGAAATTTTTCATCGCAAAAAACCTAAACTTTTAGCAACGAACTAGTTCATCGCTGTAGCTGAATTTAGTTTGGCACCAAAATTTTCCACTTGGCGCCTGAGTCCATATTAGTATAAGACTTTTAGTGAGGAACTAAACTTCATCGCTATTGGCTGGCTTTAGCGACGAAAAGGGATTCGTCGTTGATAATATACTGATATTTATGTTTTTTTTTTTTAGCGACGACTTATTTTCATCACTATATGTTATATTCAGCGACGAAATAGTTGTCGTTACTAATAGTGTTCTCACTAACACCTTTAGCGACGAAATTTTTCGTCGCAAAAAACTTAATCTTTTAGTGACGAAAAATGTCGTCGCTGTAGCTAAATTTAGTTTTGCGCTACCATTTTTCGCTTAGCGCCTGAGTTCAACATAACATATAGCGACGAAATCTAATTGTCGTCGCTAATTATTACTTTTTTTTTTTTTTTATAAATAGCGACGAAATATATATTTCGTCGCTATATAGTACTTTTTGTGAGGAAAAAATTTTCCTCACTAAAATTCGTCACTGAAACTACATTTTGTTGTAGTGACGTTAGTCCAATGTTTGCCAATTTTTTAGGTTCAGGTATTGAATCTTAATTGAACTAGTTGGATGGTTTGTCACGACCTAAACCCATACTTCTATCGACTTAAGTACATAAGTCGAAACTATCATGTCAAAACTTGCACAAAATTATTCCAAAAATCTGCATACATCAAATTTTCCCTAAGATTGCTAAATCTCTACCTAAAACGAATAGGAATGGGATGAACCGCTCTTGACATCAGTGATGAACAGTTGATTATATATCCCTATAATTGATCAAAGTCTAAAATTAAAAGCGTAAACACAAATTATCATATTTCAATTCAAAATATCATAATATTAAAATAGATTATGTAGGCATTTCTTAAGCATGATTTTTTTTCCCCAAATTTTAATTATATCATACAGAAATTTTTTTAACAAATTGATGAAGAATTTATTATTGTATTTTTGGGCATTGAACGAAAATTTTTAATGATACACAAGAACTGTGTTTGGACCATTTTATGAAATATACAATAAAATTGATTGAATTTAAATGTGTTAAGATATGTGTGTGTGTGTGTGTGTGTGTGTGTGTAACAAGAATAATCATTAATCGTGAGTTCCAATTTTCTTAATTGGTAAAGTTTTTAATAGTTGAATAAGAGACTTGGAGTTTAATCCCTGCCTATACAAAAAACTGATTAGTGTCTTGGTTTGATGATAAAGAGCTATCAACAAGAGTGGACGTTATAGGTTAAAACTTTTAAAAAATAAAAGAATAATCATTAACAGAAATGATAAAATAATGTGATCCCCCTCAGTGGGACCAAAGCAAAACCCCAAATATTTGAACGGATGAGATAAAATGGTGTAGAACGGAAGAGTTAATTTGAGGATAAAATGCAAAATGTACCATTATTGTTTGACTGTATGCAATTAGCTAATGATTTCTTTTTTTAATTTCTCACATAAAAAATCTAAAAAATATTTTTATTAATTTTATAGATTTTTTTTCATGTAAAAAATTTTTTTTAAATGGTAAAATTTTAATGAAATTGAACAGAAGGCTTGAATTGAACAAATTTGAAATTTAAAAGACTCAATTTAGCGAAAGTGAAGTTAGATGATTGAAATGAATTTTAGTCAAACTCAAAGGATGCAAGTTGAGAAAGGTTGGTGAAGTAGTGGGGAGATGAAAAGATAAGGAAGGGAGAAAGGTTGGAGAAGTGTAAATATTAAAAAAATACTCCCTCCGTCCCACTTTATTTGTCCTGTTTGAAAAGTCAAATTTTTTAAATGAACATCATTTATTGTCTTGTCTACCTTTTAAAAATGTATAAGTTTCCAAAACTATCCTCAAATAAATTTATCAAAAAATTGAATTAGTAAATTAATAGGGGTATAATAGGAACATTAGTAAATTAATGACTTTTATTTTTAGAAATAGGATAATATTTTGGGACATCCCAAAATGGAATAGAGGACAAACAACGTGAGATGGAGGGAGTAAATGTTAAAAACAATTATAGAAAAATTAGAAAAAAAGAAAAGAAAGATAATGACATGAATACTAATGTGGCTTAATTAGAACGTAGCAACAATAAATATTACGTTTTAGCTTTTAGAAATATATAGATTAGTAAAGTTTCATAGTTAACATCTAAATTGAGCACTATAAAAAATCACGATATGTAATAGAAGAAATATCAATTTACAATCAATACCAAATTATCCAATTCATGCTATGTAATAGAATACTATTATATTTTTATATGTTATATTTAATTCTTTATAACGCAATAGGATAACAATTAACAATCAAAGAGAACAAAAAAAAAATTAAAAATTAAAAAACAAAACTAAATTGCACTAACCCAAAGTAGAGTTTTAAAGAGTATAAAAAATTATCAACCTAAAGCAAATATGCAAGAAAAATAAAATAAAAAATCCACCAAAAATTTGAGAGAGAGAAACAACATTTTTGTTGTGAGGGAAAACTATACATAGAATGGAAGAGATATCAACAAATTTATAGTTAGAGGGTGTGAATAAGAAAAGACAAAAATAAAGGAAGATGAAGGGAAAGAGGAAGAATGATATTAATTTAGAGGGTAGTGGAGAGATGAAAAGGTAAGGAATTGAGAAAGGTTGGATAAGTAGTGAGGAGATGAAAAGGTAAGGGAGGGAGAAAGGTTGGAGAAGTGTAAAAATTTTAAAAATAAATGTTAAAAACAATTACAGGAAAATTGGGGGAAAAAAAAAGATAATGACGTAGACGTTGATGTGGCTCAACTGGAGCCTAGTAATAATAAATGTTACGCTTCAGCTTTTAGAACTATATAGATATAGATGAAATCTTCCATGTCAAGATTAAATTTTTCACCAAATGACCACTAGGCACATGTGTATTTTGTAGGAGTTGCTGCAACTTAATTTGTAGCAAATCCTTACCCTTAAAAGTTTTTACTTTTTGGAGAGCATTTAATCTATATATTATTAAAAGTTAAAGCGTAGCGTTTAATGTCACTACGCTCACGTTGCGACACGTCAGCGGCTATATCATCCCAATCCTTTTTTTTTTTTTAATTTTTATTTTACCTACAATTTTTTTAAAAATTTTACAAATTTCAGATTAATAAATCCCAGCCCTATAATAAATCTGTATAACAAATCCCAATCCACTCTTTATCTATTTACTTCCACGATAAAGCCCAGCCCAAGGCATTTTCAACTTAAAGGAAAGATTTGAAACTGTGGAACCCTGAAGGGTTGTGCGTGAGAAGCACAGCATGAGGACAACCAGAGAGTTCAGCGCTATGCTTCAACTCTACGGTTTCATAGTAACGATTTCAAGGACAACCAAAGAGTCTGAAAATCTCCCCACCTTCTTGCTATACGGTTTCACAGTAACGGCCGCTTATCTGAGTTCCTTCCTTGCTATCTTCCTCTCCTCATAGTATATAAATACTTACAGAACCTAACTGATTCAATTGAGGTATCTCTAAACTCTAGTTCTTTTTGTGCTCCATTATTTTGCTTGATGTTTATGGTTTCCCCTTTTACGTTTTGTTACGGCCTCTTTCATGGTGTGGTGTGGATGATTGTTATGGTTGCTGTGGTTTTTAATTGGTGCACTGACAGAAGCTGCAGAAATAATGCCAGTAGTTTGTCTTTTGATTTATATGGATTGGTAGTAGTGGTTTGCTGCTTGGTTTTGAACACACAACTCAGTTTCTGAGATTATAAGGAAGACAAACACACATTCAAAATTGAATCTTTATTATTGGCCTTAGAATTTTGGTCGCTGTGGGTCGTCCAAGACCAATGGTGCAGGTGGGTTGATTCAAGATCACGAGCAAATATGGACATAACAATTGTCCAAAACCACTTAAAGTTGAATTCTGGAGAATTTGGGATGGAGTAAACCAAGCCCTTCAATTATGAATAAAGAGCTTTGATTGTTGAGAGATCGAAGCTTACATTGTCCTTGACTTGCTTAACTAATGGAATTCACTCACTGTTTGCACTCACAAATACAATAACTTTTTGTCTAATTGCATATACTTGTTCAGCCAATTGGGACTACTTCTGTTTTTTTTGTTTTTGTTAGCCATTGTCTTTTACATTGTATTTTCAGACTGACAGAACCTTAAGAAAAAATCCCAACACAATGTTTATACCTTTGCATTTTCTTTTGCAAGTTGGCACAAAGCCATAGTAGGACTTTTCCTAGGTTCTTCTATTTTTATACTTTCCTTTATTACCATTTCTCTCTACTGTCTTATTTTTATGCTTAAAGGAGTTTTTAATTTATGAAATAGGTTATTGGTGGGATTAATACCCAATTAGTTGTGGTGAAATTGTACCTTCCACCTTGGGCAACCGTGCCCACTGACTGATCGGAAATAACTTTGAATGTAAATGTTCAAAGCCCTATTGTTTTGCAACTTATCTTTGATTGGACTTGGAATAGCTTATCATTTATTGAAAATCCATTTTTATGGTTGGTTGATGCACTTATATTGGCTTCTTTCATTATTTTTCCCACAATATTCCTGCCAAACTGAGGTTTGCTAGTTAGCAACTATAGGTTTGGGAGTGTCGAAGGCATTGTGGAAAAGTAAGAACACTTCTAGGGGGACTGAAAAAAAACTTTTTGTTGCTCTTTGGGACAACGATTTAACTTTCCCGTGCATGGCACTTGGAAAATTCTTTGGATCTTTTGTGATATTTTTTCCTAATGGGCAATTCCTAAACCATTGTAGGTGCAATATTTTTTTCAAATTGAGAAGTTTTAATTAACTGCAGACTTTTTTTAAAATCTATGCCTCTTATGTCATGTCACTACTATTTAAGCATGATGAGCTAAGGAAAAGGAATTCAACATTGAGATTAGTGTCTACGACATTTTTCAACAACCATCTTAATGCCTTAGAACATGGTTAATTAATTATTTCCTGGATGTAGCCTTATATACATCATTAAGTTCAATAATTTAGTTGATTCTCAAAAAAGTTCAGTAATTTAGTATTCTTGTGAGGTCCATTTTGTGAAATAATTGCTACCAAATGCCAAGCTTCAAAACATGGTTATATACATAATACATTTCGAAGTACGAAAAAACAAAACTGGTATTGTTTTGGGTCTTTTGTCTATTGATCTCATTCAAAAGGAAGGTGTTAACTGCAATTATAGTAGTTGGAAAATCAATTGTGAAGCAATAAGTTATTTAATGAATTTTTGACTGAAATTCACATGCTTGGCAGTGGAAGGTTTTAACACAAAGTGAAAGAGTAAAAACAAAGGTAGATTAAAAGCCAAAAATGAGGGAGATTAAAAAGAATGAGGTTGGACTAAAAAACTATTATAGTTTAAGTTTTTGGGTTGGTCTTACCTTGTGATATTTTAATTTTTAATGGAACTGCATAAAGACAGGAATCTCCAAATAGTCTTAGAAAAATGGTCTTCATGATACTTGTGTGAACTTACTTACCAGGATGGAAGACACTATAGATAGATGACATAAAATATTATATTTTTTTTAGTGTTTGAGTGTATATTTGCAAGTGAGTGTTTGTGTTCATTTATCAAAAGATTAAAAAATAAATAAATAAAAAAAAGGTCTTGGTCTTCAATGATTTGGACACCTGTCACTGTTTTGATTACTATTTTGCCCACCAGTTGCTCACAAGTTACCTGTTAATTTACATGTTTTTACACTGGATTGTTTTTTCAAGTATTTCTAACTTTTAATTATAAATAAAATGAAAAGGCTTTGCTAAAATATTCTTTATATTTTTATTTGGTTGTGTAGGTTGTTCATATTTTCTACCAGTTGATTACGAAATATCTATTAAATTGCAAGTTCAACAGCTATAAAATGAAAAGGCTATGCTAAAATATTTTTTATATTTTCTTTTGGTTGTGTAGGTTGTTCATATTTTCTACCAGTTGATTATGGATTATTTGTTAAATTTTAAGTTCAACAGCTAGATTGTTTTGTAAAATATGTCCAACTCTCAATTAATGAAATGGCTATTATAAATTTGAGATTATATTATCTTTTGTTGTGCTAAAATAATTTTTATATTATCTTTTGGTTTCTACCAAATTATAATGGATTATCTATTAAATTGCAAGTTCACACAAGCTGGAATATTTCTTTAAGCCTCTCTAAAATGAAATGCTTTACTAAAATATTCCTCATATTATTGGTAGGGTGTTCATATTATCCACCAGTTATTTGAAATGATCTTTTGCTATAATGACGGTTAAATGCTGGTTGGTAGGGCTTAAGTAGTAATACATTGAAATTATTCAAAATAATTTGAATTTAAAATTATTTAAAATTCAATATCAAAGCCCAGCTGTTGAGAGGGCTTAAGTAGTAATACATTAAAAATTATTCAAAATAATAACACAATTATTATAAAAAAAAAAATCAAAAATTTATCACGCGCAACACGCGGGTCCGCAACTAATTAAATTAATAGCCTAAATAAAGTAGAACAATATTTTTGGTAAAAGGAATTTAATTTTCCCCTTTTCAATAGCTCAGTATCTTTCTGAAGATTTCATGTCTAAAAGAGTATATTGGAGCATGCCTAAGCAACTTTATTTTGAAGGACACATCATTGGATTTATGACTTGTCAAAAATTTAAATATTTACCTAGGATCATTTTATGGCATTTTAATTAAATTGTTGATGATGTGACAGTATCCTTTTCAAAATCAATCAATAGGATTTATTTTTTTTTGGGAGCAATAATCAATAGGATTTTAAGAGCCATATGAAGTTACTCTAAATCATGATCCGGCCCACCCAATAAAGTTGCTCTGACCCGAATATGCACATTAGTTAAATGCTCTTTTCATGATTTCCTCAGCATCAATCTCTCCTTGAGTTTGTACTGACTTGCCAAGGTAATTCACTCGAGTTTTTCTTTTTAGCCTCAAAATCTTCGAACTGTTTTCTTCGTATTATCACACGATACATTGGTTTAATTGGAGCATGTGCTTCCACAAGGTCCCCTATATGCTGTTGTTGACACGGTTTTAGGGAGAGAGTCATTAATGACCAAAAATATATACCAGAAGGCAATGGTGCTGGAGACAAATAAAGAAGTTGACGAAGTTTGCATATTTTACCAATTTGAAAAGCAAGAAACAGAGTGAGAAAACATAACCAAAATAGATTGCTAAAGATTCTCAAAAAAAAAAAAAAAATAGATTGCTAAAGCTACTACAAAATTTACTACGAAATATTTACAAATTGATATGATAATAAATATGATTGTTGGCTCTTGGCAATGAATATGATTGATGGCATTTCAACAAGATAATAAATGGATATTTGGATTATGTCTAGTGATCGGTGATACATCAATTTGTAAGATCTATATAGTAAAATTTGTAATATTTCTAGTATCACTCAAAAAAAAATTTTAGACCTTCTTAAGAGTAAAAGAAAAGATATACAAATTACATTTTTTTTAAAAATAAAAAACGATCACTTATTACCTAAGAAGGTTTATAGACACAAAAAAATTAACAACAAATTTTAAAAAGTGATATCAGTGGTAATCCGTAAAAACTTGTCAACTCAATTATTATGAAATCTTCTGTATACTACTTTTTGTATGTAGCATTACTCCTTATTACCCCATCATTTGAGGGCCTTTCTTTAGTAGGGGGCCTTAGACTATGGCCTAAGTAGCGCTGCTAACAACTAAGGCTTGATTAAATTTACTTGAACTAAATTGAAGAACACAATTCTTATAAAATCTTTGTTAAAGCAAATTGAAAACCGCTTTGAATATAAATGTTGAAGATCACTAAATTGCATGCAAGAAGACTTCTCTTAAACCAATCCTAGTAAAAGAACTACCTATGTCTAATGCATGTTGCCTCGAAGAAGTTCTCTTTGATGTGCTTGTTTGTTATTCCTAGCCCATAACTATCCCACAAAGCAAGGATGGAGGTGGTTAAGTGCCTTTTAATTTGTCATTTTTTTCACAAGTGTTCAAATTCTTGACAACAAATGACTTTTTGTCATGACACACATACCATGTTTACCAAACTTTCACATGTTATGACTACCAAGTTACAATTGTCATTCTTTCCAGCACTGCATATGGCTTTATGGCAACAAATATTTATTGTATAAGGTAACAAATCACAACCATGAAAAAAAAGAAAAAAAAAAAAAAAATACCACACACACAACTTTACAACGATGCAAGGCCCAGATCAAAACAACCTAAAATCCCACAAAACAGAGTTTATTTTCCTTCGTCTTCCCAGCTACCAAACAGAGATTATAAATAAAATTAAAAAAAAAAAAAAAATGAGAGAGAAATTACTGGGAAGTGCAGTCAGCAGCAGCTAAATCGAGATTGAGAAAGAGCACATAGGATCGTTATGGAGAGAAGCCGCAGAGGTGGTGGGTTGGTAGCGCAATACTGGATTCGGGATATTCTTCACCAGAGATGCAGAGTTCGAGCGGAGAGAAATAACATAATTTAACAAACAAAACAGTTTCTAGGAATGGATTTCATCTAAATAAACCTCATGTTTATAGATTGATCTTGAATTCAAATACTTATGGATTCAGACAGAAATGTTAAATAAATTGATCGCCATAGGATATCAATCAGTAAGTTGACATATCAAGTAGGGCAGTATTTAACTTTGGAAAAATTGATTGACAGGACAATTAAAAAGAGCAAAATGCATAAATTTCATAAATATTAAAAATAATGCGATCCAAAGTTATCCATGGAAAACATATATCTCACCAGATCACAAAGAAAAGAAGAAATAAATGAGGTCTTTTATATTATTATACGACAGAAGAGAAGACTAAAGAAAGCAGCTGTACAAGTAGTGGATAGGTTATTCTAAAACTTGTTTTCCCTTGTCTTTAAGAATGGCATCAAGGGGTTGTATCAATCTCTCCAGGTGAAATTCCTCATCAGAGCTTCTAGTTCTACTAGTTGTTGCCTCATAATTTCAGTTTTGTAATTTTCTTTGGCCATTATCAATCATCAATTGATAAATGGATCCCAATTATAAAATAAGAGACCACACGATTCTTAATTGTTTGCGTTACTCTACTGTCTTTACGTATCAGCATGTTGGAAATTACAAGACTAACCCACACTTCTTCACTGTCGAGCTTGGCCAATTTCTAGGAGTTGAATGAACCCTCAATAAAGATGATTCTGATCAGCTATAACACGGTTACTGATCTTCAATTGATAGCAGATAATCCATCAACTACAAATATTTTACAGAATGAAATTAATAATGCACAACGAGAGCAATAAAAGTGCAGATTATTGCAAATTCCTTCTTTTCATTTGATTTTACAACACTAAGATTGCATGCTCCTATTGCATTCTCTAATGGAAAATTGTACTAAATACTATATATATATATATGTTAATGTATATTGTGTTATGGGCTTTAGGCCCTTTAGGTCCAATTACTTTACTTGTACAGCACACTTATACTTGTACTGCACTTTACTTGTACCGCACACTTATGCCTCCTATATAAGGCACTGATGTATATTTTCTCATTAAGAAATACAATACAATCTTCCAGTATTTCTAACATGGTATCAGAGCCACTGCTCTAATCCTTTGGTGTGTCGCTCTTCAGCAGTCTTGTCTTCTTGGGTGTCATCTGCAGCCGTTGTTGTGAGCAGCACCACTGCCTCCACCGCGACTTCAGTACATCAAAGACCACTGCCTTGCCGCCACCTCCGCTTCCGCTTCTCCGATCAGACCACAGATTACACCATCGGAAAGAAATCCCTCCGATCTACCTTTCTGTGAAATTTAGTCTTCATCGGACCTCTCACGCGCCCCCACGCGCCACCAGAAGTTTCGGCGTCAGCGCCACGCGCCTCCAGCTTCCTCCACGCGCCGCCACTCACCGCCACGCGCCAGTGTTCCCCTGCTGACGTCAGCCCTAGGTGACGTCATCTGCCACGTCATCTGCTGACGTCATCCGCTGACGTCATCTGCCACGGTACCTGCTGACGTCATCCTTGACCAGACCGTTGACTTTGACCCCGGGGTTGACTTTTTCAGTCCAAGTTCTTCTTACCCAGTTTTTCGCGTAGATTTCATTTTTGCAGTCTATTTTTGCATATTGTGTCTCTAAATGGATAAAAAGGATGTTTTTATTCCTCGCCCCATCAATACTGTGTTGGAGGGGTGTAAGAATTACTTATCTTGGTCTCAAGCTATGCGCAGTTTTCTTAAGGGTCGCATGCTCTGGCATTATTGTACTGGTGCACTCACTGTTCCTGTCAAGGGAGCCACTGAAGAAAATTCTGCCTTCCTTGGTCGCATGATTGAATGGGATAGTTACAACCACATGATCCTCACATGGATTAGGAACACTTCCATTCCCTCCATCTCTAACCTGTTGGGCAGCTTTAATGATGCCAAGTCAACGTGGGATATGTTGGCCAAAAGGTACTCCACTACTCATGGCTCCATGAAGTATCAATTAGTGGTTGAATTGCATCAACTCCGACAAGAACCAGGGCAATCCATCAATGACTACTACGATCAGCTTCGCTTCATTTGGGACCAAATTGACCTTTCTGATCCAACTTGGGCATGCTCAAAGGATGCTCAACAATATGCTTCCATCAGAGATGAATTTTGCCTCTATAAATTCCTGATGTCCCTCCACAAGGACTTTGAACCCATTCGAGGTCAGCTTCTGAATCGCAGTCCTGCTCCCTCTCTTGACACTGCTGTGAACGAGTTGGTTAGAGAAGAAGCTCGTCTTGCAACTCTTCAAGCTCAGAATAAGCTTAATGTTTTGGCCATTACACCTTCTGCTCCACCCTTAGAGCAACCTCAGCAATCAGGTGATTCCTCTGGCTCTAGCAATCGTCGTAAGCAGACCAATAAAAAGTTCTGCAACTATTGCAAGCGTCCTGGCCACACCATTGAAACTTTCTATCGTCGTAGCAAATCTACTGCTGTTGTTGCTAATACTGAGCCTACTCCACCAATGGCTTCCATTTCAGCTGAGTCCCAGTCTTCTGGATCCACTATCAACCTCTCCCCCACTGAACTACAGGAGATCATAGCTCAGGCTGTTCGTATGGCTGGTAATGCATCTCTTTCCACTGCTCTCTCTGTTCTACCCGGTAAGTCTCAAACTTGGCTTTTCGATTCTGCTTGTTGCAATCACATGACACCTCACTCCTCCTTATTCTCCAAACTTGACCCTGCACCACACCCCCTAAATATTCATATAGCTGATGGTTCCACCATGCATGGAAATAGTTTAGGTTTTATTTCGACTTCCAACCTCTCTGTTCCTGGAGTCTTTCATGTACCTGACCTATCCTATAATTTGTGCTCTATGGGACAATTAGCTGAATTAGGTTATCGCCTTATTTTTTACTATTCTGGGTGTATTGTGCAGGATCCGAGGACGGGACAAGAGCTTGGGACCGGCCCTAGAGTTGGGCGTATGTTTCCCGTGGACAATCTTCATCTTCCACCTGTTGCTCCTGTTTCTGTTGCTGCTGCAGCTGCTGCAGTTTCTTCCTTACCATCTCTTGCACTTTGGCATTCTCGTCTTGGTCATGCATCATCTTCTCGGGTACAACAGTTAGCTTCTAGTGGTCTGTTGGGTTCTGTGTCCAAAGACAATTTTGATTGTACTTCATGTCAGTTAGGAAAACAGCCAGCTTTGTCTTTTAATAACAGTGAATCCATTTCTAATAGTATTTTTGAGTTAATTCATTCTGATGTTTGGGGACCTTCTCCTGTTGCTAGTATTGGTGGATCTCGATATTTTGTTGTTTTTATTGATGATTATTCTCATTATAGTTGGATATTTCCTATGAAATCTCGTTCTGAAATTTTACCAATATATAGCAACTTTGCAAAAATGGTTGAAACCCAATTCTCCAAACGTATCAAAACTTTTCGTTCTGATAATGCTCTTGAATATACTCAATATGCGTTTCAAGCTCTGTTACATTCCTATGGCACTGTACATCATCTAACTTGTCCAGGTACCTCTCAGCAAAATGGTCGAGCCGAAAGGAAACTTCGTCATATTCTTGACACTGTTCGTGCTCTTCTTCTTTCTGCCAAAGTTCCTACCCCTTTTTGGGGTGAAGCTGCTCTTAATGATGTTCATGCGATTAATCGCATTCCAAGCCCTGTCATCCATAATCAGACTCCGTATAAGCGTCTCTTTGGGTCATCTCCTGACTATCATCACCTTCGATCTTTTGGATCTGCTTGTTTCGTCCTTCTTCAGCCTCATGAACACAACAAACTTGAGCCTCGATCTAGACTTTGTTGTTTCCTTGGTTATGGCGAAACTCAAAAAGGGTATAGGTGTTATGATCCTGTCTCTCATCGTCTTCGTGTTTCTCGTAATGTTATGTTTTGGGAACACCGATTATTTGTTGAACTCTCTCACTTTCGTTCTTCCCTAACTACCTCCTCTGTTTTAGAAATCTTTCCAGATGAGTCTCTTATTCCTTCTACAAATACTTTTGATCCTCCTTTGAACCTTTCTCCAGATACTTTTGATGCTTCTCCTAGACAGGTTGAAGATGAACAGGTTGATGACGAGCTACCCCACTTAGAGCCTGGGTCCCCTGCTCCTGCTTCGCCTGAAGATCCTCCACAAGACATTCCACCTCGCCACTCAACACGGGTAAGATCCATTTCTACACACTTACTTGACTATCATTGTTATACTGCCCTTGCTACACTTCACGAGCCTCAAACCTATCGTGAGGCCTCCACTGACCCTTTATGGCAGATTGCAATGAAAGAGGAACTTGATGCATTACCCAAAAACCATACTTGGGATCTGGTCACTCTCCCTCCTGGACAGTCTGTGGTTGGTTGTAAGTGGATCTATAAGATCAAGACTCGCTCTGATGGGTCCATTGAGCGCTACAAGGCCCGTCTTGTTGCAAAAGGCTTTACACAGGAGTATGGAATTGATTATGAAGAGACCTTTGCTCCAGTTGCTCATATCTCATCTGTTCGTGCCCTTTTAGTTGTTGCTGCAGCTTGTAAATGGGACCTTTTTCAGATGGATGTTAAAAATGCTTTCCTTAATGGGGAGTTGAGTGAAGAAGTCTACATGCAACCTCCTCCCGGTCTCTCTGTTGACTCAAACAAGGTTTGTCATCTTCGACGTGCACTTTATGGTCTTAAACAAGCTCCACGAGCTTGGTTTGCCAAGTTCAGCTCCACTATCTTTCGCTTGGGTTACACTGCTAGTCCGTATGATGCTGCCTTATTTCTTCGTCGTACTGATAAAGACACCATTCTGCTTCTTCTATATGTGGATGATATGATCATAACTGGTGATGACCTCAGTGGCATTCAAGAACTCAAGGATTTTCTCAGTCAGCAGTTTGAGATGAAAGACCTTGGACATCTCAGCTATTTCTTGGGTCTTGAAATTACTCATTCTACAGATGGTCTTTATGTTACTCAAGCTAAGTATGCTTCTGACCTTTTATCTCGAGCTGGACTCACTGACAACAAGACGGTTGACACTCCAGTTGAGCTTAATGCGCATTTGACACCCTCGGGGGGGAAACCAATGTCTAATCCTTCTCTTTACAGACGTTTGGTTGGCAGCCTAGTATATCTCACAGTTACTCGTCCAGACATCTCTTATGCTGTTCATCAGGTGAGCCAGTATTTGTCTGCTCCACGATCTACTCACTATGCTGCTGTTCTGCGCATTCTTCGATACCTGAAAGGCACTCTCTTCCATGGCCTTTTCTACTCAGCTCAGTCTCCTCTTGTGCTCCGTGCATTCTCTGATGCTGATTGGGCAGGGGATCCCACTGATCGCAGGTCCACTACAGGTTATTGCTTTCTCCTTGGTTCTTCTTTAATTTTCTGGCGAAATAAGAAACAAACCTTTGTGGCCCGCTCCAGTACTGAAGCAGAATATCGTGCCCTTGCTGATACCACATCTGAACTCCTTTGGCTTCGATGGCTTCTTAAGGATTTAGGTGTGTCCACATCCTCTGCTACTCCCCTTTACTGTGACAACCAGAGCGCCATTCATATTGCTCATAATGATGTCTTCTATGAACGGACTAAACACATTGAGATTGATTGTCATTTTATCCGTTATCATCTTGTTCATGGTGCTCTCAAGCTCTTCTCCGTCTCCTCCAAAGATCAACTTGCAGATATTTTCACTAAGTCACTTCCCAAGGGACGCACTCGTGATTTGGTTAACAACCTCAAGCTGGTCTCACATCCACCTTGAGTTTGAGGGGGGCTGTTAATGTATATTGTGTTATGGGCTTTAGGCCCTTTAGGTCCAATTACTTTACTTGTACAGCACACTTATACTTGTACTGCACTTTACTTGTACCGCACACTTATGCCTCCTATATAAGGCACTGATGTATAATTTCTCATTAAGAAATACAATACAATCTTCCAGTATTTCTAACAATATATATTTAGAGAGAGAGAGACCAACGAGAGTGCGGATTTTACCCGCCAACATAATTGAACAAAAATGATGAGCACACAATCAGTTGCACCTCTCTTCTTGTCTAACAGTGCGAAAAATTGTCTTTGCCAACAACGTCCAAAACGTCTACACATTCAGCATGGGGCAACTAGGAGAAATACGAAACACAAATTACTGAACTGAAATAGCCCTTGTCACAGATTAAAAAGAGAAACAAATTCAAGCATATGCCAATGAATTTAAAAAGAAAAAATAAATAAATATGCAGCTACAAACAAACAGAATCCTTTAAAAAGAGGGAAAAAGATGGTGCTTGCAAAAAAAACAATATTATAGTTCTAAAGAAAGGAATCAATATTATAGCTTTACTCTTTAAACCAACCAAGCTGACTTGTCAGACATACACATACATCAGGAGTTCTAGACAAAATTGCGTCCTTAAATAAATTGTTCCAATGAAAACACAGAATAATGACATTTTTTGTAAGTTTCTTATAAATATTGGGACCCAGAAAAACAAGTCAGGACTCTGATGGAACCTAATTCAACTGTTTCAGGTCTTATTCCATGGCAAACTCAGCACAAAATCCAAATACCAAGAAGGCAAAATTTCCGCAGGTTTCTAATCAACCAAACAATGGGTGGTGTGTGGTCAAAATTTTATAAAAATAAAATAAAATAAAGGAGAAAAAGAAGGGTCCTTTATGTTTTAAAATAGTTGTCCTTCGAAATGATATAAAAAGTTTAGATCTCTAAACATAAGCGACCAAGTTGCATTAGTTCTATTTTACTCAACAAGAAAAGTTGGCAAATAATGTCATCACCTTCGTTGAAATTTAACTTCACTTGTAGACCCCCAAAGCCCCCACCGGCCTAGTGGTATAAAATTAATTAAAAGAAGTAAAAGGAATACTCTCTTGAGACTAATTTCGAAACAGGGCCCAAATTTTTTTCTTTCCATTTGATTTTACAACAGTGGAGTCGCATGCATCTATTGCATTCTCATGTGGAAAGTTGTTAGTAAATACTATAAAAAAGAGAGCAACAAGAGTGCCGAATTTAATACCACAATTGAACAAAAATGACTACCATACAGTCAGTTGCACAAGTTTTCTCATCAGCTAGCAATGTGATAGTTTTTCCTTTCCAACAAAGTCCAATAACTTCTTCGTAGCCAGTATGAGGCAACTAGTAGATATAGGAATCACAAATTACTTATAATCGTATGATGTTGTAACAGATTAAAAATTAAGAAAAGGAAATGTAAGCATATGCCAATGAATCTAAAAATTAATAAATAAATGAATAAATATACAACTACAAACAAACAAGATCCGTACAAGAGAGAAAGATGGTGACTTACAAAAAATCAAAGACAGAAGGTTTATCAGCCTTGAAGAGTTATCAATGCTACCATTGTCACCGGGATTCCTCTTCCTCACAATTAGTGTTACCTTGTCCTTGTGTGCATAAATTCTCAATCCAATTTTCAATTAGATTAGGGTGTTGTATCCACTTTGGGTGTGGTTCGTCTACTTCATCAAAGGTACCTTCTCCACTAGGTCCCGCCCCGTCCCCATTTGAGTCATCACGACTTTGCTTAATTTTGGTATCTTTTGCTGAATCATCTAAATCACCCTCATAAGGAGTGATGCTGCACTTGCTGTTCCAAGCCATAGTTTGTTTGAGATCTTCAATGTCTTGCTTGTATACTAAACGGGCCCCGCATTTCATCACCTCCAAGCCTGGACCGAAGGTTTCAAATTTAACAACAATCTGACTCGATCCATTAGCATCGATTTCATTCAATTCCTTTTGCCATTTCCCTTTGAAAGGAAAATATTTTATCCAAAGGTGATATGAATCAATCTTACCAAATTCTTCAGAAAAACCAATGTTTAAGTTTTCTGAAATTTTAGTTCCAATGACATCACAGTAAAAATAAATGCGATGGTACTGAGGTGAACGATGCTGGCGAAGTACAAAAACAGCACACATAGCCATTCCCATAAAGTCTGAAGGCCCTTGCAGATTCAGTGATGTCCCCTCACTTTGATGGCTAAACCATTTCGGAATTTCACTTCCAGGAATAAGAAAATGAAATTGCAATGAATATGATCCCTGAAACATATAAATCAAGATGTTTAGAACTCTGTGAGAGAGAGAGAGAGAGAGAGAGAGAGAGAGAGAGAGACCTGAAATCGAATGTGATGACTTAGCATTGTTAAGAACATGTCACTGTAACCTTGATTGTCGATCAATTTGACACAGTTAAGAAGATGGAGACTAGGGAGAAAATTATCTTCTTGTCTTATTGGTAACGTTTCCAGTGAGGTACAGCCTTGTGCATCAATCCATGTAATATTTAATGGGAGCTCAGGCAACAGTCGAAGATTAGTGCAACCACTCAAATAAAGATAGCCCAATTTAGATAGTCTAATGATATTTTTAGGGAGGCAAACAACATTATTTCCCCTTAGATTTAAATTTTTTAAACAGGATAAACAACCAATAGCATCAGGGATTGCCCGAATATTGCAATAACTTAAATCTAGATCTGTCAAGGAACATAAGCCTGATAAAGACCACTCTAACATGGCCAAGGGATCCGGACTTCTTCTTTGCAATAAAGGAAAATTGAGGAGTTTATTTGATGGCTTAGATGATAGAAAATCACATCCACGAAGAAAGAGTACTTTGAGATTTTTTAAGAGAACCATGGATGAAGGTAGTCCTCTTATAGCTGTTCCACTTAGATCTAGCACCTCTAGACCTTCAATATTTCCTAAGTTCTCTGGTAATCTATCAAGACTCGAGCAGCCAGATAAAATGAGAGTTTTTAGAGACAACAGACTACAAATGGCTTTAGGAAGACTTGAAAGATTTTTGCAATGTCTTAGATCCAAATTTATAAGGCTAGTTGAATGTTCCACTAATAATGATAAATCTTTTATAGCAGTCTCACTCAAACAAAGTACTGACAAATGTGACATATTTTCCACAATCTCTGGAAACTTCTTTAATCTTGAACAACCCCCAAGATTGAAAGTTTCAAGAGCTTCAAAGCTGATCTTGTAAGGAAGGCTTTCAAGACATTTGCAACCATTTAGATCCAATCGAATAAGTTGTTTGAGATCCCCAAGAGATGCATGAATCTTATATAGTCTTGTACAAGATTTAAGAATTAATTGCTTGAGATTTAAGGCTCCACTAAGATCTGGGATCTCAATTAAGTTTTGAGAGCCACTCAAGTCAATGACTTTTAACTCATTTAAAATCTGTGAAAAACCAATAAATAATTAGATAAACTCAAGCCTTAATGAAAATGAAGGAAATACACATTTGTATAAGTGAAAATCTTACCATAATTCCTTTCCATAGTTGTTTGATACCACTGCAATGCATTCTCAGTTCAACAAGTTTGTTTGGTTGGAAACTAGTCGGCATGGATTTTAAAGGATATCCATGCCAATCTATTGTGCATAACTCATTAGAAAGATAATTGAGGCCTTGTGGAAGTTGGATTGGACCTCTAATGAGGTCTTGTGGAGGTTGCACAATGCCAATTTTAAGCAATCTCAATTTTTTCATCTTTAAGAAGGCTTTAGCACTCAAGTGTTCTTCTATTTCAATAGGCATGTTCATCATTATGCCTTCAACTGCCTCTGTTCCCTAATAATGAAGAATAACAAAATTAGAGTAATTGGCAAATCTTTAGAATAACTTGTAAGAATATATATAGTTATGTAAGTTTAGGTATAGACTAGTCAACTTACAGTATTATTCTTTAATACATAAAGCACATCTTTATAAAGCCACAACCTACTACGTCCACCAGGCTCTTTAGGGGATTCTTGACGAACAATTTCTTGACCCATTTCTTGTAGCAAATCATGCATCCATATGGTTCCCTCTTCATTAATGGTAATGAGAGATTTGTCTATAAGAACACCGATATTGTATTCTGGATAGTAACCAAAACTTGTTATTATATCTCTTATGCAATCTTTGTTCTTTCCTTTGAAAAAACATGCAATATCCAAAAATAAGTCTCTCTGCGTATTCATTAGCCCATCATAACTTATTTTAAGAATATTTAAAATCTTTCTATCTGGCTCTGCTTTTAGTTTATCACGAGCACTTTTCCATTCATCTATTTCTTTATCAAACAACAAAGAACCTAAAACTTTAAGAGCCAAAGGAAGACCATTAGCATAATTTACAAAGTCCTTAGACAAATCCACATAATTTTCTTCAGGATGGAGTTTCTTGAAAGCACTCCAACTAAAAAGCTCCAAAGCATCATCGTCATTCAACCCATTGACTGTATATATAAAATCCATGCCACGTCTTCTCAATACATGGCTATCTCTACTTGTTGCAATGATTCTACTCCCTGGACCAAACCAATCATGGTTCCCTGCTAATGCTTCTAGTTGTTCTTCTCCATCCACATCATCAAGAACAATAAGAACCTTTATATTACGTAGTTTATTTCCTATAACATTGATTCCCTCCAAAAAGTTCCATATCTTTATTTCGCTTTCCATAAGGATCTTGGAAAGAAGTTGTTTTTGTAAAGAAACTAGACCTTGATTTCTAGTTTCTTCTCTTACATTATCAATAAAGCTGCTAGCTTCAAAGTTATTAGAAATTCTTTTGAAAATTTCTTGTGCAAGAGTTGTTTTGCCCATTCCACCCATCCCACAAATCCCTACAAAGCGTACGCCACCCAATCCTTCATCCAAATATAAATCCAACACTTCTTTTACACAAGAGTCTATTCCAATGAGGTCCTTGGAAACAATATTTGAGAATTTACAATTCAATTCGCTAAATATCTTCTTAAGTATTTGTTGGATATCTAATGATTCATGGCTGCAAAGAAGATAGCATAAAAAATATTTTGATGAGATAGAGCTAACAACGTTAAGGAGACAAAACATTCAGAATAAATACAATCTTAGCTTCATTCAGTAGCAAAAGGGGAATTCGAAAGTATATAAAATAGCACTGTTATGACTATAACAGTTCAATGAGTTGGGAGTGTGCCTAATTTAATTAATTAAGTCCTTTGTTGTACGTTTCTTGGATTTCAATTTTCATACTCCTTTTCATTTTCTGTCATCTACAAAATAAAATAAAATAACGAAAGAAAATTTGAACCACTTACAATATACTTCCGCTTCTCGCCTAACCACGTGTCCAAGACATTACAAACAAACTTGCTCATCAAAGCAATTTTACAGCTTTAAAATGCTTGCCAATTATTTATTTTCATAATGAAATTTGACCACTGCTTAATTTTTACATGATTCTTGATTTCTTATAAATGCTTACTAAATTCTGGGCTCTAACTTCTAACACTACCTTGTTATGTTTCTTTTAAAGAAAGACGAAAAATAGATACAATCAGATTTTAATCTAGTTATATTATTTCTAGCTTTACCATATGTATTTATATTTTATTTTAACACTTCAGATCTTCATTTTTTAAGGTAGTTTTTCTTCTACAAAATCTAATCTTTCAGGAGGAGGATGCAATAATTGATTTCTCATGAAGATATATTTAACACCCCCCCTCCTCTCTCTCTCTCTCTCTCTCTCTCTCTAAGAAAACAATAGCAAACAACTGGAAAAAACGGATAAAATTATTAATTTGAACAAAATTACTCTGCAAAAGACAAATGATACCTATCATTAACATGCCATCCAGAGATATTTCCCACTTCTTTCAAAGCAGCTTTCCACTCTTGCACATCCTTTGTGTTAACCTTGGGATCTTTTTGATGTTTATCAAAGGCTTCAAGAAGAGTCCCCGTCTGGTTTCGTACATGAGAGGGATCCACATGGTAAAAGATGGGCAAAACAGTTAACCTGGTCTCCTTCATGCATTCAACAATCTTTGCTAGTTCAATCAAGCACCACCTTGAAGAGGCATAATTTTTTGAGAAAACAATGATTGCATACTTGGACCCTTCTATTGCTTTCAAGAGCTCTTGAGAAATATACTTTCCTCTCTCAAGTTTCTCATCATCCCTAAAGGTGATGATGCCTTTTTGCTTCAAAGCAGTATAGAGATGATCTGTGAAATTTTTGCGGGTGTCAACACCGCAAAAACTAAGGAAGACATCATATTTCCAAAAAGATGAATAGGCTATTGGCATGGTCATGGAAGCAATCAGAAATATACTAGCTTATAAAACGATATACCAGAGAGTGTTGCAGTTGCAGACTTTGAGAAATATAGGATTAGGAACAACAAAAAGAGACTTCTAGTTTCTATTGTTGAAATTGCAGATTTAGGAAAATTGCAGGTATATTGCTAATGGGCACTATTAGACAGAGGCTCCAACCTTCACAAATAAACAATTCATTTTTTATTAGAGTTGGTGTACAAGTAGCGCTCCTCTTCTTCCAGGTACCTTCCTGGTCCAACAACTACTTTTTATATATATATATAGAGAGAGAGAGAGAGAGAGAAAGAGAGAGAGAGGGGTTGGGTTCAAGTTATACTTAATGTAATTTTAAGCAATATTACACTACTCAATAAATTGTTATTTAATTAATATTTTGAAAATTTAACCATTGAATTACATATTCTATATATTTTTAACATGCATGCCAATTTTCATATTAATCGGATGTTATCTATCATTTGATCCATAAACTCATCTTTTATGCATTATTTTAAACTACAAAAACTTGAATTTTAACCATTGGTTAATAACATGACTATTAATCTTTGATCACCTTGAAATTTTGCAAGCATGGAGAATATACGAAGATAATGTAATCTAACGGTGATTTTGTCAATATTCACATCCAATTAAAAAATATTGAGTAAGTGTAACTTGAACCCAACCATACATATATATATATATATATATATATTTTTTTTGAGAAGAACAACTACTTAAACTAAACATTGGTTGTTAATGGGAACGTGCATAGATTAGTGAGCAAGTGGACCTATCCCCTCCAGGCTCCAGCTGCCATTTGCGAGGGCTGTTATTTACGTACACACTGGTGTGTAAGGTATGTGTGGGCAATATCGGTTGAATTTGTCAGTTTAAAACATGATTTTAATTAGATTATAAAATTATGTTTTGAAGACATGATATCACCATTTCAAAATCATAACTGAAATTGTGTTTTAAACCTACAATTTCCAAAACTGTGTATTGATATGTGTAATAAACATTAACCTTTGTAAAAAATAAAAAATAAAAAAATAAATTGATTCTATTATGTGTCAATTTTGGTGGGGACAAAATCTACCGTTAGAAAGCTGCTATATGATTCATCGAGACACTATTTGTAAACCAAAATACCTTAAAGGGGCTTGGAGTAAGGAAGACCAAAATATATATATATATATATATATATGGATTTTGTTAACAAATGCCTTAAGTGCATTTGTTAGTAAACCATTTAAGAAAAATTTTTATAGGAAAAGAAAATAAACAATTGACTTTTTGATAATTGTTTTTTTATTTTTCATAAAAATTGTATAAAAACTTTCCTAAAATAGCTCATTGAGAAATGCCTGAATTAATGGCACCGTTAAAAAGACTCTATATACAAATACATAAAAAATGGAGGGCTTAAATATTAATTGAGATTGCTTCCTGCTGTGTGCCATGTAGAATTTGTTGTCCTCTCTATCCCTTCTTCTTCAAAACCGTTTCAAATTACCAGCTTGTTGGTGTTCTTCAATAAAACGGTTGTCTTCACATGAATACTTACATAGACAATGGTGATGACAATTGAGTAGATGTAGTTATGCAGCAGTGCCAATATGTGCGTTGATCTCAATGATCATGGAGGTGGCAGCACTGTTAGTAAATAATATGACAAGTACTGTGTACAAAAGAAAAGGGGTGGTATCAGAAACCAGTCTTAAAGCATGGAGACAACTTATGTTAGAAATATGTCCGACAGACAACTTGAAATACCAACAAATATGCAGCATATGCCCGAGCTATGTTTGATAATAAAAAATATATATATTATCATGTTTGAGTTCTTTACAAATATGTACAATTACAGCTATGATCACTTCCTATTTTTCTTGTGGTGTATTTGGTATTGCTTCCTTGATTACAACAATAATAATGTCACTAATACAAGCATACCTTCAATTACTAGCTCCTATTATTATTATTATTATTATTATTTTGATATAAGATAAAAATTCTACGCTAGCCTAATCTAAGTGTATATATACGTAAAACTTCCTCATAGAGACTTTAACTCCTGCCTTTAACCCACACACCCCACAAATATTTATACTTGTAGAGTGACTATCGCACTAAAATATTAAATGGTTTAGCTCCTATCATTTGAATACACATTAATTGTCGCACACCACTGTTACCCACTACATTTAAGGGTGCGTTGGCATATTTTAAATAGTATCAAATATTTCTGTCGATGTGGAATTGTGGTTGGATCTATATATATTTGCATGATTGTTCTTGTGATCGTTGGGCTTGTTTGCTAAACTTTTATTTGTGCGTTTGTTTCTCTTTTAATCCTGACTATGGTTTTTTAATGGGCCCGAGAAGATTATTATTTACATTCTGTCATTTAATAACGTTAATTTTCCTTAAATCCTGATGAAGGTTTTTTCATGTGGGCATAGGCCATTTTGCCATGGGCCCGACAAGATTATTGTTTACATTGTCATTTAAATAGTGTTATTTTTCTTTTAATCTTGAGCCAGGATTTTCCATATGGGCTCAGGCCATTTTCTGTGGACCCAATAGGATTGTTATTTATTCAGCCGAAAAAAAGAAAAAAGAAGATAGGATTGTTATTTACATTTTATCATTTTATGAGTACCCACAACCGAAAATGTCATCCTATCCTATTTTACCATTTCAAAAAAGCAATCTATCAATTATACCATGTCATTTTACAATACACCCAATATCCCAAAATTCTATTATTTTACCATTTTATTAAAATATTATTTTTTAATCTTTCTTTATTATTTCTTTCCAACAAGGCATTTTTTTTTTCAAATTCAACTATTCCAACGGTCAATTAATTTTCAACAACCTGCCATTTTTTTTTTTCAATTTCTTTCCAACTATTTCAACAACCTGCCTTTTTTTTTTTTTTTTTTTTTTTTTTTGAGAAAGAACATGCCAAATATCAATGTACTCAAACTTGCCAACTTTAAAAATGCACATTCAAACTTTCCATGTAGGCTTAGGCCATTTTTCGTGGACCTGACAAGATTTTTCTCTATATTTAGGGCCCGTTTGGTAAGAGATTTCTAGTAACGCTTTTTAAGTATTGTAGAAATACATGCGAATGAAAAAGTATTGTAAAAATACATGTTGTGGTGTTTAAATAATGAAAATTGTTGTTTAAACAATAGTACCAAACAGACCCTCAGTCATTTAAATAACATGTTGTGACACACACACACATGCATAGTGTAATATATATTTTTTGAGAAATGCTATGTACACAACATTTTCACAATACTTTTACAACAATTTTTAAGTGGTAGGTTGTTATAGACTGTTATTGGTGAGTAAAAAAAAGTAATTTCAGTTATAGGTTCAAATAAAATCAATAATAACTAATCATCTATAATTTTTCGAGAAAATGTTGTGGATCGTGGCACTTCTAGTATATTTTACTTGTGTTAAACCCAAAAAAATAAACAAACTCTTTTTGGACTGTGTAAGTTTGGATAGAGCTGAAAAGTGTTTTCAGCTACATTGGACGTTTCTCAGTTTTCAGCAATAAGCAGTATTCAAACAGACTCTTATTTTAGGGTTTTTGTAAGGGTTACGACCCATTTTGTTACATGGTAATGAAAGCCTACCTTGGTTACCTCATCCATCAAGTTTATTTTCTTAGACCATGACCCATGTCTATTGGGCTCACCGCTCCTGCACCAAGAATGTGCTGAATTAAAATGATTGGATTTAACCCATCTCTCCGTGTTTATTTTGCATGATTGCTAAGAAATAAACTACATGGATATTTATCACTAATGATTTCACTTCGGAACCCTGGTCCAGGATAGCCTCATTAACCTTGTTAAATTTAAGTGTTTGGTTTCTGTATTTAAATTCAGGCTTATGCCTATATTAAATTTCCGATGCATCATATCTGAGTCATGTCAAGTATGTTTTGGTATGAGAGATTATCCAAGACAGAAGAAATCCTATTGGGTAGAGTTATTTGTGCACGTACATGGGACATGGAAAAAGCCTAACGGTCCATATGTTCGCACTAGGTGCATGCCCGCTGTATTTAGCTTGTATGTGTGAGTGTCTCTATCTATATCAAAACTATTTTATCTCTTTGACTTTGAGAGCAAGACCCTGCTGGTGTGCCATATGTGCACAACACATGCGAAATTTTGCGAGATTTTCACTGTGAAAATCAAGAAGGTAAAGCCCTGCCAGATTTTCAACATGAAAAGTTAACAGTATTTGATGAGTGCCAAAAAACATAGATAGAGACCACACAAATTTTATTCTTGAAGTTTCAAAATTTGGAATATAAAATCCAAACATCCTCAAACTTTAGAGGTAAAATCTAAATTCTAAAACGTCAGAGTGTAAAATTCAAATAATACCAAACTTCAAGGTGTAAAATACTAATACTCCCAAATTTTAGAGGAGCAATTTTCAATTTACACAATTTTATTTTTTATAACAAAAAATAAAAACCAAACTAAAAAAAGAAAGATAAACTTTTGGATGTGATGGTGGAGAAAACCATGGAAGAGACAAACTGAATTAGAAAAGGACAAGAAAAAAAAAAATCAGAGATGTAGAAAGAAGATGAACCGATCAAGAATAACGGTAAAAAAGAAAAAGAAAAATAAAAAATTAAAGAAAAGGATGAGAGGTCCGAATGAGGGAGTTACAAACTTGGAGAAGAAGATGGAGGGATGGGAGGACTTTGAGAAAAGGAATGGTGAGAGAGATAAAAAATAAGAGAGATTAAGGGTCTATTTGGTTAAGCGTTTTGAGAGCTTAAAAGAACGTTTTTAAAACTCAAAACTTTGTTTTGCAACCACAACTCCTCATAAATTTTTTACAAATGCTCATTTTATACTCAAAATACTGTTTTCTTCCCACTTATATTAACTCACCCTAAATAGGTGGTGATAATAAAATATGAGTGGGTAGAGAGGAAGCTTCTAGGAAGGTGCTTCCTTTTACAATTGCCATTACATTGTTTTTCCATTTACAAAAATACCATTACTTCAATTCATTAGTTCTTTGAAATATTTCATTTGATAATCAATTTTAAAATTTTAGTTTAACAATAATAATAAGTCCCACAAAAAAAAAAATATATAAATCCAATGCATTATTCTAAAACAGTATAGTAGTACACACTAGTAGCAAAATATTCAGTTCTAGTATCCAAAAATTTGATATGGATGCTTATTTGGAGTTTTTTTTTTTTTTTTTTGCTTATAATCCAAACCCATAGCTTAAAATCTTAGGTCCATCCCTACTTGTAAGCACACGAACTGTACCAAAGTATAGTTTGGCAAGCACGAGGTCAAACCTAGAGAGACTTATATGAACGTAAGAAAATTAATCAAACCTTAACTAAATAAATCCTAATCTAGTTCAGTAAAAATTAATTATTTTAAATATTAAATAAAACTAGAAACAATTAAATTAAGCAAAGAGATTATTGAAGGCAGTAAAAAGATGTAAACAGCTAAGAGAAAATGATTAAGATTTTGAAGTCTGCCTTGTAATTCACATCAGCATATGTTTATTATCATTGAACTTTCCCAAACTACTACATGATTATCTAAACATCAATCTTGTCATCAATATTCTCATTAAAATCTTTGTTTTAAAATCTAAAGTATGCTCTTCTTCGCTTCCTAAATATAAAATCAAGCCATCAATTGTATCAATTGAAAAATAAATCAAAAGATATATCCAATTTTAAAATCAAATCATCAATTGTTTCCTCGTTGACAAATAAATCATAAGAGGTATCCAATTTTAAAATTAAGAAATAATAAACTAAGCATTCAATTGATTATGATCACCTGAAATAATAAGAAAAACATTATTGAACTCATATTCAAAATACTATCTTTATCAACTGATATAAAGCAAAAACAACTAAAACTACTAATGAACAATTATTATGGGAAAAATTAAATCTCATAAATAAATATTGGTAATTCTCAACACGGTTTCATCCTTACCTTAATTAGAGATTTAGCTATTCAATTTCATTCAAATAAAATATTAAACAAATAAAATAAAATAGAGAAAAAAATAATAGTCACTGTGATTTTATGGAAGCACAGATGCAACCACCATTGGCTGCTCTTTCCTCTGCCTCTCTCTCTCTCTCTCTCTGCTTCTCTTCTTTTTCTTCCTATTAACAAACCAATCTAAAGCCTTTATATATAAGAAAGGCCACCTGACACTTCAGCCCATTGCTAACACCACACAGCGGAAATCATTCTCAAAAAATCCAAATCGGTGTTGGTGCCGTTGGGTTAGGGATTTGGCGGGTTAGGCTGTCACGACCCAAATCCATTGAACATGAATTTAGATACATGACGAACTTGCTGAACTTATATAACTTACTAAACACAATTAATCCAAAATAAATTAAAACTCCAAAATAAAAATACTCTTAAAAATCTCTTACAAAAATCCAAACTCCACAAATTTAGAATAATCTCCAAAATACAGTGAAATCTAAAGCGGAATAACAAAATAACTAATAATCTTTTAAGACTTCAAATACTATTGACTTCGCCTAAAACTCCCACGCTCTACCTTGCACCTTACGAAGCAATCCCAAGGTTCTGTTCCCCAACTAAACTTTAATCTGAAAATGGTAATTGATGGGGTGAGCCACACATCCAGTAAGCAATTATACACAATATACAACAGAATAGAGTCAAGCAAAGCACGAGTTTGATTTCACAATTTCACTCAAAATATTTGATATAGTTCTCCAAACATATAAAGAACCACTGAACACGTATATATAATCATATCTTAAAGTTATTCGAATATACATACAGATAATTGATCAGAGCACAGTATCACATATACACATCACATATTCTCACATACAATCCTGTGAGCGGATACCAACATCTAACCCCTGCTGGTGAGGGATCAACACATATTCTCACATACAATCCTGTGAGCGGATTTACACACATATCTGATATATCTGATCAAATCTAAAAACACTTATTTTAAGTCACATTTCACAAAGCCAAGTTTATACAAAATATAATAATTTACTTGATATTAACAATTTATTTTCAAATATAGAGGCACATCAAAGATCACAATATTGAACAGAATATAAATTAAAGGATGCTTGACTCTCTTAGGGAACGAATAGAGACTGAGGAGTTTATATGAATATATTACAATTCTTGAGTAAATCTGAAAATTAAATTTGCTAAAAGAAACATTTTAAATACCATTTGGAAAATAGGAATATGACCTTGAAATCACTTGGTTTTAACCAATTTAAAGAACAAGAACCTTTTTAGAAATCTTACATTGAAATTCAATTATTTGCGGAAAATAGATTAGTTTTAAAAAAAATCATCTTCTAAATGAGATTTGGCCATTCAAAACTTATTTAAAATAAGAAGTATCTCTTTAAAACATTATTTAATAGTCGAAATTTCTCTTTCAATGATACAAAAATACTTTTGACAATATTTAGAAAATATAAGTTTGAAATGCAAAACTTTTAAAAACTTCTAAGAACCTAATGGACAAAACTTGTGCACATTATGCATAATTACTTACAGAACTTGGATCAATCTGAAAGTCCAGCTGAAACACCCTCCAAATAGGTCTCAAAAATACTCTTAGACAGGACCTAGAATCAATCACGGAAATTACTTAATATCCTCCATAAAATATAAATTTTACTAAACTATACAAACTGACTCGCTAGTAAAATTCTTTGCTGAACTAAATGATAGCACTAATGCAAAGCATCTCTACCCAAAAATATGTGTTTCCTTGAATTTATCAATCTCATAGGTAGCAACTAACATTATAGGATTTAAATATATAACCCCAAATAAAAATTGTGGGCCAAATCTATTATGACTTTGTTCAAGGACTTAATTTCTTTGACCCTAATGGATTTAATACCACAATATTACAATTTGGATAAAAGACACAATCTGCCATTGACCCTTAAAGAATTGTAGTTGGACCTTAAAATATCACTTTATTTGGACTTAGTCAACAACTATGTAGAAGACCATTAAAGCCACAATAAAGCCTACATCCTTGACAACAAATTGAGAGATACAAGTGACAAAAGGGTGAAATTTCTCCAGCCAATAGAATAAAAATTGCAGCAGCCCAAAAAGTCCTATGCCCTACAAAAGTGACGCAACTATTGATGCCAAATTTTCAACAATTTCGGCTTGCTCAAGGGTTCACACAGTGGCAGCCATTGTTGACTTGAACTTATTATATTCATATATATATATATATATAAGCATATATATACCTCAATGAAATAACGTTAAAGTCATCATCTTTTCTTTTTCCAAATTGCAACAATCTTTAAAGATTCGGCAGCTACGTTAAAGCCATATTCCTAATTAAAATTTGAAATTTCCAAGATAAGATTCTAACTTCTTAATTCTTGTTTCTAACGGTGAGAAAATCATACCTTTAAAAAAAAATCTGATTGCCTCTTCAATGGTATGTGCTCTAACTCCAAGAAAACCCCTTAGCCTCTTTGACAAAACCCTTTCTATGAAAATTCTGACTGTCTTTTCCTCTACCCTGTAGTTTGTATTAGAGATGTGGGCTTAGTGGGTTAGCGGGCTGCAATTACTAATAAAAAAAATATACCTATGGCCCAACAATTTTTTTTTTTTTTTTTTTTAAATAACAATATTATTATAACCTCAAATAAAATTATGTGGGGTATTACACTCTTCCCCTCTTAAAAAAATAAGTTTAGTCCTCTAAACTTGACGTACCTCAATTAGAGAACAGATAGGGGTATTTTTCTTTCATATCTTCCTCTTTTTCCCATGTCGCTTCTTGGACTGTATGATTTCTCCACAACACCTTCACCAAGGATATAGTCCTTGAACGTAGCACTTGATCCTTCCTATCAAGAATCCGCACCGGTTGCTCCTCATAAGACAAGTCCTCTCTAACATTGATCGGCTCATATTCCAAAACATGTGATGGATCAGGCATGTATTTTCGTAACACTGATACGTGGAAGACATTATGAATATGTGACAAAGCTGGTGGCAATGCCAACCTGTAAGATACATTGCCCACTCTATCCAAGATCTCGAAAGGACCAATATACCTTTGACTTAATTTGCCTTTCTTCCCAAACCTCATCACACCCTTCGATGGAGACACCTTTAAGAATACATGATCCCCAACTTGAAACTCTAAGTCTCGCCTTCTATTATCTGCATAACTCTTTTGCCTACTTTGAGCAGCTAGGAGTCTTTCACGGATTAACTGAATCTTCTCCGTAGTCAATTGAACTAGTTCTGGACCGAGCAACTTCCTTTCACCCACTTCATTCCAACAAATAGGTGACCTACACTTCCGGCCATACAATGCCTCAAAAGGAGCCATCTCTATGCTGGAATGGTAACTGTTATTATAAGCAAACTCAATTAAAGGCAAGTGAGTCTCCCAACTACCTTTCAAGTCTAACACACAGGCTCTTAGCATGTCTTCAAGTGTCTGTATAGTTCTTTCTGACTGCCCATCAGTTTGAGGATGAAAAGCTGTACTAAAATCTAACTTGGTTCCCATAGCCTTGTGTAAACTGTTCCAAAACTTAGAGGTGAAACGAGGGTCTCTATCAGAGACTATAGAGACGGGAACTCCATGCAACCTCACTATTTCCATAACATATAATTGAGCCAATCTATCCAATGAAAACGTAGTCTTGATTGGTAGAAAATGGGAAGACTTAGTCAATCTATCCACTATTACCCATATAGCATCATGACCCTTAACTGACTTAGGCAATCCAGTTACAAAGTCCATGGAAATATGTTCCCACTTCCACTCCGAAATACTGAGAGGCTGAAGTAATCCAGCAGGCCTTTGATGTTCAACTTTAACTTGCTGACAAATTAAACACCGGGATACAAAATCTGCAATCTCTCTTTTCATATTATTCCACCAATATACTTCTCTGAGATCTCGATACATTTTGGTGCTACCTGGGTGAACAGTGTATGCAGATTTATGAGCCTCCTCCATAATTTCCCTTTTTAATTCAGTATTATTAGGGACACATAATCGGTTTCTAAATCGTAAAACACCATCACCATGAATGCCAAACTCAGCTCGGTTACCTTCCTTACCTCTTCCACAATCTTTACCAAATTAGGATCAGATCCTTGAGCAATCTTCACCTTTTCAACTAAAGTAGGCTGTACTCGAAAATGAGCAAGAAGTACCCTTGGCTCCTTAAATTGGAGCTCCACATTAATCTCCTTTAACTCTTCAAAAAAAAGTCTTTTCCTCAAAATTATACTTGCCACCCTACCAGAGGATTTTCTACTTAAAGCATCAGCCACTACATTTGCTTTGCCTGGGTGATAATGTATCGTACAATCATAGTCTTTCAACAACTCAATCCATCTCCTTTGTCGCATATTTAATTCTTTTTGAGAGAACAAATATTTCAAACTTTTATGGTCAGTGTAAATCTCACATGTCTCCCCATATAAGTAGTGCCTCCATATCTTCAATGCAAAAATCACTGCTGCTAACTCCAAGTCATGGGTAGGGTAATTCTGTTCGTACCTTTTTAACTGCCTAGAAGCATATGCTATCACCTTACCATGCTGCATAAGCACACAACCAAGACCTTTTTGTGATGCGTCACTGTAAATTACAAATCCTCCTGAACCTGTTGGCAATGTCAAAACTGGAGCAGAAACCAACCGGTCTTTCAATTCTTGGAAGCTCTTTTCACATTCATCTTTCCATAAGAATTTAGCATTCTTTTGGGTCAACCTAGTCAAGGGACCTGCTATACGTGAAAAACCTTCAACAAACCTCCTATAGTAACCTGCAAGACCCAAGAAACTACGAACTTCAGATACATTTGTTGGTCTCGGCCAATTTACCACCGCTTCCACCTTTTTAGGATCCACAAAAATGCCATCCTTAGATATTACATGCCCCAAAAACATTACCTCATCTAACCAAAACTCACACTTCTTAAACTTAGCATATAATTGTTGCTCCCTTAAGATTTGCAACACCATCCTCAAATGTTCTTCATGTTCCTCCTGAGTTTTAGAATATACTAAAATATCATCAATAAAAACAATAACAAACCGGTCCAAATGAGGCTTGAACACACGGTTCATTAAATCCATGAAGGCAGCAGGGGCATTAGTCAACCCAAATGGCATCACTAGAAACTCGTAGTGTCCGTAACGAGTACGAAAGGCAGTTTTAGGTATATCCTCTTGCTTAACCTTGAGTTGATGATAACCTGATCTAAGGTCAATCTTCGAGAAGACTTTAGCACCTTGTAATTGATCAAACAAATCATCAATTCTAGGTAAAGGATATTTGTTCCTCACAGTGACCTTATTCAACTGCCTGTAGTCAATGCATAATCTCATAGACCCATCCTTTTTCTTTACAAAAAGAACAGGAGCACCCCAAGGAGATACACTGGGTCGAATGAATCCCTTTTCCAAAAGCTCTTGCAATTGCAATTTAAGCTCCTTCAACTCAGCAGGTGCCATGCGATATGGTGCCATAGAAATAGGTGCAGTTCCTGGCACTAAGTCAATGGCAAATTCTATCTCCCTATCAAACGGTAAGCCAGGGAGATCCTCAGGAAACACATCAACAAAGTCCCTCACAATAGGAATGTCATCAATCTTAATCCCTTCCTTCTGGTTATTCACCACATATGCAAGATAACCTTTACAACCTTTTCTAAGTAATTTATTAGCATGAATGGCAGAAATAACATTAGGCACGAGGCTCTCTCTTGACCCATGAAATACAAATTCAGGTCGACCCGGAACGCAAAACACCACTTCCTTCTTGTAACAGTCAACATTAGCATGATAAGCTGCTAACCAGTCCATGCCTAATATTACATCAAATTCTTGAATTTCTAAGAGAATCAAATCAGCCAACAACTCATTTCCTCCAATCTTAATCACACAAGACTTACATATAAACTCAGCAACCATAGTTTTACCCAAAGGAGTAGAAACAGAAAGTTCAAAGTCCAACAATTCAGGCACACAATCAGCATATTTCATATAAGCATAGGATACAAAGGAATGAGTAGAACCAGGATCAATAAGAACTCGTGCAGTATGAGAAAATATGGGAATGGTACCTGTTACCACTGACTTGGATGCCTTAGCATCTTGCTCAGTAATAGCAAACACGCGTCCCTGGACTTTTGGCCTTTGCTTCACTTCAGTAGGCTTAGCCACCAACTCACTCTTCATGGATGGGCAATCTTTGATACGATGACCCATTTGACCACACTTAAAACAAGCCCCGCTTTCACGATAGCAAACACCCTTATGCTTTTTACCACACTTCTGACAAACCTCTATTACCTGTTGCACCATTTTAGTCTCTGGTTCTGTTGTAGTCTTCTTCTTAAATGGCTTATTGTGCTCATTCCCTCTATGAAACCCTTCAGTCTTAGGCCTTTTGTTATGCTGGCTCCTAATCCTCTGATAGTCTTCACACTCCTTCTCAACAACCTTTGCAGTCTCCACAACCTCAGAATATGACTTCAATCGTAAGGCTGCCATCCTAGTTCTGATACTTGGTCGTAGTCCCCTTTGAAATTTCTTAGCCCTCCTAACATCATCAGCCACAATGTGAGGGGCAAATCGAGACAACTCAGTAAATTTAGCCTCATACTGTAACACCGTTTTATTCCCTTGAATGAGCTCCATAAACTCCACTTCTTTCTCATCCCGTACACTTTCTGGAAAATATTTCTCATAAAAAGCATCAAGGAAAACAGTCCAAGTTAATATTTCATCTTCCTCAAGTGGCACAGTCTTTTTGGTGGATCTCCACCAATGCTCTGCTTCTCCCTTCAGCATAAAGGAAGCAAAAGAGACTTTTTGCACTTCAGTACAACCAATCACATCAAAAATTTTCTCCATTTGCATTATCCAGGATTCCGCTTCTGTAGGATCAGGGTTGCCCAAAAATGAAGGAGGACCCAATTTCCTGAATTGCTCAATAGTACATCCTTCAATTTCAGCATCTTTGGGCTTAACTGTTCCACTAGTACTAACATGCTTCTCCACTACCTCAGCAAGACTTCTGATAGCACTTAAAACACCCTCAAGGCTTTCAGATTTTGGTTCAAGACCAGAAGGGGTAGAATTGCGGGGTGGCATTTTCCTATAACCAAACAAACAACACTTTAGAGTAGGATAAACCTCAAAGAAAAATCATATAATACAAGACATACTAAAGCTTTTACTATTCTTATGATCCTAAGCATATAGGCACATAGCTTCTAACAATTATCAACCCATAAAAATACCCTTTGATTATCCAGTGATTCAAGCCTATTCTTCCACATCCTATACAAAAACATCATAAATCCTAATTGTCTACAGAATCATAACCTAGAGCTCTGATACCAACACTGTCACGACCCAAATCCATTGAACATGAATTTAGATACATGACGAACTTGCTGAACTTATATAACTTACTAAACACAATTAATCCAAAATAAATTAAAACTCCAAAATAAAAATACTCTTAAAAATCTCTTACAAAAATCCAAACTCCACAAATTTAGAATAATCTCCAAAATACAGTGAAATCTAAAGCGGAATAACAAAATAACTAATAATCTTTTAAGACTTCAAATACTATTGACTTCGCCTAAAACTCCCACGCTCTACCTTGCACCTTACGAAGCAATCCCAAGGTTCTGTTCCCCAACTAAACTTTAATCTGAAAATGGTAATTGATGGGGTGAGCCACACATCCAGTAAGCAATTATACACAATATACAACAGAATAGAGTCAAGCAAAGCACGAGTTTGATTTCACAATTTCACTCAAAATATTTGATATAGTTCTCCAAACATATAAAGAACCACTGAACACGTATATATAATCATATCTTAAAGTTATTCGAATATACATACAGATAATTGATCAGAGCACAGTATCACATATACACATCACATATTCTCACATACAATCCTGTGAGCGGATACCAACATCTAACCCCTGCTGGTGAGGGATCAACACATATTCTCACATACAATCCTGTGAGCGGATTTACACACATATCTGATATATCTGATCAAATCTAAAAACACTTATTTTAAGTCACATTTCACAAAGCCAAGTTTATACAAAATATAATAATTTACTTGATATTAACAATTTATTTTCAAATATAGAGGCACATCAAAGATCACAATATTGAACAGAATATAAATTAAAGGATGCTTGACTCTCTTAGGGAACGAATAGAGACTGAGGAGTTTATATGAATATATTACAATTCTTGAGTAAATCTGAAAATTAAATTTGCTAAAAGAAACATTTTAAATACCATTTGGAAAATAGGAATATGACCTTGAAATCACTTGGTTTTAACCAATTTAAAGAACAAGAACCTTTTTAGAAATCTTACATTGAAATTCAATTATTTGCGGAAAATAGATTAGTTTTAAAAAAAATCATCTTCTAAATGAGATTTGGCCATTCAAAACTTATTTAAAATAAGAAGTATCTCTTTAAAACATTATTTAATAGTCGAAATTTCTCTTTCAATGATACAAAAATACTTTTGACAATATTTAGAAAATATAAGTTTGAAATGCAAAACTTTTAAAAACTTCTAAGAACCTAATGGACAAAACTTGTGCACATTATGCATAATTACTTACAGAACTTGGATCAATCTGAAAGTCCAGCTGAAACACCCTCCAAATAGGTCTCAAAAATACTCTTAGACAGGACCTAGAATCAATCACGGAAATTACTTAATATCCTCCATAAAATATAAATTTTACTAAACTATACAAACTGACTCGCTAGTAAAATTCTTTGCTGAACTAAATGATAGCACTAATGCAAAGCATCTCTACCCAAAAATATGTGTTTCCTTGAATTTATCAATCTCATAGGTAGCAACTAACATTATAGGATTTAAATATATAACCCCAAATAAAAATTGTGGGCCAAATCTATTATGACTTTGTTCAAGGACTTAATTTCTTTGACCCTAATGGATTTAATACCACAATATTACAATTTGGATAAAAGACACAATCTGCCATTGACCCTTAAAGAATTGTAGTTGGACCTTAAAATATCACTTTATTTGGACTTAGTCAACAACTATGTAGAAGACCATTAAAGCCACAATAAAGCCTACGTCCTTGACAACAAATTGAGAGATACAAGTGACAAAAGGGTGAAATTTCTCCAGCCAATAGAATAAAAATTGCAGCAGCCCAAAAAGTCCTATGCCCTACAAAAGTGACGCAACTATTGATACCAAATTTTCAACAATTTCGGCTTGCTCAAGGGTTCACACAGTGGCAGCCATTGTTGACTTGGACTTATTATATTCATATATATATATATATATAAGCATATATATACCTCAATGAAATAACGTTAAAGTCATCATCTTTTCTTTTTCCAAATTGCAACAATCTTTAAAGATTCGGCAGCTACGTTAAAGCCATATTCCTAATTAAAATTTGAAATTTCCAAGATAAGATTCTAACTTCTTAATTCTTGTTTCTAACGGTGAGAAAATCATACCTTTAAAAAAAAATCTGATTGCCTCTTCAATGGTATGTGCTCTAACTCCAAGAAAACCCCTTAGCCTCTTTGACAAAACCCTTTCTATGAAAATTCTGACTGTCTTTTCCTCTACCCTGTAGTTTGTATTAGAGATGTGGGCTTAGTGGGTTAGCGGGCTGCAATTACTAATAAAAAAAATATACCTATGGCCCAACAATTATTTTTTTTTTTTTTTTTTTAAATAACAATATTATTATAACCTCAAATAAAATTATGTGGGGTATTACATAGGCACTCAAGCATACTACGGCATTAATTTCTATTTTCTGGTTTTTTTTTTCCCCCTTTCACTAACGGCTTTATTATTTTGAAAAAATAATAAAATATTATTTCTTTTATTAAATAATATAAGTGAAAAATCAAAACATTGCTGTTTTGGTTGTTTTTAACTGAGGAATGCGACAAATGCTAATTTAAAGCCTTAATTGATCAATTTTGAAGTTCGAACAATTTAATTCAGTAAAAGAAAAATTAGAGAACTGAAATAAATTTAATGAAACTTAAAAAATAGTTTTCTCAAAACAAAAGTCTAAGGGGACAAAAATGTACAATCGTTGAAGATCCGTTGTTTGGCATTTTGTCATCAAGGCATTTTTATTTGCGTTTGGCTTACTTCTGGTGGGTGGTGAGCACAAGGTACTCAACAATGTGCTCAACAAAATAGAGCTAATTCTCTCTTTTTAATGGATGTAAAGATAAAGAACTTATAGGTATTCAATGAACTTTAAATTGTGATCTTTCAATCGGAAAAAGGGTCATTTGTACTATATCTTAGTGGCGATAATATAGTTTTGTATTAGATTCCGTTTGGAAGCTGATGAAAGTTTCAATTTTTTTTTGGTTTTTAGCTTCTTTCTTGTATTTTTCATGGGTCTTGTTATATTTTTTGGTATTATTCATTAGTCTTATTATATTATTTAACTAATTTATAATTTCTTTTTTTCTGCACTTTCAACAACAAATTTTCAAATTCAATTATATAAGCTATTTCTAAATGGACCCTTAGTATATTGTAGGATTAGGAACTGAAAATTGCAGTCTCGCACAATGTTTACATCCCAAATGACATGAAATGGGCTGAATATACCAAAGTCCACACAAAGTTCTAAAATGCTAATGAACAACATAGGAGGCGTTATAATCCAGTGTGCACCTTTTTTTTTTTTTTTGGCTGAGAATCCAATGTGCACCTTCATCTATCATTCTTGTTACGTTATATTCAGACAACAGAGAAACAATTCTATTTATATTGTATATTCTTAATCATTAATTATGGTAAGCAAGAGGGAAAAAATGAGAACAAGCTCCAATATTAGGAGATGGTCTGGTAACTGCAGGCTGTCTTCCATGTTGATCTTGTACGTGCTACTGTTGTGTTCCTTTTATGCATATTGCGAAGCTAGAGACACAATGAGGCCGAGGCCAGGAGAGTGGATTATCGACAATGGAGAAACTCTGGTTTCGGCTGGAGGGAAGTTTGAATTTGGATTCTTTAGTCCTACTGGAAGCTCTGGCAACAAAAGATATGTTGGAATATGGTACCACGAGTGGGATGATAACCGAACAGTTGTATGGTTTGCCAACCGAAATTTCCCAATTATCAATGCCATTGGAGTTTTCAACGTTACAGAAGAGCTGGGGCTCAAGGTATTAGACACAACTGGAAAGGAATATTGGTATGCAGATATAGGTAGTAATCCTTTTCACGTAGGTTTGCTTGCTTTTACTGAGTTTTTAAAATTGCAACCACCTGCTGTTTTTCAGCAGGGTTTTGATTGTTTTTCAGCAGGATATTCTTTAGCAGGTTCAGATTTTCTTACATTAGCTCTTTTTTCACGTACACTTTTATGTAATGAAATATAGACATTTTTAAAATATCGATATTCCCGCATTGAATTATTGCAAAAAAATATTTAACTTTCTTGAAAAATATGAATATTTACTAGTCTTGATAATCTGTGAAGTAATTTATAATTATCTAGAAGTGCGAAATAATAATTAGCCATTTTTCACTAAAGTAGATGTAGAAATGACATTAGAAATATATAAGATGACCTCAATATAAAAAGGGGAAAAAGCATTTGGATGGAGGACTAGAACAGTGCCAAAATTGTTTGAAATCACCGCCGAACACAAACAATTGTTCAAAATGAATTTTATTAATAAAAAATAATAGTCTGAGTTCAATCATCCAAAGTGTGGGGTCATAAGACCAGTGATGTACCCTCATCTTTTGCAAAGGGCCTGAGGTTCATGTCGAGACCCATAATTACATGTAAGAAGGACAATGGTGATCGTGGCAACCCAAAAGCCACGCTAAGGACAAACTCGTCCTCGGCTAACTTAGGCCAAGGTAGAAGAAGAGTGATCCACCAATAAATGCAATCTTCCAAAACTTCCCAAAAGAAAAGACAAGTACAGCAGGTAAGCAGACTGAAGCATGACGGTAGAACAATTCCAGGAAAAGCTACTGCCTCCCCATTAAATACTCCACAACTAACACTCTAGCCGCATTAATATGGAGAGGACCCCTGAACAGTGTGGCCTTGGCTACCCCAACTCACAGAAGGCTTGAAAAGGTGTCTGATAGGACAAGCACTCAAGTAGTGGCTTAAATGATCAACAAGTGTAGGATTAAGATGGTCCAAATAGAACTATATAATGTAAGAGACCCTCCATGGAGAGGGGATCAGAAATTTGTAAGAGAAAGTACTTAGCAGTTCAAGCCATTTATGTAACGATCTTCCATTAATATATACAGGAACACACATCCTCAAACTACGCCGTGGACAAGTTTACTTAGATAACTCCAGTCTGCTTCCATTTGATTATCTGTTAAAATCTATTCTAACTGTTACCCCACTCATTAAAGCCTAGTTCTTCTATCCACTCTCTACAAATTCATTGTATTGGGCTCATTGGGCTTAAATTCACTCATCTCATAGGAATAGTGTACAAACTCAGTCCCTACAATTGGCGCCATCTGTGAGAAGAACTTGTGTGTCAGTGGGTGCAACAGCTAGACATGGCAGGATCAGGTCCACACCAGGAAAACCCATGCCAAAGGGATCCCCAACGGACAAAACTCGTAGGATCCCAGCAATAGGGTAATTTTCCTGACCCTAAACATGAACAAAATCAGGAGAATGAAAGGAATCGAGAAGGGAGTGTGAATACTACCCAGACGAGCAAAAGCCACTCCCAAGTGGGCAGTCACATATCCCAAAGACAAAACAGCAACCAAACCATGCAGCAGGAGATAGATGACCTAAAAAGGAAATTGCACCGCGCACAGAGGAGGCGGTCTCCCTCGAGTACTGACATATCCTCTGGTGATGAAGAGGACGGCGATTATCGGCGAAGATTAAGAACTCCTCCAAATGAAACCCTCTTTTACGAATATGAGCACCATTATAGACGAAAACATAAGGGTCCATCTAGTAGAGGCCTAGGCAACGATGTCATGAGTAAAACTCTGGATCAGATCTCTAAGTTACCTTTCATGCGTAAGATAGAAAGGGCTAGGCTACCTCGGTGATTCCATCAACTAACATTCACTCTTTATAATGGTCAAACGGACCCCGTAGAGCATGTGAGCCAGTTTAATTAGAATGGCCGTCCACTCCAAGAATGAAACTCTGATGTGCAAGGTCTTTCCATCTAGCCTAAGACCTGTGGCGATGAAGTGGTTTAACGGCTTGAAGGCGAACTCCATAAATTCCTACAAGCAGCTTATCCAAGCCTTCGGCTTTCGCTTCATTACGAACACCAAGGTTCCTCGGCCTCTGAGTTCATTGCTGTCATTGTCCATGCATGAGGAAGACACTCTAAAGGCATACTTGGACAGATATTGGGAAATGTACAATGAGATGGACGACAACTTTGACGACATCGCTAGCAGCACTTTTAAAAGCGGCCTCCCAACCGAGCATGGCTTGAGGAAATCCTTGACTGGCAAGCCAGTCACCAGTGTATGGTAGCTTATGGACCGAATTGACAAATACAAAAGGGTGGAAGAGGACCAGCTGCAAGGGAAAGAAAAGGAGAAGGTTGTCCCTCAAAAGGGGAGGGATTTCAGGTCGGACCAATACAACAATAGCAGCCCGAAGAAAGATTTCGCAGGGTAATACGGATTAGCCTATACACAAAAGGTTAACGCCGTATTCAAAGAACCGATACATCAGGTCCTGGAGAAAATCAAGAATGAGCCCGTTCTTCAAGTGGTCGAATAGAGACTCAATGAAGCACAATCAAAGTCTGTATTGTCAGTACCACTAGGACCACGGCCATACTACAGAAAACTGCAGGAATCTTTGGAACCACCTGGATCAACTAGTCCGAGAGGGGAAACTGGGGCACCTTTTGCATCCTTCCAGTGGTCATCAAGGCCAGGCAAACCAAAAGCCCCGAGGAAACACTTCCTTGAGACCACCCATAAGAACGATAAACGTAATCTTTGCTGCCCCAAGAAGGACAGGGTCATGCCCTTCTAGGGTGAAGTCCGTAGCTCGGCTACCCACCGATGACACTGGCCCAAAGCCGAAATGACCCAAGGTGTACCCTCACTCGATCTTAAGTTTCTCCGAGGAAGACAAAGTAGGAACCATACAACCCCACGACGATGCGTTAGTAATCACTCTTCAGATTGGGGGCTATGACGTGAAAAGGGTAATGGTAGATGATGGCAGTGGGGCCGAGATCATGTACCCCGATCTCTATAAGAGGCTGAAGTTGAGACCAGAAGATTTGATGCCCTACACCTCCCCCTTAATGAGTTTTGATGGAAAGACTGTCATGCCAAAAGGCCAGATCACGGGTAGTCTAATCTGGCCCAGAGATAGTGGAGGTTGACTTTATTGTGGCGAATACTTACTCCCCGATCACTGCCATCGTAGTCAGGCCTTGGCTTTATACTCTAGGAGCTGTTGCCTCCACCCTGCATCATAAGGTGAAGTTCCCTTCCAAAGGAAGGGCCCTGGAAATTCGAGGACACTAGGTTACGGCAAGAGAGTGCCTGGTGGCTGCCATCACACATCGGTCCAGAACAGAGTCCTCAGCCCGTGATGGGGAAAGCTCATAGCAATCAAAGACCCCGGAATCGCCTACTGGTACACCACCCGGAGAAATTATTCCAAGTGGGATCTCAGCTACCCCCTCAAGAAAAGGAAGGATTGATAGGTTCTCAGAAAAAGTGTTGATGTGTTCGCATGGGACGCTTATGATGCTCCAAGAATTGATCCGAACTTCATATGTCACCATTTGAATGTAGATCCATCAATCACTCCCAAAAAACAACCACCTCAGCGTCCCTCCAAGAAGCACGCTGACGCTATCAAGGACGAAGTGAGAAAGCTCAAGCAAGCTAAGGCTATTAAGGAGGTATTCTACCTTTAATGGTTGGCTAACACTGTGGTTGTAAAGAAGAAGAGTGGGAAGTGGCGAGTTTGTGTGGACTTCACAAACTTAAACAAGGCATGTCCAAAAGACCTGTTCCCCATGCCTAGGATAGACCAGTTAATGGACGCAACTGTAGGCCATCCTCAGATGAGCTTCTTAGATGCCTTTCAAGGCTATCATCAGATACCACTAGCCCTGAGTGACCAAGAGAAAACAGCGTTTGTGACCCCTATTGGAAATCACCACTACAAAGTGATTCCCTTTGGTTTAAAGAACGCTGAGTCCACCTACCAAAGGATAATGACTAGAATGTTTGAGCCACAACTAGGCAAGAGTATTGAAGTTTACATAGATGACATGATGGTAAAGAGTAAAGTAGTATTCGAGCACGTGGGAAACCTCGGGGTCATTTTTGATATCTTAAGGAAATATAATCTGCATCTCAATGCCTCTAAATGCTCAGTTGGCGTCGAGTCCGGCAAATTCTTGGGCTATATGGTAACTCATATGGGAATTGAGGTGAGCCCAAATCAGATTAAAGCAATTCAAAATCTGTAGCCTCCTCGAAACCCCAAAGAAGTCCAGAGACTCACTGGAATGATCGTTGCCTTAAATCGGTTTATCTCTAGATCCTCAAACAGGTGCCGACCTTTCTACCTCCTGATGAACAAATGGAAAGGATTTGAGTGGTTCGAGGACTGCGCTTTGGCCTTCCAGCAACTCAAGGAATACCTATCCAGGCCGCCCATCATGTCCCGCCCTGAGGCAGATGAGGTTTTGTTCGCCTACATTGCGGTGGCCCCCCATGCTGTAAGCTTGGTGTTAATATGAACTGATGGTGGCGTGCAACGACTAGTCTATTATGTGAGCAAATCATTACATGAGGCCAAGGTACGCTATTTACCATTAGAGAAGGCAATTTTGGTAGTAATGCATGCCACACGAAAACTCTCCCATTACTTCTAAACGCACACAGTCATTGTTTTAACTCAGCTTCCACTTAAGTCCGTACTCCGAAATGCTGATTACACAGGAAGAATTTCTAAGTGGAACACGGTTCTAGGGGCTTTCGATATCAAATAGATGCCTTGGACCTCTGTCAAGGGCCAAGTCCTCACAGATTTAACAACTGAATTTGCCAAACCCTCAATAGAAATAGTAGCAGAGGGGCAAAACATGGATGGAAAATTGGTTGGCACTATCTCCGTACAAGAACCCTCACGTTGGAAGGTGTATGTTGATGGCGTAGCAAACCAAAAGGGGTCTAATGTAGGGCTCATTCTAATATCTCCTAAGAAGATTATCATAGAGAAATCGCTGAAACTAGGGTTCTTGGCCACAAAAAACGAAGCCAAATATAAGGCCTTGTTGCAAGGAATGGCCATGGTTTAGAAAATGGGGGAAAAGGCGGTGGAAGTGTTCTCGGATCGAGGTTGGTTGTGGGCCAAGTCAAAGGGGAACTAGAGGCCAAAGACGTGAGGATGTAGGGATACTTAAGTCAGGTTAAGCACTTACAATTGGACTTCGAATCCTTCGACGTGTCACACATCTCTAGGAGTGGAAACACGCACGTAGATTCATTGGCCATTCTTGCCACCTCCTCGGCATATGATTTACCTTGAGTAATCCTCGTTGAGGACTTGTACAGAACTGATGGAGTCAAGGAGAACATGGTTCAAATCTATCAAGTCAGAGTGAGTCCGAGCTGGATGGATCTGATAGTGAGCTTCCTTAAAGATGATACACTACTTGAAGAGAAATCAGAAACTGAGAAAATACGAAGAAAAGCTCCTCGATTTTGGCTATCCAAGGATCACATATTATACAAATCCTCCTATTCTGGATTATATTTGTTATGTATACATCCTGAAGCATCAGAGTTACTGCTTAAAGAATTGCATGAAGGAATTTGTGGGAGTCACACAAGAGGAAGATCTCTGTCACACAGAGCCATCATCTAAGGTTATTGGTGGCTAGGTATGTAGAACGAAGCCTAAGAGTATGTCAAGAAGTATGACCAATGCCAGAGGTTTGCTTTAAACATCCACCAACCGGTTGGGGTCCTCAATCCTCTTTCTAGTCCTTGGTCGTTCACTCAATGGGGCTTAGACATCGTAAGCCATTTTTCCTAAAGCAGCAGGAAATAAGAGATATATACTGGTTGGCATAGACTATTTCACCAAATGGGTCGAAACCGAGCCCCTGGCCAATATCAGGTATGTGGATGCCAAGAAATTTATCTGGAAGAACATCAGTACTTGATTTGGGGTCTCCCACACCCTCATCTCGGACAACGGCCTTCAATTTGATAGCAAGGCCTTCAGGAGATACTACTGTGACCTAGGAATTATAAACAAGTATTCCACTCCTGCTTACCCCTAAGGTAATGGACAGGCTGAAACTGTTAACAAAGTCATAATCAACGGGCTGAAAAAGAGGTTGGATGATAAGAAGGGAAGATGGGTGGAAGAACTGCCACACGTCTTGTGGACATATCGGACTACACCACGTCAATCAACAGGAGAGACTCCCTTTTTCATGACTTATGGGGCCGAGACTGTTATCCCTATAGAGACTGGCTTCCCATCATTGAGGATGAGCACTTTTACTCCGAGCAACAATGATGAATTGCTGGGAAAGAGTTTGGACTTAATCAAAGAGAAAAGAGAAAAGGCAATGATACAACTAGCCTATTACCACCAGAAACTCAAGCAAAGGTACGATACCAATATGAAGTTACGGCCACTAACGCCAGGAGACTTGGTGTAGAGAAAAGTTTTGGGAAGTGCCAAGAACCCAGCCTGGGGAAAGTTGGGGCCCAGTTGGAAAGGACCATATCGCATCACTTCAGTAGCAGGAATAGGTGTCTATTACTTAGAAAACTTAGATGAGAGAGGTGTACCTTGCCCATGGAATGTAAATAACCTAAGAATGTATTATTATTAGTGAAAGCAGTTTTATTCGCACTCTTATTTATTTTAACTATGTACCATTATTGAAGTATTAAACAGAAACCAAGTTATGTCAAGTTCCTTTGACCACAAACTTAGTGGAAATTAATACCTCTTGACATCTATTGAAGTATTAAACAAAAATTAAGTTATGTCAGGTTCCTCGGACCACAAACTTAATGGAAATTAATACACATTGACATCGATTAAAGTATTAAACAGAAACTAAATTATGTCAGGTTTCTCAAAACACAAATTTAGTGAAAATTAATACACCTTGACATCTATTGAAGTATTAAACAAAAACTAAATTATGTCAGGTTCTTCAGACCACAAATTTAGTGGAAATTAATACCTCTTGACATCTATTGAAGTATTAAATGAAAGCTACGCTATGTCAGGTTCCTCGGATCACAAACTTAGTGGAAATTAATGACCCAAATGATGGTCAAACATTATCCCAAATATTAAAAGGGAGCAGATTCTTGAATCCGCCCTCAAATCACATGGTTTATTATCACCCAGCAAAAACATGAACCAAAGTAATTCTATGGGCATCACTCAAAACATTTCAAGGTGCCCTGGACTTGTCTATTATTCGGTCAGCGCTTGAATGTTTTTTCTCAAAGTTAGAAAGCTTATTAAAGTTGATAGGACCAAAGTATGTCTTGGTAGTATTATAGATTTATTAGTCTTGATCTACACCGATCCTCAATTAAGAATATGTGAAAACTATGTTCTCCCTTTGTGTGAGTAATTTCGCATTTTTATAACCAGTGGCTACGTCCAGTCAAAGAGCAATTAAAACAAAAGTTGCATAAAGTGAAAAAAAAAATAATAATAATAGCCCATATAAATCTGGAAAAGTAAAATGCAAATTTCATTAAAAACATGTCTTAAAAAAAAGAAAAGAAAAGAAAAGAAAAAAGGGAAATGAAGATTCATGGTTTCAACTTTATCTAAAGCTTATTCTTTGAAGTCTTGTCCACTTGAATACCTACTTCAGGAGGAGCCACTTCTTCCTTCTCCTTGGGAGCTTCCTCAGTGGGCATGGTAACTGAGGCTAAGGCCAGTTCAAAGCCTTGAGAAGCTGCCCCACCATATGGAACCTCTGTAGCCTTGTCCAAGGGTCTACCCGTGTCAAAGGAGACTTCTTTGGAAGCTTCAGGTTCTTTTGCTTGCTCTTGTTGACTAGGAGGAGAAGGATCCTGAGGCTGAGCCTCCTCAGAGGAGACAACAACTGCAAAGGCCACTTCTCCCTGAGTGGAAGGAGGGTCCAAGGCCCATATGTTTGGTGGGCAGAAAATGTTTTCTGGCTTCCTCAGCTCAGAAGAAACCTCAACCCCAGCTTAATTGAGGGCTTCACCCCAGGTCTGAGCGTAGTAGGTTCGACACATGGCAGGAACCTTTGCCCTAAGGGCATCCTCGATCTTGGCTACCTCGACGTCGTAACCATGCTGCTCAACCTCGTCTCGTGCCTTCTCGGCCTCCATTTTAGCCCTCTTGGCTTAGTCTCTAAACTTCTCGACTTAGTCCCTTAGCTTCTGGGCCTCTTCCAGCTGCTTCTTGAGGGACACTATTTGCTCTTTGGAGGAAGCCAGTTGTTCCTTAGCATCTCGCAAAAGCAGCCTTTGATCCTCAGCCTACTTTTTAGCGTCCTCCAGAGCTGAGTCAGCACTCCTCCTCGCCTGCTCCTCCTCCTTCAACTTTTTCCTCAAGTCCTTATTGGACTGGTCGGCTATGTTGAAAGACTCTTCAGCAGCCATGCACTTATTCCTTTCATCATCCAATTGGCGGTAGCCGAAATTGGTGATCTCCTCAACTCTAAAAGCAACTTGGACAACCTAAAAGAAGGGGGTTGGTAACCTTACAAATAACCATAGAGATGTAAAAAAAAAAAAAAAGCGAAGGGGGTGCACACCATGTCCAAATATCTTTTGAGGTTAAGGAAAACCTCGTGCCTCCTGATGGACCGTAGCTCGGCCATATCATTGGGGAGTAGTAAGGCTTCCTCCAAAGCTGAGGCCACATGGCATCCATCACCCCCATGGAAATCCCTGATGGATGCGTTGTCCCTCAAGGGCTCACCATTGAGCATGGGAGCTAGAAGTCAAGCCTGAGGCTCAGATGTCTGACTCTCTCTCCTCTCTGAGCCTCTCTGCCCGCTTGTACAATCTTTTACTGCTTCGCAGCCCGCTGGGACTCTTCTTCAAGCATAGGGCGGAGTCTCCCAGCATCCAGCACGTCTTTGCCTTTTTGCTCTCTCTTCCTCTTTGGATCAACGAGCTCAGTTTTGAGTGGCAAAGATGGCTGAGAATGAGGGGGGGAAGCTTGGGAGGAGGAGAAGGAAGTTGGGGCTGAGCCGACTTCCCAGGGGCATCCTTTCCAGGCTGGGACTCAATCAAGTCCAACAGACTTCTTTTGGACTTCCTTTGGATACCCATTTTGTCCAAAACAACAATTCTTGCTTCCTGTTGATGGATAAGGTCAGCCAAGGTACTCTCAAGGGATAGAGGTCAGTTAAATACTTCAAATTCGTCTTGGGAGTCTGACAAATCCATAATCTCCCCCGGTTCTTTTTCTTTTTCTTCCTCTTCCTCTTTGATAATGGGCTGGGATTGGGACGCTTCTACCAAAGGGATGCCCACAAAGAGTGGCTGAGTAAGGGATGTACCCTTGAGAATTGGGATGCCTTTGGGAACAACGAATCCTTCGTCGTCCACACTAATACGGTGGAGACGAGGAAGTCTAGCTCTTATTACACACTTAGGAGCCTGGAAGGCAAAAGAAATAGGCATGTACCCAAGGATTATGTGTGCTGCTCGTAACTGGTCATCGGCTTCGTTCACAAACACCTCAGACCGTAAGATTTTGTCTAGACTCTGTCTGTTAACCAAATTAAGCTGAGGTGCGGTAGAATGTCTATCTGCAAAATCATTGAGATGAAGTAAGAATCTGTCATAAGCAAAAATAGTGCAAAACAAGAGAAAGACGTGAGCAAAAGTGCAAAAATTTACGACTGGTCCCCCATCTAGTGTTCCCTCCCTAGTTGGACAGGGTAATCCATTGTGCCATCCCCTAGAAAAGATTAAAAAATCTTCCTTCAGCCCTTTGTTTGATGTAGGGAGGCATTGGATTAACCTTACCTCGAGATACCTTGACTTAAGATTGTACCCCTACCACTTCAAATGATGTAAGTTGTATACTCAGTTGACATCATGATGAGTCAAACCCAAGTTCATCCTCTCATTTAGAGCTTCTACACTCCCCAATACCTTAAACATGTTTAGGCCGCATTGTGTGGGAGATAGTCTAAAGAATCTAAGGTAGTTCCTTGTGATAGTACCCATAGGGATAGTCATCCCTCCCTCTATAAAGGCGATCATTAGGATGACCACCTCCCCTGTTTTCCTATTGTCTGCCCATTCCCCTTGGGCAGCGTATCTCATGCCCATTGTTGGTGAGATCCTGTATTTAGCCCTAAATCTCTCTCTATCCTCCTCGGATTCAACTAAACACTTGAACCTACCCATTATTCTAAGAAGTTTTGAAGAGAATTTAATGAGTTCGAAACGAAAGATAGAGGCAAGAAGAAAAAGTATGATGGAAAAAGAATGTATGGAGAGAAACAATACTAAAATGGTTCGAGGAAACTTATAGGCTTGAAAAGAGGGTCCTCAGACAAATTTTTGGTGTTTGTAGGCACGCAAGGAAGTGAGGAGTAAATAAAATCTAGAACTATGTAATCGTTGAAAGTAGGGAAATGAGTTAATTTGAAAAGCTATTTATAGTGGCACAAAAGTTACAAGTGGGAAAATTTCAACTTGTAACCCCAGAAAATCCTCCACCGTTAGATTTGTATCGCATTGTTGATCGTAGGGGACAAAAATGCCGTCAAAATTTAATGAGATAGCGCTCTGGACACTAAAGCGACAAGAGCATGCCTTGAGACGATAAAAATGTATTTGGGAGTTTGGATAGAAGGGGTTAACCATAAACAAAATGGGCCGAGGATACCAAAATCCTTCTTTCCTCCCGAGGAGTCAAAAAGTAAGATTTTGAGGGGCTATTGTGGGGTCATAGGACCAGTGATGTACCTTCATATTTCGCATTGGGTTTGAGGGCCATGTCGAGGCTCATAATCACATGTAAGAAGAACAATGGTGATTGTGGCAACCCAAAAGCCGTGTTGAGGACAAGCTCGTCCTCGGCTAGCTTAGGCCGAGGTAGAAGAGGAGTGATCCACTAGCAAATGCAATCTTCCAAAGCTTCCTAAAAGAAAAGACAAGTACAGCAGGTAAGCAGACTAAAGCATGGCAGTAGAACAATTCCAGGAAAAGCTGCTACCTCCTCATTAAATGCTCCACAACTAACACTCTGGCTGCATTAATGTGGATAGGACCCCTGAACAGTGTGGCCTTAGCTACCCCAACTCACAGAAGACTTAATGAGGTGTCTGATAGGACAAGCACTCAAGTAGTGGCTTAAATGATCAACAAGTGTAGGATCAAGATGGTCCAAATGGAACTATATAATGTAAGAGATCTTCCATGGAGAGGGGATCAAAAATTTGTAAGAGAAAGTACTTTAGTAGTTTGAGCCATTTATGTAATGATCTTCCATCAATATATATAGGAACACACATCCTCGGACTACTGTACAGTATAGTACTTTCATGGAAATCACGGGAATACAGTGCTACATACCATTGCAGTTTACTTCAAACCATAACATTCTCTTTTTAGTGGTTTTGAAGTATTTTTTAGAGGTTTTTTTTTTTTGGTATTTTAATAATTTTTATAAGTAAAATAAATTTATTAGTATGTACAATTTTGTTAATATAAATTATAATATCTTCATCAATAAGTAATGTAAGATTACTATCATTTAATGAGGTGATGAAATTAAAATAATGTGAAATATTTTGTGATCTTCAATTACCATAATCTTGTATAAAAAATGATGAACCAAAAACTGTAATTATTTTTTTTAACCTCTAAAGTTGTTTTAAAAACCTCTTAAAGCTAATGTAGTTCTGTTATGTGCTTAGTTTTATTATTATTATTATTATTATTATTATTATTAGGAGTTGGTTAATTAGATAATAATAGGATAAATTGTTAGTTGGGTTGCTTTGAATCAGTCAATTTATCAATTATGGGGTCTTAATTCCCTCTAAGTAACCAATAAACCAATTAAGTTCCTAACAACTCTAGTGCATTTCTTTTTATTCCCTTGCTGATGTGTTTAAATCTATTTATCTCACCATTTAATAATTAAAAAAATAAACAAAATAAACTTTTTTTTTAAAGTAAGCCAGTAATTTATTTAAAAGCACTTTTTATTTCAAATATTACAAAACAAAAATATATCTATTAAAAAAATAAACAAAATAAACTTTTTTTTTAAAGTAAGCCAGTAATTTATTTAAAAGCACTTTTTATTTCAAATATTACAAAACAAAAATATATCTATATATGGGATGGTATCATGGTAGTACTCACATACGCAAGCTTGACCACACATTACTCATTTGTAATTTATTAAGTTTAAGTGAGCGTTTGGATTGTGTCTAACAGTCCTGTGTTTTGCGTTTCAGCCTCCTTCTTTTTTCTTTTTCTTTTTTTGTTTTGTTAGACCAGCCTCTAATGCATTGTTTATAAGATATGAATAGTACATCAAGGCATATAAACAATAACCTATGCATAAACAATAATTTTGTATTATCATCAATTTTTATTTTTCAATTTTCAGTTAAATAAATATAATCTAAGCGCGTCTTAAGTCCTTGCGCGTGGTCAGAAAATTATATGACAGTAGGGAAATTCTTTGCCGAATGAGTTGGGTCAGTAAGACCATAGGTGAGACATGGTCGAAGAACAAGGGAGAAAGAACTGGTTAGGAAAAGAAGAATGGTGAAGGGTGAATTATTAGTACGAGTGGCAGTCACTTTTCAGCCTTACCTTTCTCTACTTTTTCTGAAATCTTTTTATGGTGTTTCAACTTTCATGTTTGTCGGTCGGAAAAGCCTCCATTTTACACGTTACAAAAAAACTCGAGTGTCACGTTGTTTCTTTTAATTACTAAAATAATTCAGGTCAACAAATGCATGTGCGACCTTCTTTAATATATTGTCACATCACCCTTAGAGACGTTGGAAGCTTTTGCCGCGCCAAATGCTCCTGTTAGAAATATATTAGCCCATTAGTATAGGCCCAAGCCTAATTTTACTTTGTGTGTAAGTTAAATCTCCTACTTGTACTAGAAGTCTATTAGTCTAGGGTTTAGTCTACTATATATACTCATGTTATGATTCATTGTAACACAGGATTTGTACTACACTCTAATATATTATTGATGTAGCCCCCTAGGGTTTCCTCCGTGGATGTAGGCCGTTAGGTTGAACCACGTAACCCTCGTGTGTTATTGTATTTTATACTTTATGCTTTCGCTTCCGCATCTATACGAGCATATTCAACATGGTGTATCAATGCTAATATTTAACATGGTATCAGAGTCACCTTCCTGTGACCATGGTTTTCTGTCTTTACGGTATATTTAAGAGCAATCTTTGTCTTCCTCGGTGTTTTTTTTCGCTGCGTTCATCTTCTTTGGCTTCCTACTGCTGCCGTCAAAACTCTCCGGTATAGTCAAGCCACCGTTAGAAGTCGCATCAACACTGCAAGACCATTGCCTTCCTCAAACTACCGTCATAGAGCCAAACTTCATTCAAAGGATCTTCTCAATCTTATCAAATCTCAAGATTTCATCAAGCTTCCATCTTAAGTTTGAGATGGGGTGTTAGAAATATATTAGCCCATTAGTATAGGCCCAAGCCTAATTCTACTTTGTGTGCAAGTTAAGTCTTCTACTTGTACTAGAAGTCTATTAGTCTAGGGTTTAGTCTACTATATATACTCATGTTATGATTCATTGTAACACAGGATTTGTACTACACTCTAATATATTATTGATGTAGCCCCCTAGGATTTCCTCCGTGGATGTAGGCCGTTAGGTTGAACCACGTAACCCTCGTGTGTTATTGTGTTTTATACTTTATGCTTTCGCTTCCGCATCTATACGAGCATATTCAACATGGTGTATCAATACTAATATTTAACATCTAACTACAGTCATGACCTCTGTTTTCCTCTATTTTATGGGTGTATTTGGATTGAATTTGTTGTTGTTGAAATTGAAAACTGAAAACTGAAAACACTGTAGCAAAATAATTTTTAAATGTATAAATAATACCGTGAGACCCATTTTTAATATTTTTTAGTAAATAAAGTAGCGGTAGATCTCATAAACAGTACTACTACAATACTGTTACAGGACTGATACAGTATCACTACAGTGCTACTACAGTGTTATTTGTCCACTGTTCTGCAAAACGCGTGAAATGTAAAAAAAAAAAAAAAAAAAAAAAAAAAAAGGTGTGAAAGCGCAGACGCAGCAAAGTTCATTGCTATCCAAACGGCACTTATATACTCCTCTGACTTCTTCATTTACACCTTCTCCATTTACTCCAACTCCTTCTCCATTTACTGCTTCTCCATTAACATCTCTCACTCACCTCTACCAACATACTATTATTTCAAACTTTTTCCTTTTCTTTTATTGCTCAGACCTCTCACTTGTTCCATTTTTTCACAAGCAACTCTTAACCCAGCACAAAGCGAGAGGAAGAAGAAGGAGTCCCAGCCAGAAACAAGCACACCCCGACACATCCGATATCGGCGCCGACACCGGTTTGAGAATCCGACCTTTGCCCAGGTGACCATGTTTTCTCTCTCTCCCTCCGTAAACCCACCTTGCTCTGTTTTGTGTTCCTCTAAATTTCAATGTTTGTATTTCAAAGTTTTTGTTCAGGTGCTCTGTTTTGATTTTGTTTGTGTTTCAATGTTTTGCAAATAGGGATAGATCGCTATATATTTTAGTTAAAGATGGTATTTGACCATTTGACATATATATATATATATATATATATATTTATATATGAAACCTGGGTTACAGACTTATAGAGTGAGTGAGTTATAATACTTAATAGATCTGGATTTTTCTATTTCCTTTGGGAAGGACAGGTTAGTGTGTTCAAGACCATTTCGTTTTAGGTTTTTTTTTTTGGCTGAATAACTAAGTCTATGTCGCTTCACTTTTGGTGGTTTGGCCATTATAATATTGGAGTAATATAATATCGGAGTAATATAATATCTATTTTAAAAAGACTGTCGTTTTAGGCTTTTTTTTTTTAATCATTTAATCACCAAACGATGTCGTTTTAAAGTTTTTTTTTTTTTTTTTAACACAACTCTCAGTCTCCTTTTCAAGTGAAACAAAGCCGTTTAGGTTATTGTTACTGTGCAAGATATTTTTTCATCTCTTTTGCTCTCAGCCACACACATTGAACTCCCTCAACCGCACAGCCCAACCCGGCCAAACAAACGGTAATTCTTCCCTCTTATTTTCAGATTCTCACCTAAGCCCTTCACTAAAATTCTAAAATACTTATACTTGGCCTCTCCTCTCTCTCATCTCAGAACTCACTCTCACAGTCACGGTCTCACTCTCTCTCACCCTCTGAAAAAAACTTCTTCTTACAGTCTAACACTTCCTAACCCAATCAGTCTTTCTCTCTCTCTCTCCTCTCAGTTCCCCACCGCAGAGTTGTGTAGCTCTTTCTTTGGTAAACCCTAATCCTTAATTTTTTTTGGTTTTCTTAGTTCACCGATCAACTTATTTGGTGATTCTAATCTTTGTTTTTTGGGTTATTTTCTTGCAATTTCGGGGTATTTTAAGAGATTTAGCCTCATAAAGGACTAAATCTGAAAGTATCAAAGACTTCTAGGGTATTTTCTAAATCTATTTTTTATTTGTTTTGAGGGTTAGTTTTTATTTTGTTTTGACTTAACCATGCTTGTGTTTGATTTTGCATCTAGGGTTTTTTTTTTCTTCACTCATGCTGTTTGATCTTGTCTCTATGATTTTTTTTTTTCGAGTTAACTCATGCCTTTTATAGACTTATGGTGTTGTTGAAAGGTTTACTGTTTTTTTTTTTTATAAGTAGGATTACTGTATGATTTTTTTTTTTTTTTTTTGATGAGTAGATTGGCTGTTTAATTTTGTTTCTAGGGCTCAAAGATTGTAATTTTTTTTCTTGATTATCCTATTGTTCCATTATTCTGTTGTGATTTTAGTTGATTATGTCCTGCAATGTCCTGCTATTGTGGTTTTTGGTGATTATCTTCTTGTTGTGATTTTAGCAATGAAAAAGTTAATATTATTATTTTATTATCCAAGCTAATATGTCATTTTAGCATTGAGAAAGCTGCTTGAATGATTATTATCTGCAGATAGTTATAGAACTTGGTGAATGGCTGTGTATATGTTGTAATTAAGTCAAAATGGGCTTAATGCTATTCTTTAGAGGCCTAAAAGCCCAAAACTTAGAATAATAATTTTTAAAAGCCTAGCCCAAATAAATGAACTTACCGCACCGCTGAAATTAACCCAATGTAGTCAAAGGTGAGCCAAGCGCTTGCCTAGGCGCCTAGGCGATGCGAGACGCCACTAAGGTGCCTTAAAAGCTCTAAGGCGAGGCGCCTTTAGTGAGGTGCTTGCCTTCAAAGCTTATGCGAGCAAGGCAACCGCCTTAAGCCATGAAAAAAGGCGCTAAGACGAGAGCCTTAAGTTTTTTTTTTTTTTTTAATTTTTAATTTTATAGAAGTTTGTAGTGAATCCTATTTTAGATTATTAATTTCAAAAGGCATGTTATAAAAACTATTTTTAGTTAAATTAATTTACAAATTTGTTTTGTAAGACTTACTGTTATATAGAAGCTTGTTGTAAAACGAATTGTTAGAACTAACTAATAGAGCCTAAAGCATTTTAATCCTATTTTGAAATAATTTGATAGACCTAGTTTATTCATGATACACATTTAAAAACACTTCATTACAATATTATAATACACTAGGTGCATATGATTTAAGTTCTACATGTATAATAAATATATTAAGAATTTGGCGTCTTGCTTTACTCGAGCTAGCGCCTTTTTGACGCCTTAGGCGATATGAGGCCTTGGCACCTTAAGGTTGTCTTTTGGCTTTGACTACCTTGAATTAACCGCACCTTGTGTAGATCGGTTTTTACCCTCTAAAATTAAGCTACGGTCATGGATAGGGTGAAACCACACCTTATAGGTGTGGTGCAAAAAACCTCTTCAAAATTGACCAAACCTAATCGCGTACGGCCCTAAATGCAAGAGATGCTAATTGAATGCCTTAATTTTGAAGTTCAAATGATTCAATTGAATAAAAACAAAGTTAGAGGACTGAAATTGCTGCGACTTAAATAATGCTCCCAAGTGTAGGACTGTCGTGAAGTAATAACTCGGTAAGTCTGAGGTCGAATCCACAAGGAAAATGGAATTGATTAGCAAACCACAAGAGAATAAAACTAAAATAATAAAGTTTAATTGAAGAAATTTTTGATGGTTAGTAAAGTTAATTTAAGTTGAGAGAAAATAACAATATATTAAGGTGCTAAGGTTTAGGTATCTACACACAAATCATCTATTGGTAGTCTTAACAATATTTATTTTATAACTCAACTAAAATTCATACGAATGATGATCTTAGTTAGATGATTAAACAATAAAAACTCAAGAATTAATTGTCTAAGATAGTTTTATGAAATTGATTGATTTTAGACCAAACAAAACTAGTGAATTAGTTCGTAGGAAATACTAAGCATTTAACGTGCCTGGATTCTATGATAAATCAAAGGATTATACAGAATTAAACAATTTTCTAGATGAGTAAAACAATGACTACCAATATTTATTTTATAACTCAACTAAAATTCATATGAATGATGATCTTAGTTAGATGATTAAACAATAAAAACTCAAGGATTAATTGTCTAAAGTAGTTTTATGAAATTGATTGATTTTAGGCCAAACAAAACTAGTGAATTAGTTCGTAGGAAATACTAAGCATTTAACGTGCCCGGAGTCGATGATAAATCAAAGGATTATACAGAACTAAACACTTTTCTAGATGAGTAAAACAATCAAAAACATAAAAACATAAGCATTAAAACTAATAAATAATTGTTCAGAACATACCAATAAATGGTTGGATTTTACCCTCTACCTTAGCAAGATTTCTAACAAGCCATAACACAACTAAAACTGTAAAAATTATAAAGAAACTTTAAGGAAACCTTAATTATGTTCTATGGTAGCTCCCCTTTGAATTTTGCCCTAAAGCGCCTTTAAATAGGTCAAAGAATCGTTACAAGTTAAATTCCCGTTTGGAGAAAATCTCAAGTTTTTGGACTTCACTTAACCGACGTTTTTGGCCCATCTAACTTTAGAATTTGGACTTTTGGTAAACTACAAAGGTTGTAACTCTTTAAGTGTAATTCTTTAAGAGCATCCACCGTCGTAGATGTATAATTTTAGCTATTTAGTACCAATAAAAGTTATTTTATCTATTTTACTTACACACATATTGCAGCAGTGGATGTATTTTAGCTTTCATCACAATAAAATAATATAAATATCACAATAAAATATTATAAATTACTATAATAAAATAATATTCCAATACCGAAAAGACCCACAGCACCAACCACAACCACCTCCACCAGCAGTGCAAGGGGGGAAAAAAAACCTAAATCTCCAATCTTTTTCCTCAACCACAGCAAAAAAAAAAAAAAAAAAAAAAAAAAAAAAAAAACCCGAAAGCTTGGATTGACGATCGATGATGAAACCCAGCGGCGACTTGGGGCTTGGGTCGGCTAGTGGGTTTGAGACGATCGGCGACTGGGACGGCGGTGGGTCGAGCTTCAGCTGGGACGGCGTTGGTATGAGAGCTTGAGCTTGAGAGATGGTGAGTTTCAGGTGAGATGGTGAGAGTGAGCTTGAGAGTTTTAGAGAGGTGAGAGCTTGTGAGAGATGAGAGCTTGAGAGAAATTTCAGATGGGAGATTGAGTGACACTGAGAGAGAGGACGGTGAGATGAGAATAAAAGAAATGAAAAAAAATAAACAACGCAGAATTATTTTAATTCGGGGGGTGAATAAAAAATTAATAAATTTTTAGATGTCTGCTACAGTGCACATCTATAGTGGAGGCATAGGTATAATTTTTAGCTGAACTGCTACAGTGCACGTCTATCGATAGACGTGCACTGTAGCAGTTCAGCTAAAAATTATACCTATGCCTCCACTGTTGCATGGCCTTTTTTGGTATTTTGGTGTAGCTAAAATAGCATTATAGTTATTTAGCTCCATTGTTACAAATGCTCTAAGTTAGCTTTTCAGCCTAACTTGAATCATCTCAATTGAACATCTGAGCCAAAAGTTATGCTCCAAATACGAACTGATGCACAAGCTGAAATTCTAATATGAATTGAACTTGGATTTGGTGCAAATTTCCTTTGATTCCTTATTCCAATTGAATTTGAGTTTAATTGGGTTAACCTTTTTTGACTTTATCATGGCCCTTGTAAAAGTAAAGTTCATTAGCTCTTTTCTTTGCACAAATTTACTTATTTAATTTCATTATTCTACAAAGGTCAAATTCACGAATTAGAATTTAATTAAGCACAAAATTGATTATTTTGCATTATTCCAAAATCAATTATAAAATGCATTAATTAACTCAAAATAAATCTGATAATGTTTTTTAATAATAATATGAATATGTAAAATTAAGTTATTATCATAAATAAATTTAGTGAAACTTAAAAAATAATTTTCTCAAAACAAAATTAAAAGGCGACAAAAATGTACAATCGTTTGAAGACCCGTTATTCGGCCTTTTGCCATCAAGGCATTTTTACTTGCGTTCGGCTTACTCCTGGCGAGTTGCGAGCACAAGGTACTTAACGAAGTGCTTGACAAAATAGAGCTACTTCCCTCTTTTTAATAGAGGTAAAGATAAAGAAGTTATATGTATTCAATGAACTTAAATTCCAATCATACCTTTAAATTGTGTTCTTTCAATCGGAAAAGGGTCATTTGTACTATAGCTTTGTGGCAATATTATAGTTTTGTATTAGACTCCATTTGGAAGCTAATGAAAGTTCCAGTTTATTTTAGTTTTTCGTTTTTTTTGGTACTATTTATGGGTCCTGTTGTACATTTTAGTATCATTCATAGGTCTCATTATACTATTTAACTAGTTTTTAACATTTGTTTGTTTGTTTGTTTTTTTTTTTTTTTTTACACCTTCAACAAAAAATCTTTAATTCAGCTAAATAAACTGTTCTCAAACAGACCTTCCTATATTGTAGGATTAGGAATTGGAAATTGCAGTCGTGGAAATTACAATGTTTACATCCCAAACGACTTGAAATGGGCTGAATGTGCCAAAGTCCGCACAAACTTTTAAAATGCTAACGAACATAGTAGGCGTTACAATCCACTGTGCACCTTCATCTATCATTCATGTTACGTTTACATTCAGACAACAGAGAAACAATTCTATTTATATTGTATATTCTTAATCATTAATATTTATGGTAAGCCAAAGGGAAAAAATGAGAACAAGCGCCAATATTAGGAGATGGTCTGCTAACTGCAGGCTGTCTTCCATGTTGATCTTGTACGTGCTACTGCTGTGTTCCTTTTATGCATATTGTGAAGCTAGAGACACATTGAGACAAGGAGAGTGGATTAGCGACAATGGAGAAACTCTGGTTTCAGCTGGAGGGAAGTTTGAATTAGGATTCTTTAGTCCTACTGGAAGCTCTGGCAACAAAATTTATGTTGGAATATGGTACCACAAGTGGGATAACCGAACAGTTGTATGGGTTGCCAACCGAAACTTCCCAATTATCAATGCCAATGGAGTTTTCAACCTTACAGAAGATGGTGAGCTCAAGGTAATGGATACGACTGGAAAGGAATATTGGTCTACGAATATTCGAAGCTAATGTCCGTGTAACCGGACCGTGACTCTCAAAAATTCGGGAAACTTGGTTTACGGAGATTATAGAGTGCCGAAGAATATTCTGTGGGAGAGCTTTAAGACTTCAACTGATACACTTCTTCCAGGCATGGATGTGTATCAAAACAGGAATTTGACTTCTTGGAAAGGCTCTGATGACCCTGGAGAAGGGAGCTTTAGGTTTTTGTCTCAATTTACTTACAATGATACCATTTACAAAGAAAATAACATTTACTGTGATCACTTTTGTTCAGACCAAATGGATAATGCATTAGATAATCTTACAAGTGATTTTACTGCAAGGATTGTGATGGATTTTAGTGGGAAGTTGGAGTATTGGAGATGGGATGTGAAAGTTATGAATTGGTCCTTGATAATGGCAGAGCCGGGTAACAAATGTGCTGAGTATAACTATTGCGGAAACAATGGTGTTTGTAATCCATACAATAACTTGGTGTGCAAATGTTTGCCGGGGTTCAAGCCCAATGCACCAGAGAAGTGGCATTCTGGAGATTTTTCAAATGGGTGCGCCAGAAACTCGTTATGTGGCGAAAACGATGTGTTTCTTCTTTTTTCCGGGATTATTCCGGACAATTCCGACGGAGTTGAGGTCCAAGGTGGCGAACCGGCTTGCCAAAAGAAGTGTTTTGAAAGGTGCGACTGCAAGGCTTATTATTATTCCGATTTAATTGTGGGCTGTTATATTTGGACGCGGGATTTAGTTGGTCTTCAAGAGAATGGCGCTGATTTCTTTTTCGTCCGTGTGGCAATATCTGATATAGGTACTAATCCTAATTTTCACATGACTTTGCTCGCTTTTACTGAGCTCTTAAAATTGCAACTACCTGCTGCCGTTTTTCACGGGTTATGATTATGTAATGTTTAAAATACCCTAAAATCTTAAAAATACATTAGTTCTATTTAACTTGATTGGTAAAGTCTCTTACCATCAAGTAAGAGATTTGGGTTAAAATCTTATTTACACCAAAAATCAATTGTTGTTTTGGTGATAATCGTTATAACCAACCATTATCATAACCTATTGGTGATAATTTTGTTTACACCAAGGGCAAGGATATTTTTTAACAGAAATAAATAAATTAATAATGTCATATTGCTTTTATTTTTTAACTTATGAAACTTTGTGTTCTTTGTAAATAAGAAAAATAATATATATTTTTTACTTTCTTTTTATATTAAAATTTTCATCTACTTATTTAATGAGCGAATTTTCTTTATATATATTTACATATAATCAAAACATGCCCATATAAAGATGTTTTGCAAACAAACAAAATGATATCAATTGTTGTCCAACAATGATTAACTGGACCAATTATGAGAATAATTTGTTATTGATAATCTATTAAGATTATTTTCTCAACAAAGGCTAGATCGTTCACCCAAAAATATTATCAAATAAACAGGTATTAGCAAAATCTCATAACTAAGTGTATATTTGCATCATTTTGAATATAATAAAAATAATATTGAAAATACAATTGCAAAAACTAAAATATATCACTTATCTAATTATTTTAGTTTGACTAGACTTTGCTTTTTTTTTAATAAGTGTCTTTATAGAATATTTCTAATACAACTACTGAAATACTTTATTTACAAAAACTATAAATTTGTTCACCCAAAAAGGTTAAAAAATAAATAACACATAGTTAATAGAAAATAGGAGCATTCACATCAGTTTGTGCAAAAAAATTTCGTCTATTTTAGTATAAGAATCTACGTTTTTATTTTATTTTATTTTTTTATTTTATATACTCACTTTTCAAAATAATGTAAGCATATTATCTTTTTTACACTTCATTACATTAAAATATCAATTTTCTTTATTTTTTTTAATTATTTCTCATTTTTCAGCCACAATAACCACTATTAACTATCTTCCTTCTGCTTTAGGATATGTAAAGAAATAATAAAAAATTATATGCAAAGTGAATAGTATTAATATAAATTTATATAATTAAAGTAGCAATTTTACAAATTTACATATTTTTAACTTGCCTGAAGCGAGTGCTTTTGAGAGTTAGAATTGATACTTTTTTGCTTATTAATGCTGGGACGTGTCTGTGACGTGTATGTGACGAAATAAAAGAAAGCTTAGGGAAAAACAAAAATTTAAATAGCATAGGCCACGTGGTTGGTGAAGATAATTTTGAAAGCTTTTGAGTCTTTCTTCATTTATTCACGTAAAACATAAAAGACAACACAAACGTTTGACTAAACAGTTTTATCATTGATACGGTGTCGTTTTTGGCTCACACTTGAATAAACCAAAACACTACTTCTAGGTCATTTCACGCTTTTTATATATAGTTAGTGTGTGTTTGGATTCCACGTCTGCGTTTCCAAGCTGCGTTTTGTTCTTTTTTTTTTTTTTTTTTTTTCACGCGTTTTGGAGTATTGCGGGTACTGTTTAATGAACAGTAACCGCAAATGTTGACTTTCTGCAGTGAACAGTGCACATATACACTCTTTACGGACCCACAAATTTCATTTTTTATCAATTTTTTCATTAAAAATGGGTCCCACAGCACTATTCACACATTTAAAAATTATTTTGCTACAGTGTTTTCAGTTTTCAGTTTCAGCAAAATAAGTTCTATCCAAACACACCCTTAGTAGATAATCTCTCACCCATCTGCTGATAGTTGTCAAAGTGTCAACAGATGGATTTGACATATCACATAAAAAAAAAAAAAAAACATTTATGGATTTGACATGCAGGAAGCTCAAAACAGTACTACGGAGTTAGACAACGTTGTGAGCCTTGCGGCATAAATATGATCCCCTATCCATTGAGCACTGGACCAAGTTGTGGTGATCCTAATTACTTCAGTTTCAATTGCAATACTACCTCACTCCAGGTTAGTTTCATTGCACCAAGTGGCACATATCACGTCGCTAGTATTGATCCAGATACACGCAACTTTTTAATCCAAGTTAATGACAAAGGAAATCTGCGGCTCAATCATTCATTGCCATTTGATTTAACTATTTCAAGAAACTTTAGTTCTGAAATTTCAACAGATGAGGTTGAGATTGTTTGGGAGCCACCACTGGAGCCTATTTGTAATTCATCTGCAGATTGCAATGATTGGTCACATTCGACTTGCAAATCCGCAAGAGATGGAAAGAGGAGGTGTCTTTGCACCTTTAGCTATCGATGGGATGGCGCAATGTTAAAATGTAGAAAAGGTTAGAATATGTCGTTTGCCTTGTTGCTGAAGCAGTGATTTTTTTACTATGCATTTCTTCTTTCTAAATTGTGTTAATGGATGCTTTGCTTCTTTACCACAATGTTAGGACTTTGCCTATTTAACTTAGATATTAAATTCTATAAAATATGTGGTATACGTCCCTATTTTATATCCTACAGTATTATATTGTGAACTCAATTGACCATGGAATCTTTAAGACCCAATACAAAAGTCATTTAATCTACATCATTCCAACAAAACCTAACCATAATTGTCACGACCCAAATCCATTGAACATGAATTTAGATACATGACGAACTTGCTGAACTTATATAACTTACTAAACACAATTAATCCAAAATAAATTAAAACTCCAAAATAAAAATACTCTTAAAAATCTCTTACAAAAATCCAAACTCCACAAATTTAGAATAATCTCCAAAATACAGTGAAATCTAAAGCGGAATAACAAAATAACTAATAATCTTTTAAGACTTCAAATACTATTGACTTCGCCTAAAACTCCCACGCTCTACCTTGCACCTTACGAAGCAATCCCAAGGTTCTGTTCCCCAACTAAACTTTAATCTGAAAATGGTAATTGATGGGGTGAGCCACACATCCAGTAAGCAATTATACACAATATACAACAGAATAGAGTCAAGCAAAGCACGAGTTTGATTTCACAATTTCACTCAAAATATTTGATATAGTTCTCCAAACATATAAAGAACCACTGAACACGTATATATAATCATATCTTAAAGTTATTCGAATATACATACAGATAATTGATCAGAGCACAGTATCACATATACACATCACATATTCTCACATACAATCCTGTGAGCGGATACCAACATACAACCCCTGCTGGTGAGGGATCAACACATATTCTCACATACAATCCTGTGAGCGGATTTACACACATATCTGATATATCTGATCAATTCTAAAAACACTTATTTTAAGTCACATATCACAAAGCAAAGTTTATACAAAATATAGTAATTTACTTGATATTAACAATTTATTTTCAAAAATAGAGGCATATCAAAGATCACAATATTGAACAGAATATAAATCAAAGGATGCTTGACTCTCTTGGGGAACGAATAGAGACTGAGGAGTTTATATGAATAAATTACAATTCTTGAGTAAATTTGAAAATTAAATTTGCTAAAAGAAACATTTTAAATACCATTTGGAGAGTAGGAATATGACCTTGAAATCACTTGGTTTTAACAAATTTGAAGAACAAGAACCTTTTTAGAAATCTTACATTGAAACTCAATTATTTGCGGAAAATAGATTAGTTTAAAAATCATCTTTTAAGAGAGATTTGGCCATTCAAAACTTATTTAAATAAAAAGTATCTCCTTAAAACATTATTTAATAGTCGAAATTTCTCTTTCAATGATACAAAAATACTTTTGACAATCTTTAGAAAATATAAGTTTGAAATGCAAAACTTTTGAAAACTTCTAAGAACCTAATGAACAAAACTTGTGCACATTATGCATAATTACTTACAGTACTTGGATCAATCTGAAAGTCCAGCTGAAACACCCTCCAAATAGGTCTCAAAAATACTCTTAGACAGGACCTAGAATCAATCACGGAAATTACTTAATATCCTCCATAAAATATAAATTTTACTAAACTATACAAACTGACTCGCTAGTAAAATTCTTTGCTGAACTAAATGATAGCACTAATGCAAAGCATCTCTACCCAAAGATATGTGTTTCCTTGAATTTATCAATCTCATAGGCAGCAACTAACATTATAGGATTTAAATATATAACCCCAAAGAAAAACTGTGGGCCAAATCTATTATGATTTTGTTCAAGGACTTAATTTCTTTGACCCTAATGGATTTAATACCACAATATTACAATTTGGATAAAAGACACAATCTGCCATTGACCCTTTAAGAATTGTAGTTGGACCTTAAAATATCACTTTATTTGGACTTAGTCAACAACTATGTAGAAGACCATTAAAGCTACAATAAAGCCTACGTCCTTGACAACAAAATTGAGAGATACAAGTGACAAAAGGGTGAAATTTCTCCAGCCATTAGAATAAAAATTGCAGCAGCCCAAAAGTCCTATGCCCTACAAAAGTGACGCAACTATTGATACAAGATTTTCAACAATTTCGGCTTGCTCAAGGGTTCACACAGTGGCAGCCATTGTTGACTTGAACTTATTATATTCATATATATATATATATAAGCATATATATACCTCAATTAAATAACGTTAAAGTCATCATCTTTTCTTTTTCCAAATTGCAACAATCTTTAAAGATTCAGCAGCTACGTTAAAGCCATATTCCTAATTAAAATTTGAAATTTCCAAGATAAGATTCTAACTTCTTAATTCTTGTTTCTAACGGTGAGAAAATCATACCTTTAAAAAAAATCTGATTGCCTCTTCAATGGTATGTGCTCTAACTCCAAGAAAACCCCTTAGCCTCTCTGACAAAACCCTTTCTATGAAAATTCTAACTGTCTTTTCCTCTACCCTGTAGTTTGTATTAGAGATGTGGGCTTAGTGGGTTAGCGAGCTGCAATTACTAATAATAATAAAAAAATACCTATGGCCCATCAATTCTTATTATTATTATTTTTTTTTTAAAAAAACAATATTATTATAACCTCAAATAAAATTATGTGGGGTATTACAATAATAATCACAAAAAAATCCACGGGTATCAGACGAACCATAAAATAGACCCTACCCCTTAAATTCTTGATATATTTCATCCCTCTCCATTTCACTTTGTCTGTATAGATTATAATATATTTTATGTAAGAATAAATCCTGCTTTGCCAAAGTTTTCATTTACTTACCAATAATCACTTTTTATTCTAACTTAGAAGCTAGGAGTTCTCTCATAAAAAAAAAATTTTAAAAAAAAAAAAGAAGAAGAAAGAAGTTGGGGGAGGTCCTTCCTAAAATTCAAAAAATTGCTTATACAAAGCAATAAATGTTATATGTTATATATAATAGTTTTGTAAGGGATGGAGCTATATTGGTACTAGGGGGGGCAATGGCCCCATAGTCCCAATAATATATATAAATAAATATATATATATATATACGTATTTATATATATCATGTTATTTATAAATTATTTTTAATAATTTACAGTGTCATGCTATTTATCAGAGTTTGGCCTCTAAAAAGATATGAACCCCACCTAATAAAAACAAAATAGTCTTTTAAGGTAATTGAAAATTATTAAGAAATTGTAATATCACATACAAAATAATAAGATTACAAGTAAATTATAAAGTTTCTATAAAACTCCTTAAATTCATTGTTTTTATGAAAATGTGCATAACAAATCCTCAGTGGTTTTAATGTAATTTTCCTTAAGGCGCTAGCTAAAGAAATTTCAATGCCAGTTCTAAAATAAAGTTCCTATTTGATTTGAATGATAAAAATATTGTCTGAGTTTTAGGTTTTGTAACCAAATTCCAACAATGCACTTTTTGGTTTGTGTGTTTAACATACTTAGTTATCATAATTTTCTTGAATAAAATAATTTTTTTGTTCAATTTATTCATTGGTATTTTTTTTTCTTATTTTCTAGTGTATAGTTTGTTCAGATTTGGGATAGTAAAGAGTTAGAGTGCAATCTTACGTGACATGTCAATTTAAAAGAAAATTAAGTTTTTCGAGAAATAAATTGGAATGGTAGTATTTCCTAAAATGATTTTTAATTGATGTATTCTTTGTTATTTGTGGGTCAAATACTTTTATATATGCAAGGCAACTAGTGTATTCCATAAGTTTGTTAGTATTATGAATGATAAATGTTCGTTATGTTTCAAAAATAACAATTTAAATGTTCAAGAAATTGAAAGTTTCAGTAAAGCATAAATCATCTCATAACACGTTATTAAATTAAACTCATTGATCTTAACATTACGAATATCATATAAATATTCAATTTAAAATCAATTTTTTAAAACAAAACTCACAGATTTTGCCATTACTCAATAATATATGACTTTTCAATTTTATATGAAAGATAGTATATATTGTGTGTATGTGTGCGCACTTGGTTGCGCACACATTTATGTCTGATTTGAGTTTCATATATACAATTTCATTTTTGTCCTAAAGGTCGCCCCCTAAAAAAGAGTTCTGACTATGTCACTGCAAAGTTTGTATTTTGCACAACAACATTATAATTACACAATTGATGAAAACAACATCAATTGAATCCTGCTAATTATCATCGTTTAAACCGATCATTTGCGCATGTTCATGATAACAAAATATGATTTAAGATGCTTTTGTTCACATTCATTTTATTAAAGTATGACAAGTATTTTTTCTTTCCTGTCTATTCTTTGCCATCAGAAAAGTGGGTGACATTGCTTCTGATTATTGGAATAACTAGTGTGAGTATTCTCTGTGCCATTAGTTCTGTTTACATATGGCATAGAAACAAAGCCAAGAGACAAGGTAACTACCTTACAAAACGCATGCTATGCACAATTTATAGTTTTTGTCAATTTGAATATGAATACAAATATTTATAAGTTCTTCCATGTGATTAAGATGTGAACTAAGACATAGAAGTATCTTTTGAATTTAGAAAATAGAAAAATTGATCAAAGAAATCGAGCACAAAGGATGTTAAACAGTGAAAGAGACGTCCAAGCTTTGATAGACTTAAGTGAGTTCAAAGAAGAAGATGAAAAAGGCATAGATGTTCCTTTTTTTGATTTGGAAAGCATACTAATTGCTACAAATAACTTCTCAAATGAAAACAAGCTTGGAGAAGGAGGCTATGGGCCTGTTTACAAGGTAATTTCTGCAACATTTATTGCTCATTAATGTTCATACAATGCAAATAGTTTTTGGTTATTGGTAATATTGTTTATTGGAATTTCGGTTTCAGGGTAAACTTCCAAATGGTCAAGAAATTGCAGTAAAGAGGCTTTCAAGGGTCTCGAGTCAAGGTTTACAAGAATTTAAGAACGAAGTGGTATTGATTGCAAGACTTCAACATCGAAACCTTGTCAAACTCTATGGATATTGCATAAAAGGGACTGAAAAAATTTTACTTTATGAGTACATGCCGAATAAAAGTTTAGACTTCTTTATATTTGGTTAGTTTTTAAACCTACTCCCAACTATTTTACTATCCATGTTATGTTCACATTGTTTCTTATTTTAGTAATTGATTGCTTATTATAGTTACTAAAACCGTTCTTTGAAATGGAAATGAAAACTTGCAAGATCAAAAGCAAAGCGTACTTTTGGATTGGGAGATGCGTTTCAACATCATTTGGGAAATCGCTCGAGGACTTCTTTATCTTCACCACGACTCTAGATTAAGGGTCATTCATAGAGATTTGAAAACCAGTAATATTCTTCTAGATCAGAAAATGAACCCCAAAATATCTGATTTTGGATTGGCGAGGATTGTTGGTGGCACACAAACTGAGGCAAACACAACTAAAATAGTTGGAACACAGTATGTTTCTTACAAAAAACATGATTATTGTAGTCAATTGTTTATGTTATTACATATTATGGTATATCTTATCTATCAAAAAAACATTTTGAAAATCTTAAATCCTAAAACATTATTTAGAGAATATGCCCATAATTTCCTTGCTAATATTATAATTTATTATTACCATTGCAATGCAGTGGTTATATCTCCCCGGAGTATGCATTAGAAGGAATTTTTTCAGTCAAATCTGATGTTTTCAGTTTTGGAGTTGTTCTACTTGAGATTATAAGTGGAAAAAAGAACACAAGTTTTTATCAGTCAGAACAAGCAATGAGCCTTCTAGGCTATGTAAGTGCATAATTTTCTTAATTATAGGGCTATGTAAGTGCATAATTTTCTTAATTATAGGATCATTCTACGCTTTGGTCATTTTCTTATTCATACCATTTTTATTGTCACAGGCATGGGGACTGTGGACAGACAAAAAGGTTTTGGATTTAATGGACAAGACCCTACAAGATACTTGTATTGCAAATCAATTTGTAAAATGTGTAAATATTGGCCTATTATGCGTACAAGAGAATCCAGGTGATCGCCCTACTATGATGAATGTTATCAAGATGTTTGATATTGAAACTGTGAACCTTCCAACTCCCAAACGAGCAGCCTTTTTCATAGGGAGAGACCAATCCATGGCAACTTCTTCTGATCAACCAGAATAAAATAATGTATTAACGAGTACTCTAGAAGGACGATGATGCATGGTAAAGATTCTCATGAGTCTTGTATCTCTTAATTACTCATGCAATGTTTTTTGTGCACCCACAAAGAGAAATATAATGTTTTCTTATTAACATTTCTTGAAAAGTTTGGGGGGGTCATAGACCCCAGGCTTGTATTTACCTTTGCCCCTGTTTTTACTTGTAAGTAATTTTATTTTTATTGTCTTATAATCTCTCTATATTATAAAGTTTTAATTATTTTGTTATTTTAAGGAAAATTAATAAATTTAGCACTTTCCTTTTAGAAATACGGAAAATATGGACCTTGATACGATGATATTGACATGTACTTATGGTCTTACAAAGGAGGTCAATACTGTACCGGAAGCCGTTTTAGTTTTGTAAGGAAAATGAAATATTTCGGTACCATTTGATACCGGTGTTTCGTTTCGGGATTACTGCTAATTTGATATAATTATATATGAAAATTAATAAATATAAATATTTATATGTTCAATAGTAAAAAATATATATTTCCTTAAAAGTATTTAAAATTATAAATCTATCCCATTTAATATGTAAACCCCTAATTGAAATGTTAGTTAATTAAAATAATATGCAATCTACTTAGATGATGATGATGTAATTCAGCAAAAAAAAAAAAAAAAAAAAGAAAGAAAGAAAGAAAAGGTGATGATGATGTTGATTTGATAGTCATTGGTAGGGTTGTCCACGGTCAGTCCGGGTTGGGTTTGTGCCCAACCTGAACTCGACATGAATGATTCAGGTGGATGGAAATTTGACCCGAAGTTGACCTGGCTGATTTGGTCAGATTTTTTTGGTTTGGGTCTTGTCGATTTCGGGTTGATTCGGGTTAGCCTTGGGTTTTATCACCGAGGCTGAAATCTAGTTAGCTCCGTCGAGATCGGACAGAAATAACAGATCTGGCCTAGATTTCATCGGATAACGGCGAGATCTCACAGGATCTCGACGGATTTGGACCTGATCTCGATGAGATCTTGTTGGATTTGGTCTGAAATTTGTAATAATTCTTTGGAAAGGATAAAGGTTTCGATTCGGGGTTGGGTGTCATAGATTTTGAAGCCAAAAATCGACAACCGACCCACGTGGGGTCAGGTTAGCGAATTCGGAACCTACGTTTGACCGTCGAAGTCGTCGGATTGGGTGTTGGCAGGTCAAACGTAGGCGGGTTGATCGAGTTGAGTAGGTTAGTGGGCCGCGTGGACAGCCCTAGTCACTAGCAGATCACATGTATATAAAAAAATTAATTAGTTTCACACTAAATTTTTTTGAAACTTGAGTTCTTAAAAAAAAATAGCTCTTTGGAAGTTGTAACTTCGAAATGTTTGTACTTTGTTCATGTGGGTGGGTGTCAGGGCACACTTGCCACACCACCACACGAAATAAAGATACTTTGCTTTTTATAAAAAGAAAATAAAGTCTCAGAATGCATTTAAAAGAAGCGCAATAGTTGGAGAGAAGTGCAAGAAGAAGAAGAGTAGACAAGACGATGGCAAGATGGCACCAGTGCTAGAAAATCAGTGGCGACGACAATATGTGGGTTATTTTTATTTTCTTTTCCGTTTATATATTTTTTTATTTGTTTGAATTTTAGTCACTGGCCGACTTTCATTTTTCGACCAAAATCCAGTATACAACCTGGTACGGCCGAAACGAGTCCGATATGACCGATATTTGAACTGGCATGAAACACCAATGTTCTTGTTCCAGTGTACGTGTCAGAACGGTAAATACCAGTCATTCCAGTCAGTACGCTACGAAATCGATTTCCTTGAGCCCTACTCATTCATGGGGAGATGCTCAAAATGCTATTGAAATTTTAAGACTCTTAACTCATAGATGCCTTTTCTTCATATTATTTAGCTATAAACAAATCAAGTTGTTTGGGTTAGTTACCGTGGCTGTTGAGTGAAGTTGTGGTATGCATTTGTGTTAAAATCTCTTTCCCTCTCTCCTATATGTGTGTGTGTGTGTTTGTTTCTCAAAAAAAAAAAAATGGTAATTGTCTCATATTGCTTAAAAGAGTGTGTTATGTATAGTATAACTTACCCACCATCCCTTAAAAGTTACCATGGCTTTTGAGTGGAATTATAGTGTACATTTGTGTTAAAATCCATTTTCCTCACCCTTGTGTGCGTGTTTGTTTGTTTTTTTATTTTTTTTTATTTTTTATTTTTTAAGAATGGGCAATTGCCCCACATTGCTTAAGAGAGTATGTTGTGTGAAGTATAATTTGTTTCACCCTCCCTTAAAAGTTACCATAGTTTTTAAGTGGAGTTGTAGTGTGTCTTTGTGCTAGAACTTCTTTCCTTCTCTCTTGTATGTGTGTTTGTATCTCAACAAAAAAAAAAACCTCAATTCATTATTTTTATTGAACTGATGAGTTAAGTGTAAGTGTGCGTTTGGATACCACTTATTTTGCTGAAAACTGAAAACAATAAAAATAAAATAAAAAAGTTACTGTAGAGGCACGGGTTACTGTTCATTGGCCTAAATGCACTGTTCATGTCCCATGAACAGTGCAAGAGGCGCTGGTTCAAAAAAAAAAAAAAAAAAAAAAAGAGGCAAATGCAAGAGAATAATCTGAATCCAAACGCTCACCAAGTCTTGCTTTCAAAATTGTTTTTTAAACATGCCAACTAACATAAATAAATAAAAATTAGCTTTTCAACAATAAGTGAATAAATAAATAACATGGTTGATCAATTTATAATAAGAACCTTGACCATATATCAATAATAAAAATTTTTGAAGTTGATTCAAATTTTGTGTAGAAGGAAAAATTGTTGCCTATCAAATTCATACTTTAATATTCCTTGTCTAAGAGGAATTGAAGTATAAGTTAAATAGAGTTTGAAATTAAATAGGAGTATATAGGTTGTGACCTACATGGGGTGACGAGAAGACTCTTATAAGAGTTTAGTAGTTTGCTTTGGGTTGAAATATATTTGTGTGTGAGAGGTAGAATACGAAGTTTTGTTTAGTCGATTCATTGTGGAGATTTGTTGGAAATCAACTCATATTCATAATTGGGCATAGTTAGCAATTTAAGTATTTCTAATGTGGAAAGAAAGTCTATCTCTTATCAAGGAGGTAATATAGTGTTCATTGTCCATTAAGAAGTAGGAGTTGGAATGTCCTATGAATGATTTGATTTTTTTGACCCACAAGGTATTCTTGATTTTAAAGAGAAGAAAACTCTTAGAAAAAAACAAAATGATTTTTTTTTTTTTTTGGATAATATAGTAGTTTGCTAGTTCTTTTAAGGCTAAATATATTCGTGTGGAAGTATTAGAAGACAGGACTTTGTCTAATGTGTTAGTGTGGAGCACTTTTGGTGTATTTCAGAATTAGGATTTAGTTTATATTTGTGAGAGTTTGTATTGTAATCAATATTATTAATGGTAGATTTTGATTTGTGTTGCTAGTTAATATAGTAATAGAAACCAAGAGTTTTGTAGCTCAACTAACACCTCTTGGTGTTCTCAACAGAGATCTCCTAGGTTCAAATTTGCCACTTTCAATTATCGAATTTTCAAACAGAATGCATAGTCATAAAATTTATCATACCATATTAAATTTTGTATCTTATGGGGCTTTCCCCCGCCGCCCCCCCCCCCCCCCCCCCCCCCCAACCTTTTTTTTTTCCTTTTATTGCATATTGCTCATAGCAAAAATTGTTTACAACAAACAAATGATTTACATTTATTTTCTTAATATTTTATTCATTTATTTGAATTTTATTAATCTTATTGGTGAAATTCTTTTCTGCATCTTTTAATTTTTTTTTCTTTGTTATTAACCATCTTTAATTGAAAAAAGTTAACGCATGGTGTGAGGAAAGAAATGCAAATCATATATAAGCTCAAAATCAGAGCCCGATCATGCGCATGGCAATTATGGGTCCGTTTGGATACAACTTATTTTTGCTGAAAACTGAAAATTAAAAATTGAAAACTGAAAATATTGTAACAAAATAATTTTTAAATGTGTGAATAATACCGTGAAATCATTTTTAATGAAAAAGTTACTGAAAAGTGAGGTTTGTGGGTCCCATGAACAGTGCACGAGACCCACTAATGTGCACTCCACCACTTATTTTGCTGTGAACAGTGCACAGGTTGATGAAAAGTGAACAGTGAACAGGTTGAAAAGTCAAAAACAAGGGCAAGAAGAAAAAAAAAAGAAAAGAAAAAAGAAACGCAAAAATGCAAACGCAAGAATTATAAGTTGTATCCAAACCCTCATTATATGTCAACAACGTGCTTTTGTTGATTTGATAGTATTGAAGGTGCAGATGCTGGCATGGCAATTGAGAAAACGCGATTTCGCCTCGTCAGTATGTTCCTCGTTAGTGTGATGGATGACCTTTATATCCTGTATGAGAGAAAACACTAAGTAGATAATGACACTGGTTTAGGGCTTGCCAAGGACCCTCTGATACTTAAATTAGCTTAAACTCTTTAGAAATCTATAATCTGTAGAGCAATTTATGTGTGTTCAACATCAATCACTTGTCTCTCTTGACATTATATAGCCTTTGTGTGAGTAAATGTCCAATCTAGCAGCCTTACGTTGTACCTGAGCTAGAGGATTTATGGCTCAATAATGACCACTTAATTGCAACCCCTTAATGTTCGTAATGGCCATTAAATGCACATCATTGGACAACGGCAATGGCTCCGCGCTCATTCATCACTTGGTCATTAAATGTTGTCTAGAATAAATGCGCTTACACTTGTTCGTACTTTTACTTGCCATTAACTTGGACAGTTTGCAATATGGACAAGCATTTTATCACTATTCGTTAAATGCTTTGTGCATTTATCTTCTCAGGCATTATGGTTGAGCTGGAGGGTTAAATGGCTCATTTAATAGCCATTTAACCTCCCCATTCAATGTCTTGTAATGGCTGCGTAATGGTCAACTTGAGGTGGCTGTAATAGCTATGAGTTGGTGGCTGGAAAGGTTGTACGTCCATTACACTGTGCCATTTAGTGAGAAATTTATATTTGGGTATGAATGTGTGCTTACGGTCATCCTTACTAATGACAATTGTCCTTAGTAATAACAGTCATTTTATAAAAGACCATTTTACACTACTCATCAGATACCCCCTTATTCCTGCGTTAACCTTTTGGACGGCTATAGGAATATTAACGGTTTACACCTGTTTTGATGAAGACTCCTATCTTTGGATGCCATTTATAGTACATGCTTATTGCTAATCTTGATAATTAGGTAGAGCTTTTGTTTTGTTGATCTTGCCTGCTTCTCTAAAAATTTCGCCGAAGCAGTTATGCCCTTCAGTTTTTATAGTTGTGACTTTAATCATACGACTTTTTATCGCTTTGAGAATTTGATCGTTGTTATGATTGTACTCTTCGGTTTTTAACCATGCATATTTAATCATATGACTTACTCTCACTTTGAGAATTTGATCGTCATTATGATCGTACTCGTCCGAATTGAACCTTATGTGACAATTTTACTCTTATCGAGATTTTTATCGTCAACTTGGTTTTACATGTTGGACTTCAATTACAGGCTTTCTTCTAGAATTTTCTTTTCTTTTGTATGGTAAATAATACTTTCAGATATTTCAAGAGAACGAAATTTATTCATGTGGGGAAAAATGCCCCTTTATTCATTCCTACTTAGAAAACAGTTTGATGAAAGAAAATTGAAAACGTCATCTAACTAGTGATAATACCTCCTGAAGTGCTCTACATTCCATGGACGAGGTAACTGTTTGTCGTTGAGTGATTCGAGGTAACAAGTTCCTTTTCTGGAATATTTGACGATCTTGTATGAGCTTATGTATTTTCGTTGTCATTCTTTTGACTAGGGGAACGATCCTTCTTCTCCTTCTTTTTGTGTTGGAGCTCGTCGATTTCTTCTGTCTTTTGCTTGCTATCTATTCCATTTGCCGTTAATGCATCCTTTCTGTTCATGTACTTCTGGGCTTTGAACAGGAGGTCTATCATTGTAGTTGGCGAAGTCTTCCCTAGAAAGAAGACGAGGTCAGGATTGTTCAACCCTGCTTGGAAGATCGTCATTATCACATGATTGTCTACCTCATCAATTTTTAACACTACTTTGTTGTTTACATACTCTCTCAAGGCCTCCAATGAAATAGTGGACAAAAGAGTCGTTCAACTGCTCAAAGTTCAGAATAGATACCGTTGGGAAATTTAGATCCCGGTTGATAGAATTAACAAGTTTTAAACCCAAATTGTTAATTAGATTTATTATGAATAAAACTTACTAAAACAAACTAACATCAATATCATGTCAAAATCATGCACAGCGAAAAAGTAAATAAGACAAGATATGATGACCTAGAAAAACCAATGAAATAAACTAGTTTCACAGTAAAAAAAACCTGAGAGGAAACCTTCCCGAAAAGCAATTCATTATAGAAAGAGAAGTTTCAAATCTAGTACAAAACCTTTGTCTCTAGACTCTATAATCCCTGTAGATGAACTCACAGCAGAAACCTTCTACCGCTTTAGAACCTCTGAACTCTTCAATATATGAATTCCACCCTTTTTGTTACACGGATCCCAGTATGTGACTAACCAATGATGAACGGCTCCCAATACATGACTACACACCAACTTGAAGAAGATTGTTGGCTGCAAAGTTCTTCACTTCATCAACAATGAAGATCAAGAAGCACTTGGTTACAAAACCATAAGGCGCAAAGATGCAGTAGCTTCTTTCAGAGAGAATAAGGCATCGATCACCTTTTGCATATGTTCTCCCTTGTATTCTCTTATGTGATGGCCTCTAAAATAAGCCTTACATATGTCTAGGGTTAGGAGAAAAGAAGTCCCAAAGACACGTTCACGGATTCCAAGAAAACATATTAGAATTTTTGTTTATTTCTTAAACCTCAATAGATAGCAGGTGTCGAACTTTAAACTTCAACAAATACAGCTATCGAGTAGGTGTCGAGAGGACAGAAATTTGCTTGATCGATCAACCAGGTGTTGAGAAGGTGTCGAGATTGCGATAAAAAAAAGCTTGGAAGCACGACAGATAAGCGAGGTATCGAGAGGTGTCGAGTAGCTATCGAGCTTTAAAATTTAGCACTTTCTCACTTGATTCTTGGACAGACTTCTATGGCTTTAACACTTGAACTTGAAACAAGGTTTCTTGAAGCATCAAACACACCTAGATCTACCCAAATACAAGTAAAGTGCGTTTTGTCAAAGGATTAGCCAATTACATAAAATAGTGACATATGTTCCTAACAAGTGAATCACATATGTCCTAACAAATACTGCGGGCAGCTTGCTAAACCACACTATTGCTGCTCCTCTGAGGGTTGCTGGGAATGATCTACAAATTACCTCGTCTGGGGTCTGCTAGAGGTTTAATATTGTCTTGAATGACCCTATGTGATCTAGGGGATCCTTAGTGCCATCATAAACCTCTAATTGCGGGAGACGAAATTTGGGAGGCAAGGGGTACTCCAAAACTCTGGCAGTGAAGGGTGAGTCTGTCTTCTTGATCATGCCATCAAGATTTATCACTGTCTTTCCCTTCATGGCATTCTTGACTTCATCTAACTCCTTCCCCATGTTTTTCATCATCTGATCTTTGCCATGAGTCAACTGTGCAGTGTGCTTAGAAGTTTCTCTTCTGCTATTTCCTAGACTATGGGCTTCGTCGTCATTGTCATTGCGATTACATCATGACTATGACGTATTTGTGCCCTCTGGATGCACTATTTGCTTCAAGTCTTCATTTTGTTTCTGCAATTCTTGCACATTAGCTATTAGTGCTTAGATTTGTTAAGCCATCACTACCGAGTCCAGCGGCGTAGTTGTGGTTGAGTCCATCGGTTCTAAGGAACTTATTCAATAGGGAATTCAACGGCTTATTGATTGATAGCCTGTCGTCCCAACAAACGGCGCTGAACTGATAGAACGCAATTTCGCCTCGTCAATGCGATGGACGACCTTGATATCCTGTATGAGAGAAAACACTAAATAGATAATGACACTGGTTCGAGGCCTGTCAAGGACTCTGCGATACTTAAATTAGCTTAAACTTTTTAGAAATCTATAATCTATAGAGCAATTTGTGTGTGTCCAATATCAATCACTTACTTGTCTCTCTTGGCTTTATATAGCATTTGTGTGAGTAAATGTCCAATATGTTGGCCTCTATTACATTGTTCTTGAACTGGAAGATTTATGACTCAATAATGACCACTTAATCCCGGCCCTTTAATGTTCGTAATGGCCATTAAATGCACATCATTGGACAGCGGTAACGGCTCTGCGCTCATTCGTCATTTGGTCATTAAATGCTATCTGGAATAAATGCGCTTACGCTCGTCCATACTTTTACTCATCATTAACTTGGACGGTTTGCAATATGGACGAGCATTTTACTGCTATCCATCAAATGCTTTGTGCATTTATCTTCTCAGGCATTATGGTTGAGCTGGAGGGTTAAATGGCTCATTTAATAGCCATTTGACCTCCCCATTCAATGTCTTGTAATGGCTGCGTAATGGTTAGCTTGAGGTGGTTGGAAAGGCTGTACATCCGTTACACTTGTGCCATTTAAGTGAGGAATTTATATCTGTGTATTAATATGTGCTTACGATCGTTCTTAATAATGACGATCGTCCTTAGTAATGACGGTCACTTTATGGACGACCATTTTACAATACTCATCAACAATGATTAGCAGTGGATTTGGTAGACATAAAAGTGACAAAAATGCTAACATTGTACTACTAATGTGGCAAGAATGTTGACCTAGATACTTTTGTTTCAATTATGGCTGACGTGGCTGAGCAAGTGATAACAAGTGAGCAATGTTGTGTCCTAACGAGTGGTGGCTATATGAATTATTATTTGAATCACCAGCATGGGAGGGTGTGTGACTAAAGTTGGCGAATGGGTGGGAAGAAAAGCAGAATCTTCTAGAGGGTCGTGAGAATGGTAGATCCTCAAAACTAACTCTGGTTTGAGCTGAACGATCTATCTACCATTTGGAATTGATTTTGGGATCAATTTGGACAAAAGTTGATCATTTATGGTTGCAGATGGTCGATCTCATTGAAAAATGTACAGGAATGGTCCTGACTCCTGAGTAGGTTTCGAGTGTTGCTGGAGCAGAGCAACCAAAGCATGCTCAAGTGTAGGAATTTGGCACAATGACCGAAGAGGACTTCTAAAAGCAACAGAAACGCAATTCTAATACCATTTTTAAATAATAAGAAAACAAAAAAAATAAAGTTTTAAATAAAACTTTTAATATACTAGCATAACCCTAATATTTTAGAAATTTTTTAGAGGGGGGAAAAAAATGTATACTTAACTCACATTTTTTTTAAATTAAAAAAAAAAAAAAACCGGTTATTGCCCCCATATTTTGGGCCTTCCTATATTAGAAGACCTTTTGGCATGACATAGGGATAGTCTTGGTTTCAATCTGTGGCATTTGCTCCTGACAATTATTTTTTGGGTAATTATATTCTCCTCCCTTAAGATTTGGGGAAAATAACACTTTACCTCAAACTTGAAAGGAAAAAACAATTTCCCCCTAGACATTCAATTGGCAAAACTTTATTAAATTAATATTAAAAATGTTGCATACTAACCAACCCTTTGATTAAGCACAAGTTTCTAAAATTATTTTATTTCATAATTAAAATTCATTGTTTTAAATTTTTAAATAAAGTGTATTTTAAAATATTAAGTGTGAATTTTAATTTTTTTTTTCAACAGGTTATGGAAAGATTTGTCATTGCAAGTGTTTTGATAATTGATAAATTTTTGCATTTTTATTCTAAATTAATTAGCTATTTTGGTTAAACTTTTGAAAAGAAATTCTTATAAAAAATAGAATATTTAATTACTAATATAAACAAAAGGAGGGGGGGCGGGGGGAGTGTTAATCTTTTCAAATGTCAAAGGAGGTAAATGTTTTTTCCCTTCAAATTTGGAGTGGAGTGTCATTACTTATTCCCCCAAATTAAACCTCAACCTCAAACCTCAAGGGAGTGAAGTGTAATTAGTTACCCTATTATTTTTTATCATTGGACCAAAACACAAATTGGTTTTTTGGTGTAATCGAGGATTGAACCTCAGATTTTTTATCCAACTATAAAAGACTTTATTAATTGAGCTAATTGAAACTCACTATTAACAATTAAATGTGTTTATCATATAAAATATATATATATATATATATATATATATTTTTCAAGATGTCAAGAGATTCAAAATTTATAAAAACTAAGTACCCTTAAGAAGCTAATAAATGAAGACGAAACAAAAATGCATAACCTGAATGAGAGTGTCACAAGTATGGTGTGTGATGGTGGTAGCGACTAGCGACAATAGGGGGAGACAAATTGGAAGGGACCAGCAGAGGGGAAACCTTCTACCTTACAGCTTGTCCCAATTAATTGGCACATCCATGAATCTTCCACATCCTAGTTTATCTCATAAAAGTGGACCACAAGACCAAGTTCACAAAGTTGCCTAATTGAAAGAAAATTAAGAGAGCTTTGAAGCAAGATATGTGTCACCATGATAGATAAATGTGAAGAGGAAATGAATCCTATGTGGCTTATATAATTAAAAGATTGGAAGCTAATGAATACTTGTGTGAATTTAATAAATTAGGTTCATATAATTGCTACGTGCATGGTTAAAAAACCAAAAGGTTGTACTTATGGCGATGGATAGGCATTTGAAGAATGGACTAATTTTGGTCAATCTGTGCTCAAAGTCAGCTAATAAGGGTAGTAGCTGATGAAGCAGTAAACTGCAGCTCGTTAGTATGTTCCTTGTCACTAGTATGGATGACCGTCAGTGCCTATTTCAAAGAAACAATGTAAGAGGACACCTAGGGTCCCAAGGGAGCCTCCGATGCTTAAGTCAATTTATCTCCTTGAGAAATAGAGTAATGTAAGAGACAGATTGAGCATAGTGTGTAAGTGTATGCGTACCACCCCCCCCCCCCCTTTTACTTCTTGTTGTTTGCCTTTATATAGCATGTCTGTGAATAAATGCTCAGGGCATTTATAGTGCCAGACGTTGGAGGCTTTGATTATCCTGTTGAATGCCATTATATCCTCGTATAAAGTCTTGTAATGTTTTTACAACAGTCAACCTAGTTGTCTGAGGCTATCTGCTGAAGTTCGTAATGTTCAAACCTTGTTAAGGAAAGGATTTAAGATCTAGTCATTAATTTGTGTAACAGTCGTCAGTACTACTGATGACTTATTATACTGATGGTCTGCAATCTTACAATAGACCAAATTCACTGAAGGTTTGCTGATCAAATGTGGCTCTTTAGTTGCCCCCTTATTCCTTAGTCGTTACTTCTTTGATACGAGTAAAGGAAAAACTCTGGCAGTTTTTGATTGTTTTTCCTCTTCCCGAAATTTTTGTCCTATCACATTAATGGAGACGTGATTTTTTGTCAAGTACGGGCCACGTGTAGCTCACGCCTTGGTTGTGCGTGTGAGGGTTTTTATGTGTTTTGAGCTTTTTGGTGCCATAAACCAAGCTTTCCTTTTTAGAGAAAAAAAAAAACTCTTCATCTTCTTCCTTCCTCTCTTTGTGCCGGTTTCATATTTGAGGTTTGAAATATCAAAACTCCTTGCTTCTTAAAATCTCTGTAAGATTCTTCTTTTTAGAACTCCATTTATGGTTGATTTGTCTTTAGTTCGGCATGAGTGTCCTTCTGTTTCCTTCTGCTTTGCTAGATTAGGAGTTTTTCTTGAGAAGTCTGGTGGAAAAAGCCATCAAGTTGGGTCGTTTCTTCCTCGTGATTGTGTTGCTTTTAGGCCTGTGCTTCTTGATTTTGACCCCTTGATTCAACATTCCTTGATCTCTTATTATGTAGAGATGGGTGATAGAGAAATTGAGGCTAGGGTTAGTGAGTTCGAGTCTAGTTCCTCTTCTAGTAGTGACTCTGTTTTTGAAATTACTCTGGTGAAGCCATCCTCTTCTTTGAAACCTTCAGTTTCTTCTAAACTTCTCAAGTCCTCAACTCCTTCTTCGCATACTTGCTCTTCTCTGCAAGCTTCTTCATCCTCCTCTGTGACTCCATTCCATGCTCTTTCTGAGGAATGTTTCTTAGACGACAAGGATTTGGAATCTATTAGGGGGAGATTTCAAATTCTTGATGAGGCCATCTCTAGATTGCCTTATACTAGTGAGAAAGCATGTAGCTTTGCTCACGGGGAGGTGAGTTTCTATGAGGTTGCTTTCTCTTGTGGACTAAGGTTTCCTATTCACCCTTTCATACACCATCTTCTATCCAATCTTAATATCGCTCCTGGGCAGCTTGTTCCCAATGCCTGGAGGATGGTTGTCGGTTGCATGGCCAGATGGTTCATAGTTCATGATGGGGAGATGATTACCCTGAATGAATTCCTGTTTTTATATAGGTTGAAGCCTTCTACCCACTACAGGTACTTTGAACTCTCTCCTTGGGATAAGCAGACCAAGATAGTCCATGGGTTTCCTACTTCCTTTCGTGATTGGAAATCACATTATTTTTTTTGTGTTTGGAGAATTTAAGACATCTAGCAACGACCTTTGGGGTGAGGTCTCAAGGTTATTGCCAAGATGGGAAATACCCACTCTTAGTGCACTCTTTTTCTCTTCTCGTCTCCGTTTTCTTTTCATTTTGTTCGTTTCTAATTCTATAACCTTCTTTCTTTTCTTTTTTTTGCAGCTGTTGAGCGACCTAAGTTGGAGGAGCAATACCAAGGACGTGTTGAAGCTACTCTTGAGTTTGTTCTTACTTTCTCGTCTGAGGATTTTAAGGGTCTTATTGGTGCTCGTCGGTTATACAAGTACTGTCTTGGACCCGAACCTTCCAAATTTGTGCTAGAGAAGATTGCTCTCGAAGAAAGGAGTATGCTCTTTTTACTTTTTAATGATGAGCAATTTTCCTTATACCGACGACTTGTAGTGATGAACAATTTTCTTTATAATGACAAGTGTCTGTCTTTTGCAGAGATGTTGACTAGGCAAAGCAAAGATAAGTATGCCCGTTTAAGAAGCATGAAGAGTGAGCCTCTGTCTTCGCTGGCCCCTGATGCAAAGAGGCGAAAATTTGGCAAAGGAAAGTTTGAAGGGCCTACCCCTCTAGCCTTGTTCCAGGCTTCTATTTCCCCAACTCCTTCTACGAATGTGGTGGCTGCGCTTCCTTTGTCGGCCGTTGCTCCTCCCGTTACTTGTTCTAAAAGGAAAGGCAAGGTTAGGAAGAGCATTTTAGAGGACCCAACTACCGCCGTTGGCTGAGCCCATAACGTCATCATTGACGAGGAGCTAAGGGGCCTCTTTGCTATACCTTCTCACGAGCTTGTCAGTCGCCATTTCCACAAGTTAGTGCAGGTATGTTATTTATTTTTCTTTTAGAGTTTCCTTGGATTTCATTCCTCAGAGATGTGAGATTCGGCCATGTCTTTATCTTCCAGGTCTTTGGTGAGTCCCTTCGACTGACGACTGATTACCTTAGTATTGAGGAAAAAGTGGTTATCGCTCAATCTAAGGCCGAGTTTGTTGAGGCTGAAAGCTCACGTCTAAGGAAGGACTTGGTGGAAGCTATGGACCAGGCCATGAAATCCAAGGAGAAGGTGGATAAGCTTAAGAAGGCCTTAAAGGTTGAGAAGAAGCTCGTCACTCAGAAGGATGATGAACTCCAAGCTGCTCTCCTTCGTATTGTTGAGGCCAGAGACGAGGTGATTGCTCAGTTCCAAGAGTCTGAGCATTACTCCAACCTTCTATTCACCTAGTATTTCAAGGACTTTGAGCTCCTCCATAGGTGGATGCTGAAGCACCAGGGTGAAGCCATTGACTTCTTAGCTTTGGATTTTGAAACCGTTGACGTTGACACAGAGATGATTGCTGATGAAACCAAGGAGGAGGAGAGACAAGCTGCTGAAGAGGTTGCTTATGTTCTTACTAATATTGAAGTTGAAGTTGAAGTTGAAATTGAAATTGCTACTGTTGAAGCAGAGATTGCTGCTGCTGGAGGAGGTGAGGCTACTAACGAGGGTGTTGACGGATAGACCGTCATTGCATTTACAAATCATCCTTCAGAGCAAGGTTAGTTCTTTTTATTTATTTCCATTATTTCAAAGTTATGAACAATGGGTGCCTCCTGTTTTGAGGCTTTTATTTCCAAACAATGATTGCCTTCATATTTTAAGGCTTATTTTGCTTGAAAACAACTGCCTCTTTGTTTGAAGCTTTTAAATTTTGTGCTTTGTTTGTTATCATGATTTTTTGCTCTACTGTCTACATTAAAGCTTGCTGTTTGAACCTTGGTATCATTCCCTTAGGAATTTTACAGCTTTGAAGTTTGTTATGTGATCAATAGAGTTTGTCACATTGTTATGCTGCAAATAAGTTGTTAGAGCTTTATAAAGGGAATGTAAGTTGACCATGTTTAAGCTCACCAATAGAGTTGGAATGATTTATATTGAGCTTTTAGCTTGTCAATAAAAGACATAGTTCAATCTTGTTCGTGAAGTTTAGCTTACCAATTGAGTTTGTACCATCAACTGTGGTGAAAACATGCTGTTGAAGCTTCGTAAAGATATTGTGAACTAGCTACGTGAACTTATGCTTGTCAATGAAGTTTGAAGTTTTGAGGTGATGTAAACTGACTACTGAAGATTTGACAGTAGAGTTCGTATCATTGCGTTGATTTAAATTGGCTACTGAAGATTTGCTTTTTCATAATAGGGTTTGTATTTCAGAGTTAATCTTGGCAGTAGAGTTTGTATCATAGATTGCCAACTTAAGTTGATACTCGTCTATGGAATCTATTTTGATGTAGCTTGACTGCCTGAGCTTATGCTCTTCATTATAATCTATATCGTTGGTCTGATGTAGATTGACTACTTGAGCTTATGCACGTCTGCAAAATCTGTATCGATGATTTGATGTAGATTTACTACCTGAGCTTATGCTCATCAATAGAATCTATATCATAGACTTGCTACTGAAGCTTTGTGTTATCCTAGGAGCTTAATAAGGGAATTGCAGGGGGGATAATCAAGTATTTGAGTAGCTTGGAAGTTCTTTTATTTCATTCACCTTAATAAGGGAATTGCAAGGGGAATAATCTTGACTAAAAAGAAATGCTCAAAAGAAATGCATTAATAAAATGTCTGCTTATCTGATACTTCGACATCCTTTACTGGTATCGAGCCATTCTTTGAGCTACCTCGTCTCTGACTTTAGGTAGGCAGTCTAGGCTTAGCTTTAATGTTGAGGGCCTCATCATAATGAGTTCATCTTAGTCGTGATAGTCCAACTTCAACAGGAATCATAGCTTCGGTACCAAAGACTAGCCTGAATGGAGTTTCTCCTGTCAGTGTTCTTGCAATGGTTTGATAGGCCCATAACACTCCAGGTAGTTCTTCTGGCCATAGCCCCTTTACCCCCTCAAGTTGAGCGTTGATGATTTTCAACAAAGTTCGATTTATGACTTCTGTTTGGCCGTCTGCTTGGGGGTGCCCAAATGACGAATAATGGTTTTTAATGCCTAAATCTCCATAAAACTCTCTGAACTTATGGTTGTTGTATTGACGACCATTATCTGAGATGATCACTCTTGGGATTCAAACCTGCAAACAATGATCTTCCTCGAATTGGAAAGGTCTGTAATCCTTCCATGCTTGAGGTCATCTATATTTCCAAGTGTACTCCTTACTGGTCTATGACATCACTAGATGAGGTCATTCTAGCCAGCTTTATTAGCTTTGGAGTTGCTTTTCCTTGGGATCTGTTCAAACCTGCCATCATCAAAGTAGTCAACTAACTATTGAATTAGTCTTAAATACTTTTGCATTCCTTCCTCTTTCGCCTCATACTCGTTAATCGTCTGTCCAATGACGAGCTTGGAGTCAGTTTTCAATTATAAGTTCTTTGCCCCCAAAGCTTTGGCTATTCTCAAGATAGTGAGGACGAGAATTGTAACTGCACTCCATATTTGCGGATGTCCTTCTCTAGTGAGATGATAACTACACCTTCTCCACCAAGGCCTGTAAAAGACAAACCATCTACATATGCTATCCAGTATTCTGTCTTAAGGTCGGGTTCTAGAAGTGTGAATTTGGCAATGAAATCTGCCAAAGCTAGAGCTTTGATGGCTATCCTCGGCTTGTACTCAATGTCAAGTTGACTAAGCTCGATTGCCCATTTAACCATGTGTGCTGTTGCATCGGGCCTACTCACAGACTTTTTAATAGGCTGGTCCGTTATTACAATGATGGCATGAGCTCAAAAGTGTGAAGCCTCTTCGAAGCAACGACCAAAGCAAATGCCAATTTCTCCATCCTTGGGTATTTCATCTCAGCCCCTTGAAAAGCTTGACTTGTGTAGTAGACCGGCCATTAAATCTTGTTCTCTTCACGAATCAAGGTTAAACTAACTACTGTTTGGGATATAGCCAAGTACAAGAATAGATCTTCTCCTTGTATTGACAAGCTCAAGAGTGGAGGCTTTGCTAAGTACTCCTTGAGGTTTTGAAAGGCTGTTTCGCACTCGTCCGTCCGCGCTGGAAGACCTGCTTAAGGGTTTTAAGGAAGAGCAGGCATTTATCTGTAGCTTTAGAGATGAACCTGTTCAAAGCCGCGATTCTTCCGTCAATCTTTTTAGCTCCTTCACTATTCTTGGTGAAGCCATGTCTAGTATAGCTTTCACCTTCTTTGGGTTTGCTTCAATCCCACGTTGAGAGACCATGAAATCGAGGAACTTTTGCAAAGAGACCCTAAATACACATTTGGCTGGGTTTAGCTTCATTTGATACCTCCTCAAAGTATTGAAGGTCTCCTAGAGGTCATCAAGATAAGACTTTGCCTCCTTGCTCTTTACGAGCATGTCGTCCATATAGACTCCTGCGTGTCTGCCTATCTGCTTACTGAACGTGTGATTTACCAGCCTCTGGTATGTATTTTCTGCGTTCTTTAAACTGAAGGGCATGATTTCGTAATAGTACAGACCTTGACTAGTTACACACGAGGTCTTCTCTTGGTCTTTCTCACTCATGAGTATCTGATTATAACCTAAAAAGGCATCCATAAACGTCAGTAGTTCATGTCCTGCTGTGGAATTGACGAGCTGACCAATCTTGAGGAGAGGAAAGCTGTCATTGGGACATGCACTGTTCAGGTTCATGAAACTCATACACGTCCTCCATTTTCCATCGGGTTTTTTGACCATGATGATGTTTACAAGCCATTCTAGATAGCAGACTTTCCGGATGAGACCTGCTGTGAGGAGCTTGTCTACTTCCTCTATTACTGCTTTCTTTCACGCTGGGGTGAATACTCGTCAGTCAATATTGTGCACGTCTCCATGGCTCAAGGCAAAGACATTTAAATTTCCCTTTAAGAAGTTTATGATTTCTTATTTCAAAGGAGACTCGAGCTCTCCATTGATCTTTGTGACCTTTGATGAGTCACCTTCAACCAATTCCACATTGAAGGTTTTCTCCACCGACTTAGATTCTTTGACGGCCGTCTTTGATTCTTCTTCTACCATCCAAGCATGGTTTTCTTTGGAAGCCAACATAATATGATAACATTCTCTAGCAAGAAGCTGATCTCCACTAATTTCTCCAATCCTATGGGGAGTTGGGAATTTCACATTGAGGCAATGGGTGGTGGTTGCTTTTAGACGATTTAGAGTTGGTCATCCCAGGATGACATTGTAAGTGGAAGGACAGACGACCACCGAGAAATCTACTTGCTTTGTTACTGGCGTTGGATAACTACCTACTGTGATGAATAAGGAGATGACACCCTTTGGGTAAACTCGACCTCCACTGAAGCTTTACTAGAGGAGACTCAAACGATTTGAGTCATTTCAGATTCAGCTTCATCTGTTAGCAGGCTGTCATATACATGATATCAGCAAAGCTTCCATTATCCACTAATACCCTCTTTGTATTGAATCCCTTAATGGCTAACATGATGACAAAAGGATCGTTATGCGGCAACCTGATTCCTCTTGCATCTCGTTCAGAGAAGGTGATGTCGTTTGTACAACGACACTTCGTCACTAGCTGAGTCACGTAGACGTTGTTGACTTGTCTCTGATAAGCTTTCTTTAGGGACCTATATGAACCTCCAATAAATGGTCCTCCAGTAATCATCTGGATTCCTCCTACCATGGTTTTGGACAATCCCATTCTTCTTCCTTTTGGTCGTCACTGGACATGTCATTTGTCTTTGGTTTGGACAGATAATCCTTTTCAGCAACTTCTGGAGTTCGCCTCTCTGGATGAGTTCCTCAATTTGCTCCTTTAGTTCACGACATTCGTCAGTGGAATGACCATTACCTTTGTGGAATCGGCAGTATTTCTGATAATTTTTGCCCTTTGGCCTTGAGCTTAAGCACTTTGGCCACTTCAAGGTTGGGTCGTCCTTAATCTGAATAAGAATCTTATCAACAGGCATTAGTAGAGGAATAAAGTTCAATCTCTTCTTGGCCGTCTCTGGACTAGTCTTACTAGCTCGGTTGTCTAAAGGATTGAATGTACAGTCCTTCTTTTTGTTCTGCAAATCAATCTTCTCGTCCTTCTTTCGTTTTCTTGTTAGGCTTTTGGTGGCCAAGGCATCTTCCCTATTTACATACTTCTGGGCTTTGAACAACAAGTCTATCATTAACGTTGGTGTGGTCTTTCCTAGAGAGAAGACAAGATCTGGATTGACCAGCCCTGCCCGGAAGGTCGTCATTTTAACTTGGTCATCGCCCTTGTCAATCTCTAGTACTACTTTGTTAAAGCAGTCCACATACTCCCTTAGGGTTTCTCCCTCTTGCTGTTTTATGGTCAGCAAGTAGAAAGTGAGCCTTTTGTGCCGCTGGCCTCCAATGAAGTGATGAACAAAGGAGTCACTTAACTGCTCAAAGTTATCAATTGATGCCGCTGGTAGCTTGCTGAACCATTCTCTTATAGCCCCCTTGAGGGTGGTTGGGAAGGATCTGTGTATCACCTCGTTTGGTGTTTGTTGATGGTTTAGGATTGTCTTGAATGCACCAATGTGATCCAGAGGATCTTTCGTACTGTCATAAACCTCCAATTGTAGAAGTTTAAACTTGGGGGGAAGAGGACACTCGAGTACCTTGGCAGTGAAAAGTGAGTTTGTCCTCTTGAGCATGCCATCAAGGTTTATGGTAGTTTTCCCTTTTATGGCACTTTTGACCTCATCCAGCTCTTTTCTCATGGTTTCCATCATCTGATCTTTATCAGGCATGGTTTGCCCAGTTCGTTCAGAGGTGGCTCTACTGCTGCTTAGACTGTGGTCTTCGTCATTGTTCTGATTACGTCATACCAGAGAAATATTGTTGTTTTTAGGATGTCCTTGGTTCTCAGGACTTTCTTGTTGCTTGAAGTCTGCATTTTGCTTCATCAACTCTTGGACGTTGGCTGCCCGAATTCAGATCTACTCAGCCATCACGATGAGGTCCATAGGAGGTGATGAAGTGGAAGTGTCCATATGTCTTGAGGAACTTTGTTGGTAGAGATACGATTTGCCTAAGAAAATTGCAACTCAGTCGTTTTACCACAGACGGCGCCAAACTAATGAAGCAGAAAATTGCAGCTCGTTAGTATGTTCCTTGTCACTGGGATGGACGACTGTCAATGCCTGTTTCAAAGAAACAATGTAAGAGGGCACCTGAGGTCCCGAGGGAGCCTCCGATGCTTAAGTCAATTTATCTCCTTGAGAAACAAAGTAATGTAAGAGACAGACTGAGCATTGTGTGTAAGTGTATGCATACCCCCCCCCCCTTTTACTTGTTGTTGTTTGCCTTTATATAGCATGTCTGTGAATAAATGCTCAGGGCATTTATTATGCCAGACGTTGGAGGCTTTGATTATCCTGTTGAATGCCATTTTATCCTTGTATAAAGTCTTGTGTAGGAAAACCTTAGAAATGAAATGCCTTCAGTTAGATATGTTGATGTTTCCAATATTCTGTCTATGTAACTTGAAATGTTACACACATAACACTGATCACCCAAATTAGATTTATTGCACATTACTTGTAGGAAAATTTAATAGATTCAATACATATAAACTCATTCAAACCACGCAGACCAACCACACATATGATTCAATAATACAAATAATTCATTTATATGAGTTGTTTGAGACGCTGTATCATATACACGTATCAATGTATCTTAGTTATACTAGTGTACTACTTTATATAGATACATTACATATAGACTCATCCAAACTAGATTAACCACTCACTCACTGAAAATCCTTAGTGAACACAAGGTCATTATTACGATGATATTTGGCTTACTTAGAAATTGGGCAAATGCCTAAAAGCTTGATCAACCTCTAAAATGTTTCGTTCAACTTATTGGTTTGTTGTAGCATTGCTCCACACCTCCCTAACGTTGCAATTATGATGATCAGAAGCCATTGATGTAAACCTTGGAAGCATAGTTGAACTCATGTAATTTTACATTAATGTTGAGAAAATGTAACTACATCTTGTACCCGCAAAGACTCGCTAAAAATTTTGTAAGGGAATATGAGGATAAAACTCTCTAGTGTTGCTACACTCACTGCTCGTAACACTAATTACAATGGGCAAGTGAGGTTGGAGAAGGCTAACACAGCTCGGCACTGTTCAACCAAGTCATGTTTGCAGTTCTGCATGTGTTGCTTAACAGCTCGGCATTGTTGACCCTGTTCAGTCATATCAACCATGCTCGCGTGAATACACAGATATGCAACCTTTTGCAATGCACTGTTTTCAACGATGTGGAGGATCCCTCAAAAGTGTAAGCAAAATTTTGGGGGTGATCTGTCCACCATTGCTACACTGATGTTCGCAATTCTGCATGTGATGCTCAACATCTTGGCACTGTTGAACCCTGACCACAAGTCCCCATCCCCACTCACGTGAATACACAGATGTGCAACCCTTTTCAATGCACCATTTTTGAGGAGGCAGAGCATCCTTGAATTGGTTCATTATAATTTTCGGGGTGAGCTGTCCATCGTTGCTACGTTGATGTTCGCAGTGCTACATATGCTGCTCAATAGCTCCTCACGTGAATACACAGAGCATCCCCAAAAAGTTTATGCATCAATTTTGGGAGTGAGCTGTCCACCATTGCTAGGCTGATGTTCACAATGTTGCAGTCATATCACCTACACGCACGTCAATACACAGTATGCATCATTTTGCAATGCACCGCTTTCAAGGATGTAGAGCACTTCTTTACAAAGTGTATGATACATTTAACACAGCTCGGCATTATCTCGTCAAGTCATGTTAGATGAATCACAGGAATGTTGAATAGTTTTCATGTGAACCATGTCCAGTCATATCACCTACATGCATGTCAATACACAGATATGCATCCTTTTGTAATGCATCGTTTTCAAGGATACAGAGCATCCCTGAAAAGTTTATGATACATTTAACGGAGCTCGGCACTGTCTCCTCAACTCATGTCAGATGAAGCATAAGCAGGGGCGAAGCCATGTTGCTCCTTGGGGGGGCCATCCCCCCCCCCCCCCCCCCCAAATTTAAATTTTCTCAACAACACATATAGCAAAAATATATAGGCCCCCTTAAAAAATTATAACCAGCCCCCTCATTTGTTCAGAAGACTTAAACTTTGTCTAATAGGTAAAACGTCTCCTCAAATAAAAGAATAGTTGAGCTCCCCAATTATCCAAAGACTTGTAATTAATCTAGTGGACAATGAACTACTCTCTAGAAATAGAATAGATGTTAGCCCATTTCAAAACAAAGTTTTTACATTTTCCTCTTCATTCTCATTCTCAAGCTTCATGCCTTTTGCCTTTTTCTCCTCAAAATTGCTGCCAGCCTCATTGTTTAGTTAATATTAACAAAACAAAACTCATCTCAACATAGTCACACAAAACTGAAAACCCTCACAGCTAGTAAAAACAAATCTATCCTTTTTTTTTTTCCATCTCATTGCTGCTATAGTAGAGTAGTGAACTCGGAAGTGTGTGAGGATGTGGGTTTGTGTTGGGGGATAATTCATTAAAATATTTTAAAAATAAATAATATGAATGATAAAGTGGATGTTGCTTAAAATAATAGTGGAATTTGTTTTTCTTTAATGTGAGTAACATCTATATAATTGGGAAAAAAAATTAAGGTTCTTTTTAGGTTAATTCTTGAGTCATATTTAAGATATTAGTAATTTAAAATTTAGGACACTTGTAGCAACAAATGTTTTTGTTTTTTTTTTTTTTGTTTTAAATGCAAAATGTTCTTCTTTAATGATTTGATGATGGTGGCTGAATTTAAGATGCCTGTAGCAACATTTAGAATTCATAATTTGATGATAATAGATTAATTTTATTCTAAGAAAGATTATCGTCATGCAATTTTTTTTATTTATTTATTTTATATTATGTATGTCTATAGTGAATTAGACAATTTATGGATATATTAGAATTGATATCTTTGTATTCAATATATTTATGAATTATGATTATTGTATAAATACTATAACTTGGCCCCCCTAAGTTAAAAATCCAAGCTACGCCCCTGAGCATAAAAATGCTGAATAGTCTTCACGTGAATAAATACACAACCTCCTTTGTAGTACACATCACCAACCTGTTGCTGTAGCAAAAGCTATAGCCATATCAAACAGTTGCCTTAGCGAACCACATGCACCAATAAGTGCCACTGTATACCCAAGTCATGTTCGCAGTTTTGCATGTGCTCCTCAACACCTCACTGAACAATACACCATTGAGTCATTGTGTATTTATTCATGTGAATACTTACCCTTACATATAGTCACGTCCACGTGAATACTAGCTCTTACAAAACTCCTATATAAAGTCTCATTTACATCTACCCTTGCAAAACATCTACACATACCGTTCAGAAGTCACATTTTCCAATGTCAATGCGCAATTGGATGCTACCTCATTTTCTAGATAACTATAGGACAGAGAGAGATTCCAATGAGAGGGAATACTATGTCGGACTGTGGCGGGAGTGGGTGTTCGCGAAAAAATAATCTGCAAGCGCATAGAATTGTAACAAGTAGTAAAGTGTTTTTAGAAAACGAATGTCGAATCCACAGGGATTAACTATGTTATTGAATACCGAAATTCACTAAATTAATTACTATTTGGAAAATTGAAAATAAAAGGGATGTTCAACTATCTAAGTTAAATCAAACTATTTAATAAAAATAAATCTAGCAAAGCGTAAAAGTCTAAAAGTGTAAAGGAAAAAATATGATAAGAATGGATCTAGAGCAATTGATTTCACCTAACAAATCCCACACAATTTATTATTCCTAATTATTGAATTCTAATAATCTCTAGTTGATGATTAAAAATTCCTCAACTATTCAATATCTTCTCTCGAATAATATCAAAAATATCTTAAACTAACAATTCCATATCTCTATGTGAATTTAATTAACTGGAGACTCATTACGTACTTTGAATTTTCTTGAAAAATCACACTAATCGCTTTAAAGCATCTCTACTTTCGCTCAACTAATGGTGTTTAATTCTAGAACTAAAATAACAAATCACCTCTTGGTCTCATTGTCATTCAATTGATCAAACAATAATTCGTAAAACAAAAAAATAGTAAGCATTAAGAATAAGAATTAAACACTCAATCATGGAAATATTAAAAATAAAATAACTCAGAATATAAATTGTGTGTTCATTGCTAGACTACATCAACGTTCTAGAAAATAAAATTAAGTTCATAATCAAATTGAAAAGAAAACAAATAAAACTTATGTTTTCCATCTGAATTGGTTGATCAACATGAAGCTCTCGCCTTTGTCCTCAGATCCTCCTCTTCAGAAAGACTCCCACAAGCAAATTCTTCTATGTGGCACCCCCTTTTCCTCTCTGGTTTCACCTCTCTCTTTTTTCCCTAAAGAGCCTTTAAATAGGTCAAGGAATCCTATTCCCGTTTGGAGAAAATTCCAGATTTTTAGGCTTCAGTTAAGTGAAAATTTTGGCCCATTTAACGTCATAATTCAGACTTTTGGTAAACTACAAAGTTGTAGCCCTTTAAGTTAAATTTCCAGCCCAACTTGAATCACCTCGATTGGATATCTAAGCCGAAAGTTATGCCAAAAATACTAACTGATGTGCAGGTAAGAATCCTAATCCGAATTGGACTTGGATTTAATTGGGTTGGTCTTCTCTTGAATTCATGCCTGGCTGGATGTAAATTGGCTTAATTCAATTGGCTTAGCCCCACTTTGCATGTAAAGCCCTTGTAGATTAATTTGAAATCTTCTCATTCCTTCAAAGCACAAATGAATAGATAAATATAAATAAAAATCAAATCAAAAGAAATAAAGGAAAACTAACAATTTTAATAAATAAGAGGATAATAAAAATCATGTAAAAATTAAACTTATTAGTGGGACTTTCGTGTGAACAAGTCCAACGCTCTGCACGATGATCTCGTGCAACTCAGAACGCTTCTTGTCGATCATGTCTCACTCACACTATCACGGCGAAACATGCACCAATATGAGCGTGTCGTGACAAAAAAAAAAAAAAAAAAAAAAAAGGAGAACAATCTGATGATACTCCATAGGTCCAGGTATCACATGCTATAGCTGGCGGAAAAGCTGGCTGCCGCAACGAACAGGCAACTCACTCCGACGGAATATAACAATGTCCTCAACTACAAGGACTACCTGTCAGAGTGAATGCCTATATGGTATGTGTTGTCTACGGTTAAGTTAATAATGTTAGTAATGTTAGTGTTCAATATGCAATGCCTGCATATTGGTGATATCGTGTAAGCTAAAAGATAGTTTTCTATCTTATGTTGTAGGTGCTTATTGAAAAATGAATATTTAACTTTTATGCGTTATGTGGGAATAAACTAGATTACGAATAACATGTATGCTCCTCACAATCAATAATAAGTTTACATAGTACAAATGCAATAACAGTGACACACATACATGTAAAACACAGTTAAGCAAAATAGTTCAACGACAAAGTCTAATTACACCATGACACGATTACTCTTCATCTGACATCTCCACATTTGACTGATAAATGGGATCAGCAAGAAGTGATTGCATGAATTGTGCGTGCTCGTACCACCCTCCCTCCACTGACTCTCGAATCTCGACTTGGGTCCGATATCGATTAAGACGTATCTTCATTCGATTATTTTCTTCTCTTATGCGGTTCAATGCTTTACAAAGTTCATCGATCGTATCTCTAGGTATCTGCGATGCAAGTCGCCGAGGTACTGGCAACTTAAAACCAACCAACTCATCATAAAACATTTGCTATTCACGAAATAACCAAGCCCATTCCTGTCTCATGGTATCGTGATCGTAAGCACTATTTCGCAGATTCGGATTGATTGGATAGCTGAACTCATCTTCCAATACCCAGCAATGACCCATAGCAGTGAACACATCGTGAGGCCTATAGAGTTGTGGGTTGCCAGAACCAGACATTGACGCTAAATACAATAACAGCAAATGATCAAGTTAACAATATGCATCAATTGTTGGTAAATAATGTAATGCTGCATAAAATGGTATACAACAAAGACATTCATAAATTTGTGTACTATTATATGCTAAAAATGAAATACTAACACTAACATTTGACCATATACATTACACGTTGTTGTTAATGTCTGACCAATGATGATTATGTACACGCCCCTATATGATTATGACCAATGATGATTATGTGCGATACAAATTGTTGCTATAGTAAAGATTTCATTCTCTTCTGACCAACGTTTACTACAACAAATAACCAAAATCACACCAATGTACTTACTTCACACTCATTCAACCAAAAAAATAAAAATTCAATACAATATCAAATGAAAATACCATTGCCATAAAATTCTGGTGTGAGATTTTTACCTGAGGTGATGCAAATTTTAGTCTGGAAGCAGTTGTGGATCTGTGGAGTAGAGTGGAATTCAATTCAGACAAAAAGCAAAACCTTGTGAATGGGAGGAGAAGTGCAGGAAATATATGAGAATAACTTGATTTTACGGAGTTCAAGTATACTTTATAACTTGATTAATTTAATATCGAGTTATGTTAAAAGACTTGTACCCATACGCCTGACACCAAGACAGTGTGAAAACAGCTTTAACAAGAGTATAACTCGAGATTTGTATAGTCGGTTACATAACTCATTTTCCGAATAATCGAGTTATTTAGGGATTAAAGAAAGCAGATGCCTCGCTGGATAGCCACAAAGCTGAAGCTAACTTGACTATAGGGAAATCAAGTTCTTCAAATAACTCGATTTTATTAATATTGAGTTATAAAAGAGGGGCATTTCCTTAATTAGTTTGAGAAAGAGGGCAGAACGCTGCTTATTTTGTCCAAAAAGGGCATTTGCCCATTTTCCCCTCATTTGCCTTGTTGCGGAAGCAATGATTTTTTTACTTTGCATTTCTTCTTTCTAAATTGTGATATTGGATGCTTTGTTTCTTAGGACTTTGCCTATTAACTTAGAGATTAAATTCTATAACATATGTGGAATAAGTCCCTATTTAATATTGTACATTATTATTGTGAACTCAAATTGACCAAGAAATCTTTAAGAACCAACACAAAAGTCATTTAATCTACATCACTCCATCAAAATCTAACTATAATAATCATTAAGAAAAAAAAATCCACGGGTATCAAAGGAACCAAAAAATAGACCCTACCCTTTAATTCTTAATATATTTCAAATCCTACCCTTTAAATAGTGACGAACGGGATTCACAAATGATGGAGGGTTTTGTCTATATAGAATATAATATCTTTTATGTAAGAATAAATCTTTTTTTTTTTTTTTAGAGAGTTTCAACCTATGGTGTCCGCTCCTAATGATAGCTCTTTATCATCAAACTAAGACATCAATCAGTTTTTGGTGTAGGCAGGAATTGAACTCTAGATCTCTTATACAACCATCAGAGACTTTACCAGTTGAGTTAACTGGAACCCACAATAAATCCTATTTTTTGCCGAAGTTTTCATTTACTTACCAGTAATCACTTTTTATTCTAACTTATAAGTTGGGAGGTCTCCTAAAATTCAAAAAATTGCCTGTACCAAGGTAATAAATGTTATATGTTATTATATATAATAGTTTTGTAAGGGATGGAATGGTCCCAATAATTTTTAATAATTTATATGTATCATGTTATTTATAAATAATTTTTAATAATTTACAGTGTCATGCTATTTATCAAAATTAGATTTTTTTTTTTTTTTTTTAAGAGTTTGGCCTCTAAAAGGATATGAAGTCACCCCACCTAAGAAAAATAAAATAGTCTTTAAAGGGAATTAGAAAATGTTAAGAAATTGCAATATCGCATAAAAATTAATAAGATTACTAAATAAATTATACAAATTTTATAAAAGTCCTTAAATTCATTATTTTTATGAAAATATGCATAACCAAATCTTAAGTGGTTTTAATATAATTTTCCTTAAGGCACTAGCTAAAGAAATTTCAGTGCCAATTCTAAAATAAAATTCCTATTTGATTAGAGTGATAAAATATTGTCTGAGTTTTAGGTTTTGTAAGAGTATTACCATCAGGTGTGTCAAATGCTAAATATTTGGCATTTGGCACACCAAACACCAATATTCATGCTTCATGAGATGTTCCAAATCTCAAAATTTTTTGCAACATGCTACTATGCGTTTTCATAAATGAAACCGCATTGTAGCATGTTGCAAAAAAATTTTTATCATTTCTTTATCACTCCAGGGTATCTCTCATTTCCTCTCTCTCTCTCTCTCTCTTGCCGATCTTTGCTCGCTGCTACATTGTCCTCCACAACTTTCGCTGCCTCTTTCTCCACAACTCTCCACCGTCCTTGAAGCATCGTCCCTCATGCCACGCCAACAACCTTCTTACATCTTCCAACCTCCCACCTTCAAATCTCTCTTAATCAGGTTGTGGGTGTGAGATTTGGGATGGGTTCCGATGTGTGAGTTTTGGGTCGGCATTGTGTGGGTTGTGGGTCCACATTTTGGGTCAGTTGGGCTGGGGTTTTAGGCTGATGGTTGGTTGAGTTTAGTCATTGATTGATCTATTGGGTTGGGGTTTTGGGCCAGTGGTGGTGTTGTGGTTATGGCGGTGGTTGGTTGAGTTTTGGGCCGGTGGTGTTTGTGGCTGTAGTGGGTTGAGTTTTATTCTCTGATTTGTTGAAGATTTTGAGTTTTTTTTTTTTTTTTCTCTCTCTCTCTCTTTTGTTGAGGTTTTTGGATTTGGAATTTGTTGGAGAATCCGGTGATTGTGGTTGTAGCTTGTGGCAGTTAATTTGCCATTGGTGGTGGTTTAGTAATCAGTTTGTTGTGAGTATTTGGTTGTGTTTGTTTTGAGTTGTATTTTGGGTGGTAGAGGAAGCTCTTGGTTGTGACAGTGGCTATAGCGGAGGTTGTTGGTTCTTGGTGTTGGTGGCGACTGCGCGCCACTTTGCTATGTGTTTGTATATTAGTTGGGTTTTGAGTAAATATATTATTTAATATACTGTATATATTATTTTAATTTTTAGAATCAAAGAATAGAACATATGATGAATGGTGTGTTGTAAAATAATAAAGTAGGTTTTTTGATGTGTTAAAATGGCATAATTTTGCAAAGCCTAATAGAAATGCTCTAACCAAATTCCAACAATGCACTTCTTGGTTTGTGTGTTTATCATACTTAGTTAACATAATTTTCTTGAGTAAAATAATTTTTTTTAATTTATTTATTGTTATTTTTTTTTCTAGTATGTAGTTTGTTGAAATTTGGGAAAGTAAAGAGTGCAATCTTACATGACATGTCAATTGAAAAGAAAATTGAGTTTTTTTGAGAGATAGATTGGAATACTGGGGGTATGTTTGGTAATTGTTTTTTCCATTTATTTTTTGTTTTCAAAAACAATTTTCTATTTTTGAGACTAGAAAACTTGTTTGGCAACCCAAAATGAACAGAAAACAAAAATTGTTCTCAAAACTCAAATTGTGAAGGAAACTGAAAACGTGCAAAAGGTTGTTTTCAGTTTCTAATTTTCAAAAGCTAATGATAACACGCATTTAATTTAATGAATCTGTCTATTTAATAAGTTAGCATTAAAGTTCAAATTCTAGTAACAACATATTTTAGTATTTTCTATTTCTTTCTTTAAAAAACTATCTTTTTTATTTTAACTAACCAAACATGTTTTTTATTTCAAAAATATAAGAAAATTGTTTTTTCTTTATATTCCCAAAAACAAGTTTTTGAAAATAGAAAACAAAAACTGTTAACCAAACATAACCTAGTATTTCCTAAAATGATGTTTAATTGATGTATTCTTTGTTATTTGTGGGTCAAATACTTTTTATGTATGCAAGGCAGCTAGTGTATTCTATAAGTTTAATAGTATCATGAATAATAAATGTTCATTATTTTTCAAAAATAAAAATTTAAATGTTAAAGAAGTTAAATATCATATAAATGATCAATTAAACTCACAGATTTTTCCTTACTCAATAATATATGAGTTATTCAATTTTATATGAAAGATTGTATATAATGTGTGTATGTGTGCGCAAGCAATATGTCTGATTGGAGTTTCATACAATTTCATTTTGGTCCTAAAGGTCAGCCCCATAAAAAGGAGTTTTGGCTACGTCGCTGCAAAGTTTGTATTTTGCACAACAATAACAATATAATTACACAATTGATGAAAACAACATCAATTGAATCCTGCTTATTATTGTTTAAACCAATCATTTGCGCATGTTCATGATAACAAAATATGATTTAAGAGGCTTCTGTTCACATTCATTTTATTAGAGTATGACAAGTTTTTTTTTTTTCTCTCTCTCTTTCTTTCTTGTCTATTCTTTGTCATCAGAAAAGTGGATGACATTGCTTCTGATTATTGGAATCACTAGTGTGATTATTCTCTGTGCCATTAGCTCTATTTACAAATGGCGTAGAATTATAGCCAAGAGACAAGGTAACTACCTTACAATGCATGCGATGCACAATTTATAGTTTTTTGTTAATTTGAATATGAATACAAATATTTATAAGTTCTTCCATGTGATTAAGATGTGAACTAAGATATAGAAGTATCTTTTGAATTTAGAAAATAGAAAAATTGATCAAAGAAATCGAGCACATAGCATGTTAAACAGTGAAAGACATGTCCAAGCCTTGATAGACTTAAGTGAGTTCAATGAAAAAGATGAAAAAGTCATAGATGTGCCCTTTTTTTATTTGGAAAGCATACTAATTGCTTCAAATAACTTCTCAAATGAAAACAAGCTTGGAGAAGGAGGTTATGGACCTGTTTACAAGGTAATTTCAGCAACATTTATAGGTCATTAATGTTCATGTCATGCAAATTGTTTCTGGTTACTGGTAATATTGTTCATTGGAATTCTGGTCACAGGGTAAACTTCTAAATGGTCAAGAAATTGTAGTAAAGAGGCTTTCAAGTGTCTCAAGTCAAGGTTTACAAGAATTTAAGAACGAAGTAGTGTTGATTGCAAGGCTTCAACATCGAAACCTTGTTAGACTCTATGGATATTGCAAAAAAGGCACTAAAAAATTTTTACTTTATGAGTACATGCCAAATAAAAGTTTAGACTTCTTCATATTTGGTTAGTTTTTAAACCTACTCCCTAATATTTTACTATTCCATGTTATGTTCACATTGTTTCTTATTTTAGTAAATGGTTGCTTATTATAGTTGCTAAACCTTTTCTTTGAAATGGAAATGAAAACTTGCAAGATCAAAAGCAAAAGGTGCTTTTGGATTGGGAGATGCGTTTCAATATCATTTGGGGAATCGCTCGAGGGTTTCTTTATCTTCACCAGGACTCTAGATTAAGGATCATTCATAGAGATTTGAAAACCAATAACATTCTTCTAGATCAGGAAATGAACCCCAAAATATCCGACTTTGGATTGGCAAGGATTGTTGGTGGCAAACAAACTGAGGCAAACACAATTAAAATAGTTGGAACTTAGTATGTTTCTTATAAACGACATGATTATTGTAGTTTGTTGTTTATATTATTACATATTATGGCATATCGTATCTATAAAAAAAACATTTTGAAAATCTTAAGTCCTAAAGCATTAATTAGAGAATATGCACATAATTTCCTTGCTAATATTATAATTTATTATGATTGTTGCAATGCAGTGGCTATATCTCTCCGGAGTATGCATTAGAAGGAATTTTTTCAGTGAAATCTGATGTTTATAGTTTTGGTGTTGTTCTACTTGAGATTATAAGTGGAAAAAGAACTCAAGTTTTTATCAGTCAAAACAAGCAATGAGCCTTCTAGGCTATGTAAGTGTGCATAATTTTTCTTAATTATTGGATCATATTTTTTTCACTTCATTATATTAGCTAGATTGTGTACCAGCTACGCTTTGGTCATTTTTTTATTGATACCAATTTTGTTGTCACAGGCATGGAGACTGTGGACAGACAAAAAGGTTTTGGATTTAATGGACGAGACCATACAAGATACTTGTATTGCAAATCAATTTGTAAAGTGCGTAAATATTGGTCTATTATGCGTTCAAGAGAATCCAGGTGATCGCCCTACTATGATGAAGGTTATCAAGATGTTTGATATAGAAACTATGAACCTTCCAACTCCCAAAGGACCAAAATCAAATGATGAATTAACGAATACTCTAGAAGGACGATGATGCATGGTAAAGATTCTCATGAGTCTTGTAAATCTCTTAATTACTTATGCAAATTTTTTTGTGCACCCACAAATAGAAATATTATGTTTTCTTATTAACATTTCTTGAAAAATTTGGGGGGTCATAGCCCCAGGTTTGTATATACCTGTTAACAATATAAAGTGAGAGAGAAAGACTGAATAGTCTGTATATTGATATGTATCTAATAATGTACAATAGAAAGCCTTATATAGGTTAGGTATGTGTGCAGTACAAGTAAAAGGAGTAAACTACAAATATAGTATACTGGGCTAAGCCCAATGGGCTAAACTAGTCTAAGCTATACACTAACATCCCCCCTCAAACTCGAGGTGGCAAGGAGGAAGCCAACTAGAGTTTGGATATAAGATCTTGAAGACGACCAAGCGGGTGAGTCTTCGTAAAGATATTAGCAAGCTGGTCAGCAGAGGAGATGGAGAACAACTTGAGATTTCCTTTCTTGAGATGCTGGCAAGTGATGTGGCAGTCGATCTCAATATGTTTGGTGCGTTCATGGAAGACATCATTATGAGCAATGTAGATAGCACTACAATTGTCACAATAAAGAGGAGTGATAGTGGCCTGTGGAGCATCCATGTTAGCCAAGAGCCAGCAAAGCCAAACAAGCTCGCAAGTGGTGTCGACAAGGGCATGATACTCTGCCTCAGTATTGGAATGGGAAACCACATTCTGCTTCTTACTGCGCCACGAGACAAGAGAAGTATCTAACAGGAAACAGAAACCTGTGATAGAGCATCGATCAGTCGGATCACCTACCCAGTCAACATCTGAATAAGCATGAATCTCGAGAGAAGATCGAGAGGAGTAATGCATACCATGATAAAGTGTGCCTTTGACATATTGGAGAATCCGAAGAACAGCAGCGTAGTGGACAGAATGAGGTGCATCCATGAACTTACTAACCATACCCACGGCATGTAAAATATCTGAACGAGTAACAGTGAGATAGATCAAACTGCCAACCAACTGACGATAGCGAGTAGCATCGAATATAGGTTCACCATCCAAGGGTGTGAGCTTTGCATTGTATTATAAAGGAGTGGAAACAGTCTTGTTGTCAGTGATACCAGCTTTGGAGAGAAGATCAGAAGCATATTTAGCCTAGGAAATATAGTATCCATCAGAGGATGAGGTAACCTCAAGCCCAAGAAAATAGCTAAGAGTGCCTAAATCTTTCATCTCAAAATGCTGACTAAGGAAGTGCTAAAGAAAGTGGATACCTGCAGAATCATCTCCAGTAATAATCATATCATCAACATAAAGAAGAATAAGAGTGATACCAGCAGAGGAGCTTTGGACAAACAGAACAGTGTCATGAGGACTCGAAGTGAAACCCTGCTGAGCAACAATTGAGCTAAACTTTTCAAACCTAGCTCGAGGAGCCTGCTTGAGGCCATAAAGAGCACGGCGAAGGCGGCAAACTTGACTACCTGAGTGTGGATAGCTAGGGGGTGGTTGCATGTACACTTCTTCATTGAGGTCTCCATTAAGGAAAGCATTTTTTACATCCGTTTGATAAAGAGGCCAACGGCGAACAGCAACCACAGCAATGAGACATCTGACAGATGTAAGGTGAGCAATAGGAGCAAATGTTTCCTCATAGTCAATACCATACTCCTGAGTAAAGCCCTTGGCAAAGAGGCGAGCCTTGTATCGTTCAACAGATCCATCAACCTTGGTCTTGATCTTGTAAACCCACCTACAACCTACTACAGACTGACCAAGAGGCAAATCAACCATATTCCAAGTGTTATTCTTATGAAGGACATCTAGTTCTTCGTTCATAGCTTGCTGCCAAAGAGAGTCAATATAGGCCTTACGATAGGTGTGAGGTTCATAGAGGGTGGCAAGAGCAAAAGAGCAATGATAATCAGTGAGATAAGGGAGAGGAATGCTTACCCGAGTGGAACGACAAAGTTCAGGACCAACAAGAGACTCAGGAGAGGGTGGTGCCACAGGATCCAAGACAGGCGGGTCATATGCCGGAGACAGAACCGGAGATAAGTCGTCTGGAGAGGCAGTCAATGTTGAAGAGTCCTCCACAAGTTCAGGATAGAGAAGGAGGAAAAGATCAGTAAAAATGGGAGACTCTGAGGAAGAAGATGCAAGAAACTACTGAAGACTCGTGAAAGGACGATGTTCCCAAAACTCAACATGACGGGAGACACGAAGGCGATGAGAAATGGGATCATAGCAGCGAAACCCCTTTTGAGACACACCATAACCAAGGAAACAATAGAGACAAGTACAAGGCTAAAGCTTTGTTCGTTCATGAGGAGGAAGAGAGTCAAAGCAAATACAACCACAAACCCGAAGAAAGGAGTAGTCAGGAGTTTGACCATAAAGAAGCTCAAATGGTGATTTGTTGTGTGTAGTTGGTGAAGGAATATGATTAATGGTGTACACAGCAGTGAGTGCGGCCTCACCCCAAAAGCGCTCAGGAAGAGAGGCAGAAATGAGAAGGGTGTGGACAACATCAAGAATGTGACGATGTTTTCGTTCTGCACTACCATTTTGTTGAGAGGTGTAATGACAAGACCGCTAAGAAAGAGTACCATGACTGTTTAAAAAGGATAATAAAGATTTATCATTATATTCTTGAGCATTATTTGATCGAAAGACTTTGACGGTGCGATTGAACTGTGTTTCAATCATTTTATGAAATGTTTGGTAATTAGACACAAGTTCAGACCTATGGTGAAGCAGATAAATTCAAGTATATTGAGAAAAATCATCCACAAATATGACAAAATATTTAGATCCTCCCTCAGTGGAAACAAGTGCAGAACCCCAAATATCATAATGTATAAGATCAAAAGGGGTAGAAGAAAATGAGTCACTTTTATTAAAGGGCAATTTTGTTTGTTTGCCAAAATGACAGGAAGTACAATCAAATTTTTGAAACTAAACTGAACCTAAATGAGAAGCTAACAACTGAAGACAAGATAAGGATGGATGACCAAGACAAGCATGCCATAAATCGAGTGAGGAGGTGGCAGTGGTAGCAATTGCAGAAACAACTTATGAAGGAATCTTCAAGTCATGAACCTCAAACATGTGACCAACCTTACGGCCTGTCCCAAGCACTTGACCCGTTCGAGGTTCCTGCACATCCACACCATGATTAGTAAATAGAAGATCTACGCCTAATTCACAAAGTTGACCAACATAAAGCAAATTGAGGGATAACTTTGGAATATGAAAAGTGTCACTAAGGGATAAACAAGGAGAAGAGATTGTTCCTTTATGACTAACATGCATAGGAGTTCCATCAGTAGTGTAATTGGTGATTGGATGTTCTAAGGGTGTCTTATCAGAAAATTGGGATTCATCAAGAGTCATATGGTTACAACATGCAGTATCAAAAAACCAAGATTGTTTACCTGAAGTGACAAAAAGGGCAGTGGAAGTGCGGGATAAAACCTGTTGAATAACTGCCTCAATATCAACCGTAGTAAGTGAGGAAGTCAAAGATGGACCTGTAGGAACTGATGGATCTGAAGGACATATAGCAGCTGCCCGAGGAAGAGAAGCTTTATTATGCTCTTGCACAAATTTCTGCAGCTTGCGACAAACAGAGATGTCATGGCCTTTAGTACGGCAAAACTTGCAACGAGTACCTTTGGAAGACTGAGAGTTGGGATGCCCTGAGTTTATTTGTGGAGGAGCAGTGAATGCAACAATGGGAGGCTGTGGAGAGGGTGTAGCTAATACATGATTAAATGATGACATGTGATAAGTAGGACGACGGTTCTCTCCAAAAATGAGCTCCTTGACTGTAGCATCAAGAGAAGGAGTAGGAGACCGGCTAAGCAGAGAAGCCCTAGTAGGCTCAAAATCCTCACGTAAACCTATCATGAAATGCATAAATTTACGGTGATCCCAATATTTGACAAAGAGCTCAATGTCCTTAGAATACACCAGTTGAAGATCTGCAACAGAGAGTTGTTCCCACATAGTAGAAGTATAAGAATAAAAATCAGAAATAGACTGACCTGTCTCTTGGCACATGTGATAGAGTTTTGATTCAATGTGGAACTCTAAGCTTGAATCATTAGTGCAATTATAAAGATCGGCCAAAAATTTCCTAGCATCCTCAACAGTTTCAAGATGCAGAAGAAGATTATGAATGGAGGGAATAGAGGTATTGATAAACCAAGACAAGATCTTACTCTGAATACTCTCCCATTCCTCTAGGTGTTCTTCATAATCATCTGTTGTAACAGCAGTCTTGGAAGACTCTTCAACAGCTATGGCTTTGGACTTAGGGTTTGGTACTGGCTTAGGAATTGAACCAGTCACATATCTCCACAGTTTACGACCCTTGAGAAAGACAGTCATATTCTGAGACCACGCATAATAACTAGTAGGACCATCCAACATAATAGTGATAGGACGTATGATATCTCGTTCATTTTGTTGAGCCATAATGAAGAAAATGACCAAAAAGTAAGATTTAGAGACCTTAAATGTAAAAACGAAGCTCAAAATCGGAACCTACGCGAAAAACTGAGCAAGACAAGTGTTGTTAAAAAATTTTGAGTATGGCCGTTCTTGGTTGGGTTTTGCTCGGGATTGGCTGTTCTGTCACTCTATGCCTTTGCTTTGGCAGTTGGATGAGCAGAACGATGATATCCAAGAGTTTTAGGGACTGTGGGCGTGACGGCGGTGACTCGCTTCTGACGATGACTACTGGATGAAGGCGAGGGCAGCGGAAGGACGTCGGAGATGTCCATAGGAACCAGAAAGTCAAAGGAATGGCTCTGATACCATGTTAACAATATAAAGTGAGAGAGAAAGACTAAATAGTCTGTATATTGATGTGTATCTAATAATATACAATAGAGAGCCTTATATAGGCTAGGTATGTGTGTAGTACAAGTAAAATGAGTAAACTACAAGTATAGTATACTAGGCTAAGCCTAATGGGCTAAACTAGTCTAAGCTATACACTAACAATACCTTTGCCCCTGATTTGATTTGTAAGTAATTTTATTTTTATTGTCTTATAATCTCTCTATATTATAAATTTTTAATTATTTTTTTTGATAGTTTTTAGATCCCTTAAAACACAACCAGATTAACCTAGTTAATTAGTCAAGTGATTACTTAGTCAAATTAAACAGATCTAGGTTAACATAAATATATCATATCATACAAAGCAGCAGAAAGATAAATAACACAATCATATGATCACCCAAGAAACCAAGCCGATAAAAAACCTGGGGAGGATTTAACCTAGCTATCCTCAAGGTAAACCTGAATTCACTATGAAAGAATCGAAGTTGTTCAACAGGACTTAGACCACTAACATCCTATCGCTACCCACCAATAGAAACTTACTCACACGACCATGTGCAAGCTCCGAGACCACAAACTCCTTTCTTGGATTCTCCAACAAGTACAAGCACACCCACTTGTGTATCTTTAAGCTTTTATTGCAGCAACTGAATGATCATCAAGTTCTTGAAGAAATTTCCTCCTTGATAATCCTAAGCTTGTGTGAAAGAAAGCTCCTCAAAAATCTCACAAGAGATTCACACAAACAGCAATATGAGCAACCTCTAAAATGTGGCTAAGGTTTGCCTTATATACCTAGACAAAACATAAAGCCCTAAAACGTTTTAATGAGTTAGGGCTGAGTTAGACTTTCTGCAGAAAAACGCATCAGGCCCAAAATTCTATCAACCTAGCCTAGGCTTCGATCGATCGAGCCAGGCCGAAATGCACAATAACTTCTACATCAGCTCAATTCCAACTTTACAAAAAACGGCACAACTTTAAGCAAGTCTAAACAAGACTAAACAACATGTTTTGATCATGGTTTGCCAACAATACAAATTAGAATTCTAAATACATTAATTCTAAGTCTTTAGAACCTAACAAACTCCCCCTTTGGCAATCTGTGACAAAACACAACTAAAAGCTCAAAGTTTACAAAGAAAAAATCCCTTTACAAACAACATGCTCATTACAACAAATTCAATCCTAACTACTATCCATCAGTTGCAAATGTAGACAGCAGCTCAATTGAATCAACCTTTATTTTTCCTGAAACACTAAACAAAATGCATAAACACATGAGTGGAAAATACAAGTAAACAAAATAAGTTCTTGATTTCACAAAACACAAAATAAAAACAAATATCAATGAATAACATCATGAATATAAGTCAATAAGCAGTGAAACAAGAAACATATGAAACAATAAATGTAACTCCCCCTAAAATGATAATCCCAACAAGAATACATAAAGAGCCAAAAAAAAAAATGTAAGTACAAAGTGAAGCACCTAGATACAATTTAATCTCCACAGGCTTTAGTGACAAAAAAAATCTCCCCCTGAAAACAAAACTCTACAAGTGCTCAAATATGTACTCCTCTTTTTTATGACAGAATGCCAAAGGGCAATCAAAATCCATAATCAAAAGGAGGTGGCGGTAAGGATCAACGAAACTGTGCCAACTCCACGCGCAATCCGCTGATCTTATTGAGCACGTCCACCAAAATCTGTCCATAAGCCGCCTGAACAGTCAAGACATGATCCAACGTACGTCAAATGTCTGAATCATCCGAAGTAGTCGATGGAGGAACATCAGCATCAGCTGCAGCAACACCAGACGCCTCAGCAGTATCAGCACCTGTAGAAGAGGGAGGAGGGGGAACAACACCAAATGACGCACCTCTAGGACACGTAGGACCAACTCTCAAGTAAGCAGTCCTCTGCCTAAGAAAGGTGGCACCTATGGGAGCAATAATATGAACAGGCTCATCGGTGAGGAAATCATCTAGACCAAGAAACAACAAAATCCTATGAATGAAAATAGGATGGATAAGAGCATGAGGAACAATAGAACTCCTATGAACTTCATTCAAAGAACGAAGAAACAAATGAGGAAAACTAATAGATGCATCAGAAACAAAAGCGTACAAAAACACACATCGCTCAAGAGGGATGGTGTGTAGATGAGAGATAGGCCACAAAGAATGACACACTATCTTCAAGAAAAGATAGGCAGTCTCAGAAAGTTCAGCAGACGTGATCCGAGGATCAGTACCCCACTAGATAGAAGACCCAGTGATGTATGACATGACATCGTCTAAAGGTGGAGACTCCTCATAGGGATAGACAGGCTCCCTAACGACTGGAACCCCAAGAGCATCAATCACTACCCTAAGGGTAATGTTGAACTCAACACCTCGTATCCAACTCCTAACAAGGGTGTTGGAATCATAGACGTGGCAAGAGAGATTCGAAAAGAACTCTCTAATCAGGGCGGTCGGGGGTGGATGATCTACCTCTAACAAGGGCAGCCAACCTCGACTCTCAAGGTTTGCCCTAATAGCAGGATCTACCTCATCTAAAACAACAAAACGCTCAGCCCATATCTTACGCTTACAGTTTGGTTTATCAAAAACCTCTCTGCAACGATCGTTCTTAAACAGCTGACTCCTAGAGGGAGACACAGAGGAAAGGGAGGGAGTCCTATTAACTCCAATCTTCCTAGGCATGGTGCTAGGGTAAGTATAGAGGCACAAAAACAAAACAAAAAAAAAAAAAACAGACAGAAAAACCAAGGGCAGACTGCAAGTTAGCACAAAATAAAATAGAATAAAAATCTATATGATGCATGAATAGTTCAAATGTCATGATGCATGCTCTAATGCAGTGAGACTAATGTTCAATGTAAGTTCAAATTCACAAAATTGGCTTGAACATAAAGTTTCTAACAAAAACCCCAAAAATTTGAATAACCACTTGAACAATTTGTAATAAATTGACGAATTGATCATTACACATGAGAGAAAACAGATAAAGATGATCAATTACATCAATATAACAAGCCAATTTCCTCAATTAAACCTATTTAGAACAAAATCCTTAATTCGGGTTCAATACAAGCCCTAGAATTTTGAATTCATCACAAAACCCCAAATTGATCAAATTAACCAACATAGATCACTAGTATAACAATATAGTAACAAAACTCATTGATCAATTTCACAAAATAAGGCTTGAAACATCAAAAACCGCAAAATATGCATAGTTCGAAAATAACCCTTCAATGCATGAAAAAATGCATGTAAAACTGACAATAAATGAAAAAGAAAGGGTATAAAGGACATACCAGCCTTGGGATAGGAAAATCTTGCAAAATAATTGGTCGAAAACAACAAAAAATTAAGGATTGTGCTTGTCCGAATCAGAGAGAGAAAAAGGAGTTTGAAAAAGTTTTGAAAAAGTGATTTGAATCAGTCAAATCTGAATTTTAAAAAAAGCTTATTCACAATTTTCGATTAATCGAAAATCAGTTTCGATTGATTGAAACAGACAGAGGCATACATAAAATTTTAAATGTAATTTCAACTGATCGAAAAACAGATTGGATCAATCGAAATTCTGGAAAAATAGAATTTTTGAAAAAATAAACTGGTTTTTGAAAAAACTCCTCAAAGCATTGAATATAAGGAATAAAATGCATGAGTATGAGATGAAATGCTTTTCCAAAACATCATTTTTAAACCCAATTTTCCCAAAATTAAGATTTTCAAACATTCTCCCTTTAAATTCTCAAACACAATATATGTTTTGCACAAGAACTCAAAGTAATTGCAAACTTGGTTGGTCAAACCGAAAAACACACACAATAACATGTACAATGTTTAGCAATGAGTAACTTGTGTAGTGTGTGAATCTAGCAAAAACTTGAGATACATGTGAGGTGATATATGAATAGCAATAAGCACAAAGTCTACAAAATTCATCACATAGAATTTGAAAGAGACTATCACCTAAAGAGTTACATCATATAACTCCCACATCTCCTAAATCATAAGCTTGCAATCATATAAGTTTCTTGATTTTGCCTCATATTGTACACACAAATTTTAATTATTCAAAAACTTATTAAAATAGTCGGGATAATGTACACACCAATTTTAGTAATTTTTTATTTAGCTTTTAGTCCAATAATGTACACACCAATTTTAGCATTTAAACCGAGGCTACACCTTATGTTTTTATTGTGCATGTGCTACACTTTCTCAAGCACAAAATCTTACAATATGCACTAAAGTGTTCATGATTGGCTAGTGAACAGTGATGAGATGGTTATTTATGCCTTTCTCAAAAGGTTCAAATCCGACAGTCAAAGACATGTGACTTCAAGATCAAGACAAAGTGATCAAAACCATAAACATCTTTCCCACACAACATGCACTACAAAGTTTTGACTAGTAAAATGCAGAAAGTAAGCTCATCCAAGCTAAACAAGGTACAAAAGACATGTTATGTGAAAATAAATTGACCAACCTTGTTTTCAAAAACCAAGAGAATAGTGCAAAACACAATTTGCTTCCTTTTTCTTTCCCTTTTTTTTTTTTAATTAAATAAAACACCTAGAATAAAATATATGAATGTTATGCAATGCAAATTCTAGAAACAAAAAAAACATAAAAACCAAATAATAATGGTCATAAAGGGAATAACACAGAAGCACAAGGACCATGTCAAAAAGACTCAATTAGTTCGAGTCTTTTACATCCAAAACCTTTTAGATGCACCACAAGCATTGGAGTTTGTATTCACATTAGAGTGATTTCCAACTCCAGGATTGGAATAAAGGTTGAGAGCCTTTACCAATTCACCAATAAGTGCTTAGGATCTTGTGCTTGAGGCACAGACACTTTTGGTTTGTTTGCTCTCTTAGCAGCTTGCAGCTTGTAACAGTTTGGACGAATGTGTCCAGACTTCTCACAAAAATGACAAACCCAAGCAGGCTTACCATGCATCTTGTCCTTAGAAAGGGTAGACTCATTAGGTTTAGACTTTTTCAGATCAACCCTAATCTTCCTAGATATTGAAACTTCTATGGGTTTGACAACCTTACTCACAGGGGGTTTGACAATTTCACTCACAACCTCACTCACAGAAGGTTCAGAAGAAGATGAAGGAACAAAATTTGTGGAATAGGGAGCAGACACGGAGATGCTTTCAACAAAACCTAATCCAAATTTGTCAAAAGGAGACTTTTGAACACTCAGCATTTGATCAAGTTTAGAACTAGCAGATCTAGCAACAGATAAATCAAGTTCCAACGATTTAACTTTATCAAGTAATAACATATTCTCAGTTTTCACGTTGTTCAAAAGTTCATTAACATCAAACAGTTTTACAAGCAAATTCTTCTTATCAAGTTCAAAAGATTTAATTTTCTTTAGGCCAAGTTCAACATTCATAGCATTCTTTGCAACAACTTTGCAAAGTTTATTGTGGGCCTCTTGAAGATCTGCATCCTTAAAGAATTCCCCATCAAAAGGGTTCTTTTCAGCAGACACACTTTCATTTACTATAGCAGTAGTAGTGAAAGCTATGAAGTTTCCATCATCGTCACATCCAGACTCATCATCAGAAACTTTATTATCACTAAGGGTTACAGCCATAGCCTTACCCTTAGACTTCAAGTAAGTAGGACACTCAGATTTCATGTGACCATACCCTTGACATCCAAAACATTGAGGACCCATAGAATTATTTGAAGATTGACCTACTTTTTCTCTAGGTTTTTTAATGTTGTTAACCTTAGTGGGATCATTCTTCCTAAAGTTTCTAGGTTCAGCAGTGTTTGTACCTCTTGCCCTTCTGTTACTATTCCTAAGAAAGTTTCTAAAGTTTTTAGCAAGGTAAGCAATCTCTGTAGCAGAGAGCTCATCATCAAATCCTCCATCCTCAACATCATCAACTGACTTAAGAACCATTGATTTGGATTTGCTAGTTTTGGGTAGGTCCAACTCATAAGATTGAAGAGATCCTACAAGTTCATCAACAGGGAAGAAGTCCACATCCTTACTCTCAATGATGGCAATCACCTTGGGTCTAAAGTCTTCAGTTAAAGATCTAAGAATCTTCCTAATAATTTTAGGTTGATCATAGATGTTACCCAAGTTATAAGCAGAATGATTAATATCATTAAGTTTAGCATAGAATTCATCAAATGATTCATTATCAAACATCCTAATGCTTTCAAATTTAGAAGTTAACTGCTGCAATTTGCTAATTTTAATAGCATTTGTACCTTTATGCACAGTCTAGAGGATATTCCAAGCAAAATGAGCAACCTTAACATTAGAGATTCTCTTAAATTCCTTCATAGAAACAGCGTTAAAGATTGCATTCATAGCTTTGCTATTGAACACAGCTGCTTCTTTTTGAGAAGTTTGCCACTCACTAATAAGAGTAGTGAGCTTCTCCCATCCGTATTCAATGGAGTTCCAGACTCTCTCATCAATTGATTTCAGAAATGCTTTCATCCTTACTTTCCAATGAGCATAATTATTCTCATCAAAGTAAGGAGGAATAACAAAAGAGTGTCCATGTTCCATGACAACAGGGATCAAGGATCAGCTCAATGATCAAAAGATAAACAACAAGAGAGCTACCCACTCTGATACAACTTGATAGTTTTTAGACCCCTCAAAACACAACCAGATTAACCTAGTTAATTAGCCAAGTGATTACTTAGTCAAATTAAACAGATCTAAATTAACACAAATATATCATATCATGCAAAGCAGCGGAAAGATAAATAACACAATGATATGATCATCCAGAAAACCAAACCGGTAAAAAACCTAGAGAGGATTTAACCTAGTTATCCTCAAGGTAAACCTAAATCCTCTATGAAAGAATCGAAGTTGTTCAACAGAACTTAGACCACTAACATCCTATTGCTACCTACCAGTAGAAACTTACTGACACGACCACGTGCAAGCTCTGAGACCATGGACTCTTTCTTTCTTGGATTCTCCAGCAAATATAAGCACACCCGCTTATGTATCTTTAAGCTTTTATTGCAGCAACTGAATGATCATCAAGTTCTTGAAGAAATCTCCTCCTTGATAATTCTAAGCTTGTGTGAAGGAAAGTTCCTCAAGGATCTCACAAGAGGTTCACACAAACAACAATATGAGCAACCTCTAAAACGTGGCTTGGGTTTGCCTTATATACCTAGACAAAACATAAAACCCTAAAACGTTTTAATGAGCTAGGGCTGAGTTGGACTTTCTGCAAAAAAATGCATCAGGCCTGAAATTCGATCAATCCAGCCTAAGCTTCAATCGATCGAGCCATGCTGAGATGCACAATAACTTCTACATCAACTCGATTCCAATTTTACAAAAAACGGCACAACTTTGAGCAAGTCTAAACAAGACTAAACAACATGTTTTGATCATGGTTTGCCAACAATACAAATTAGAATTCTAAATACATAAATCCTAAGTCTTTAGAACCTAACATTTCTATTCTAAGTAAAATTAATAAATTTAGCATTTTCCTTTTAGAAATAAGGAAAATCTGGACCTTGATACGATGACATTGACATGTACATGTGGCCCTACTCATTCATCGGGAGAAGCTGAAAATACTATTGAAATTTTATGACTCTTAACTCATAGATGCCTTTTTTTAATATTATTTAGCTATAAACAAATCAAGTTGCTTGGGTTTGGCTAATTTAAAACTCAATTCATTATTTTTGTCGAACTGATGAGTTGAGTCCAAGTCTTACTTTCAAAATTGTTTTTCAAACAAGCCAACTAAAATAAATAAATAAAAATTAGCTTTTTAACAATAAATAAATAACTTCGCTGAATCAATTTATAGTAAGAACCTTGACCATATATCAATAATAAGAACCTTGACCATTATGATAATGGGATATATATGTGACATCATTGGATTGGGCAATGTGAAAGGAAATTTTTTTCACTATTTTTGTGGGCAAGAATTAGATCGATGTGGGAGGAAAGAAACGTAGATCATATATAAGCTCAAAATAGAGGTGCCCGATCGTGCACATGGCAATTATATGTCAACAACGTGCTTGTGTTGATGTGATAGTAAGTATTGAAGGTGCAGATGCTGGCATGGCAATGATGTAGCAGTTGATTTGGTAGATACTTTTGTGTCAATTATGGCTGACGTGGCTGAGCCAGTGATCCCAAGTGAGCAATGTTGTGTCTTAACGATTGGTGTGTGACTAAAGTTGGGGCATGGGACGACAAGCAAAATCTTAAGAGTTAAGGGTTGTGAGAATGGTAGATCCCCAAAATTGACTCTGGTTTGAGCTGATTGATCAATCTACCATTTGGACAAAAGTTGATCAATTATGATGAGTAAGGTGCTGGAAAGGGTCGATCCCATTGAAAAATGTACAGGAATGGTCCTTGAGACTTGAGTAGGTTTGGTGTGTTGCAAGAGTAGAACAGAGAAAAACACCAAAGCATTCTCTGAGTGTAGGAATTTGGAACAACTGAGGAAAGATTACTAAAAGCTACAAAAAACGTGAAAATATAAAAAATGTGTACTGAATAAAACCTATGTATTTTCAATGTATTGTTTGTATGGTGTAGGATTATTTTTATATATTAAAGAATTGACCCATGGAATCCTTAGTAAGGTTTGAATCAAGAATGGTTGATATGTCTTGATTCAAGCCATAATCAAGTGGATTAAAAGGCAATACAAAAAAACGTGAAAATATATAAAATGTGTACTGACAGGTCCAATGTGCATCAAAATTCATTTGAAGAAAATATATTATACCGCTAATAAGATCACAAGGCAACACAAAGTTCTGAATAATTGTCAGAAACCCCATTAACCCAACGTTTTCAACACTATTTCTTGCTGAATATGTAGTGTCCAGTATATATATGTACAATAGCAACAGTGTCTAACTATGAAAAAACTACTAGACATCTAATTGCGATCAACAACAAATTATTGTAGTTTCTTTGCAAAATAGGCAACATTTTATTGTAGCAAGCCAGCCAATGAAGAACCTGTCATTGATGAACTGAACAGTCTCGAGGTAAATGTGGGGCAGCTGGACGAGCAGGTGGCTTGTAAAGAGATTCTTTTTCGTTTATGTTGTTCTCTTCCACATTTGCCTCCTTCACCTCTTGAAACCTTGCTTCTGATAAAGAAACCTCAGCAAGAAGTCTCCATGCATACGCCTATGATGCATCATCAAAATCCATCCTTCTTTTCAACACTGTGTCCGCTGATCTCCCATACTGCTGGGTTTACTTGAGTGTCCAATATCTCCTGGCTTACTTCCCCAAGTGCTTGTTTCTCAGCAAAACACTATACACGTGAAGCAACTATATCAGTTCTTTCGCCAAAAGAAAAACACAAGTATAAATATTATTATGTAATTCAATTGTTATAACTGGTGGGGAGGGGGATTTCAAATCCTGATTCTCCTTTTAAAAAAGACCAAAAATTGACACTTGAGTTGTAAGAGCCTTGACAAAAGCACAAATATTATTGAGAGACACTCGACAAAGTATCACCTTTGGGCATGTCGTGGCACAAAACATACAAAAACAAAGTAATTTTAACAATAAATTTAGGTACACAATGTTTTTCAAAATGTTTAACATGAAATGTTGTGATTGGTGCATAATAATAACAGCATCAATGATTAAACCAAGTAAAAGGAATGTTGTTCCAATCACAACAAGTTATTTCAAAATTTGTGAAAAAATGTTATATCCTTTGATGATGCTCTGATCGTCAGTAGAATGAAATCGTCCAAGATGAAACCGTCCTCCCTTATCCTGATCCTGGTAATAGCCAAAGAAAAGCTATCTTACACCGGTGTGGTGCCTGCCACAGAGTCTCCGATGCCAAAGTTAGAGGGTGTAAATCGGAAAAAGCTGTGCTAAGTATGTGTCAATGTGTTTTTGTGTTTCTTACCTTTTTTTCTTCTGAGGCGTCCGTTTATATACACCTGTTGGCGTTCTTTTCTTTTGTCCGTTGGGGCATTAAAGATGACATTCATTCCTTCTTTGTAACGTATCGGCGTTGGGCTAATAGTGAGCTGTTCTTTCAACGGCAGCAGAGGGAATAAATGTTCCGTAACAGCCCCGAGATGGGCGGGGGTGGTATTGCTTGCCTCGGACCGACGACCATTATTGAGAGGACGATCTGTATGAATGAATCGTCCTCCGGTGCGACTCTGGACGATCCATGGGTTTTGGCTGGGCCCATCAGTTGTCCCCCTATTCGTGGGGTCGTCCATTCTTTGGACGGGCGCAGGAATGTGAGGAGTTTTGCTTTTCTTTTCGCGTGGATGCGCGTGCTTTGGTTGGATGTGGCGAGATATTCGTCGCAGGTAAGTGCCCTTCCTTCTTCTCCTTTTTTTTTTTTTTTTTTTTTTGTGGCGCTTGGGACTCTGTTCTGCATTTATGTCTTCTGGCGGCGTGGTACACGTGGTAAGCCACGTGTTTGACCCCGACTGGGCAGGGGGCCTCGTTTCCGGTGGGAACTTTTCAGTTTCCCGCATTTTTCAAGGCAAAAAGGGGGAGTTCCTTTAACTTCCCATTTTAGTTCCTCTTTTCCCTCTTGCTGTTCTGTCACTTTCCTTCTGCGTGTGGTGCTTCCGATTACCTGTGGTGCATACCTTGCCCTTCGCCTTCTCAGTTTCCCCCTGATTTTAAGGTATGTCCTTTATTTAAACTTCATTTCCTTTCCTATTTTCTGTCTTTTTGAATTCCTCGCTCCTTTCTTCTCTGCATTTTTACTTGGTGAATAGTATTTTCATGGTGGGTTACTCTGAACTTCACCGGACCTCCCCTTCTGTTGCTTTTCTATTCGCCCGTTTAGGGGCCTTACTAGAGTCTTCCGTTGGGTCTTTAGGTGTGCCTCCACCCGTTGACATTTATCCACCGATTGGGGATTTCGTTTTTGGTAGTGGTGGTTTAGGCTTAGTGTTGGGTGATTTATCCCCTTTGCTGTACAAATCTCAGGTTTGGTTTAAGTCTGTTCGAGAGGTTTTAAGGAGGGAAGTCATGGGGTCTGATGTGGGGTCCGGTGATTTGGAGAGGGGAGCATCTTCTAGCCTTCGCGGGGAAGGGACCGGGGCAGATACGGCTACTTCGGCGCCATCGTCCACCGCCGTCGTTCGTCCGTTTCATGCCCTTAAGGAGAAGTGTTCCTTGAAGGTTGAAGTCTTTAGCAAGTTCAAGGATAGGTTTCAATTTCCTGAGGGGATTAGGGCTCGTCTCCCTAGGAAGGACGAGAGGGCTTGTGCCTTCGCCCATGGAGAAGTTTGCTTTTATGAGGCTGCGTTCTCGTGTGGCCTCAGGTTCCCCGTCCATCCTTTCATCATGAAGCTTCTTCATCACTTAAACCTTGCGCCGGGGCAACTTATGCCTAATTCCTGGAGAATAGTCATAAGTTGTATGGTCATCTGGACGACCATTTCAGATGGGGATATGCTGACGGTGAACGAGTTCGTCCACCTCTATCGATTGAAAGAATCCAGAGAGTTTGGATATTACGAGTTCGTCCCTTGGGACAGAAGGTCTCGTCTCGTCGCTGATCTCCCGTCGTCCTTCCGTTATTGGAAGTCCAGATATTTTTTTGTGTCGGGCGACGGTTGGGAGACACTTTCTGACGACCTTTGGGGGGACGTCCCTAGGTTGCTGCGCCGGTGGGAGACCCCGTTGCTTGGTGCGTTTGCTCTCCAAGAGATGCTCCTCTTTCCTTCTCCTTTCTTCTTTTACTCCTGGTCGTTATTCTGATTCTTGTGTCTTACTTTTTGCAGTAAAGGAACGTCCAGACCTCGATAACAAGTACACCGGGCGAGTTCAGGCAGCCATTAAACACGCAGCGACGATCGAGGATTTTAACGAGCTTATTGATCCCCGATCACTTGCTCGTCATTGCTTAGGGCCGGAGCCTTCACTCTACGTCCTTAGTGCACTTGACCGGGAAGAGAAAAAACGTAAGTTGCCTTAGCGTTTTGACCGTGTTTCCCCTCAGAAAGTTTATCTGTTTGTTTTTTTTTTTTTTTTTTTTTTTTTGGTGCAGAAATGACGTCTAAGTTCAACAAGGAGATGTACAGGAAGATTAAGGAGAAGAAGAATGAACCTCTCTCCAGCATCGGGCAGAAGAAGTTGAGATTTACAGACAAAGAGAAAGAGAAGGAAAAGGAGAAGGAGAAGGAGCTCGTGGAGAGGGGCTCGTCCACACCTGTCTTGGAGTTGGACGGCCAGGAGGCCTCTCCGGGTGTTTCGATCGAGGAGGTAGCTCGTCCTCTCAAACGGCTGAAAGTGGGGGCTAAAGGGAAAGAGAAGGTCGGATCTAGCATCTGGACCGATGCAGAGACGGCCGTTGATCGTGCCAATGAGTTCTTCACTCTTGGGGAGATAAAAGAGATTTCCAGCACCCCTTCTCATGAGATGGTCAGCCGTCATGTCCATAAGCTCGTGCAGGTAGTCTTTCCTGCCTCTGTTTTGCGTTGTGTTTTTTTTTTTTTTTTTTTTTTTTTTTGACTCCGAGGGCGGTTTCCTGTTGGTTAGGTGTTGGGCGAGACGATGCATATCACGACCCAGTACCTGGCAAACGAAGAGAAGGCCGTTGTGGCCAACTCCAAAGTTGAGGTGTTGGAGGTTGAAGCTTCGGGCTTGCGCAACGATCTTGGTGTCGCCATGGACGCTCTTAATGCCTCCAAGGAGCAAGTCAAGGCCTTGTCCGAGCAGCTGGAGTCTGAGAAGCTAGTGACAAAGCAGAAGGACGACCTCCTGGCACATGCTGGTCAAAAGATGAAGATAGCTGTTGCCAAGGCCGTTACTGCCTTCCAGACCACTGAGGAGTACAACACCATACTTTTTCAGTGGTACTTCAAGGGTTTTGAGCTTCTGAGGAGGTATATGATCAAGCATGGCTCGGGCGTAGATCTTGAGAACCTGGATTTCGAAGCCGTTGACAAAGAGATGGAGGAAGACGAGGCTGCCCAGGCGTCGGCACAGACAGCGGCTTCTACTGGTGTTGAACCCGTTGAAGCGGAGAGGGACGAGGGTGGTGCAGCTGAAGCATAGAATAGCAGAAGTTTTTTTTTTTTTTTTTTTTTTTTTTTTTTTTTGGTACCCCTATTGTTTTTGGGGCTTTTCTTTTGAACAATCACTTCTATTTATAATACACTTTTTGCTTGGTAAGCTCTTTTCTTGCCTTAGGATATTTGTACTTAACATTTTTGTAAGCATTGTTTTTTTTTTTTTTTTTTTTTTTTTTTTTTGTCGTCCTTCAATGCTTGGATCTATTTCTATGTTCACAGGTTCCCTTTCGTCCCTTTTATGGACTTATGCATGGATAGTTTTACTGCTTGCCACTTTCGTTTTGCAAGTCTTACTTTCCTTCAACCTTAGGGGGATTTTAAGTATAGGTAGCTTTTACACTTGCATTTCTTGTGTGCGAGCTTTCTTTCGTCCATGAGTGGACTTAAAACATGGACAGTTTTTATACTTGCAAATTTTGTTTGCAAGTTTGCTTTTGTTCGTCCCCGGGCGGACTTTAGTCGTGGATAGCTTTTAGACTTGCAACTCTTGTTTGCAAGTTTGCTTTAGTTCGTCCCCGGGCAGACTTTAGTCGTAGATAGCTTTTACACTTGCAACTCTTGTTTGCAAGTTTGCCTTAGTTCGTCCATGGGTGGACTTTAGTTGTAGATAGCTTTTACACTTGCAACTCTTGTTTGCAAGTTTGCCTTAGTTCGTCCATGGGTGGACTTTAGTTGTAGATAGCTTTTACACTTGCAACTCTTGTTTGCAAGTTTGCTTTTTTTTTTTTTTTTTTTTTTTTTTTCGTTGAAGTGCATCACCGTCTCAAAGATCAATGCTTTAGGAACGCTGGGTAACACTTGGGACTGGATAATTATAATCAAACAAACAGCGAATAAAATTACATTCTATCGTCAGTCTATGATTCCTTCTCGAAGTACCTTTTGAGATGTTCGACGTTCCATGGACGAGGGAGTCTCTTTCCTTCTGCGTCTTCCAAGTGGTAGCTTCCCTGGCGCGAGTAGTGGACGACCCTGTATGGTCCCTCCCAGTTTGGACCGAGCTTGCCTTGGGTTGGGTCCTTCGTTGCTGAAGTTACTTTTCGGAGGACGAGGTCGCCGATGTCAAATTTTTTCAGCTTCACCCTTCGATTGTAGTATTCAGCTATCTTCTGTTTGTACTTGGCCATTCTCTGTGCAGCTTGATCCCTTACTTCGTCCAGAAGGTCCAGGTTCTGCCTTAGCTGGTCGTTGTTATCTTTTTCGTCGAAAAACTCCCTCCTGAAGCTGGTCAGTCCCACTTCGACCGGGATGACTGCTTCTGCGCCGTAGGTCAGGCTAAACGGTGTCTCCCCTGTGGGTGTTCGCGTTGTCGTCCTATATGCCCACAGTACATTTGGTAACTCTTCAGGCCATGCTCCCTTTGCCCCCACTAAACGGGACTTGATAAGCCTGAGCAAGGACCGGTTAGTTACTTCTGTCTGACCGTTGGCCTGAGGGTGCCCTGGTGACGAGTACTTGTTCTTGATGCCTAAGTTCGAACAAAAGGACCTGAATGCCTGGCTGTCGAACTGACGGCCATTGTCTGAGATGATCGTCCTTGGAATTCCAAACCTGCAAACAATATTTTTCCATACAAAATTTTGTACCTTTGCTTCTGTAATCGTTGCGAGGGCTTCGGCTTCCACCCATTTCGTGAAATAGTCAATTGCGACGAGCAGGAACTTTATCTGCCTTTTTCCCTGTGGCAGGGGACCCATAATGTCAATCCCCCATTGCGCGAATGGCCAAGGCGAGGAAATGGTCGTCATCTGCTCTCCTGGGACCCGCTGTATGTTCCCATATCTCTGGCAGCTGTCACATCTCTTCACGAATTCAGCTGCGTCTTGTTGCATCGTGGGCCAGAAATACCCCGTCCTCATGATCTTCCTTACCAATGACTTTGCCCCCATGTGATCTCCGCAAACCCCTCCGTGTACTTCTTCCAGGACGTACTTGGCTTCTTCTTCCTCTATGCATTTTAAGTAGGGCTGGGAGTATCCCCTTTTGTACAGCTCGTCGTTCAGTATCGTGAACCTGGCAGCACGCTTCCGGATTTTCTTAGCTTCTTCAGGGTCATTTGGTAGTCGTCCATCACGAAGGAAGGAGAGTATGGGGCTCGTCCATCCAAGGCCACTTCTTATGGAAAAGGTCTGAAACTCCATAATGCTAGGGGAGTTTTGTTCCTCTATCTTCCATTCGTTCACGTCGTCCGGACGATGTGCCGAGGCGCTTCGTGCTATTCTGTCGGCTTCTGTGTTTTGATCTCGTGGGATTTGAACGAACTCTGTGTGAAGAAAAGTACCTACTAACTGGTTTACCAGTTTAAGGTATTTCTGCATTCTTGTTTCTTTTGCTTCAAAATTTCCTCTGACCTGTCCTACAACGAGCTGTGAATCGCTTTTCAGCACGATCCTTTGGGCCCCTAGAGCTTTCGCGATTCTCAAACCTGCCAGTAAAGCTTCGTATTCCGCTTCGTTATTGGTTATTGGGAACTTGAGCTGGACGCCATATTCGAGAATATCGTGTTCCGGGGACGTGATAACGATCCCGGCTCCACCCCCATGCTGTGCCGACGATCCATCTGTATGTATCGTCCAGAGTTCTTCGGGGTGACCGGCCTCCTCGGTGGTGGTAAATTCAGCTACAAAGTCCGCCAGTGCCTGAGCCTTTATAGCTGCCCGAGGGCGGTACTCTACGTCGAACTGGCTAAGCTCAATCGCCCACTGAACCATTCGTCCTGCGGCTTCGGGTTTACTCATTGCTTTCCTGACTGGTTGGTCGGTCATGACTATGATGGGATTCGCCTGGAAGTATGGACGAAGCTTCCTTGAAGCTATTATCAGGGCGAAGGTGATCTTCTCTATGGGCGGATATCGTGCTTCTGCACCTTGGAAGGCCTGGCTGACATAATAAACCGGGAGTTGCACCCTATTTTCCTCCCTTATTAACGCTGCGCTCACCGCTGTAACTGATACGGCCAAGTATAGGAATAGATCTTCGCCTTCTTTGGACGGGCTCAATAGTGGTGGATTGCTCAAATAGTGCTTCAATTTCTGGAATGCTTCCTCACATTCGTCCGTCCACGCAAATGCCTTCTTCAGGGTCTTGAAAAACGGGAGGCATTTGTCCGTCGCTTTAGACACGAACCTATTCAAGGCTGCTACTCTACCAGTCAGAGATTGTACTTCTTTGATCGTCCTAGGCGAGCTCATCTCGAGGATAGCCCTGATCTTCTCGGGGTTTGCCTCAATCCCCCTCTGTGAGACGATGAACCCGAGAAATTTTCCTGAGGAAACCCCAAAGGCGCATTTCGAGGGATTCAACTTCATGTGGTACTGTCTGAGGGTGTCGAACGTCTCCCTGAGATCGTCCAAATGGTCCTCTTCTTTTCTGCTTTTGACGAGCATATCGTCAACGTATACTTCGACATTCCTTCCAATCTGTCCCTTGAACATCTGGTTCACTAATCTCTGGTATGTAGCCCCGGCATTCTTCAGTCCGAACGGCATGACCCTGTAGCAGTATAGGCCCTGGCTTGTGACGAAGGCGGTTTTTTCCTGGTCTTCTTCCGCCATTAGTATTTGGTTGTAACCCGAAAATGCGTCCATAAATGAAAGTAGCTTGTGCCCGGCCGTCGAATCTACGAGTTGATCAATCCTGGGCAGGGGGAAACTGTCTTTTGGGCAGGCTTGGTTTAAGTCGGTGAAATCGACGCACATTCTCCATTTTCCGTTCGCTTTCTTCACCATGACCACATTTGCCAACCATTCGGGATAATGGACTTCTCGAATGAAGTTCGCCGTAAGCAACTTGTTTACTTCGTCCATGACAGCTTTATTTCGTTCCGGGGCAAAAACTCTCCTCCTCTGCTGGACTGGCTTCCTCTCCGGGTTTACCTTTAGATGGTGTTGGATTATGCTAGCTGGGATCCCAGGCATATCTTCGTGGCTCCAAGCAAATACATCGAGGTTGCTTTTCAAAAAGCTAACAATCTCTTCCTTCGTTTCAGGATTCAGGCTAGTTCCAATTTGGGTCGTCTTTTCTGGATTTCCCTCGACCAGCTCTATGGTTTCCAGTTTCTCGATGATCTCTGGGGCTTTTTCCTCAATCGTCCACGTATGGTTCTCCTTCGAGGCTAGGACGGCTTGATAGCACTCCCTTCCTAAGACCTGGTCTCCTTTGATCTCTCCGACCCCCTGTTCTGTTGGGAATTTTACCTTTAGGCAGTATGTGGACGTGGCTGCTTTCCAGCGGTTGAGCGTCGGTCGTCCAATGATCACGTTGTAAGACGAGGGCGAGTCCACTACCAGAAAGTTGTGCCTGTTCGTCACTTGAAAGGGGTGAGATCCAGCCGTGACCGTCAGGGTTACTATTCCTTTGGGGTACACCCTGTCTCCACTAAAGCTAACAAGGGGTGAATCAAAAGGACGAAGCCTTGCTTGGTCCAATTTCAGTTGTTGGAAGGCGGGAAGGTAAATTATGTCAGCTGAGCTTCCATTATCTACCAGGACCCTTCTGGTGTTGAACCCTTCAATCATGACCATGATGACCAAAGGGTCGTCATGGGGTTGTTTCACGCCCCTGGCATCTTCGTCTGAGAAACAGATATCCAGGCTCGTCCGCCTATACTTAGGCGGTGGGAGACCGTGCACACTATTCACCTGCCTCTGGTACGATTTCTTGAGGGAACGGAATGAACCCCCTGCTACGGGCCCTCCCGTTATCGTCTTGATCTCCCCCAGTGCTGTTTGTGGGCGATGCTGGGTTTGGTCTTCGTCTCTCCGGAAACCCCCTTGTTGGCCCTTTGGTCTGTACCTGGTGGGATCTCCTTTTTTCACATACTGCTGCAACTTCCCTTTCCGAATAAGTTCTTCTATTTGCTCCTTTAGATCCCTGCAATCCTCCGTATAATGCCCATGATCTTTGTGGAAACGGCAATATTTTCTTTTGTCACGTACGTCGGGCGGCGACTGGAGAGGTCTGGGCCATTTGAGAGAAGGCTCGTCCCTTATCTCGGTCAGGATCTGATCAACGGGCATCACTAGTGGTGTGAACCTCCCTGGACGAGGATTCCTTTCTTCCCTCCTTTTACTGCCTTCGTCGTTTCGTCGTTCCGCCCGGTCTCTTTTCTTCCCTCTTCGATCGTCTTCCCTATCGTTCTTCTTGGTTTTCTCCACTCCGTCCATGGCTGCTAGGGCTTCCTCGGCATTCATGTACTTCTGTGCCTTTAGTAATGCTTCTGCCATCGTTCTTGGGGGATTTTTGGCCAGGGAGGCCACAAAGTCTCTGGATTTCAACCCTGCTTTAAACGTTGTTAGTTGCACTTTATCATCTGTCTCATCCACTTCCAGCATCCCCCGAGTGAATCGCGTCACATAGGATCTCAAAGTTTCCCTCTCTCCTTGCTTGATGGTCAGGAGATGGTCGGCGGTTCTCTTTGGTCGTTGTCCACCGACGAAGTGACGGACGAAGGAACCGCTCAACTGCTCGAAGGTATCTATGGACGAAGTCGGCAATTTGTTGAACCATTCCCGGGCTGCTCCTTTGAGTGTAGTGGGAAAAGAGCGGCATAGGATCTCGTCAGGGGGCTGCTGAAGGCCTAGAGTCGTCTTGAACGTGTTCAGGTGATCTAGTGGATCTTTCAGCCCGTCGAAAGGTTCCAGTTGGGGTAATCGAAATTTAGAAGGTACCGGACACTCTTGGACGGCCATGGTGAACGGCGAATCTGTCTTCCTGACTATCCTGTCCAGACTTTGGTCTGTTTTTTCCCTAATGGCGTTCCTTAACTCGTCCATCTCCTTTCTCATTTCCCGAAGAAGGTCTGAACTCGTCCCTTCGGGTGTGATGGTACGCCTCCCGTTACTGTCCTCTACATCGTTTCCGCTGTCGACTAGGTGATTCTGTTCCTGTTGCAGCTGCTGCCTCATCTCCTGGTTTTGCCTGGTAAGCTCTTCCACCATGGCTGCGAGCGACTGGACCTGTATTGCCAACGCCGCAGGGTCCTGGTTGGGAGTGGGTTCCATCTGGAGCGTTATACTGGGTAGAACGTCGCTCTACAATCGAGGAACAACAAAGTAACAAATTGTCCCCACAGACGGCGCCAAACTGATGATGCTCTGATCGTCAGTAGAATGAAATCGTCCAAGATGAAACCGTCCTCCCTTATCCTGATCCTGGTAATAGCCAAAGAAAAGCTATCTTACACCGGTGTGGTGCCTGCCACAGAGTCTCCGATGCCAAAGTTAGAGGGTGTAAATCGGAAAAAGCTGTGCTAAGTATGTGTCAATGTGTTTTTGTGTTTCTTACCTTTTTTTCTTCTGAGGCGTCCGTTTATATACACCTGTTGGCGTTCTTTTCTTTTGTCCGTTGGGGCATTAAAGATGACATTCATTCCTTCTTTGTAACGTATCGGCGTTGGGCTAATAGTGAGCTGTTCTTTCAACGGCAGCAGAGGGAATAAATGTTCCGTAACAGCCCCGAGATGGGCGGGGGTGGTATTGCTTGCCTCGGACCGACGACCATTATTGAGAGGACGATCTGTATGAATGAATCGTCCTCCGGTGCGACTCTGGACGATCCATGGGTTTTGGCTGGGCCCATCATCCTTAACATTAGTCTAATTTTAATGAGTCACAAATGAGTGTTTCAATAAAAGGAGAAGCCTGAACTGAAGTCTAATTTAAACCCCACAACGCCACTAAGAACAAACACGAAGCCAGCAAATGTGTTTATAAGAAATAACAATACCTGAGGAAACAAAAAGATCCTTTTCCCACAATCTGAGATGAGCACATTGAAAGGGATATTTTTGTTCTGCAGGCAAATGCAAGAACTAGCAACTACATCAGACAAATCCCTTATCGTATTTCCACCCTCGAAAACAAGACCGCGTGTTGGATAATTCCACAGCTCTGAAACAACCACTCCTATCGCACAGCCCCTTCTCCCCACCTACTCTTCGGTTTGGAGCTTTCTCAACTGGTAATAAGGGCACTGCCAAGTAATATGCCTGTAATCAAGTAGAACAATAACAAAATTTGAATCTATATAATCTTGTATCAGAAATTAATAAATAGGCCAATTGGATAGGAAAAGATAGATATATACTTGGTAGTGCAGGTGGTTAATAGTGGCAAATGCACCCAAGCTGTTGTAACCCACTCTAAACAAGGGATTTGCTGCTTCTCTAGCCATATGAACTGCAAATAAGAAGCTCTTATGGTTGATCCTCTGTGGCAAGTAGTCGAGTAGCCGAGGTATCATTAGAACATGTCCATACTCAATAGGGCTCACCTGAAAAACAAGTTAAGTTCATACCCCAGTTAGTCAAGACAAGTACTAAAAGAATTCGTTCAAACACAAAGTAAAGATCCAAGTAGAACATTAAAAGCATATAAATAAGGTCATATATAATCTAACAAAAGAACAAAGTAGCTACTTTTGTTATAGATCATTGTGCTTACATTGATGGCAATAACGCTAGGAGAGTTCAAATCTGAAGCTATATCTGCGCTAGGGAAGAAGTGGCTCTTGTTGTCACTGCTTGGTTCAAACCTGAACAGCACTTCTTCTTGGCCAACTTTGGTGAAGTTGAATTTACTGTCATCAAAGGGCTGGAGAACCTGATCGACCCGAAATTCAGTGAGCCGTTTCTTCAGATGGCGACCTTCGTTTAGCTGGGCAATAAATCCGTATTTCCCGGGGATAACCTTTGTCTCAAAATTAGTTACGTCGTAGCGAAAAAGGCCACGCCTCATTCAATCCTCCCACTGTCCAAGCAACAAATTGTGAAGGAAAAATACCTGAGGTAGTTCTTCAGACGAATTCACATTCACATTTCCATCTTCAATAGGATGCTCTGTGTCTATCTTGAACGTATATAGAGGAAGCTTTGAAACTGAAACCACAAATAATTAAGACCCAATAAATAAACAATTTGCTAAGAAAAAATTAAAAATGAAAATGGAATATGCTTGTTTCGCCAAAAACGAAATTAAAAAAAAAAAAAATTAGCAATCACTTTCAGTAGTGTGTTCTTTTGCTTGCTTATCATATTTATTATTCATAGTTTTGGTATGTTCTTATTTTTTTAGAATATTAAGTATTTTAATACATACACAAGAAAATGAGAGAAGATGATATGTTCTTAAAACAAGCATCTCCTCATAACTATACCTAAAAAAAATTTATTGGAAATAACCCTTCCATATTAATTTCCAATTTAATTAAATGGATAACATCACTAAATTCAATTTTATTTTCTAATTTGTTCCTCAGGTACTAAACAACCAAACAGACTCTTAGCTTAGTTTATGTCCAAATATATGGTTTTCCTAAAAGAAGTTTAAACATAGATTAAGCTGAAAGTCTCTTTGGCATGCTGACTACAAATTTGAAAAATAAGTAAATGCTTAGTAATACTATAATAGCTTTTTTTCTTTTAACATTTTAGTTTATTTGTTAATGTTTTTTTTTTCCTTAATTAGCTATAACTATAGCTTAATATTTTCAACAAATCAATAATAAGTTTTCCAAAAAAAAAAAAAAAACCTTCAAATGCACTTTATATTATAATAGTAATAATAAAAGTTTTACAATAATAAAAAAATGAAATTAACAATAAAATTAAAAGTATCCTTAAAATCCAATTAAATGATAAATCTTTCTCCACCTAAGTTTTATCTTCCTCTTAAACTTTTCTTTAACAGGCAGCAAGACTCATTTAAAAAAAAAAAAAAAATTAACAATTGAACAAATAACTTATTTTGAGGGCAGCAAACAAATAACTTAATCCAGAAGCGACTTTGCTCCAAAACAATCAAAGAGCAATAACTTATACAATAAAATTGAAGCACATGCAATCATGCATTACTTTATACATACATACCAGGTAAGCAGCACTTTCCCAAGCAATTCCTTGTGCACCCAAAGGCTCTCTCAGAATTATTATCTTCATTATTATTGTCTTCCTGGTAATTCGAAACCACTGTTGGAACCCTCTTGATAGTCAGCACCTTCGTCATCATCTTGAACCCTTCTCAATCACACACACCAAAACCAAGACCTCCAACTCTCCCTCTTCTTGTGTGTATATATTTGTATAATATTGCACAGAAAATGAATATTTGAATATATGGATGTTTGTGAACAAAACGAGTCGGTACTAAAAAGAAAGGGACCCAAAGAGAGAGAAAAGACAGTTTCACAGCTTCTACTTCTTAAAAACAAGAGAAGGGTCTCTTGTGCCTAATAGGAAGAGTTCTTTTCTCCTTGCGGCTGCGAGCAACCAAGTCTTTGCTATTTTCTTAAAGTCTCTTAGCGCCTGCCTTTCCGTGTCTTTCTCTGCTTCTCTTCTTCTTCTTCTTGGTCTCTCAATGGTTTGTGTGGCCGTGCGGTTGCCCTCTTCTTCGTTTTTTTTTTTTTTTTTATAGCATACTGAATACCACAAGTCCCAAAGAAAATTACTTCATATTTATAGTCTTTGGCATGGGAAAGTAATAGAATGGGTTAGGGAGCACTTTAACTTAAGATGTCAACTACGTGTTTCGATTATCACCAGAGATCATCCAGCTTTTTTGGACCTTTGATCTTTCTTTAAGCGGTGGACAGGCATGAGTTTTTTTTTTTTTTTTTTTATTTGGATGAGAGACAGGCATATGAGTTGACTTTTAGTTTCAATTATTTTACCCTTTTTTTTCTCATCTCTTATAAATCATGTTATATTATATCAGTAAGTTTCAACTAGCTTAATTGGTAAAATCTCTCATAAGTTAGAACTTTCTCAATAAAAAATATATATTATATCGTATTATATCATATCATATACTTACTATATAATAAAAGTTGAGCTTAAATCGTAGTTGCGACAAATAACTATTCTCACTAATTAGTAAATTAATTTCATAAATAAAAATAAAAAAAACAGCTCATATTTTGACTAAGAAATAAGATTTAATAATAATTTAAAATAAATTTAAATTCTATTTAAACTAAGAGTTTATTATTAAAATTTTCTAAACTTAAATTCCACACAATCCACGTTTTTGTTTTTGTTTATTTCCTCAAGTATAACGGGTTTAGAAGGCATGATTGAGCCAAGTTGCTACTCTAACTAATTAGTGTATTAATCTTATAAAAAAACAACCCACATTTTGACTAAGAGATAATATTTAACAATAATTTAAAACAAATTTAAATTCTATTCAAACTAAAAGTCTATTATCAAAATTTTCTTAATTTAAATCCTGCACAACCCATGTTTTCTTTCCCCCCTCAAGTTGCATGATTTAATAATAATTTAAAACAAATTTAAATTCTATTCAAACAAAAAGTCTATTATAAAAAATTTCTAAACTTTTTTTGAAGGCTAAAAAATTTCTAAACTTAAATGCCATACAATCTGTGCTTCTTCTTTTTTTCTTTTTTCTTTTTCCCTTAAGTTGCATCTTATTAAATTAATATTTGGTTAGGATATTAAGCTACAAAACTCATGATTAAGGAATAAAATTTAACAATAATTTAATTTAAATAAAATTTTATCATCTAATTAACAGCATCCTAGTTTCATGTGACCAACTAATTAAAATTGGGGTTTTTGAGTTTGGGGTTTCATGTTTAGAGTTTAGGGTTTGAGGCTTAAGATCTTGTTTACCATTTTAAGGTTTAGGATTAGAGTTTTACATGTTTGATTTTCAAGTTTGTGGTTTCATGATTTTACATATGGGATTTACGATTTTTTTTTTTTTTTTTTTTTTTTTTTTTTTTTTTTTTTTAAGGTTGTGGGTTTTGTGCTTGTATCTTCACTTATGGTTCAACAAGTTTTGGGTTTTGCATTTTTGGGTTCAGGATTTGGGTTTTAGGGTTTCATGTTTTCATGTTAAGATTTGATTTTGAAGTTTTGGATTCAATGTCTTTGTGTTAGGGATTTTTTAATTTTTCATTTTTGTGTTTAGAATTTTGGGTACTGTGGCTTAATTTTTGTATTTAAGATTTGAGGTAGAATTTGAGGGTTTTGTATTTAGTGCAAGGTTTTAGGGTTTCACCCTTTTATGTTTATGGGGGGGGGGGGGGGAAACTGAAAAGTATTAGTGCCTTATTCTAAAGATAAAGAGTAATTGTTATAGAATGAAGGTCTATTTTATAGTTTTTTTCTTTTATTAACTTTTAGTCAACCATCGGATAGGCTAATAACTAAGATTGGTAATCCTCATTTTCTTTTGCTTTTTGCTAATTTCATAATTTTTTTAGTCATATTGCTTTTTTAATTAAAAAAGGGTTTTATATCATATAGCATGGAAGAAAGAGGGGGAAAATACTATATATATATATATATATATATAAAGTTTTCACTAAATTAATTGGTTGAGTCTATAGGCTAGCTCTCTTGTCCACTCTCAAAAATGCATTTTACACCCTATAACTTTGATCAAGTCATTTTAATCTACAATTTTAAAATTGTTATTTTAGTCCATTAACTTTGATAACACGGTCACTTTAGTTCTTTGATCTACTACCATTAAAATATTTGGTTAACACCCTTAAAACAACGTTGTTTTACATTGTTAACAATAAAAAAAATCATTTCAAAGATTATTTTATTAGGTTATTTTATGGACTAAAATGACAATTTTTTTAACTTAACAAACTAAAATGATAGTTGTTAAAAGTCAATGGACTAAAATAACAATTTATCAAAGTTAATAAACTAAAATTATAATTTTTAAACACAATGGATTAATAAAATGATATTTGATCAAAGCTTTTAACCCAAAATAAAGAGGGTATAGCATGGCCTATCCTAATAATGCTAGGATCACAACAAAATCCAAAATTTGTCCACATAACAAGTCGTAAGTATTAAAGTTATAGACCCACCATTTTTGCTCCATCACTTAAAGCATCCACATTGGTGGTGCTAAATAACTATATTGCTATTTTTAGTACCATCAAATACCAAAATGTGCCCTAGGTAAAGCCAAAGCTATATTTTTTTGGCATCCACATTGATTGCTAAAAGTAGATGTGCACGGTAGCAAAAAAAAAAAAAAATTTATTTTTGTGTTCCTGCTTTTGATTATTTTACTCATTTTATTCTTTTATTTATTCTTATTTCTCTTTTTATGCGTTCACACTGCTATCGTCCTTCACACTTCTTTCACTAATTTGTTTTTTTTATTTTTTTATATAGCATTCACACGGTTCTATATTGTTTGTGTGTTCACACCGCTATTGTCTTATATTCTTATGTTTTTTCTTTTCTTATATATTATTTTTTTATTTATGTGTTCACACTATTATGGTAATAAATATATTATTTTATTATAATATTTATATTATTTTATTATGTTAAAACCCAAAATAGATCACTGATATTTTGTAAAGTAAATAAATAAAATATATAAAATAGTTTTTTTGGTTCAAGCTAAAAAAAAGTAGCTCTACCACGTAGATGCTCTTACAACTTATCACGTGTTGAAATCGTGGGTTTTGCTGTACTACTAGGAATTTGTGTGGGCTGTCGTAGTTAAGTTTTAACTGGGACAGGACAATAGATAGCAGATCGGGCCGAGGCCCATGTCCAACAAGACAACTGATTCGTGTCTCAGAATCGAAGAAACCAGAAGGAGACACACACCACACGTACACACATAAACGAAAATGGGGGAAGTGTTATTGGGAGTGGGTGTTTGTCAGAGTCAGTCCTCTCTACTAGTGATCCGACCCAAGGTTGGATTTCGATCACTGCGTAAAACCCACAACAACAGTCTTAGCAGAAGTACCATTCGTTGTTCAACCCCAACCCAGCTCTCGAAATCGCCATCTTCCTGTGGATTTGGAGGTGTCAGATTGGATCTTCAACGACACTGCGTTTTGGCTTCTGGGGCTGTCTCTTCTGACCCTCTTCAAGCGTCCACTGTCTTTACTGTCGACTCCATACAACCTGACATCGGTGGTGGAGGAGACAGAGGCGGTTTTGGTGACAAAGGCGGTGGCGGTGGCGGTGGTGGAGGCGACGGTGACAACAACAGCAACAACAAGGGCGACGACGAAGGCGAAGAAGAAAACAGCAAGAAAATGGGGTCCATGTCCATGTCTCAGAAATTAACTCTTGGATATGCTGCACTTGTTGGAGGTACAAATAAAATTTTATATATTTATATTTCAAAAAATCTCTAGCAGTTGAGACATGAGATATCTGTTTATATTAGGATTGAGTTGGAAATGGAATTAGTTTCCATAAAGTTGTTAGATTTCTCGATTGCATAAAGGTTTACTGCTTTGTACCATTTCGGACTGCCAAATTTGGTCTTGGGTCGATCATTGATCTTTTTGATAGATACTATAGGATTTGAACTTATGGTGTCTATTCTATGATGATTACCTTTAATTATCCGGTCAAGACATCAATTGGTTTTGGTGGGATTTAAACCTGAGATCCTTATTCAAGCTAAGGGGAACTCACCATGCAAGATTGATGTTGATCATTATGGCCTTTGTAGATTATTTTTGAGGCATATCTCACTTATGGAATAATTTATGTAGTCATATATCTCTTTCGTTGTAGTCTGTTTGCCTTGATTATATGTTCAGCTATCGAGGTAAAAATAAAGATTGTGCGTGCATGTAATTGAATGGGGGAAGAGAGGGATGGATGGTGTACAAAAGTTGGTCGAGTGAGCATGGGTTTAGTTTATTGTGGAGTATCTGAGCATGGTGGGATAGTTTTTTCCCGGCATATGGCTTTTAAGGCAGGCGAGGGAAATCAAATAATATTTTGGTATGATCTTTGGAGTGGACACCTTTTTCAAAAGGATTTATACCCTGATCTGTTTGAGTGTGCAGTCGACAAGGAAGCTTTAGTTGCTGATTTGTTGGATTCTCTGTTGAACAAGGAGGTTAGGAGTTGGAATTTACAGTTCCATAGTGACTTTCATGATCAGGACAGCGTATTCCTTTCTTGATCACATTAATTCCCCTGGTGCCTAGGGAAGAAGGAGATGATAGAATGACATGGATATTGAATGGGAGTGGCAATTTTGCTGTTCTGTCTTGCTACAAGACCATTCGTGGCATCCACAATCATTCTTTTCCCTGTAAGAGTATTTCGTGTGTTAAGCCCCAAAAGAGTCTTGTTCTTCTTGTGGAGAGCGTTTCTCATTAGTAAGTTTGTGTTGTATATGCCAGTGTAGTGGGGAAACGTTGAACCATCTTTTACTTCAATGTGATGTGGCAAATGCTTTGTGAAGTGAAATGTTTCGGATGCTTTGGATTTAGTGGTTGATGCAGATGACTTTTGCAAATCTTTTTTTTTGATAAATAACGTAAGAATATTATTGATAATAAAAATTGCCAAACCAAGTACATTGGGGATGTACTATGGGGGCACAAATCAAGAGACAAAAGAACAACGGTCAAGAAAAGTAGAAAAGGAAGAACAAGAAAAATGAGAAAAAACCACACTCCAATCAAAGAGAGTGTGTAAGAAAAAGGACTTAATCTCCAGCAAAGAGCGTTCGCAACCCTCAAAGCTTCTAGCATTCCTTTCACACCAAATGCACCAAATCAAGCAAATCTATTATTTTTTTGGAGAAATTGGTTTGGGAAACATTCTTTGGATGTATGGAATTTGGTGCTGGCATGCATGAGGTGGATAGCGTGAAGAGAGCAAAATAGTCATATGTTTAAGGATGTTGAGAGATTTCTTGATCACTTGAAGTCCTTGTTGATGTGTACTTTATTTGATTGGTCTCAAGCTAGGGGTTTTACACATTGGTCTTCTATTCTTGAGTTCTAAAACCCTTTAAGATCTTCTATTTGATATCCGTGTAATTTATTAAGATATTTTGTGTTCACCATTGCTACCATAAAGTATTTTTCATTTTCAACAAAACTCTTATTACTTATCAAAAAAATGTGCATGTAATTGAATTTTGGTTTACATTTCGACAGTGGGTGGTGTTATGGGCTATTTGAAGAGTGGCAGCCAGAAGTCACTGTTGGCAGGAGGAATATCTGCCTCACTGCTATATTATGTTTATTCTCAGCTTCCTGTGAGACCCGTTCTTGCATCATCCGTGGGGCTTGGTAAGAGACAGTTATACTCTTCTTAGTTATCTTAAATTTTCTATATTCGATAGTTCAACAGATGATGCTATGAATTAATGGATAAGACCTGCTTATTGGTGTTTTTCACCAGCATTTTCCTTTTAATCTTCTTATAAATAATGCACAATTAGTCCCCAGTGTACCAGAGCTTTACCTCCTTCTCTGTTCTATAAATTAACTATTACTTGTGGGGAAAAAGAATGCACAATTAGTGACTTCACTTTGATTAGAATTTTGATGTAAGACTCTTGAGAACAAATATCAACGCATTCACTTTCAAAAAAAAAAAAAAGAGAGGTGTAATGGCTATTATTGGTTATTTTACTTTTTAATAGTTCTGTTAGTCCCTATAAACATCTGTTATAACATCTTATTAATTATAAGTAAATAATGCTTTTCTCTTGCAAAAAAAGTATCATTATTCATTAATTCCCCTTATTTAGACCTGAAGAAACTGCATACTTAATAACTGATCACTTAAAAAATAGAAATTAAAGAAAAGGACCTAAAATTTAAATATTAAAAAGATAAGAAGTTAGTGAATATATAGGCAAATACAATGAAGAGATGCCATTTGGTTCAAAGACCATTGGCACATTCTGAATTGAAATATTTAATATGCCAAGCAAAGCATGGAACTTTTGGGCAAACTACCATTTAACAAATAAGGTACAATCTTCTAGAGACACATTTTGTTACATGTAAAAAAATTAATGACTCCACTACACAGTACACACATATTCCTATAATCCCCTTATGCATCAAACAATAGGTCACTCATTTAATGATCCAAGCTTGAGCAACATAGCTATAGAACCCATTTAGGAAGGACTCCAAAGTCAAACAGAGTGTAATTTCATCACATCATCATACATGGAATAAGCAACAAGTTATCAAGATATGCAGTGCTAATGCAAGGGCTGTGTAAAACCCATCACCAATGCTCATTAGCAAAAGCAATACCAATTTACAGAGTGTTGTATTGCATTGTACCCCATTTTTTTATATACTTATTAACAAATCCGTTAAAACAAGAAAGCATAGGGTCTTACCCTAGTACATGGGATTTATGATAAAATAAAACTGAAAATTCAAATTCAGTGTAAACTTCCAAGAATTTAACAAATTTATAAATTCATTAAAACTCAATGAAGAGTCTGAGGTCAGTCTGTCACGGCCTGCATCCACTCAAAGACAGTCTTAGGAATAGATGCTTCAAATTATCTATTGTTGTCTCCTTTTCCTCAAAGGTACACCCATTTCTCTCTTTCCAAATATGCAACTTCAAACATTTATGAATAACTTTTGGACTTTACAAATCTTGATGCATTCCCCAACATCCTTTCCAAAATGGCAGCAATTCAATCACCATTTGTGGCATCACCCAATTAATTCCAACCAAACAGAAGACCATACTCCATTACAAATTAGCTATTAGGCAATGTAGGAACAAATAATAAATCAATTTCCCATCCTCCTTTTTTATTTTATAGGAAATAAAAGTTTTATTGATAGCAAAATTGCAATTTGTTTACGATTGTAAACTGAAAAAAATGCATTCAAATCAAAAGGAAAATCTAACAGAAATAATGAAATCAGACAAGGAAATACAATGTGTGAGACTCCAAATACGAGACCACTCAAATAAAGTCCTAGCTAGCATAGTCTTCAACAGATCAATAGGTCTTTCAATGTCCTCAAAAGTTCGGCCATTGCGTTCCTTCCATACTAACTACATTAGACATACTGGCACCATATTCCAAACATTTGAAAAATAATTCCCCAACCAATTCCTCCAAGTGAAAAGAAGAGAGATAACTATTCTCGGCATCACCCACTGAACCCCCAACATAAAAAAAAAGCCCTCACTCCACAAGCATGAGCAATCTTACAATGGAGTAAAAGATGATCTACGGTTTCCTCAGCACACTAACATAGGCAACAGCAATTAACAAGAGGCAAGTTCTTCTTAATAAGTTTATCTATTGTAAGAATACCACCCACCTTGCACGTGTAATCTATGTAATTTGTACCCTGTTCTTCCATAGACAAAAAAGTGATAGATATTTGTTTGGATGGGGGAGGGGTCTCTTCGATGCCCATTTGCTTGAAATGTTTACGTCAAAACAAACAGGGTCTAATGGTATTTTGGGAATTGAGTTAGTCTCTAATTTTCTAGAAGACTTCCTATGCATCCAAGACTCCAAGTTAGTTTTTTTTTTTTTTTTTGTTATTCCAGTATTAGGCTTTGAATAAGCCTTTTTTTTTTTTTTTTTTGAAAATTCAATAGTTACAAGTACAACAGGAGATGGGAGATTTGAGTCCTCGATGTCTCTATTGGAAACACCAAAAGGTGCCAATCAGTTGAGCTACAAGGCTTTTTGGCTTTAGTTAGCAATTATTAACTTTACTAACCAGAGAGATTATTTTGGTGTAATGAGGTAGTTTGAGAAGTAGCATTTGGTATTATGTCAACTCCTACTAAAATACAATTGTGTTGATTGACTTGCATTTGGTGAGATATAACAGTTGAGATAGGTAAATTCGTGAGAGCAATGAGGGAGGAACTTTGGGAAATAAAAAGGAAAGAAGAAAGAGGAGAAGAGTCATTGGTTTACCTCATGGAATTTATTTGTGGGTCTAGAGGTTGAAACAAAATAATGAACAAGGATGAGAAGCTTTTTTTTTTAATTGAGAATGAACGATTTGAAAATTATCTAATCCTGGCTTATTTGTAGAGGTTATAGAGAACTTATTTGATGAATTTAGTACAAAGTGTAATTAACAAACAAGGGGAAAAAATGCATTATGCATTCTCGCGCCTCAAAAACAGAATCTACATTTTTTTGTAGAGTTGCCAAACATAGGCTTAATTTACTTGTCATATTATAAATCTTAAGGAGTTGTTCTGTATTTATATTTATATTCAACACACTCAAAAAATTCGAAGAGTTGATTAATAGAAAATCTTAGCATTTTGAGTATTGAGGTATATTGTCTTTACTGTGTTCTTTTCTCCCTTTCTAACCAACCCCCCCCCCCCCCCCCCCCGGCACCCGCCCTCCCCCTCCTCCTCCCCCCAGCCCCCCAAAGAAAACCCCTGTTCTTCTTCGGCATTCTGTCATTATTCACTGTATTGTTTACATCACTGTTCAGATGCATTGTTCACACTACAGTTCATAACCTGTGAACAAATTCAATCTCAATCTCTTCTCACATCTTTTATAACCATAAATCAAATCTTTACCTTGTCTTTTCTCGACCAAAATTCTATTCATTCTTTTAATCCTAACCCTTTTTTTCTAAATTTTTAAAGCCTAAATCCACAAATTCTCCTAACCCCTAAGCTCTTCCACAAACACACGTAGATGAATTCCCCAAATTTTCCTACGTCACATTAATGAGTTGATTTTTATTTTTTAGTATCAAATATATTTGTCAAAAAATTTAGGATTAGCAATCCTTTTTAGAAATTGAATGGCAATGGAGCATTTATAGTAGATGAATTGCAATTTGTTAACTACAGAGTGATAAATTGAGAGGAAGTAAATTTGTGGTTGCACCATGATATAATTTTACCTTTTTTATTTCTTGATGTGAGGCCTAAACAGAAGTGCTTTTCTGAAAAGGAACTTTGCTTCATTTTCAATCTGCTTTTTGCTTAAGCTAATCTCTATGGTTTTCTCTACAAATTTGCAGGCATTTCTGCTGCTCTTCTGGGAGTGATGGGTGCTCGTTTTAAGAAATCAGGGAAGATATTTCCAGCAGGTGTTGTATCTTTAGTTTCACTTATTATGACCGGTGGTTACTTGCATGGAATTATGCGAAGTCTACACTAAAATGTACGAGTGAGATTCCTGAAGCTATATGGTAGTCACCAAGATCTCTAACATATCTCATTTGGTAAAAAGGATCAGTCGTTTGGCATGTAGACCAGTGCTATAAGAGCAGTTTGAAGTTTTTGTTTGGACCATTGTTCATCTTTTTATGATGTGTGATATCATCTTTAGGCGTGACAAAATAAAGTTTGGACCTTGATTTTTAGGCGGCTTTTGATAACTCTGCTCCCAGAATGCATTCCCGTTCTAATAATGTGTTATGATAGAATGCATTTTTATTTTTTGTTTTTAAAGAAATTGTATTTGGTATTATGTTGACTTTTACTGAAATGTAATTATTTGGAATGGTATTGTGTTATGATAAAATATTTTGTTCCCTTGACCATACTGAAACGAATTCTAGTACTGTATTGAGTGCTTTAGTTAAGGAAGTTTAGTAGTTAAAAGGTCCGCCCTAATGTTTGTCGATGAGCTTATTGCCTCTTAATGCAGAGGAGCAAGAACTAAGTGTTAGAATATTGGAGCATTGTTAAGTCTTTAAATGAATCCTTCTATGGTTAAAATATAGATGCAAATTTGAAAATCCAACATGGCATGGATTTTGTCCTTAAGCATTTCTCTCTCTCTCTCTCTCTCTCTCTCTCTCTCTATTACTAAAAGCTGAAGCGTAACATTTAATGTTGCTACGTTCACATTAAGCCATATCAGAAGCCATGTCATCATTTTTTGTTTCCAATTTTTCGTATATATATTTTAAAACATTTTCTCATTTAAGGTGACTTAAAAACTCTATTATTTAAAAATTAAAATATCTTTTAACCATTATTTTTATTATTAATTTCCCAAATCTCTCTCGCCCTTTTACCTCTTTATCTCCCCACTACTTTCTACCTTAATAGCATTCTTTCTGTACCTTTTTATCTTCCTTTATTTTGACTGTTCTTATTCTCAACATTTTACTATAAATTTGACATTTTCTTTTTCATTCTATGTATAGTTTTCTCACACAAAAAGAAAAAGTTACTTCTCTCTCTCTCTCTCTCTCTCTCTCTCTCTCTCTCTCTCTCTCTCAATTTGTTTTTCTTTTTTTTTTATTGCACCAATTCTTTAGGTTGATGAATTTTTGTGTTAATTAGAATTCTACTTTGGGTTGATGCAATTTAGTTTTGTGTTTTAAGTTGATATATTTTATATTCTCTTTGATTAAACATTATCCTACTACATTATACATATAGTATATAATGATATAATGTTATTATATTAAATAGAATGACTTGGATAATTTGATGTTTATTGCTATATATTTTATTTTTACTCTTTTTTTCTCTCATCTATATGTATATGTATAGCAACCTATCATCACTTTATTTAAAATTACATATTGTTCATGAAATCACAGTTCCATATATGGCACTTTCTTAGGAGCCACTATCTCTTCAAAAAAACCATCTCATAAAAAAAAAGTTAGTATATTGCAATGTATTTAGAATGGTGGTCCATTGGTATTTGGAATCAATGTTTTTAAAAAAATAAAAATAAATAAAAACCTTAAATTGGACACGTCGCACAAAATTAGATAACAATTGGAATCCAATTTAGAATCTAATTGGATTTTCTCTCAATTTTAGCTTTAATTATATATATAATGGTTATTGGCCTGTGTGTTGCACGATTTTTTTTGGTAAATATTATGACTAGAGAACATTTTTTTGGGAAAAAAAACTTCTTTCATTTTTATGTAGTGATTTTAAAAAATTCAATGAAGGGTTTTATGATAAATTTATATAAAATAAAACTCGTAAAATGCATAAAATATACGTAAAGGTATAATTCATGACTACGCATGAAAGTTATTGTATTTTTTTAATTTCTATTAGCTAGATCACATTTCTTAAATAAAATAAATAACCATTTCATCACCCCATTATGCACATAATTATTGGAATGTTGTTAGTTAGTACATGATTGCCTGATAAACAATATTGAGTAAGAATTATTTTAATTCTATTTAAGAAATTTTTTGTGAAATTTTCATTTTCTTGTCCATTTTTGTAATCTAATAGATTTAATTTTTCACGCTAGTTTAATTGAATAGTATTGTGTTTATACTTTTTTTCTTAACTACAATTGATAATTAACAAAATGAGTAAACAACTTATTGAGTATTGCAAAAGATACAAATATGAAAATTAACATGAGCATGAATATGAAGGGAGATTTCTATTCATTTTCTTGAAGAAAAAATGTACTTACAGAAAATTCCAAACTTTATTAGGTAAAGAAGAATCAAAGTTATAGATAGCAAAATCAATAAACCAAAAATTTTAGGAGACTAAGAGGAGCCATTACTCATTTGAAACAATCCAAAATACTCAAGGACTAAAAAAAAAAAACATCCACTCCACACTTCCATCGCAATTGCTTTAGCTCAAGGAAAACAATATATATCTCTATATCTTTCTTTTTTTTATTTAGAAATAATTACAATATGCTACAACCCCGTAACTTGAACCTTTTTTCCTTGACTCCCGCAATTTGAACATTTTCTTCCTTAAACCTAGGGGTGTCAATGTTCGACCCAACCCGCGAACACGACACGAACCCGACACGGTTTTTTCGGGTTAGGGTTGGGCCTTAATGGGTTTGGGTCATAAACGGGTCAACCCGAAAGCGACACGATAAGAAATGGGTCATAAACGAGTCAACCCGCGTAACCCGCAATAGACACGTTTGACACGCGAATTTATTTGTGTCAACCCAAAATGACCCACTTAACATATCTCGTTTAACTCGTATAACAAATAAATATTTATTTTATTTTAGATTTGTCAAATACCTTTTATATCCAACATATATTTTAAATTTAAAAAGAAAAGTGAGTAATTACAAAAATTTATAAGGGATATAATTGGAAATTAAAATTTTACACACCCTAGAACTACTAATACTTTTTGTTTTTTTAGCATAGAACTTACACAAATGAAATTGGATGAGCTTGTGGAAGATGTTATGAATTTGGACATCAACAAAGAATCTATGGATGATAATCATGGTTATAGTCAGGATTAGTCTACTGTTTGCTCAAATTCTTTCAATATTAATACTTAGCATTTGACGAGTTTTAAGAATATTATATTTTTGTTGAACTATGTTATTTTATTTTTGTTAAACTTTGTTATTTTGAATTTGGGTTGAAGTGTATACACTTCTTTTGAAGTGTAAAGAACTTATTTCTAGATGAATGTTATATTTTTGTTGAATTATATTATTTTGAATGTGGGTTGAAAACTTGAAGTGTATACACTGTTTTTTAGGATGAAAAAAAATTATTTCTAGATGGATGTTATATTTAATATTATGCATGTTGAAATGGGTTGTGTTACATTTGTGTCAACCCAACACGACTCGTTTATTAAGCGTGTCAAATGGGTTGGGTCAGGTCAACCCGCCTTATTAACAGGTCGGGTTAGGGTTGAAGGATCATGACACGATTATTAAATGGGTCGGGTTAGGGTTGAGCCATTTAGTCGAATACCCCTACCTCGACACGACACGAACCCGACACGCTAACCCTAATTGACACCCCTACTTAAACCCTAGACACTTTGTGTATGGGGAGGTGTCAATTCAACTACATGGCCCTCAACATATATATATATATATATATATATATATATATATATCATTTAATAAATATAGAACTTCTTTAAAAAAAAATTAATATGTTTATCATAATTAAGGGAAATCCTAATGGGTACTTAACTTGAGCATATGTGAAAAAGGCATATACATGACACAAATGGTAAAGGAGAAAGAAAAAGTTTCTAATCCCTTTTAATATGGTTAATTGCTTTGCCTCAATCAGTCATCCAAACAACATACTGCTTATTCATACCACAACCACAAATGACAATACAGCATTAGCCATCTATAATTGCTAATCTGAAAGTACAGAATTCTTTAATAGCTCTACCTTCGTTTCTTTTGGCTAATATGTCTTTACCGAATCAAAATCAAACCAGAAAAATCATATAAAAATCACCAAATTAGAGTTTAAAATTATAATTAAATTTTTAAAAGAAATCTAGGCACAATTGCACAAAAATTCCATGTAACTAAGTCACACTTAGGAATATTTGACCATTTTTCCTTTGTATAAATAGAGTGGTCCCAATGGGATGAGGAGGCTAACAATTTTCTCTCCAAAACATTTATTGTAGGAACATAAATGTTTTCCATTGTAGACTTTTCACGATTAAAGAACATGACTTGCTAACTAATCAAACTAGAATTTTTAGTGCCTACAGCAATTTCACAACATCAAGAACAAACCCCAGTGTATACAGTGTCAAATTCCATAGTCTCCTATTACATCAAATGAGTGTTTAATTTTTCTCGGAAAGTATTGAATAGTAAAGCTTCTGGGCCATAGTCTCAATTACAACTCTCAATCATGTTGGACTTGAATGACACCTATCAACACTGTATCATTATGAGATGCAGAAAAAATTTGGAGTGTACACAACGTTCAGTGTGGATGGAAAGAAATTTCATCCTATTCCAATTGGTTAGGTTAGTAAGGGACCTATTCCAATTTAATGATCTTGGAATTTTGTATACAAATAATAATCAAGGAAACTTCCACCTAAAATAAGTCGGACTTTTGGCAAGAGAGAAAATTGATGTCTAGACAAATCAAGCTAAGGTCGACCAAAATGGACCATATTCTTAATTTCTTATATCTATTTGTTCCATGTACAAGACTTACAATTAATGCTTGGCGTATAAAAGTTGAACATCTTATCTAAAGTCCATCCTCTAAAAACTTGAAAAAAAATTCATTTAATCTCCTTACAGAAGCTTCAGTCTCTCTCAATTATTCGTCTCGATTTTAATCTCTTTAATGCCCCCGTTCCATATTTTTTTGCAAATTTCGCAAATTTGACTTCCTTGGGTCTTCGTTCTTGTGGATTGAATGGAACACTTCCAGAAAAAGTCTCCCAGATTCTAACACTGCAAACAATTGACTTGTCATATAATGAACTACTTCAAGGTTCTTTGCCAGAGTTTCTTCCAAATGGTTCTCTTCGGTCACTGCTGCTTAGCGGTAAAAAAATTTCGGGGGCACTGCCAGATTCTATTGGTAACCTTGCAATGTTGTCAAGAATAGATATTTCAAGTTGCAATTTCAAGGGATCAATACCGAACTCTATGGGAAATCTTACTCAATTGGTTTATTTGGACATGTCATTCAACAACTTCACCGGACCAATTCCATCATTCAGCATGGCCAAGAATTTGACAGATATAAACCTTTCCCATAATGATCTAACAGGTAAGATTCATTCCCTTAACTGGAAAGATCTTCTGAAACTGATCAATCTTGACTTGAGTAACAATTCACTTGAAGGGAATATTCCGTACTCCCTGTTTTAGTGGCGTTTTTCACAAACGTCACTAAAAAAACGCCACTATAATTTAAATTTTGGACCGGAACTCGAGTTCCAAAATCAGTCCAACTAACTAAATAGTTTGACGCGCATACTATTCACAAAAAAAATTTCTAAAAACAGTCTAAATACCAAATTTTACCCATATCTTGAAGTTCTTGATCTGTCTAATAATACCCTGGATGGCATGATTCCCCAATGCTTAGTCGAGATGAGTGAGACGTTCAAGTTAGGGGTGCTGGATGTAAGGAGAAACAAACTCAGTGGCACAATAAGTCATACATTTTCAGGAAATTGTGGTTTACAAACGCTAAATCTCAACAAAAACCTACTTGAAGGAACAGTACCAAGGTCCTTAGGCAATTGCAAAAGTTTGGAGGTCTTTGACATTGGGAACAACTACATCGAAGATACCTTGCCATGTCACTTGAGGAGCATATCAAGTTTGCGTGTCCTTGTCTTGCGATCTAACAAATTTTATGGGTCCATTCATTGTGAAGGATCAAATGCTCCATGGCCAATGCTTCAAATTTTAGACCTCGCTTCAAACCATTTTACTGGTCCACTTCCAAGAAAATCCCTCTCTACCTGGAAGGCAATGACAAACAATGAAGATGTGGCACAATCAGAGCTCAAACACCTCGAATTTGATGCCCAAGGAGTCACTCAATATCGTTATCTAGATGTAACAACAGTTACCATGAAAGGTCAAGAAACGGAGTTGGGGAAGATATTTACTGTTTTCACCTCCTTTGACCTTTCATGCAACTATCTTGATGGGCCAATACCAGACAATATAGGAATACTCAATTCCTTGTATATTCTTAATTTGTCGCACAATGCTTTCGCAGGCCAAATTCCACCATCTCTAGGAAAATTAAGTCGACTTGAGTCACTAGACCTGTCAAGCAATCAGCTTAGTGGAGAGATCCCTGTGCAACTTGCAGATGGTCTTAACTTCTTATCAGTCCTAAACCTCTCGCTTAATCAATTGGTTGGGCCAATTCCATGTGTGAAGCAATTTGGTACATTTTTGGAAGCTTCATATGAAAGGAACAAAGGATTATGTGGGTGTGTTTTAAAGACAAAATGTGAATCTGCAGAGCCAAGTTTGCCACCATCTGAAGATATTCACTTGAAATCTAGGCTTTCGATTAATTGGAATTACTTGAGTGCTGAACTGGGATTTGTTTTCGGCTTTGGGATGGTTATTGGGCCGCTTATCTTTTGGAAGAGGTGGAGGATACTGTATTACAAACATGTTGATGACATTTTTTTCAGAATCTACCTACAGTTATACCTTGGGGGGCAACTATACTATCGAATGCTAGCACATTGGAATGTGGGGCGGAGGTACTAAGGATAGGTATGAAAAGCAATACAGGCAGGAATAAATCTGTATTTTCTTTTTTGCTTTCATTATAAGAGCAAATTAAAAAATGTATCCACTCTGTTAGGTATGATGCTCGTAACTATTTCATATTCTCAATGAACTTTATTGTAAGATCATATTAAATTAAGTTGTTTTCGTTTGCAACTAGCTTTAAATTCTATTCAGCAATTATATATATAGCTTTAAAAATTTTCTACTCTTTTTCATTCTTCCGAATATTATAATTGATGGAACTTGATCATGTCTATAGTTTTCATTACAAGGACATGACTTTCGTTTTTTTTTTAAATATTTAGCACATGACTTTCTATGAGTGGAGTAATGCTAGATGCACAAAGTTTTTTTACAATTTCTATCGCAACGGTTGACATTTTAAATTGTGATTGAAAAAAAAAAATCATTTTTACATGGCCTTACTATTTACACAACCTTTATTAGCATCAATTACAAAATATTATCTCAAAAATTGTGAAAAACATTGTGATAATTTAATTTAATTTTTTGTTTGTTTATGCCTAATTTTATTGAGTAAATAAGCCTTCCTATCAAGTTTTTCTCCTAAATTCATTTAACAGTGTTGGATGACAAAATGCTTGTAGAAGGAGGAAAATAGGCCTCCTCGGGATGCGAATGGGTTTTTTAGTTAGTGTGTTTGCCGTTTGGCAGAATTGAAACATATGCGGAAGAAAACGGTTTTTTTTTTTTTTTTTTTTTTGAAGAAAGTCTATTGACATAAAAAATTTGACAAAATTTTTACATTAGTTGGTGTGGTCGCTTGATAGTAGCAAGTAAAAATATGATTTTTTTTTTTTTTTTTTTGTGGATTTAGATGAGAATCGGTAATAGTTTACCATGGTAAAATTTGTTAACTCAATAGTTGTGAAAAATGTTATGAAATTTTTTATGTATTACTCTTTTTTTTTTTGAAAAAGTGCTACATTTACAACAGTTTCACAACAAATTCTAAGTGTTAAGTTGTTACTAGTTCTAATTTAAACCCATCACTAAAATTACTTTTTTATCTCATAAATAATAGCAATTAACAACCTGACAATTAGGATTTATTGTGAAAAATGTTATGGACATAACATTTATCTCTCTCTCTCTTCTTGTTTTACATTTGATAAAAAATATTATTTTATTTATTGTCTAATATTTCGATTTAATTAATGCTATTACAATAAAAGAAATAACTCTATTAACTAAAATTTGGGGGCTTTTTTCTACTTGGGAGCCTTAGGCAATCGCCTCATTCACCTATAGCATAGAGTTGGCCCTAGTAGCAGGTTGTAAAGAATTTTTTAATGTGAAAATATTCTCTCTCTCTCTCTCTCTCTCTCTCTCTCTCTCTCTTGTCTAGTTGTCCCTCATGGTGGAGCTTGATGGGTTTGGGTTGTGGTGGTTGTGGTTTGGATTTGCAATCCATGTCGCGGTGGTTGCAAGGCTTGGTTCCAAAATTTAAGTTTCAGTTTTGGTTGGGTTTTGTTCATGGTGGTGGTAGTGGTGCCTTGTGGTTTGGGTGTTTGGTGAGTTTTAGTTTGGGTATTGGGTTTTGTTTGGATTTGGGTTTGAATCGGCAGTCGTGGTGGTGGGTGATGCGATTGGGTTGCTCGATGGGTGGCGGTGGTGGATTGTTTGGGTTTTGGCTTTGGATATTGGCTTTTGTTTGGGTATTGGGTTTGGGTTTGAGTTTGAATCAGTGGTTTTGGTGATGGGTGGTGCGATTAGGTATCTCAGTAGTGGGTGGTGGTGGTGCGATTGGGTTGCTTGGTGGTGGCAGTGGCAGTGGGTAGCTAAGAGATAGATAGGAAGAGAGACAGAAATTATAGAGAGAAGAGAGATAGATAGATATATATATATATATATATATATATATTATTTTAACGGATTGTATGTGAAAATAAAAACTGGGATGTTAAGTGTATTGTAAATTAGGTTTGTATAATAGATAAAGTAGGTTTTTAGATGGTAAAATAACAACTTTTATACCATTCCGAAGGTGAATGCTGTAATGGATCAATTATTTGACTATTTGTCTATTTCCAACTTTAAACCTATTTATTGTTTTGATTTTCTGAATTATTTGAACTTATTATTAGTAGCTATATCTAATTAAGTTTGAGTAGTCGATTATACACTATAGTTGATTTCTTGTAAATTCAAAGAAAAATATTGTGCTTTAAAAGTAATTCTTATAAATAAATGTGTGGTTATAGATTTTAAAATTAAATTTGGCTAAATTTGCTAATGAACTCCATGCTTTTGACATCGATGTCCAAAATTATTTCTTTTCTCTCAGTGTAACATGGTCATGGTGGCTTAGAAACGGTGATTTTTATATTGACCATGGCCGACATGACAATGATGATAGAAATTGAACTATTGGGTTTTGTTAGGTGCATTGGTCCAAGATGCCAAGCTTATCAATGTTTTCACACTGAATAAATTTTTCATTCTGATTGCAAATTCAATTTTCCACATTTAAGATTAATATTTTAATAATTTGATTGTTACAATGATGAGAATTGGTGATTCCAATCTTGGTTCTCATAATAAAGAAATACAAGTCATATCAATAAGTTTTTTTTTTTTGCTGAATAAAAATGGGTAGGAGGTGATATGAGTTGGTGTCTTCCGCTTGAGCGTGACCATAGTGACACCCAACTCATTTTAAATCATAATTTACACTTCTAAATCACAATCCAATATTATTTAAATGAACTCGTTTCCAATGTTTTCACAATCAAACAATATTTTTAGCTTCATTTGAGTTGGATGGGAATGAGTGAATTATGTTCAAATCCCCACATCATGAATGCATTTTGCATTTAGCTAGCAATCTATTTGATTAGCCAATAATAAGTATACCAGTAATATTAACTAATCATCGTTTTAAATTAATCCATAGGCTAATATTCTTTTGCAACACTTCCCTAATTAATGACCGTTTTAATCCATTGGTCATACCACCACTCCCCTTGGTGCGATGATCATTCCACAAGTATAAATGCTTGCGGGGTTCAAGTCTCCAGGAAAGAATTTCACACACATATACAATTAGATTAGGCTAGAGTAAAAATTCTATCTTGTATCAAAAAAATAATAATAATAATCCATTGGTCATAATCCCCAAAAAAAAAAAATCCATTAGTCAAAATTACAATCTTATTCATTTTAAATTTATATTATAGAGGTGATTGGTTTTTTTGGCTTCTTACCTTTTCTTTTTTTTTAATAATTTGATAATTACAACAGGAGAGAGATTTGAACATTAAATGTTTTGTTCCAAGGTTCTTTTAAAATCAATATCTTCTTATTCCTCTTATTTAAGTTGTACACAATGTCACATAAATAAAATTTTATCTCACGAAATAAATAATAATAATTATGTTAAATACATAGCATGATTAGCATCTTAATCACCTTAAAATTCATGAAATACTAAAATCTTCATTGTAAAATAAATACTCTTCATTTGCTTTCTAGAGTACCTTTTTTCTTGTAAAGAGATAAAGTGAGAGAATTGAATCAATTGATTAAAAAATATATGTTCAAAAGAACTAAGCAAACTTGGATTGAGAATAGGTGCAATAACTAAGGTATTGCACCTGATGCAATAGTAATGAATGGTTGAAATTAAAAGTTGATAAAAGCAACTTTTAATTTCAACCATTTAATACAAAAAGTAGAAAAATAGTTAAAAGAAGTTAATTTTTTTTTTTTTTTTGGGGGAGAATCATTAAAAAAAATTAAAGTTAAAAGTTAAAAATGATAAAAATTTATATGAGAGAGATTAGAGTAATTACACCCAGAGTAATTACACTGGGTATTGCACTGGATCCAAATCCAAGCAAACCTTACAAACAAAGCACATTTAAAGGCGGGCAGGGACCCACATAAGCATTTGTGTGAGAGATTAATAGAGAGAAAATTCTGACATGATCAATGGCTCATTTGTTTCAACTTTCAACAATTTGAGCCCACATATTTATCTAAATAAGTTTTGAGTCATTGCTCAATTTATTTTTTCTTTTCTTTTCTTGACAATGTGATGTTTCTAAGTTTCAAATAAAAAATAAAATTAATAAAAGAAATAGAGGTGATAAATTGACAGTTTGCAAAATAGAATTTGAAATTTGACATCTTGTGAAATTTTAAAGTACTCGTAACTATATGAACCGTACTAAAGTATAGTTTGATAGGAACAAGATCAAACCTATAGGGACTTATATGAATGTAGGAAAATTAATTAAATCTTAACCAAATTAATCCTAATCTATTTAATAAAAATTGGTTATTTTGAAATTAAATAAACTAAATAAGAAATTGATCTAAGCTAAGATATAATATAAAGTAGTAAAAAAATTAAAAAATAAGGAGAAAGGAATTAAGATTTTGGAATCCGCATTATCAATTCATATCAGCATATTATTTATGATCATTAATTTTTCCCAACTATTACATGATAATCTAGAAATCAATCTTGCTATCATGGAAAATATTATCATAAAAACTTACGTTTAAAAATCTAAAGCATCCTCTTCTTCACTTCCTAGGTATAAAATCAAATCATCAATTGTATCTATTAACTAACAAATTACAAAAGATATCCAATTTTATAATCAAGCAATAATAAACCAAGCATTCAATTAATTAAGGCAAATCCTAAATCATGAGAAAAACATAATTAAACTCATATATAGAATTCTATCTTAATCAATTGATATGAAGTAATAACAATTTAAACCATTAAAAAACAACTATTGTAAGAAAAATAAAATCACATATATATTACTGATAATCTTTAACAAGGTTTCATCCTCAACCTTAATTGAAAATTTAGCTACTCAAAGTAATTGAAAGAAGGCATAAAAATAAAATAGTAAACATTAAACTAAATAAACAAAACTGTCTTGGTGGAAAGCCACAGAGGCAGCCGCGGCAGCTCCTCGGCCTCTCTAAACTTCTGCCTTAGCCAATCCCCCTTACTTTTCAGTTTGTTCTCTATTTATATACCTACACCCCGCCTGAGAGTGACACTCCTACTACAAGGGGAACTAAAATTTTAATACGTTGACTTTAAGATTTCATAAGCAAAACCCGAATGGCCCAAAAGTCTCTCTATTCTTCTCTAATTTGTATTTCCGCTAAGTAAGAAGAAAGCCCACTAAAAAATATTCAAGACCTTAAGCCCACAAATAGATGTCTCCGCCAAAGCAAACTTCCTTTCATTTATTTATTTTCTTTTTCACTTCATATGTCTCCAAGGTCGCTTTTTCTTATTATTTTCTTTTTCTTTTACTTCATGCCTTCCGGGTTTATTCAAGTTGGCTTAGCAATTGACATAGCCGCGCTTTGCATGTAAAGTCTTTATTACCCGTAACACAAAGATAATATATAATCAGTCACACAATAGCATAAAAGTAAGACTAAATATGTAGATATGAGAGTACTTTATTAGTGGGTTCCAGTTTGCTCAACTGATGAAGTCTCTGATGATTAAATAAGAAATCTGGAGTTCAATCTTTGCCTACACCAAAAACTGATTGGTGCCTTAGTCTGATGATAAAAAGCTATCATCAGGAATGAACACCATAAGTTGAAACTCTCTTTAAAAAAAAAGTACTTTATTATCTATATTTCATGAACATCAACATCTCTATTAGAAACACCAATAAATGCCAATTAAAAGCTTTATATTCTAATTGAGTATCTATTAGGTTCTCTACCATTATAGTTGGCATGGTACTCCACACTATTAATTGCAAGTCACACTTTTTCTTTTTTTCTTTTATTTATAAACTAGTTGCAGGATACTTGATACAGTATAATTAACATTTTTTATATTACTACTAACTTTATATATATATATATATATATATATTATTTCTTACGAAATAAGTTTCAATACACAATAAATTTTACAACTAATGAGATGGGAGATTGGTACACGTTATAAAGTGATGTCAATCATGATCCCAAGTTGAATTAATTGTTAAGGTGGCAAATAATACTAGTTTTTTTTTTTTTTTTGAAAGAGCAAATAATACTAGTTAATAGGTAAAGTTAAAAGAAAATCCAATTAAATTTTAAATTAGAATTCAATTAGAATATAATTTTGTGTCATGTGTCCTATCTAATCTAAGTTTTTAAATTTTTATGCCAAGTTAATTAATTCAATCTAAAAATTGAAATTCAATAAGAGTTTAATTTTGCACTACGTGTCTCGTCTAATGTAAGTTTTTTTTAATTTTTATGTCAAGTGAGTTAATTCAATGTAGAAAACAAGGAGTTCAATATAAATAAATCATAAAAAACCTAATTATATATATATTCAATACTTAGAGAAAATTTAATTAGATTCAAATTAAAATTTTCTTTTGTTAGTTTTCCATACAAATTAAATTATTTAGATTTTTACTGTTATTTTTTCTTTGAACTAATGCACATATTTTTTATACTGTTTCTATTTAGATATTTTGTATGCCAGGATCTTGAACATAACAAATTGTAATTGAGCTAAACAATCTCATGCACCTATTTTAATAATAAGTTAATATTGGATTAATTTATTCTTTTATTTTTGTGTTGTGTTTAGTAAAATTTCACTAATAGTGATTGTGATTTGATATTGTATATGTTATATCCAATAATGATTTTAAAAATTATATATATAATAGCAATATAATGAAAAACTTGGCATAGCCAATATCATAAAAATGCAAGAAAAAATTATTTTAATACCTTCAAATGTCCCAGTCAAACTAATATTCTATATGTTTTATAACTCAAGCTAATACCAATAGCACCACTACAATTCATCATTCTCGTGTATAAACATGAGTTATATATTAGTCTATATATATAATAATAGGTGAAACTGAGAGAAACTAAAGTTAGTGTGTGGGCCAATCTTGCCCTGTGTTCAAACTGTGTGTGAGGAAGCCAGGCCCAATATTATCCCCATTCATACAAATGGAGCAAGGAAGGGCCCGGCCCAATATCCCGTGTAAGGGCAAACGAATATCCGAGGACAGCCAGCCGAGGAATGGACAAAATTACCATCCGAGGAGAGGTGGAGCATGCTTGTAAGGAGTTGGGCCGTGTCCGAGGACTACGGTCACCTCGGTACTTTTGTCCGAGGTATCTGGTGAACTCGTTAATCACTCAGAACAACGCCTGGGACAAATCTTATAACAAAGCAAAGGGGGAAATATCAAACAAAAAGTAATGGTAAGAAATGACAAATATCTAAAGGTGCTGTCACCTCCGCATTAAATGTCTCCCAGCTAACCTTCTGGCCGCATTAATGTGGAGGTGATACCTGAACAGTGAACGAACAGCTTTCCAACTAAGAATGGAAGATTCAAGAGAGGGCAAGGGGGATGACGAAAAAGGACGTTGAATGCCAGGTCCACACGTGGATGATAAGAAAGGCAAAAAAGCCATGGTATATAAGGCGAGGAAAGACAGAAAAAAAAGAAAAAAGGAGAGAAAAGAGAAAAAAAGATTGGAACAGAAAGAAAAGGAAAATCAGATCTCTAGGGCATATCCGAAGAGACTTATTACTACATTCCTTGCACGTATCTTTAATCTTTTTACACTAAAATCCAATATTTTGGCCCAAGATCAGACTAGCTTTCTTTCCTGCACTCTATAAATTCATTGTTTGAGCTACGTGGGCCTGGATCCATTCCCGTTTTGGATTCAAGTCAAATCTGGTCCTTACAGTTAGCATTCCAAATTGGAGTTCTAATTTTGCGTCATGTGTCCTAAATTATTTAGTCTTAAAGAGTTTTATTTATTAATTTTAGAATCAAATGTGAGATCATATCATAAATATTCATCTAAGTAAGTTATTAAGTACAAAAACCAAAGAGTTTAAAATAAATGAATCATAAAAAAAATAATAATAAAAAGTGCTTCATAATAATTATAAAAAAGATATGGACAATTTACATTTTATACCTAATAATATCCTTACAAAATTTTTTAAAGAGTTAACAAAATATAAAAATGATTATCAATAGTATTTAAATTATATATATATATATATATATATATATATATATATATATATATATATATAAGAATTATATTATGCATCTTATTGTATATTTTTAAGTGTATCCATACATATGCATGGGGTTACAAGCTAGTCTATATATATAATAATAGATGAAACTAAGAGAAACCTAAATTAGAATTCTAATTTTGCATCATGTGTTTTAAATTATTTATTTTTAAAGAGTTTTATTTCTTAATTTTAGAATCAAATATGGAATTACATCATAAATATTCATCCAAGTGAATTATTAAGTATAACAATCAAAGAGTTTAGAATAAATGAATCGTAAAAATAAAAAAGTGCTCTACAATAATTTAAAAAAAAAAAAACATGGACAATTTTCATTTTATACCTAATAATATCCTTACAAAATTTTGTAAAGAGTTAACAAAATTTAAAAATGACTATCAATAGTATTTAAATTATATATATATAGGAATTATATTATACATTTAATTGTATATCTTTAAGTATATCCATACATATACATGAGGTTACAAGCTAGTTTATATTAATACGTAAAGTTTAGAGAAAGTTCAATTAGAATTTGAAATTAAAACCCAATTTTGCGCCATGTGTTTAAATTTACGTGAGGACCACATCATAATAATCTGTGTCATGTATCCATTTAAGTTTTTTAATTTTTGTGCTAGGTGATTTAATAAGTATAAAATACTAAAAATCTAATATTAATGAACTAAAAAAAAAAAAAACCAATCACATATACTCAATAAAAATCATTACACAACAAAGATCACCACATATTCTATCTTATTGAAAATTAGAGAAAAAAATGATTAAAAATAGTATTTGTAGGGTCACTATTTGAAGCCCAAACCCAATATGATTGGGATACAAGCTCAATGAGCCCAATACAATAAATTTATAGAGAGTGGGTGAAAAAGTTAGGCTCTTGTCGAATGGAATAACGGCTAACAGGGATCTCAAATATAAACAAGCATAGAAATAGATATAAAACTTGAGAAAATCGTTGTCCGAGGAGATGAATTATTATTGAATTCCCTGTTTATGAAAGTTGATGCTACAGTAATTCTTTTTCTCTCCTCCCTTCCAATTTTCTTCGATCCCCCCCTCATGGGGAGTCTTTTACATTATATAATTTTCTTTTAGACCATCTTGATTGCACACTTGTCAGCCATTCAAACTTTCACTCGAGTACATGTCCCATCAGACATCTTCTCTAGCTCTCTGTGAGCTGTAGTGGTTGAGACTACACTGTTCAGGGGTCTTCTCCACATAAATGCGGCCAGAAAAGTTGCTGCAGTGCATTGAATGCGGCGGTAACAGCTTTTCTCTTAGATATTTCTGCATTCTTATCCTCTTCATACATTTTTTAAGTTCATCCTTATCGCTGGAAGTTCTTAGAAGGTTGGCTAAGTTACTTAAGTACTCGCTTAACCAACATTCATCTTATCCGAGTAGTATAACCTTCTCAGACTGTACTCTTCCACCTTTTTCTTTATGTGATCCTTCATTCAAGGGCTTATCAGATCGTTTGCTTCTCCTCAGACATATCCATGTTATCAAATAGGACTTAAGGCCCAGTATACAAATTTGGGACCTTGTCCCCACAGTATTAAATTTAGGTAAGAATTTTAAATGTGACTAATTACGTCTATTTTTAAAAAAAATATTTGACTGAATATTTATATTTTTATGATAAAAATTGTGTTTAATTTTAAATATATCCATATGTATTCATGTGTTACGTGCTATTTTTATTCAAATAATTTGACTAATTAATTATATTTTTATAATAAATTATGTTTAATTTTAAATCCATACATGTGTTTGCGTGGATTACATGCTACTTCTATTAATAGTTTTGTCTTTTGTGTTAGATAAATGTAGCCCACACATCACTATATTTTTGTTTGTTTGTTAGAGCATTCAGATCAACTTATGCAAAAGTCATTGTCTATTTTAAAATAAAAACCAACTTTTTCTATTTTTAGCTAACAAATTTTTAAAATGTTTACTTCTAATTATCTTTATTTTACATCTAAAATGTCAGTCTTTATTTATTTTGTAATCGTTTATTTTTCTTCACACACAACAACCACTATCTATTAAGACTTAGTTCATGATTTGTTGCAAAATCTTATCTTGTATAAATAATTTATAATCCGTTAATTTTTGGGCTTCATTAACTATATTTTAGGGTTTTATGTTATTTTAGCATACCTAATGCAAAATGCCTAGATTACTAAATTGAAACAAAAATGGATAATAGAGCTGGGAAAAAATAAAAATTTGGAAACTTAGGGGCGGTTTGGTAAGAGTATTTAAATATATATTTGTTTTGTAATCCATAAAATTGTAGGTCCCACACTTGAATTTATTGTTTGGCTAATATTTTATAAATATAGTGTTCAAAAAAATGTATCATATTTTCTTGATTTAAAACAAGATTTTGAAAATGGCTTGGGGGTGTTTTTAGAATACAGAAAATGTTTTTAATGACATAGTTGTAAATAAATTGAAAACAGTGGACCCTACATATTTGTCCAAATTCTTTTATCTCTTAAATTTAGGAGTTTATCTTTATCACAAAAAGAATTCTCACATTTCAAATTTGAAACTTATCATTAAAAATAAAATAAAAAACATGATGAGCTCTATTATCTTATTATTATTCACAAAAAAAAAGTAATATACAGATTCTATACGTTACTTTTTTAAAATATATATTTTTAAAAAGTTAAAAAATAGAAATGGTCTCCTAAACAATTATTTTTGTTTTTAGTATTTTGAAAATTGTTCTTAAAAGTGGGAGCCAAACATGTAAAATATAAAAATTATTATCTAAAAGCTAGTTTCAAGTTCAATTTTTTGAAAACTGTTTTGAAAACAAAAACAAAAATTCTCCTACCAGTCAAGCCCTTAAAGACTTGCTTGGTAGCAGGAATTAAATACAAAATTTTTTTTGAAACCAAAAAATATTGGGTATTACACTTGAATATATTGTTTTCTATTTTCCCAATTCAAAACAAGATTTTGAAAAAAAAGAGATGTTTCTTAAATTAAGCTGCTTATCTTTATCACAAAAAAATTCTCACACTTTAAATTTGAAACTTATCATTAAAAAAAAATACATGAGTTTTAATTCCTTTATCATTATCCACACACACCAAATAAAAAAAAAAAAAAAAAATCTACATATTACTTTTTATAAAAAAATTAAAAAAAAAAAAACTCAAAAGTAGAAATGGTCTCCTAAACATTTTTTTTCTTCAATATTTTAAAAATTATTCTTAAAAGTAGGAGTAAAAAACTTATGATGTAAAAATTATTTAGTTTCAATTCAATTTTTTTGAAAATTATTAAAAACAAAAATAAAATTCTTTCTGCCAAACATAACCTAAATAACAACTCAAAAAAAAAAAAAAAAAACCCTAATATTTTAGAGTAAAAATTGCACTTTATACAAGTCAGGATCGCGCCTAGTAACTTCTATTTTTCCCACTTTTTTCTTAATCGGACAGTTGGAATTCTGGATCGCTTTTCAAGCTTGAGGAGAAGAACAACAAATGAGGTTGGAGGTGAATCTCTGAAACAATTCGAAACAAAGATCGGTTGGGAATTGGAACCAAGAATAATATCAAGAAATCAAAGATTTCTATCTCAACAACATTACTATTATGTCATTGGAGCCGCCCCCTTTCCAGGAAGCAGCGCGCTGCGACGTCTGCAAATGCAGCTTCAACACTTTCCGGCGAAGGGTAAATCCCTTTTTTATTAGATTTTTGTGATTTTGATTTGCATGCAATTCGTGTAATCCATTATTATAATATTCATCGATCTCTGATCTTATTTAGAATTAGGAATTTACTTTTTTGCATAATAATTGTTTAGTGGATGGAGGCTTGGGATGAGTTGTAGACCCAGACGTCCGTGGGGAGAATACAACCGATACGTCGTGTATTGGTTGTATTCTTAAAGGGCCTTGTCTTGGTGAGGTTCCATGTTGTCTATATAATAAGAGAAAATGGGGAATTACGTAAATAAAATGATTTATTTAGCTCAATTAGTAAAGTCTCTAATAATTATTTAGTGGATGAGTTTCCACATGTATCGGTTGTATTCTCCCCATGGGTGGGATTAAGGGGCCCTATCTTGGTGAGGATCCATGTCGTCTATATAATAAGAGAAAATGGGGAATTAGATGGATAAAATGATTCATTTAGCTTAACTAGTAAAATTTCTTACTCTTAAATAAGAGATCTGGGGTAAAAAATCGATTGGTATCTTGGTCTAATAATAAAGAACTATTATTGAGAGTGGATGTCATAAGTTGAAAATATCTTCAAAAAAAAATGAAGAAAAAAGATCAACATATTGACCAATTGTCTTTGTCTATGCTAATTATGTTTTAAATATCTTTTGACAGCATCACTGCCGGTGTTGTGGGAGGACGTTGTGTCATGAACATTCATCAGATCAATTGGTATGATTTTTTTTAATGTTTTGTTCTGTGCTGATAGTGTTATTGTTTTAAGGAGAAATTTGACCGATAGCAGATTGATTGACTGTTGTTTTGAACAAATGCAGGCATTACCGCAATTTGGCATTTACATGCCTGTTAGAGTTTGCGCTGACTGTTTTAATGACCGCTCTCGGTAAATCACTGAATTATTGATTTTCGCTAATGAAATTTGAGTGGAAATTGAATACCATATGTTTAAACGGAAAATGATGCATAAGTTGCGATGTGTTGTGTTAGCAAATTCACTGTGATAAAATACCGATTGTCCCAAAGGCTTAAATGTTTAGAAAATTGTGAATGCAATCATTTAATTAATATTCTAACATATCACAACATGACTACTTTCAAGCTTTTCTTCTATGTTTTCTTTTTTAATTTCTTTGCCAATATGTACTTTCTAGTCAGTTGTGCTTGTTTGAGTTAGGAAATAGCTTACTGATGCATCATGGAGAGTGTTAAGATTGCAGGAACTCTAACATGGAATTTGTAATTAAGTTTCACCTCATGAATATCTATTGTCAATGGGAGTTTTCTTGATTTGGTGATTGAGCATAAAGATTTTGGGTTATTATGCGGGCAATTACATAGGGTATGACTGTTATTGCAGATTTTACTGTTGTGTTTGTGGGCCTAATGCAGATCAATTGTATCCCACCAAGGATAGTAATGTTATCCTTTTTCCTATAGATTAATAATGAGAGCAGTTGCCATAGTATTTTATTTTTCAAGGGGATGCTGTGTGCACAAGAGGATTTGTTCTATAAGCTCTTATCTCTGTTATATGCACATGGATCCTTTTGATTTGGGGATTGCCAAAATGTTGATCCTAGGTTTTCTGTCGGAGTGGAGAGGTCAATACATAGTGGTTATAGCATGCGGATTTTGTATCTAAATTTTGGATATTTTTTGGTAAGTTTAGAAATGTCTCCTTTTTATGGGATTTATGTCTCATTGGAGCATAAAACAGGAGTGATGGGATTCCCCTCTATCACTGAAATTTATGTCTCATTTGGCAAAATGTTGATCTCAAGAGAAATGTGCTTTAGGATATGTACTTGATTAATGTAACCTAGTCTAGGGGTACAACTTTCTACAAATACAATGGTGTATAGCCTAGTCCCATATATGCAGTGCAGAAATCTCAGGGAATTGAGCATAAAAAAAAGATAGAAATATAAAGTAAACCTAGGAATAGGTACCAAGGGTTGCCTGGAATCAACACCAAGACATTGGAAAAATTCCAATAGAAATTCATTCATCATAAACGTATTTCCATTAAATCCCAATCTCCAGTGGTGTGGCTCACTATTGGGAAAAATTGCAGCGGGGCATTTTGTTAACAGGGGGAGGGGGCTGGGTATTGGGAGTTTCACGCATTTTAACACTGCATTATTGGCTAAGTGGTTATGGCGGTTTGCTGTGGAGATAAATGCTATGTGGAGAATTGTAATAGCTAACAAGTATGATTTGATTTTTGGGAGGGGGGGGAACCCATGTGATTTCTTTGTGGAAGTATATTAGAGGTGGTTGGGGGAGGTTTTCTCAAAATATCAGATTTGAGGTGGGAAGGGGTTTTTTTGATCCATTTTTGGGATGTGTGGTGTGGGGAGCTACCTCATAAGGAAGCGTTTTAGCTTCTGTATCACATTGTAAGGAATAAGGATGCATATGTGGCTGAGCATTTGTGTTGGCAAAATGGAAATTGCTCATTGGAACATGCTTTTTGTTAGACTGATATAAGATTGGGAATTGGAGAGCTTGGAATCTTTTTTGCTCCTCTACTCTACTGAGGTGGGTCGTAATGAGGAAGATAAAGTGCTGTGGTTAGTTTCCCAGAGAGGTTCTTTTGAAGTTAAGTTGTATTATACAACTCTGTTGAGTAGAGGTAGTCATTCCTTCACTTGGAAAGGGATTTGGAAGGTGAAAGCTTCTTCTAAGGTAGCTTTTTTTCACTTGGACAACTGTGAAGGGGAAGATTCTCACATTGGATAATTTGAGGAAGAGGAATATTTGTGTTGTTAACAGGTTACATGTGTAAGAATGATTGGGAATCAGTGGACCACCTACTCCTCCAATGTTCTTATGCCTCTAACTAGTGGTCTTTTTTGTTTGGTTTTTTTGGTATTTCTTGGGTTATGCCTAAACAATTGCTTTGGTTGCTAGCTTGTTGGCATGGAGGTGTTGGGCAACAGAGCAGCTTCTGTTTGGGGTTCCGTTCCACAGTGGATTATGTGGATTGGAGGAAGCAGAACGACTGAAGTTTTGAAGGGAAGGAGTATTCTATCTTTGAGTTGAAGCACATTTTCATTCTGACCTTTTTTGATTGGATGACTGCTTTGAGTGGTCTTGCCATACCTTCTTAGCTGGATTTTCTAGATTTATGTAGTTTTGGGTCGTTTTTTGTTTCCCTTGTACACTTCCTGTGTACCAGGGTAATGTTTTTTTGCTGTACTATTATTTATTTTTTCAATAATTGACTTCAGTCAAAGCGCAATTATTGAATTACAAAAAATAGCGTTGACTCTAGGAAATTAACTACACTACTAATAACATAATTAGCTAATAGGACGTAAAATGAAATCTGAAAAAGTAATAGTAAATATACAATTTCCTTCTAAACTTAAATCAAAATAAAATTGTCTTCATGCTCCCTATGTCTTTTGCTTATGTAGGGGATTAATACTTTGAATATGCCTCAGCATAACAGCTCATAAAGCTTCTATGTTTTATTTTCTAGAGGCATGTAATTAAGTTTGGCATTCATTTTGGCACAGGTCTGGGAAAGATGATCCACAAGCTTCTTTAAATGGGATTGGTCGTGTAACAGATAAAGTTTCTAAATTAGACATAGATGCAGATGTAGATTTGAAGGATGGACCAACTGCAGAGCATCAATCTGTGTCAGTCATTCCAGAGTGCAAGTGTGGAATGCCTCTATGTATTTGTGAAGCAGCCCCTTCCACTGATGCACTTCCTCTTCAGGTATAAATTCTTTATCTTCAAATGCAATCTCCTATGTTGTCCTTGCACCTCACAAATTTGATTCCTTTTTGTGGCAGAGAGAAAATACTTCAACCTTCACTCAGACAAATCCAAAACCAAAGAAGCAGGACTCTATTCCAAGAAATAAAGGCGCCACATCTAATAACAAGTTGAGGTATGTGCCTTAACGTTTAAATATCTAATCTCTGTTCTTCCTTACACAGTGGATGCTTTTAAACTTTGGTTTTATGCATGAGCTCTCTGTAAATAGTTTAAGATATGAAGTAGCAGTTGTCCTCTGCAGTTCAGAGTTTGGACTTGAACCTTTCTAATTGCTACTATAGTATTCAGGTGTGAGTTGTTTGAAACCTAATTTCGTTCAGTAAACTTTATCCGTGGTTTACCCCCCAGGGGGTGGGTCCAATGGACTGCCTTGGTGAGGTTCCATGTAGCACCAGAAGAGAAATATTACTCTTATATTAATTGTTCTCTCAGCTGGATGGTGTTTAGCATGCTCTGGATACTCAGGTCTCAATTCTGAAGCACCAATGAGCTATAGCTCAACTGACACTTCCTCCTCCTGTTATAATGGGATGGTGAGGGTTCAAAACTAACGGTGTGGATGTGTAACCTTTTCTGATAAGTAATGGTTTTTATTAAGAGTATATTTTTTTCTTGGTCACAATGATAAACACAAAGTAACTAAAACAATTACAAAGAATTATGCAAAACAATTAAGTGATTATTTGAAATCTAACATGGAACTGTTATGTGTAAGTCCCCATGCACGATACCAATCAAACATAGTTAGAATCAACAAAGATTCCAACTGAGCCTTTAATCTTTCAGTATCTCCATAAGTGCAACTGCTCCATCCCCTCTACAATATCCACATCAAACACAACGGAACAAGGTTCCAAATATCTCATGAGTGCTTTCCTAACCAATTCCTCCACTTAAACAAGAGATCCGCTATCCTCCTTGGCAACATCCATTGAATCCCTAACGCTCTAAAGACTACCTCCCACAATACAAATACCACATCACAGTGGACAACAAATGATCCATTGGCACATACAACAACAATCAACTAAGAGAAACCTCTCTTGATAATATTATCATAGGTAAGAATCTTCCCCCAAGTAGCTGTCCAGACACTCTTCCAAGGGAAGCAATTAACATTGGTACCTCGGATAACATCATGGCAAGAGTGAATGTCAAAGATACCACTCCCATTCCCATATAAATGGCTATTCAAGACTGTGTGAACTGAGGAGTCTTTGTCAACTGAGCATGCATACAGGTCAGGATACAAACCCTTTAAAGAATGGTTTTAGTGCCATTTTTCATGCCAAAATCATACTTGTGAAACTTATTTAAAATTATAAAAAATAAAAAAATAAAAAAAATAAAAAGAAAAAGAAAAAAAAGGTTTCCATCTCTGTAGGGTATAAAAACCGTTCCTGCTGCATGTCTGTTTTGACTTTGACACTAGTGGAAGTCCAATTTATTCAATCTAGTTTTAGGAACTCAATGTCTGTACGTGTAAAGCTCTTTAATACAGCGTATGCCTTTCTAGTTTCAAGTGACTTGTTTTCTTTAATATAGTCACATGATGATTTTTTTTTTTCCTGCAAAATGTATTTTGTTTAAATTTAAGTGCTGAATGATGGTTTTTCTTCTTTTTTGTCAATCAATGGATCTTCTCTTTACAACCTTTATTTAGCTTGTCTCTTCAGTTCTCCCGAATTTTTACAACCCTCAATTAATACAAATTTATTAAAATGTGAACTTCTAGTGGGAACATGCATGTCTTTCTAGTTGGCTAGAGCTGGAAAGACTAATTGGATATCACAATTAAAATAAGGGGAAAAATGTCAATATGCATTGAGGATGTTTTGATTCTTTTCCTTTATTGCTATTGCCTGTTCCATTGTACAAGAACTACTTACCACATCTCCGTTATGTATTTATCATTTGTTTCTCTTATTTATATTTATGGGACTAAGACTTAGTTGTTATTCTCTTATCTATATATTAGATACTTCTAAATGCTTTTGAGGAAGTCATCATGTTTCTCAGTTTCTCATTATATGTAGATGATAAACTGGTGATTTTTTAACACATTGCCATTGTTCTCTCCTAAATTTTATGTTATTAATTGGTAGTTGTTTTGCAGTTCTGTTTTTACTCTTGGTCAAGCAACCAGCGATACTTTGAATAAGCCTCAGATGGATTATGAACCCAATGGGGAGGTATATATTCTGGATCATCTATTTAAAGTCCAACTATGCAGAAGGATATATATATATATATATATATATATTTGGTTGCTGTGGATTACTTACTTTATTCAGCATGAGCTGTTGTTAGGGTTTAAGAGAAGCTATAAAGAATGGTGACACTGCTGCAGTCAAGAAACTTCTGAGTGAGGTATTCAACATTTTAATGCAGAGCTAAAATTTGAAATGGATTTAAGCTTTGTCACATTTGCAGGGTGTGGATGCAAATTACCACGATAAGCAAGGATTATCTTTGCTACATTTGGTACTGATCTCTCTCTCTCTCTCTCTCTCTCTCACACACACACACACACACACACACTCAAAATAAGTAAATTACCATTGTTTAAGATGTTTGATTCTAACATCAGGATTTATTGAGTGCAGGCAGCACTCTTTAATCGAACTGATATAGTCTTCATCCTTATGGAATCTGGAGCAAGCATGGATTACAAGAATGCACAGGGTAATTAATCCTTGGTCAACTTACAAAATTTGTTTGACTTACTGACTAGTGGAAGTGCGTACTAAAGATATTGTAGGCATTGCCTGGGTTGTTCAGATGAAACAGTTTCTGTACATCTGTGAAATGAAGCTAATTATAGAATTGCCAGATAAGATTTAAAGGTGTTGAAAGTTCTGAGTGTGTTTGGGTTTGTCTGGGTCAAAACAATCTGGGAGGGCAGTGTTGTTGAATTTGTCTGGTACATTTCAATAAAACCCTTTCCTAAACATTTGCCAAATTGAGGAAGAAGAGAGAAAAGGGTCGGTGGTTAGTTTTCATATATCAAGAAAAATATACCTTGTACCCTACATGCTCACCTTGCATATTGGTGCTTGTCCCTTGTGCACCTATTTCAGAATGAGGTGCATATCTGGTGTAAAAATAATAATAATAACGATTCTGTCATAACTTATAACAGAATGCTCTCCTTTGCTTTGTTCCTTTCTATCTTTTTCACCATATGGGGGTGGATATTATCATGATTATGATTATGTAGCCAAGAATACTGCTAGTTACAAATTTTTGTTAGCAGCCAATCTTAGTTTTCAATTCTAACTGCCTGCTTCTTCTTCAGGAGAAACACCATTGGATTGTGCTCCTGCTACTTTGCAACACAAGATGCGAAAGAAGCTGGAAGAAGGTGAGGCTCTGCATGAGCACATTCCAGAGTAATATATTCATTTTATCTTTAAGTTGTGTTCAAGTTGTCTGTAACTCAAGAAAGCATTTGATAAACTACTTGATGGTTTTGTACTAAATATACTGTATGAATGGTGGCAATCAAGGCTACAATTCAAGAATGTTAATAAGATTTCCTTTCCACGGTGTTTGATGTTTATGAGTTAGAGTTCAAACTATAAATTCATCTCCTGTTTGCAAAGGCCCGCTTGGAAAGATAAGATGGAACTAAGAATAGATTGACCTATATTATGCATCTTGTTTCTGATCATGCAATACATTTTAGTGTGGATTAAGGAATAGCATGGGAGCAGCTTAGTTACCTGCTGGTTCTGTTAAGCCAAACTATAAATTCAGCTACTGTTTGCAAGGGCCCTTTTTATTTTTATTTTTATTTTTGATGGATGCAAAGGCCCACTTGGATGCACAGAAAAAAAGAGGTTGACCCATTCCCAAGTGATTGAGGTCCAAGCATCAAAATACGTCTCACAAGATTGGTAACGAAGGAAGAAAAGAAAGGAGCCTTTGGACACCAAGTTTATTCAAAAGATTTTTCAATTTATTAACCACTAATGTGTTGTGTAATAGACCGTTTATTATCTCTGGTGTATACAACAAAATTGCCTTCGTTCGCCACAGAAGATTGCAAAACCACATCATTTCTTGGACATGAAACCCTCTTACGCTTATTAGTCAGTCATTCCTCACCACTTCTTTGCCATTGCGGCGAGCCTTCTTGGGTTGATCATGGTCGTAGATCAGAGTGAGGATTCAGAACAACCAACAAGTGGGAGGAAGCTCCAGTGATGATTCTCAAAACCTGGATCTTGTGCTGTGTAGAAAGCCATAGATTGTTATGACTTCTGACTTATGAGCTATATCTATTCACAAGGTTAGACAGGATCACACATTGTCGTTTTCATTTTATTTTTTATTTTTTTATTTTTGTTAAGTGGATATAATGCATAGCGATGGGATTATGAAACCAAACGGATTGTTGGGATTTTGGACATGTATGGTTTCTGTCGAGCATTTCCTTCAAGGTTCCTTTAATGTTTCTTGTTGCTTAAGTTGTTTGCTTCTACCAAATGCATGTAACATTTTGGCCCACCAATATGTATCACCAATTCATCACCACTTTTACATTATTGTAATTAGCATATCACCGTGGGGGTGGCTTGATGGTAATAGTATAGTTATAAAAGCCGTACCAGAAGTTGACCCGATTGAAGAATTAGTTCGCTGGTTCATTAGTTCAACCAGTGGTTCATTGGTTAAATTGTAGGTTTATTAATTAATTAAATAATATATTTTATAATTATAAAAAGCAACTAAAATAAAATAAAAACACTCCATTTAGGTAAAATAATAAATAATAATAATAATAATTACATCATATGACATAAAGTTAGAAAAAAAAAATCATTCACATAAATCATCCAATAACCAAGTTATATAGTCCCAAAGTATTGAAACAACATATCTCATAGAAAGTCAAAATAAAATTTTAGTTTAATCATTAAATCCTAGAGATTTTACATTTGTGAGATGTTGGAGTAGGCTGTAGGATTGTTTTCTAACTTTTTAGTATGACAAATTTTGACTTTGTTAGTGCAAAAGTTCTTCCATTTTTGTCTCTATTATCTTTTTTTAAGTTCATCACTTTATCACCTACATCTATAATTTTATCACTATCTCTTTATTTCTTTTGGTCTCATCACTATCTTTTAATCTCTTTAATCTCAACTCTCATCTCATGACTTAACTCTTACTTTATCTCTTTAGCCCTTTAGTCTTCAATCTTTATCACTTTATGTTTTTATCAGATTATCTTTTCAATCCTCAGTGGTTTAGTAAATACACACTGTTTTTTTTTTAAGTTTTATTTGTAGGTTAAAAAGATTAATTCGTTCAATCCATCAATTTATTCGTTCAATCCATCAATTTACCCATTTTGATAATGGGTCATTGCATATTTGGTATTTTACACCAAACTATTATGGATAATTTTTTGGTTCTTGGTTTTCACAGTTTAACTGGTCGTTTTTATACTTTTTATAACTACAGGTAAGAATTCTCTTATCACTTCACATGATGCTTGACATGAGTTAAGTAGTGGTGCATCAACGAATGTTTTGTGCCCACAACGATAGTATCATCAAGGTCTTGATGGTTCACATGGTATTACATTTACTGTCATAAGAGTGGGATCAATGAGTTCTCATTGAAAACCTTCTTCTTCTTTTTTTTTTTTTTCATTCAGCAAAATATATATAACATATTTGTTAACAATATCATAGGCAACATGAGTTAATGTGTGTTTTTTTTTTTTTTTTTAAAGGGAAAATACTCTAATTAGTTACTATCAATAATTTTACTACAAAATACTTATAAATTGACGTGGCAGTAAACATAATCGGTAATAATTCAATAACATAATTAATAAATATATCTAAACTTCTTATATATGATTGGCGTCATAATATAGTGAGATTTTTTATTTAGACCCCATTTATTCTAGTCTAGTGAGATGAGAAAAAAGAGAGTTGAAAGGCTATGCTCGGTCTCTTGGCTGCACCAACTGCTGTATGGCTGAACTTTGGGCGCTTAGAGATGGTCTTTTATTAGCAAGAGACATGGGGCTGAATAACCTCATCATAGAGTTGGATGCCTTAAGTGTTGTTTTGCTCATGATCAATAATACTCCCAACTTGACTTTGGAACCATTGTTAAATGATTGCAGAACCTGGTGCGAGAGATTCCCAACAAGCAGATAACACACATCTTTAAGGAGGCCAATCAATGTGTCGATGCGATGGCTAAGCTTGGTGCAAGTAGTACCACTTCTTTTGTTGTATTTTTGCATCCACCACCTGTGGTGGAAAGAATTCTAGCTGATGATAAAGCTAGTTTGCGTTGTAACAGACTTATTAATTCCTAGTCTAATGCAATATCCTTGCTGACCAAAAAAAAAAAAAAAAAGAAGAGAGCGTCTGAGCGAGAGAGAATAGTGAATGGTCAACAACAAAATGCTCAAAACGATGTCGTTGCCTCAACAATATTTTATACAAGCCCCAAAACGACGTCACACCAACTTAGATAGAGACACGCACACACACGCCCGCGTGTCAATGCTCGCTCAACTAGAGAACGATGCCGTTCATACTTATCCAAGACGCCACCACCGTTAACAGAATTTGTCAAAATCGGTTATAAAAATTAGTTAGTTAAGAGTTTTCCCGCCTCTTTGGAGTTTCCCTTTACTCTGCTTCTTTGTATATATAAGGAAAAGGCTCAGCTTCTCTTCTTATTGTACTGTACACAGATTGCTCATTTTGATAATCGAGTTTCAAAGTTACGTTTTGTGGCAATGTTTTCTTCTCCCGAGAATAGTGGTGATTTTGATAATTCACCGCTGCCGCTGCCGCCGTCGCCGCCACCTCCGTACGCAACAAGTCCATTTTATCATGATGAGGAAAAAGAACTTGCAGACCAAGAAGGGTACGCATCAAATTCATTTTATCATGATGAGGACAAAGAAGCTGACCCAGAAGAAGAAGAAGATCCGGAAGAGCAACATTATTTAGCAGAGTTCCTTGATGATTTGCTGATGGAGCTGCAAGATGATGAGGATGAGGAGGATGACTATGAGGAACCAGCACAGAAGCAGAAGAACTGCAACTTCGGGTATAAGTTTCGCCCCACTGACTACGACCTCATAGTGCATTATTTGATCAAGAAAATCTTGGATCAACCCTTGCCTTGTAATCGGGTTGTGGATGATGAAAATGAACTACTCTATCGCTGTCCCCCCGAAAGGATTGCAGGTTCTTCTTCTTCTTCTTCTTGCTCTATTCTTAATATGAATATTAGATCATTGGCAAGCAGCCATATTATGTAGTCACTATATATAAATTGTTTAGTTTACATACATGCATGCTTTATTGGGTTTGTTGTTTAACTTTCTTTGATTGTTTTTAGCTTCTTTTGCTAACTTTAATTAATCTGAAAGAAAGAAAGAATCAATGACAGGACATTTCATGTCGTAACTAGTTTACTTGCATGTATGTTTTACTAAGATGGACAGACACTTTATTTAGGGTGTCATATCCGTGTTGTACATGTTATTTCATGTAATAATATTTCAAAAATTGCTCATATCGTACCTGTACTGGTGTCTGTGTCCATGCATCCTAGATGTTTTACCGGGTTTCTTTTCATTAGTCTTTGATTGTTTTCAGTGGAGTGGATCAGTTTGATATTTTTACGTGATGTTAAAGTAAATTTTGTTAAATTATTTATTAATCTGAACGAAAGAATCCTCCTTTAATTTTCAGTGTATACCATCTCTTTTTTAAAATTTTCTTGAAATATAATCTCTTCCCACATTACAACCTTATATTTTAAAAAAAATCGCGTATTAAAAAAGATTTTTCATACAAGTTTCATGAGCAATTTCTTAAGCTTGCTTTTCTAACTTTTTTTTACATATATAAAAACCAAGTAAAATCTAACATTCTGGATGATCTAACAGAAGCCAACAGCAATTATGGAGAAACTGCATGGTACTTTTTTACTAAGAGGACACAACAGTATCGAAAAGGAAAACGTCCAATTCTAGCATCTGGTAATGGATATTGGAAGGCCATGGGAGATGACAAGGAAATCAAATCCAAAGAAATTGTAGTTGGGTATAAGAAGAAATTTGTTTTCCATAGAGGAAATCCTCAAAGCGGTGACAAGACAAATTGGATCATGAAAGAATATAGAATTACTCATCCTCCTATAGAAAGAAATCCAAGAATTAAAAATGGCAAGAGGGTAAGTAGATTTATCCTTTTATTTTAGCTTTTATTTTTTTATAATATTATTTGAATTTCTGTTTTTTTCCCCCCAAACATCATTGTTGTCATCTGTTGTAGATCTAATTATTATTGATTTTTTGTTCTTCCAGATTGATAAATGGATTTTGTGTAAGCTGTATAAGAGAAAGGAGGGACTGTCAAGGAAGAATCGTACTCAAAAGGCATGTTCCAAATCTCATGCTAACGAAATAATAGAACTGAGTCCATGACAAATGTTGATCCGAAAACAGAGAAAGTTGATATTGTCCAAAATAAGTGTCAGAAGCTTTCAGATGACGAGAAGCCAATAAGCCATATGAATGATTACTAGCAAGTAGCAACTTAGTGGCTCTTTGAATGTTTAGCATGGACCAAAATTTTTTTAGTTTTAATGATTACCCATTTACTACATAGTCATCAGCTTGTGAAACATAGCTTTTAAACTGTTTCACCATATTCAGTTACATTGGCTGAAGATACTGTTTGGAAGTTTGCAAAAGAGAAGGTGAATGGTCCTCACAGTGGAGTGTAGAATGCTATGGTTTGCTGTAACTGATGTCCTGAAGACTCTCTCTTCTAATGCTCTAGTTTACAGTAGGTCCTCTGTAGAGATGTAATAGCCTTTGTCACTGGCATTTGTTTGTCTTTTGTTTCAATCAGTAAGCTTGGCTGTACAGGAGTTGTTTTGCTGTGTCAGGGCTGAATAATTCTGTTTTTCAGTCTGGATTCTTTACTTGTTCCTGTGTTTGGTCTGTATTGGCCTGTTGAGTACTTTGATTGATCCCAAAAAAAAATGGTGATCGGTCCTCTTTATTTCCCAACAAGTCCTGCAGCAATTGTGATTTTGCACTTAATGAACAATATTTGTTCATTGCTGAAGTTTTTTACAGATTGTAAATCCTGGTTTTTGATTCATCTCAATAAGTATTTTGAACAATACCATTTTAGTATTTGAGAGTGTAAATGGTAACAAGATCTATATTTTATATTTCATTTAAAGGTTTAACAGTTCAATCCTTAAGTCTATTATTGAATCAGGATGTTAACCAAGCAGTGCTCTGTTTCTCTCTGTTTCATGACTTGAATTTTCAATTTTGTAGGATTCTGTTTCTTTGAGTTGTGGTCTGGGCTTGTATAGTTTGATTGACTACTTCGGGCTCCTTTTATCCTGTTCTGTAGTTTGGCCCTGTTTGGCCTGTCTGTTTTGCTGTATGGGCTGTTTCTTTTTAATAAATATCTTACGGCCAAAATGGCCTAATACCACCATTTTTGGAAATTTTTAGCAAGAAAATACTGTTTCGAAAATAAATAGTAAAGTACCATTTTTTCTAGAACTCGAGTTTTAGAAACTCGAGTTCCTCGTTAGTTTTCCACCGTGGCGATGCTGAGTTGGATTTGTGCGATTAAAATATTTTTTGTGGTACTCGAGCTTGGTAAACTCGAGTACCATTTACACAGTACTCGAGTCTACCAGGCTCGAGTACCTTTTTAAAAAAAAAAAAAAAAAAAAAAATTTACACAGTACTCGAGTTTGGTAAACTCGAGTACTGTGTAAATTTTTTTTTTTTTTTTTTCTTGTTTGGGGATAATCAAAAAATAAACATAAAGATAAAAATAAGTAGTTTTTTTTATGTTTTTATTTATTTAAATAGAGGCATTGTAAAATATAGAGATTTTAATTTCGAAATATGAATTTAATTTCTACATTAATTAAAACTAGTGTATGACCCGCACAATGTGCAGGTTAATTAGTTTTATTTATTTATTTTGAATTAGGATACTCTTATTTGTTATTTATGGTAAAATAAATAAAACTCTCTAATTTATAGGTATGGTATCTTAAAATTTTAAAGAAGCTCTATTAATATGGTATTACAATTTTCACTTATTTTATGAAGCTAACAAAATGAAAATGAAGTGACGATAATTATTTTAGAATACCTATCATCACTCACTTGAAGTGTCAATGCTAGGTTTGTAATGCCCTTGATAATAACAGCCTTCAATCTTCTATATGATCCAATCCTTAATACATATTGGGTTACACCTCACCCACATAAGTAATAACCACTAACCATATAATTAATAACCGCTAACCATATACAAAGTATATGGTAAACTTCATTCTAAAAAAAAAAGAAAGTAAACTTAATAAATTTAATATTGTGTTTTATTTTTAGGACCCAATATATAATGATTGTTAATTTTTTAAGTGAAAGAAAAAATAAAAAGAGTGATTAGATTCTTATTAAAAATAAAAGCAAAAAAATTGTCCTGGTGTAAATAAAGATGCATATTGGGTATTTTGTGAAGTATGAACCTTCGAAAAATGTTCCTATTCAATTACTTTTACTATTCCCAATCCCATCCATGATTGAGATTTATCTCACCTCTACTATTCCTATAAAGTTACTTTTCTTTTCCTCCATATTCTTCTTCAATTCTTTACTTCTTCCTCGTTAGTGAGCTTCTGTGAACTCTCATCACATCTTTTTTTTTTTTTTTCCCCTTTTCACCATGCTTTTCTGCTAACATTTTTAAGTTTTAGTTTTTTCTTTTTTTAATAATCATTCAGTCTCATGAAAAATAACACATGAAAATATTCTCACCTTTCAACTAGCTGTAGTAAATTATTCTTGCAGAGCAAACATTAATTCGAAACTTCTATCACTTTTTGTAGGGAAAAAATGGTTCAAAAGGTAAATATAAATCTGTTTAGAGGTTTTGAATGGAAGATGGCCGTTGTAGTTAATTTCGCAACTACCTAAGATCACGTTGTTTCGGATTTCTATTAATTGGCTGAAAGAGTTATGGGCGGTGTTTGTTGATAAAAGTTGGCAGACAATAGTCCGCTTAAGCATTTTTTAAATGTAACGGTTCCTAAAGCATTTTTCTTTCAATGGCGAAGGAGTGCAATGCTTGATTTTTTAAATCCTGAAGACATGAAAGGCACAACGTTTCGCTTTTTATTCCATGCTTTTGACTGGTAGTGTGGCAGATTTTTAAGTGGGATTTTTTGCTACATGTCACAACCTCCTCCTCAATTGCAGGGCAAGGTTTCTGCTATTATATATAGTAGCTAGTCGCTAACTCGGGATTATATAACTCTATCTAGTCGTAGTTGGTTAGGCATTGAGTTCTATGAATTTTACCATTTGAATAGAGCTAACCAGACCCTGGAGGTAAAATTTGAGTTGGTATATGGCAAGATAATTCTTTGCCAAAAGCACATAGTTAGAGAAATACCATACCATATCATAAGCTTTTTAGAATCCAGCAGGCAAATCCATCATTGTTCGCTCTCTTTTTTGCATAAATTATATTCTGTTCACTATTTAAAAAATTGTTCACTGTTTTCTCATAAAACACCTAGTGAAATCGTGTTTTCTAAATTTAAACGCCAAATCTGAATGTTTTTTTCATGTTTAAATTTCACAATAATCGAATTTGTTTTTCTGCATTGATAAAATCGGTTTCTACGTTATAAAATTTGCTCTCTACACGTCATGTTTACTGTATATTCGAATTTGCTTACTGCATTCATAAAATCTGTTTTTTGTATTAAGTAAAACTGTTTACTGTTTTCTCATAAAAATTGTTTACTGTTTTCTGCATAAACGGTTTTTAGCATTGGCGCAATTATTGCACTTAAATGGTTTTTGTGTTTTTTTAAATATATAACCATATGAATAACGGACAAACTCCATGAAAGAAAAATGAATGATTTTTATAAATCACCTAATGGTAAATGCCTCGAAAAATTCAATTTCGTAAAAAAGTTCGAAATAGTTGAATGTAGAAATTCTAGAAAAATCGATGGAAAATCAATGAACGTACCAAATCTTGAAGGTGTACATAAGATGTATAGATAGTCTAGACTTGTTGAGAAATTTGATTTTATTGAAAGTACAAAATAATGAAAATTCAATGGAAAAGTATGTACGTTAAATGTATAAATCGTATGAATTTGTTTAGAAATTTGAATTCGTTGAACGTACAAAACTGTGAAAACTCAAGGAGAAATTGTGTATATTAGATGTACAGATAGTACGAATTTGTTGAAAAATTTGAATTCGTTGATTGTGTAAAATCGTGAAAATTCAATTGAAAATTGAAGAACATAACAAATTGAGTAAACTTAATGGAAAATTAATTACATTAGAAGTACAGATCATCCAAATTTGTTTCCAAATTTGAAGTCATCAAATGTACAAAATCGTGAAAATTCAATTTAAAACTATGTACTAATGTACTAATCATCTTGATGAAAAATATGTTTCCTTTTTTTTTTTTATGTTTTTATTTATTTAAATAGAAGCATTGTAAAATATAGAGATTTTAATTTCGAAATATGAATTTAATTTCTACATTAATTAAAATTGTTCATTATTTTCTCATAAAAATTGCTCATTGTTTTCTGTATAAACAATTTCTACGATTTTGCATAAAATTATTTTCTGTTCAGCATTATTTTAGAAATTGTTCGCTATCTTTTTTGCATAAATTATTTTCTGTTCACTATTTAAAAAAATTGTTCACTGTTTTCTCATAAAACACCTAATGAAATCGTGTTTTCTAAATTTAAACGCCAAATCTGAATGCTTTTTAATGTTTAAATTTCACAATAATCGAATATATTTTTCTGCATTGATAAAATTTGTTTCTACATTAATAAAATTTTCTCTCTGCACATCATATTTACTGTATATTCAAGTCTATTAATGAAGTTTCTGCATTAGATAATGAAAGAGATATTTCAGACTTCTCAGATTCAAGTAATGATGATTTCCAAAAATTTCTACCTTTCGAACATTAGACGTTGTTGTTAATGTCTACACGTTTTGTACTTTCAAGATTTTATACAATCAACAAATTCGAACGATCTGTACATCTAAATTTTGTTTTTTTCAAATTCGAATGATCTGTACATCTAATGTACCCAATTTTCTCTTGAATTTTCACGATTTTGTACTTTCAACGAAATCAAATTTCTCAACAAGTCCAGAATATTTGTACATCTAATGTACACAACTTTCCATTGAATTTTCACAATTTGGTACGTTCAACAATTTTGATTTTCCATTAAGATTTCACGATTTTGTATGTTCAACAATTTTGAAATTTTCATCAAATCAGGATGATTAGTACATTAGTACATAGTTTTAAATTGAATTTTCATGATTTTGTACATTTGACGACTTTAAATTTGGAAACAAATTTGGATGATCTATACATCTAATGTAATTAATTTTCCATTAAGTTTACTCAATTTGTTATGTTCTTCAATTTTCATTTGAATTTTCATGATTTTACACAATCAACGAATTCAAATTTTTCAACAAATTCGTACTATCTGTACATCTAATATACACAAGTTTCCCTTGAGTTTTCACAGTATGTACATCTGACGTACATACTTTTCCATTGAATTTTCATTATTTTGTACTTTCAATAAAATCAAATTTCTCAACAAGTCTAGACTATCTGTACATCTTATGTACACCTTCAAGATTTGGTACGTTCATTGATTTTCCATCGATTTTTCTAGAATTTCTACATTCAACTATTTCGAACTTTTTTACAAATTCGAATTTTTCGAGGATTTACCATTAGGTGATTTATAAAAATCATTCATTTTTCTTTCATGGAGTTTGTCCGTTATTCATATGGTTACATATTTAAAAAAACACAAAAACCATTTAAGTGCAATAATTGCGCCAATGCTAAAAACTGTTTATGCAGAAAACAGTGAACAATTTTTATAAGAAAACAGTGAACAGTTTTACTTAATACAAAAAATAGATTTTATGAATGCAGTAAGCAAATTCGAATATACAGTAAACATGATGTGTAGAGAGCAAATTTTATAACGTAGAAACCGATTTTATCAATGCAGAAAAGCAAATTCGATTATTGTGAAATTTAAACATAAAAAAACATTCAGATTTGGCGTTTAAATTTAGAAAACACGATTTCACTAGGTGTTTTATGAGAAAACAGTGAACAATTTTTTAAATAGTGAACAAAATATAATTTATGCAAAAAAGAGAGCGAACAATGATGGATTTGCCTGCTAGATTCTAAAAAGCTTATGATATGGTATGGTATTTCTCTAACTATGTGCTTTTGGCAAAGAATTATCTTGCCATATACCAACTCAAATTTTACCTCCAGGGTCTGGTTAGCTCTATTCAAATGGTAAAATTCATAGAACTCAATGCCTAACCAACTACGACTAGATAGAGTTATATAATCCCGGGTTAGCGACTAGCTACTATATATAATAGCAGAAACCTTGCCCTGCAATTAAGGAGGAGGTTGTGACATGTAGCAAAAAATCCCACTTAAAAATCTGCCACACTACCAGTCAAAAGCATGGAATAAAAAGCGAAACGTTGTGCCTTTTATGTCTTCAGGATTTAAAAAATCAAGCATTGCATTCCTTCGCCATTGAAAGAAAAATGCTTTAGGAACCGTTACATTTAAAAAATGCTTAAGCGGACTATTGTCTGCCAACTTTTATCAACAAACACCGCCCATAACTCTTTCAGCCAATTAATAGAAATCCGAAACAACGTGATCTTAGGTAGTTGCGAAATTAACTACAACGGCCATCTTCCATTCAAAACCTCTAAACAGATTTATATTTACCTTTTGAACCATTTTTTCCCTACAAAAAGTGATAGAAGTTTCGAATTAATGTTTGCTCTGCAAGAATAATTTACTACAGCTAGTTGAAAGGTGAGAATATTTTCATGTGCTATTTTTCATGAGACTGAATGATTATTAAAAAAAGAAAAAACTAAAACTTAAAAATGTTAGCAGAAAAGCATGGTGAAAAGGGAAAAAAAAAAAAAAAGATGTGATGAGAGTTCACAGAAGCTCACTAACGAGGAAGAAGTAAAGAATTGAAGAAGAATATAGAGGAAAAGAAAAGTAACTTTATAGGAATAGTAGAGGTGAGATAAATCTCAATCATGGATGGGATTGGGAATAGTAAAAGTAATTGAATAGGAACATTTTTCGAAGGTTCATACTTCACAAAATACCCAATATGCATCTTTATTTACACCAGGACAATTTTTTTGCTTTTATTTTTAATAAGAATCTAATCACTCTTTTTATTTTTTCTTTCACTTAAAAAATTAACAATCATTATATATTGGGTCCTAAAAATAAAACACAATATTAAATTTATTAAGTTTACTTTCTTTTTTTTTTAGAATGAAGTTTACCATATACTTTGTATATGGTTAGCGGTTATTAATTATATGGTTAGTGGTTATTACTTATGTGGGTGAGGTGTAACCCAATATGTATTAAGGATTGGATCATATAGAAGATTGAAAGCTGTTATTATCAAGGGCATTACAAACCTAGCATTGGCACTTCAAGTGAGTGATGATAGGTATTCTAAAATAATTATCGTCACTTCATTTTCATTTTGTTAGTTTCATAAAATAAGTGAAAATTGTAATACCATATTAATAGAGCTTCTTTAAAATTTTAAGATACCATACCTATAAACTAGAGAGTTTTATTTATTTTACCATAAATAACAAATAAGAGTATCCTAATTCAAAATAAATAAATAAAACTAATTAACCCGCACATTGTGCGGGTCATACACTAGTTTTAATTAATGTAGAAATTAAATTCATATTTCGAAATTAAAATCTCTATATTTTACAATGCCTCTATTTAAATAAATAAAAACATAAAAAAAACTACTTATTTTTATCTTTATGTTTATTTTTTGATTATCCCCAAACAAGAAAAAAAAAAAAAAAAAGGTACTCGAGCCTGGTAGACTCGAGTACTGTGTAAATGGTACTCGAGTTTACCAAGCTTGAATACCACAAAAAATATTTTAATCGCACAAATCCAACTCAGTAGTGCCACGGTGGAAAACTAATGAGGAACTCGAGTTTCTGAAACTCGAGTTCTAGAAAAAGTGGTACTTTGCTATTTATTTCCGAAACAGTGTTTTCTAGCTAAAAATTTCCAAAAATTGTGGTATTGGGCCATTTTGGCCAATATCTTACTGTTTCATCAAAAATTTAAAGATATAAATTTTCATTTCTGGAAATTATGAATCCTTTTTTTGAAATCTGTTCACCTTTTTTTTTGCTAGGTATATTTTAAAATATCTTTATTTCTTCATTTGATGTGATTGGGATAATAAATAATGTTTCTCTTTTCCCCCCTTATATATATAAAATGGTAAATCACAAAATCTTTCCCGTTATATATGTAAAAAGAAAATAGGTAAAAACTGACATATGAAAACTTGGTGTTCAGTGTTTCACTTTAACTCAGACATCTTTATGAATATTTACTTTAGAATATATATATATATATATATATATATATATATATATATATATATATATATATTAAATTGATATAATTTAGTTTGGCTTGGTTTACTAGTTTACTTTCTAGGGTGCCAAGACAAGCGAACAAGTCAGTCCATAATATTGCTAGTAGAAGTGTTCGCGGTGCGGTTTGGGACAATTTTTAGCACTGCATTTTACGGTGCGGTTTATCTAAAATCATAACTGCACCGCACTTTATTTTTGTGGTTACATATGCAGTGCGGTGTGGTGCGGTGCAGTTTAAGTTTAACCAAAACCATAACCGCACCACATCTCATTTTTTCGGTCACATATGCGGTGCGGTATATAAGATGCGGTTTGAATGATTTGAAGTTGGTATATTTTTCAAATTTTGGGCTTTTTCTACCTAGTCCAAAACTAATTTTTCCCTTTATTTTGGTCCAAGTTTTAAATTATTGAGCTAGTTTTTCTTTATTTTGGGTTGGCTTTCTTAATCAACATTTGCTAGGATTATCAAACTATATATATATATATATATATATATATTTTTGGGAAAACTAGGGTTATTAAACTATTAATAATATATTTAATATTAAAAATAATTAAATATATTAATATATAGAAAAGTGCGGTGTGGTGCGGTTTTCTTATTATAAAACCGTAAACCGCACTGCACCATGTGGTGTGGTGTGGTGCGATGCAAGATTACTTACGGTGCGGTGCAGTTATGCCATTTTGTGGACGGTTTTTGTGCGATTTTTGCGGTTTGGTGAACACTCCTAATTGCTAGACATGCGAGACATGTTAGCGAGTTTACTGTGTGGATGGAGGATGTTCCTTCACACCTTCTTTCTGTAATTCAAGCCAATTCGACTATTCATCAATAAAATTACAGTGTTCTTTCTATAAATAAAAAAAATGTCACATAGAATGTGACATTTGGCTGGGTAATTACACATGTTACGGCACAAGAGAATCAACATAAAGAACTCACATGTCAATATATTCAATTTCATAACACAATTCCATCTAGTTTCTGAAAAAACCTTAAATAACCAAAATTGTTACAAAGTTCTCATGGTTTTCAAAATCATTACTTGTCAATAAAGTTTCCTATCAATGTCCCAAATATCATTAGTCAAGTTAAAAACATCTTTAGAAATTGCAACAATGCACTAATTTCATGAAATACATCATCAAAGGATTAAATCAACAATGCTTATATTTTCTATGTCAACAATTCATGCACTTCCCCATATGCAATATAAAACATGATGCACTTTTTATAAAATAATCATATACATTAAGATTACAATACAACACTTTTAAGGAAAATATTGTTTCCCTAAAAAATTTCTCAAAATGTATATAACCCAAAAACAATGTTTTATGCAATATGACTATTTAAAAAAATCTCATCAAATTTGCAATCCACAAAAAAGTCTATTTCCAAAGAAAGGGGGCAACTAGAACCTAAATAATGTCAAGCAAACCTATCATGATAAGTATCAAATTTGAAACTCTGTCTAGCTATTAAATAGAAAGTGCTAATTAAACAACTATTTTAGGCAAGCCTATATATTTAAAAATTTGGAATTCCATCCTATAAATTCATTTAAAATAAAATCCCAACACCTTATAAGTTGCTCCCATATACAACATATTCAAAGAGACCCAAGACATAAGATATATCACAATATCCATCAAAACAAAGCCAATCTAAACTCTTCACTAGCTCCAAATAAATTCAATAGAAATAAAATTTAGATTCACCAATTATTTAATGTTAGAAATCCAAAACCTTAAATTTTCACCATGAGTAAATCTCAAATGGCCTTCATTTGTAAAAACCATAAACCCCTCATCACATAAGTCCACCAAATCAAAACCCATATACTTAATCACAGGAGTATCACTTCAAAAGTTTAGATTAGAAGAACCTTTAGCACAATATGAAAACTCACCAAAATAATAAGAGTTTTTACCTTAAATAAAAGAGATAAGAAGCTTTAGAGGTTCCCATGGAGTTTTCCAATAAAACTTGCCAAAATAATGATGGTGAAGGTGATGATGGAGTGGTGCACTGGTGAGAGAGAGAGAGAGAGAGGGAGAGAGAGAGAGAGAGAGAGAGTAGGCGTGTGTGTGTGTGTTTCTGTTTATGTGAGAATGAAAAAGAAAAGAAAGAACCCTATGGCTGGCCAAGAGAGAGAGGGAGAGACATTTTAAGATGAGAAGTGATATGTCCACAACGTTTTCACAATACTTTCACAGCAAATCATAGGTGGTAAGTTGTTATCAGTTCTAATTTGAATCTAATGCTAAAATTACTTTTTCTTTTTTCCCGCCAATATAATCAGTCACAATTTTCCACTTCGAATTTGTTGTGAAAGTGTTTTAAAGATATTGTAGACATAATATTTCTCATTGTAAGATTGTGGGGAGTGGGGTAGGTGGGGTCAATGGCCTTGCAATTAAGGCCTTCAACCCAAATGGTGAAGCTCCATGTGTCATATGTTGCATAATCCCTTGAGATTTCACTAAGTGTGTGTGTGTGTGTATTTTTTTTTCAAGTGGACCTAGGTTTTACAATAGGATAAGGATTTGTTGCAAACTAAGTTGCAGCAACTCTTGCAAAATGCACACCTATCAGTACCTAAGATAGACACCTGTCTAGAGCTTTTTCTTAAAGAAAACTGCTGGTAACCCACTTAACCTTAATGTTAACACCTCTTTTCTCTCTCTCTCTCTCTCTCTCTCTCTCTCTCTCACACACACACACAAAGTATTTCAAAAACAAAAATCACTCTAATTGTGAGAGACCGCGCCCCCGGCCCGTTTTATGAGATGTTGGGCTAAACCCACGTGAATGGGTGGAGTCGTGTTATTGCCTCTCAAAATGGAAGTTCAACTAGTTATATTTTCCCCCATAGATTAGGGGTTTTACAATGGAGTCGTCACTTATTTAATTATTGGAAAAACAAGAAAACCATAATTGAAAAATTCATCATTTTATTAATTTGAAATTTAATTTACATTGATCATAGGAAAATTACATAGCTTTGGTCCTAGATACAATCTAAGATAAAGTACATGGCTTTGTTTCCTAGTTACAATCTAGAAATTGAAAATTACATGGATAAGCATTTGATCTATTAACCCTTGATCTAAGCTCGGAGGCTAGATTACAAGGTGGGAAGGTGTTAGGCACCCATCTTGCCCGGTGAAACCGGTCTTCTAGACTATGGTGGCCAACATTCATATCATATCACCCAATATGTCAATCAATCTACATGTTGAATTTAATGTGTGTGCATGTGATAAACCCTAATTCAATTTATTAAGCATTGTATTTGGATTGAAAAATAAATTATAGTGAATGTGTGTGGATGGTGATAACCTAGATTCAAGAATTTGAAAGAATTATGAAATAAACATGTTTTTCCTATTTTTGATATGGATTTAGGATCAAAACTAGTGTTTATGCATAAACATGTGATGAACAACCAAGAACATGTGAAGAACACATAAGAACAATTAAGAACATTCAAACATATTCAAGAGGATTTAAATAGTTATTATCATGCCTTAATCCTAAATTCTCATCATGGAAACACAAAAAAAACAATTAGGGAAAGGGATTATATCTTTATGCAAGGGGATTATATCTTTATGCAAGATCCATATGGTGGAGGAGGAGACTCTTGAGGGAGGTCCTAAGGGTGGAGGAAAAGAAGAGTTAGGAGAGGAAGAGTGAGTCTCACTCAATACCTTGAGTCTCAGGAAGACCAAGATATGACAAGACTACTCTACTTCACTAAAACTCAAGAGAGGAGAAGAGAGGGGGGTTTTTTTGTGTGTCCTGGAATAAAGGAGAGGGGGGGTTTATATAGTAGTGGTGGAGAAAATATGAATGGAAGACCATTTAATGAGGGTTGACAAAGAATCATGAACCTAGTCCTCATTTTAGCCTTGGGGGAAATCTGGTGCATTAAATGGAAAGATTGGTGGGAGTGAGGAGCAAGCCAAATTCGGTTTTCCCGCAACTGCTGTAACAGCTTGTAGAGCTAACTTCAAAAAATCATATCTAACTCAATTCTGATCGGAATTGTCTTATTCTTGTGCTCAAATTGAAGCCCCGGATGTCTAGTTTTTGGGAAAATTAACCTCATTCACAAATTCAAAATATTTTGAGAGATATGGATGAAATGGTAAGCAGAGGTCATTTGTTTGAAAATGGTTTCAACACAATTAACATTAATAGGTCCCAAATTAGCTCTCAATTAACATTAAATGGCTTCAATCACTCTCATTTCAGACTTAATTGGTTCTAAATTTACTCTAATTAAAAGATAATTGCACAAATTACTCATTGAATAATTAATGGTTAACTATCTAATTAATTAGGTGTATGCAACCTCACCATAAAATGTAGTCTTAACCAATCAAATTATGACACATCATTGATCTCAAATTGATTACACTTATAACCAATTGAAATCAATTGTTCATAATCACATATAGTCGGACTTAATTTGTGATAGTGCATCTTAGCCATTAAAACTTGATTTGATGATAACTTTCAATCTGGTAGTCTAATTAGGGCTTATGACCAGTCAATTTGATCGTTACGACATCAAGATCATTTTGGTAAAATGAGATTAAGGATCTAATGGCCAGAATCAAGATGCATATTTCCAAGGCAAAATTACCCTTTTACCCTCCATGTGAGGTTAAATGCAAGTTGCAAAATGGGGTGTCAACACTAATTTTATCTTACTTCACACCATCTCCTTTTTTAGAAAAATATTTTTTTATTCACTCTTTAAACATTCATCACTCCCCTAGAATTTTGGTGAAAAATTTTGTCCTACAAATTTTTTTTTTGAAGAGCCTTTGAGTGTGCACAACGTGTGTGTGTAGAAGCTAATGTTGATATATTTAAGTTAAAAAATGCTAACAAATGCTCTTAGGCAGAGACAGAGCTACAGTTTGTCATTGGGGGGCCATTGCCTCCTTTGAGATTTTGAAAAGACCAACAACTATATATATGCAATAGGCTTGAGTTACACTTTAGGTCCAAGAAAAATTAAACTTGCCCCCCTATCTCCTAACTCCTAGCCCCCCCCCCCCCCCCCCTCCCCTTTTTTTTTTTTAAATATGCCTAACTCCTGGCCCCTTTAAAAAAAAAAAGTGCCTAACATACCCATTTATGTTATTTGTGACTGTATTGTTGTTGTTGTTGTTGTTGTTTTTTTTTTTTTTCTTTTTTTTTTAAAATAATTTTTCTTTGTGAAATATGTTGCAAAACTGTGAAGTGTTGAGTGTGTGTGGGTGTTACCTATTATAACTTATAAAGAGAATAGATAGAGCGAGTAATTACTAAAAAGTTACTTAGTAAAGTTAAAGAAACATATAAAAAAGAAGAACTAAAGTTAAAGAAAAAATAATAATTGTATAGTTAATAAAAACATTTGGTTGGCTAATGGGTTGTTGAGGGAAATGCATTAGCTATAACAAGCTAATAAATTTATAAATTGAAAACTAAATTATGAATTAATAAGTAATAAATTTATAATTAATTTCTTATGTGTACTGTCCAAATTCTTATATTTGTCTTTATTTAGTAATAATAATTAGTCCTTTTGTTCTTTAAAAAAAAAAAAAAACAAAAATTAGTCCTTTTGTGAGATTCAATCTTAGAAGAATTTTGTCCCCCTTAAATCGAAGTTCTAGCTCCATCTTAGCTCTTAGATCAATGGTTAATAATTCATTTAAAGAAAATTTTTATGAAATATATATATATATATATATATATATATTGACAACTTTTTTCATTTTTCATAAAAGTGATGTCAAAATTTTCTTAAAATGAATTGTTAATTATTGCCCTAATTATACCCGTTTGCATGACTCACTTAAATTCTACTTTTATTAAATTGAGAATAATTTAAGTTTTTAAATAACAAACCTAGAAAAAATTCTTGGATGGACTCCCTGCCCATATCCTCTCTCTTGGAGAATTATCTCCAGGAATTAATAGGTGTATAATCTTCAATCATATGTGTGAAAAGTGAGAATCCTACCGACAAGAGAACAACAAACGTATAGGTAGGCCCCTCAAGTTGGAGAGTTGCTTTAGCTTTAGCTTTAACCTAAACTATAATTTATCATAAAGATTCATATCTTAAAAAAAAAAAAATATCATAAAGATAACAAAAAAGTTTCAATGATAGACCCACCGCCCTTGTGGATTACACCTAATCCATACACGCGGAAGTGACTCAATGACTAGGCGGCGACGCTTTCGCTTTATTCTTTGTTCCTTGCAGATAGAAAATGAAAAAGAGAAGAAAACTAAAGTAGTAAAAGCAAGCAAATGACTCCACTCCACACCAGTACCTATCTAATCTATCAACTTTAGACGTCTTTATAAAGAAGCTTCAAGCCATTTGTGAACTTCCCCCCTCTTCTTTCTTCTCTCTTCTTCTCCTTGAAATTAATCCTGTTTTGGCATTTTTTTTGCTGGCTTATTCTCTGTTTCAAATGGGTTCCTTTTTGGAAGAGTCCTCGGGTTTGCTAGTAACTCATCTACTATACAAGGCAGCTCTTATAATTGCAGTGGTGAGATGGGTCTTCTTGTACTGTTGGGCTTTCAGAGTCAGATTTAGGTCCTCTGATGAGGCTGAGGCAGATGCAGAGGCAGAGGCTTCTTCTCAGATGATAAAAGACAATCTCATACTGACCACCTTTGGTGATATCACAGAGAGATTGGCAGAGGAGAGTAAAAGTTGTGACACTTGTGCTGTGTGCTTGAACAAGCTAAGAGTGCAAGATGAGGTAAGAGAGCTCAGGAACTGTTGCCATGTGTTCCACAGGGAATGCATTGATAGATGGGTAGATCATGATCATCAGAATCAGACCACTTGCCCACTTTGTAGAGCCCCTTTACTGACTTCTTCACAATACCAGAACAGCTTGAATAGTTGTGGATCCTGCAGATCCCAGCAACCCAGCTGGGCAGTTGAAAGAATTCTATACCTCTTTGGGGACGATCTGCTCTAAAGTTTTAACTTGATTTGTATAAGGGCTCAGCCCAACACAAAAGGCCCTTGATGAGTTGATATAGAGAATAGCACTAAATTGATGGATACCAAAGATCATGTGAATGAGTTTTTATTTTACTGTGTTGATAGAAAAGGGAAAAAAGTGAAAAACAAGATAGGGAAATTCATTGTAGTCCAACAATGCTTGGGGTTTCTGTATATACGTGTTCTTTTTGCAGTCAATACCTATGTTGTATATTCTGATAAAGAAAAAATAAAATCTATTTGTATTCTCTCATTTCCAAGCTTTTTTTTTTTAGTAAGTTGAAACATGAACCGAGATACATGTCTTTTAAGAAACATTAAAATAATATAAAAGATTTACTATTGCATCAACGCATTTATGAGGTCATCGTTGCATTTAACTCAATTTTTAATTACATAATTAAGAAAACTCCAATTGACTGCTGCATACCTTTAACATGATGGTCATTCTACAAATATAAAGTTTGTGTGATGTGGAGGACAATGACTGAGTTTAAGTTTTCAAGAGAGAGTTATGCACACATATACACTTAAATTAGACTATAGTGTAAAAAACATACATATACACTTATATCATATTAGAATATAATTTATATTTTATATAAAATAAAATACAAAATTCCAATTGAGAATTGCTACATTTACAATATTTTCACAACAAATCATAAGTGGTAAATTGTTATTGGCTCTAATTTGAGCCTGTGGGGACAAAGTTAAGCCAAGTGAACTTTTTACTTCACACAATTAATTTATAGAGATGAGATGCCAATCAACCTTTGTTACCATTGTTTACGTGTGTTAAGCTTGAAATAAAAGGATAAGTGCTATGAATGAGGATGAGACAAGGAAATTGATTAACAATAGTCTTGGATTGCTTGTATTATGTTCCTTGAGCTTGGTCCGAGTTACAGGTATCTTGGCCTTCCATTTGGAGGGCTAAGGTTCATTTCTCTTGATACTTGTCAAATCAGAGCCTTACTAGAAAGTTTCTACACCAGACTATGAGTTGTAATGACACTGTTCAGGTATCATTTCCATATTAATACGGTTAGCTAAGTGGGTTTAGAGTATTAAATGCAAAGGCGATGAATGCTTTATCTGCATTCCTCCTTTTCTTACTTGAGGACAAATCTTTATTTTCTTCCTTGGTTTGTGCCCGATGGTCTTCAAATCTAGGTCTTGGCCCTTCTGAGGACATGTCGGCATCCTCGAGGTTCTTGGATATTATAGTCTCCTCGTGCTTGTGATGAGTTATTATATTCACCCTGAGGGTTCATTGTCAGTACTTTCCGAGGTTTGCTCTTCTGACATTGGCCTCTTGCCACTTATCCTTGTTCTCGGATTCTCGTCGTCCCACAGAACTTATTACTGAAATTACTTTTTTGTCCATTAATAACAACTAATAATAACTTATCACTTAAAATTTGTTTTAAAATATTGTGAAATTGTTTTGGACACAACCTTTTGTACATGTATATTTTAAATTATTTTATAATTTTATTAGATGTTTGTGTATTTTACTCTACACAATTTAAAATGATATATAATAAAAAAAAATAAAAAATAGATTCATAATTTGACAACTACCCCATCCATACGATTTTCCCAACAACTAAATATGATTAATTATTTAAAATAAAAATCACCACATGTCCACTTTTTTTTCCTTCATAAAAAGAAAACTACTCATTCTTTCCCCAATCCGTACAATTATCACGACAATTATGTCGGTTTAACTATAAAAAGAAAATTTTAAAAACTCCACAACCACACGATCTAAAAAAAAACCACTTGCTTCACGGTCTCTCCCACTTTCCTCACTCCTCTCCTCTAATAGGGGTAGTTTATAAGTTATAATATTTTCTTTCCAAAAAAATAAAAAAAAAAGTTTTAACATTTGCAGGCGCCAAATCAAATTAAAATAAAATAAAAAAGGAAAAATAAAATTACATTACATTTTCCTTCTCTTTTAAAAAAGAGAGGAAAAAAAAAAACTTCTCTATTGTCACTTCTCACTTTCCCGAGAAAAATGCCGAAGAAAAGGCGGGTTCCGGAGGTACTATGGCGACTGTTCCGCCACCGAGCGCGGACGCTCGCTTCCACAATCGTATCGCTCGTTCCTCCTCTTCCGCCGTCCTCGTGCTCGTGCTCGCGCTCGCGCACAGGTTCACAATGCCTCAGTTGTAGTGGCTCCGAAGCGATGTCGTTTTTGGTGAGAAAAGAGGATCCTCAAGAGTACGTGAAGCTGTTGAATAAGTGCTTCGTTGTGGCCTCTGAAAACGCTCCTCCTCTCTCTCGTTTCCAATCTCACTCTCGCTGGCCCCAATCTCAGGTACATTTATACGCATATACATACACTTATGTGTGTGCGTGTGTGTTTTTGAAGTTAAAAAACGAGAGCTTTTGGTTTAAAAACTGAGCGTATTTGGTCCCTGAGTAGTTGAAATATCAAAAGCCCTCATTTTTGAAAAAAATATTATATTTGAAATGATACAACGTATCAAAATCTAATAAACGAGAGAGAGATGAGTACAAAAATAATTATTTACTAATATTTGTCTTTATTTGTTAGCAGGTTAGTTTTTTTTTTTTTTTTTGTGTTGACATTTCTCACACTTTTGATATTATTTGATACCAAATGTCTTTTTCTAATTTTTTAAACTTCACTTTCTCAAATTTTATTTTTTTATTTTTTTAACTTCAGGTTTACCAAATAGCACTCACCAGAAACTTGTGACAAAAAAACACTCATTTCATTTGAATCTTTAGGAACCAATAACACTCGACTTGAAACTTTTCTTGATAAAAAATGCTCATTTTTTAAACTTTTGGTCCTTGGAGTTTAAAAAATTATAGAGCTTTTGAAATTTTAAACCCCAATAGTTACAAAGACACGGGTACGGACACGTTACGACACAGTAACCTGAGCAATTTTTCAAAAATTATAATATGAGATGGCTGGTATAACATAGGTATGACATAGATGCCGTGTGACACTCTAAACGAAGTGTTTATACTTCCTAGAAGTGTCTATGCTTCCTAGCTCACGAGAAACTTTGGGGACCAAAAAAATGCTTATTTTTTAAACTTTAAGGACCAATAGCGCATGCTAAACTTCAGGACCGAAAATGCGAAGCAAGTAAACTATATAGTTTAAATTTTAGGGAACTATATAGTTTAAACTTTAGCGACGAATAACGCTTGATTGGAACTTTAGAGACCAAAAATGCTAAGTAGACAAACTATATAGTTATGGATTGTGAGTGAGCTTAAAATATTTTAAGTTTCTCTTTATATATTATATTGATTGATGGTGATGGTACTGAATGTTTTGTAGGTGGTGTTTCCATTTCTGGGTCGGTTGTGTCGTACTCTCATTGATTAAATAAAGTCTTGAGAAGGGAATCACATTGCACATCTAATATGTAAACTACTGCTCATTATGTTTTCAGATTGTGCAAAGGACCATTGAAATCATGATGCATGAGCAATTCAACTCTATCAATGTAATTTGCAAGGCTTATGATAAGGCAAGCATTCGTTTGTTTATTTATTGTGCAAACTTCATATACAATGTTCAATGTTGCTATCAACATTGTCAATATCGTCCATTTCATTCTGGAAATGGGGTTGGCAGTGTTTTTTTTTTTTTTGGGTATCCTCATTTATTTGTTAACATTTCATATTTGCCTTATTTCTTGTTGGAAAATATTCGTCAATATGTAACAGATTAATCGTGCAAGTCCCATTGTAGAACTTCTATCTTCTTCAGCTTGGTGTCTTCTTTCACAAAGGGTATGGTTTGCTAACTTCTTCTCTGTTGTTTCTTGAACTACATCACCAAAATTAAGGTCAAAATTGCATTTATGCAGGTTGGGGATGATATCATGGTTTATCTTTTAAAGTATACATCAATATTTTTGCCAGTTTCTTCTAAGAAGCACCAACAAGTAACAGGTCCTCCTATAAGTGATTTATGCCTCAAGCAGTCAAAAAAGCGAACATTGGAGTCTCAGCATCAACATACTTCACTTGATAAATGTGGTAATGAGTCTAATGACTAATGAAGACTTTGTAAACACTTATAGTTGTTCTGTCAACATTGTCAGTTGAATCAAAATCCCCTTTTACGCCTTACGGTACCTAGGAAAAATAATGTTACATAAATATTTATTTTATTTTTTGTATGTATGTCTATATGTAAATGTTTACAAATGCAGACACAGGCACACATATCAGCATTAGCTTATATATATACATATATATATGTATATATGTATGTATGTATGTAAATGTGCACATATGCAGACACAGGCACGCAAATCAGCATTAGGGCCATAAATTTGCAAAATTCATTGTTAATATTTTAGCCTTATGCGTAAAATTATGTTCAATGAAATTTTCTATTCAGAATGAATGATTGGTGAATAAAAATTATTTTAGATTTAAACAATATATTAATGCAACCATTTTGACATTAAAACTTTAATGCTATTAGATCACTATACACAGCCACATCAATTTTACAATTTGAATAAATTATAAATAGAATCTGATGGTACATATTGCCTTTCTTTTTAATATTTAACAACCTCTGTTTTTTGGGATAAAACGTAATTGCCGGTTCTTTCTTGGTCTTTTCTTACCTGACTTGTTCTTACTTTAGGCCGGTTCTTTCTTGGTCTTTTCTTACCTGACTTGTTCCCATCTATTTGTGGATGTTTTTTTTTTAATAGATCCTTCCATTTTCTTATTGTCCTTAATTCCTTTTGCTCTGTGGCTATTGTGTTTGCATTAGATTGTTCAGTCATATATAACATATCATTTCTTAAAGATTAAGAGGAGTCCAGATGATGATTTAGTCCAAATTTTTCTCAGGATCCAAAAAGAAGAGGGCTTTAGTTGACAATGTTAACCCAGTGCTAGAGATACAGAAATGCAGTAATTCTTCTAGTGTTGATGATCCATCAACTTCATTAGATCATGTTGGCTCCAATGTTAGGAGTTCTTCAAGTCCAAGATCATTTAGTCGGCTTCATGGAAACAAGCGTTCTCAAGCGAGTTCATCGGAAGTAGCTGTACCAATTTCTGGAACTGTTTCCAATAATACTGAAGGGGATTTAAATGAGAAACTTCAAGAAAGCTCAAATCACACAGCTGCAAAGTTTGGAAAGCGTTCAAGGCCATTTAGTTGGCAGCGTCGCAGAAATAGAAGGCGTTTAAATTTTGACGAAACCAGCTCTTTTGCAACAATTCATATGGATAAAGATGGCGTATCTGGGAGGCTCCAGCATGATGCAAATTCTAGCTTAAATAGTTCTGAAAAGGTGATTGATTTCCTATGAAGGATCCTTCAGTCAAGTTCAACGTTGGTTTGATATATTGGAGGGTTTCAATTTTTCCCAAAATAACGGGATGAAGGGTGAGTTTGTGGGTTCAAGACTCACTAAATGCATGTGTAACTCACCAATAGAATTAAAAAAAAAGATTTTTAGTACATGAAACCTAATTACTATTTGTTGCCTAACCTAGAAGGCTTTAAGATATATGCTGTGTGTGCCACCCTTAGCATGGATACAGTTTTATTTAATTTATCCCCACATAAATTGATAAGTAATTCGTACCTTTATTTCAACACATTATGGAATTCTTTTAAACATCAAACTTTTGTTATTATTGTAATTAAAGATTATAGGAGCGTGAGTGACATAACATCTGGATTAATAGTGATGTGGTTTGCCTTCCTTTTATCAGAATAAAGGGGTTAGATGCAGAAATAGTAATCTCCAAGTGAACAGAAGACACACAGCCAAACAATCTCAGCAGGTAGTTGTGGCTTTGTACTCATGGTGCCTGCTTGAGCATGAGAACAAGATGCAGTATGTCACAGCTTACTCTTCTGGTAGATGAGAATCTTAAAGAAAGTAAAAGAAGTTGGAAGTAAAACACCAATTAGGAGATATCAGTACCCTAATTAATATTAACACATACATGGCTAGAACAGTGATTGTTGGCATGGAGATTCTAAGATAGATAAGATTGTCAATTACAAAAGGACCCTGAATCTCAAAAGGGTTAGAAATATTAATGTTTGGTTGATATATACCCGTATCAAGAAGATTGAATGACTTAATGCCACCTCCTAGGGAACATTTGGATTCTTCCAATGCAATGAAACTGAAAAGACATTTCTCCCTGCTATTGCAGTTTATTATTATTATTTAAACTTTTAACCTTTTCCTTTTGGATATGATCTATTCTGCAGATGCCTTGTTTTTCAGTATCACAAGCTCCCAAGCCCCTGGTAGTTGCCAAAGGGGCTCATATTAACAGGAAATTCATCTTTTATAACAGGGAATGTTCTTCATCAGTTTTTCCAGCAAAGCGTATCCTTCAGTTTAATTTTAAACGTACATGTACTGAATTTGTCTCTTCGTTATAAAATTGCTTGTATTTCCATTTTTTTCACCCGACTTTATAGACTGAATGATCAGTGACAAACGGATAATATGTTATCATTTTATGTTGTGCAATTATGCTTTCTTATTTTTGAAAAAGAAACACAGTTTGAGCTTAAATTTGTGATGTTAAGAGCTTCTGTCATGCCTTTTCTTTGGTGTAAAAGAACACAGTACCTTAATAACCTTCAGATATACTAAATTCTCTGAAGCCCAATTTTTCTGGTGCAAATTTTCTTATTGGCGATATCTTTGGCTTAAATGCAACTCAGGAAATGCTGTGCAAATCAGCATGCCTGTAAGTGCAAATTCAAATACTGTGATTGCAGAACCTTTTTAATTGTACGATACCCTTACAGGGCTTTTCTGATTTGTCATGGCAAAATTATTGTTTTATTTTTATTTTTATGTGGCATTCATGTTGATTTCAGTTTGATTTCTAGAATCCAAATTTTTTCTTACTGTGGAATATTGATCCCATAGTTCTTATAATCTTTTACATAACGAATCATGAAAAGCTCCTTTGCTGGATATAACAGGAAAAATTTATGCATGATGTTGTTCCAAACTTCAAGTTATGAAATAATGAAAACGAGTTCCTCAATCAGTATCAGGATTGCAATTAAAAGCTCTTGAATGGATTAAGGTTAAAAGGGACACTAAAGGCACAGTGAAGTCTCTTTGTGCTAAAATCTTACAACCAGTGTGGAATCTATGATGATTACCATTACAATGAGTTTCCTTGGATGGAAGCCGTACTTTGTCTTAGAGCACAGATACATGAAAACTTTTTCTGAAGTATAAATGTGGGACATGTTTATGAGAATATTAGGGCAATAAATAATTGCAGTTATAGCCAATATATCAGGTTTTTAATTTAATTTAATTTAATTTAATTTGGATGGCATTGCTTTAACTTTTTGTTTTTGGTTCTGAAGGTACCACTCACTTGTTAAGTTGCTTAAGAAGCTCATACGCAAGGCACAGCGTTGCCAACGTCTGAGATTATTGGATAAGCATTGTGCTGTTCCAACATTGGATGCTACTGTAAAATCTGGCACTAACTTTGAGGTAAATTGTGTGAAGGCATATTTAGCATTCACAATTTCACATTCTGAGGTTACACCTCACTCAGTTTCATATGCATTTTGAATGCATTGGTGCATAGTATGCACACCTTGATAGTTGATATGTATGTGATTTTTTTTGAGTGGTGGGTGGTTTTTATTTTTATTTTTATTTTTTTGTGGGGGAGTTGGGGGGGGGGGATTTGTTATATGGGAGAGCTCATTATAGAATTGCACAGTGTAATGTACATCCCTTAAGCTATCTCACTAATTTAAGCACTTCTTGCTTCCTCTAAGAAAAATATAATTCTTGCGAAATTGTTATTTTAGGGGAATGAATCAGAGAAAAATGTTCCTGAGAACTCTCGAGGATCTAATACTTCATATTATGTGGATATTGAACCTCAGTTTGAAGCAAATAAGTCTTATTGCTTGAGAAGTCAGGTAGAGTCATTTATATGGGCAGTTATTAGGAGTGTAGTTCCCACAGAATTGCTAGGTTCCTGTCATAACTGGAGAATGTTTAGGAGGAATATTGCCAAGTTTATTAAACTTCGAAGATTTGAGAAGTTCTCATTAAAGCAATGCATGCATAAATTAAAAGCATCAAGTTTCCCGTTTCTATCAACTGAACAATTTTCATGTTGCTTGAGTAATCAAGTGCTAAAATGTACAACGGGGGAGAGTATAGACATGCATAAGGGATCCAGAATATTGGATGACGCCACACATGTTTTGAGACATAAACTTCTGGAGAGCTGGATCTTTTGGCTCTTTTCATCTCTAGTGGTGCCACTGGTGCAAGCAAACTTCTATGTCACTGAAATTGAGCATGGGAATCAAGATCTATATTATTATAGGAAATCAGTTTGGGAGAAGTTGATAAATAAGTCTGTCACTTGCTTGAAAGATCAGGGCTATAATGACTTGGATGCTGCGACTGTTAGACATATTATAAAAAAAAGATTATTTGGTTTCTCGAAGCTAAGATTTCGTCCAAAAGAAGATGGAATGAGGATGCTGTCAAATCTAAAAGCATCATCAAGAATGCCATTACGAAAGTCCTCTTTGGAAGATAAATCTTGTGGAATGCATGGAAAAGGAAAATTTTGTTCCAAGAAAGTTGAATTTAATTATTTCAAGTCTGTAAATCTTGTTCTTCGTGATACACATGCTGTTTTAAAAGGTATACAGTTGGAAGAACCTGAGAAGCTGGGAGCATCAGTTTTTAATTACAATGATGTCTACAGAAAGTTATGTCCATTTCTAATTGGTCTAAAAAATAGGTTGGTAACCATGCCTGGTGCATTTGTTGTTGTTTCTGATGTGCTGAAAGCATTTGATTCTATTGATCAGGATAAGCTTCTTAGTGTATTGAAAGATGTCATACAGAAAGATGAATATCTTCTTAAACAGTCCCATCAAGTAGTCTGCACAGATAAATCTTTGTGGGTTCATAAGAACCTTGTATTGATGGATCAAAATATGAGCACTGCGAAAGTCACATCCTCTGTTCCCTTTTGTTCACTGCATACTGTCTTCGTTAACCAGGTAGCTATTTCAAGTCACTCTTCAGGGAAAGTTGTTGAAATTTATTCTTATAGATCTTTCCTATTTCCATTGAATATTTTAATGATTACTGCTTTTCTTTTTAATGAGATTAGTAACTCAGTATCAGCTTTCACTACCTGTCTAACTACTACCTTCATGCATAATGCTTGCGTATGTCATATGTTACCTGCAAGATACAAATAGTCTATAGAATCCTGTAAGCACCATAAGCAATTTTTTGAGTTGGATCTTTATTTTTTATATCCTTCTTGTGTGACTGGTTTTGCAAATCAGCGGAAATGTTTACCTTTTTTTCTTGATCAATCTGGCTTTTAGTTTGGGGTACTAGAAGTTTTGATGTTCAAATAAAGCTCTACTAAAAGAAAATAGATTTGGTACTTCCAGATATATCTTTATGTGGTTCCCAGCTGAGTGTGCTACCCATTGGGTAATTTTGGTAAGATTGGCGGGTGCTCATTTGGTTTTAGTACCAAATGACAAGGGTATTCTAGTCATTTTTGTTATGGCCTGGGAACTGGTTAGTTGGTAGGGACTCTGTTTAGTTGTCTACTCAGATAAGTGTATTTAAGTAGCCAATGCGCTCTAGCTCAAATGACTTCTCTTTCTTTGTGACTGTAAGGTGTGGAGGGTGTGGTTGTGGGTTCAAGATCCAAGGGGTACATATGTTACTTAGCAATATTGATAAAAGAAAAAGAAAAAAAGAGACTAAAGTATACTTTTGGCCCTTAAAGTTTGGGTTGTTTTCATTTTTGCCTTACATGTTTAATTCAGTTTTCATATTGGCCCTGCCATCCATTTCTTTAGAAATATGATTGTTAAGTGTCGTTTATTTTTAACTGTTGCATCAAATACTAGCTCTTAAATGTTGTAGAATTTAGGAATTTTATTTTTTAGGCAGAAAAACATATTATGGATGGTCTCATTACCAATGGAAATGGACAACGGGGTCAATATGAAAGAAAAATTAAAAATGAAGGGCCAAAATGAAAATTTTGAAACATGAAGGGCCAAAATGAAAACAATCCCTAAATTTAAGGGCTAAAAGTGTACTTTAGTCTTTAAAAAATGTATTTGGGTCATTGAGATTTAGTCTTAGATTTTCCGTGGTCCCCTACTGTGCTCATTTACCAAGCATATGCAGCCTATGTCAAGATATCCATTGAAGTACATTGCATGGGATGAAGAATAAAGTAATTTTAGCCCCATGTGGAGTATCTGTGTGGTGCAATAAGATATTTGGATGATCAATGCGTCAATGCTGTGTTGAATAGGTTTGACCCTTTCCTCTTCCTTGTTACTCCCATCATCAAGCTTTCATCCTAACTGATGTAGGATCACTAATTTGTATTCTTGATTAGATCTTGAATGGTTGACGGCTGTTTGATATTAAAACAATGAAAATAGCATGAAATAAAGAAAGATAAAATATTAGGCAATTTTGCTGGTTTTTTTTTATTCCTTAGTACACTGCCTGTGTGCTTTGGTTTCCCGTATTGTTTTCTTTTTTCAATGAAGTTATATTTCTTATTAAAAAAAAGAATAAAATATTAGGCAATCACACCTAGGTTTTCCCAAGCAATCACACATAGGTAGGAGACTTCTGAAGTAAAAAACTCTTTTCTGAATTTTTCATACTTGTAAATAAATAATCTCTTTTGAGGAAGCTAATTTTTGTTTAATATTTTTTATTCTTACAGGAGTGGAGAAGACATGTGAAAAAAGAAGAGTTATTTTTCAATTTAAAGGAACATGTTAAGTACAATGTACTGCAATTAGATAAGAAGTTTTTCGTTCTAGGTGTAGGTATTCCTCAAGGAAGTATTGTGTCATCTCTGCTTTGCTCATTTTACTATGGACATCTGGAAAGAAATTTGATCATTCCGTATCTTGAGAAAGCTGGTGAAGCTGCTGCTAAAGATATATCTAGAAGACATATTTCTAATGATGTTTCTGCAGAGGAAAGTAGTGGGGATGGATATATACTTCTTAGATTCGTTGATGACTTCCTTCTCATTTCAACCTCAAAGAAGCTGGCTGCTAGCTTCTTTTCCAGGTTGCAAAGAGGATTTCATGCGTACAACTGCTACATGAATGATGACAAATTTTCTATCAATTTCGATATTGGAGACTTATCAGGGATTCCATCAAGCAGGGTTTATGTGGGTGAAGATGGTATTTCATTTATTCGTTGGAGTGGATTGCTTATCAATTGTTTCACTTTAGAAGTTCAGGCAGACTACTCAAAGTTAATTTTCGTATATAATTTTACTTCTTGTCATTCTACTTGCTAGATGTATCTTATAATGTTCTGTTTTGGATTTTAGCTTCAGATGTCAAGAATAGGACCCAATCATTTGAACCTTTGAAATCATTCCATATCATTGTCATGCTACTCATTAAGCGTATATTTGATACTCTCGAAATTGTTACATAGCATTCTTAATTGGTTTTATATCTCTTTCTTCCAAACAATTATGCTTGAGAGTTTCCTTTTGCTTGATTTCTTTTTATTTATCATTATTGGACCTAATTCTTATCAAATTTCCAGCCACAAATTATCAATATCACATCCTTAGCAACTTCTTCAATATGTTGTGTGAGTTAAATGTTTAAATTGCAAGCAGTAGTCAAGTAGTGTCCAGTCCTCTTTGAAGTACTTTTGTGATTTTTGTTTAATAGGATTCATTTAAGATAAGTTTGTGGTTGGGATCTTAGAATGAAGCTAGGTCTAATAGTTTGCCTCACAGTTTTGGGCTCATTTAAAAAAAAAAAAAAAATGATATTTCATTGTCTTGTTATTGAAGCTCTACATGTTGCAGTTAGATTTGCTTTTTGGTTTATCTAATGTAAACTTTGAATCTCAGTTTTATGAAAGTTCAATTTCTTCCCCAACTAACTTGTTCCCTATACTAAACAGGTATCTGAAGAACCATTTAAGTTCGACTCTTACTGTCAGCTGGCAAGGTAAACCAGGTCACCATTTGAAGACAAAGCTATGTGGCTTTATGAGACCTAAATGCCATCCTATATTCTTCTGTTCAAATATTAATTCTGCAGATGTTGTCAGATTAAATATATATCAGGCTTTTCTGTTATGTGCAATGAAATTTCATTGCTATGTTTGTGACTTATCGTACATATGCAAACTTCGCAAGGGATTCTATCTAAAAATGATTCAAAAATCTGTGAGGTATGGATGTAATCCTTGTTTATCTTACAGTGTATGTGGTTGTTAAACTTGGTTTATTGAGATACAGTTTTCCTGTGCTGATTTTAGTTGATATTTTAGCATTTGTGAAGCCCCATGTGCAATGGTCACATAAAGTAATTGAATGGCTGTCTATGCTTTGATACATAATCTTTTAATTTAACAACTATAGAATTTAATTTTCAACATTTAATGATACTTCTTTTCTACTATTTTTTTCAGTTCATTGGCTTTGTTGATTGTCTTGTTAGGTATATGTACAAGCTCATAAAGAAACGGATGCGTTCTGCATACTGCCATTCTGATATCCGGCCTATACTTCAGTTGGAGGAAGAAGAAGTTGGATGGCTTGGATTATATGCGTATATCCAGGTCCTGAAGAGAAAAGAATCACGGCATAAACAGTTGCTATCTTCATTAAGGTGTGAGTTGGCACATAAAATACATACGAGTGAGCCACTGCCTTCTCAACTAAAGTATGCAGTTGATGCCTCACATTCGTCCTTAATTTGGAAAATTAAGTATTAAATTCTTGAAGGTAAGTGACTAGTATAATGATGGAACTTTTTTCTTTTCATTTTCCACGTTAGCTGTCAACAACTTTGGGGACTGTATTCAAGCTTATTTGGTTATTCTTTTTCCTAATGTTTAGTAAAAAGTAGAAAGTCATGCTAGAGACTTACCAAAAAAAAAAAAAGAAACAAGAAAAAAGGATGTTACGTTTATTTGCATAGAATAAAGCTAGGATGCATAGACAGTCCAATGTAGTAGTCATAACCACATTTGTTGCAACAGACACAGAAATATAAGGGAGATATTTTTATTTTTATTTTGGAAAATTCTGCTTATAAATCTGTTCAACGATAATTTGCATTCTACACCCAACAATTTGTTATTGAATATTTTTTAAGTTATATACTTATTTATGATATATTGTCGACTAAGTACCATATGTTAAATTGTCAATAGCGCACTGATCTAAAATTTATAAATTCTTCTAATCCCTCAATCCCATCTTCAATCTGAATAGAATCAATAGATGCATGTATATGTTGGTAAAGTCTGAAACATGTTTTCATTTTTGTAGACTTAAGACTCATTGTTTTCTGTTATACCTTCTTTTCACATAAAGATGGACTCCACATGACAATCCTCCACTTAGAAGTTAGAACTCATTTTTGTGAGAGGGGGAGGCATACAAATGGAACTTCAATTCTTTCTTACCCAAAAAAGAAACAAGAAAAAAGAGATCCAATGTATATTTTCCTATTATAGGAAATGTAGGAATGTCTTTGCATCTTTTTTTTTTTTTTTTTTCAAAAGTAAACTCTTTGCATCTTCATTGAGTACCTATTATTATTTTGGATTGCAGGTCTCTCCTAACTAGAACATGGCAAGTGAATGTAAGACGCATCTGACAAGAAGCAAATTTTTGTACAGACAGATTGGCAAAACAGGGAGCTTCTCAAAGGGATAGAGAGATCTTTTATGATACATGCCTTACATATTTGCTAACCTGTCTTTTTTTGGACTTGATGGGATTCGACACAGCCCATGTATGTCGCTAATGAAGATGCTGTTTTGTAATTTATCTGTGTTTTGTGGTCTGTAATATACTAGTCTGTATATGGTAGTAGTATGGTTTTAAGGCTGTCATCCCTTTCTGCTGTTTGTGATGGTTTGCTCTGTATATAAGTGATGGTTTTATTTGGAAGAAGAATAAATGGAACATGGCATCTCCACATGTTGTCTATATACATTATTTATTTTTACCTTGCTTTAGGAAAAATTATAAATTATTAGACATGGTTGTGAAGTGGGACTCTTTTTTTCTTTTTGGTAAACGTCTTTTGGGGATTCATTCCTCGGTAGAACGTTATTGGACTACTAATTTATCAATCTTTTATACACATTCTAATGGACAGAAACTACGTTGGGATTACACAAATCGCAAGATTTGATTTCTCTTAATTATATATATATATATATATATATATATATATATATATATATATATATTCTAAAGCAAATATTTCAAGGGCTTTGATTGGTAAAAAGAGAGGAAAAAGAGAAAAGAGTATTTGCATTGTTTAGCAGTGTGGAAGATGAGGGAATTAATAATAAAAAAAAAAAGTGCAAATTTGATAATGATGTAGTGTAAAAGGTCTTGTTAATTTACACACTCCAATCAAATATTAATACATCAGATTTTTCACATTAAAACTCACAATAACAACCCATTAAAAACGAGTATAATTCAATATTTACTATCAAAAAAACAGATAAAAAAGAAAAAAAACTATCGCCCTACTGAGAGTGAGACTGAAATGATTTTATTAATTTTTAATTATCATTTATTTTATAACAAAGCCCAAACGAGAAGTTGGTGAAAAAAAAGGACCATATGTTCATGAACCATCTTTGGAAGTACAACATTACTGATCAAAATCCGATTAGCTAAATTGGACAATCTTGAAATTCTTTGTTTCAAAATTTAGGTGCCTATTCCAATATACAAGGTGAATAAAGAAAGAACAAGACACATTGGATAGAGGTGAAAAAAAAATGTATATATAAAATGAAACAAACAACCAGAAACACAAAAAAACAAAATCATCCATTGATTGATCCTCATATCCTTATCATTATAGCATCAGCAGCCTTTGCATTGGTCAACACTCAAAAAGCTTCTTAGCCACATCAAGATGATCAAACACTTGCAGGGCAGGCTCCACAATTGCACAATCGTCATCATCAAGAGGAGTTTCATTGAGATCAAACGCTGGGGCAGACTTTACAATTACACAATCCTCATCAAGAGGGACATTGAGATCAAGAGGGACATTGAGATCAGGAATACCAAGTAGTGGAGCCATGCAAGAACTCATCAATTCTTCTTCTTGTTTTCTTAATTCTTTCAACTTCTCATTATTATGAGTCTTCACATTGGCTGTCTCCTTCTTAAACGACTCTATACGTTTAGTGAACTGGTTGATAATGTCAAACAACAAGTCATCTCTTTTCCTTTTCAAATTCTTTGGCTTCTTGTGGGGCAAGCAATAAGAAACTGGGGTTTCACTTTCACTTTCGCTTTCACTTTCACTTTCAGTTCTTGAAGTCTTGTCAATGCATGCTGGCACTGAAGAAGGTAATGTGGACCTTGGTTTGGTGCAACCCCAGGTGACTTTGAATGTGTAGCGGCTAAACTTCTTAGATTGCAAGATTACCGAAGGAAGTTGAAGTAAGATTTCACAGACCTCAAGCTCTTTGTTGGTAAACAAAGGGGAAGTAGTAGGGTTGCCATTGTTGCTGCCTTTGTCTTCCATTGTTTTCTCTGCTCTATGAAACAATGTAAATTTGGAAACCAAAGACAATGACCAAGTTTTTTTGTGGGTTTTCAGAAATATATTATATATAGACCCAATTCATTGATATTATCCTTCAACAATTAGGAGAAGTAGGGAAATTTAAATTTTGAACCATATTGCTAGTCGGTTTATTTTACTATTCCGCATTCTATTTGGAAAAACACTAGAAAAATAAGACCCTATTATTCTTCTCTCTCTTTGAATGCTTTATTTTCCAAATCATCATACGTAGTGCCGGAATGCGATAATTTTAATTAGAATTTATTTAAATAACATTTATTTTTGTGCCTGCGTATGTACCCAATTTGTACCTCAGACATTTTCCACAAATATAAACTAAAAATTAAAAACAAAATGGAAGAACCCAAGCCCATACCAAGGATTTAGATTATTTAGATTAATCCTTGGTAATTTTTTATTTTTATTTTTATTTTATGATTGTGTTATTATTTGAAATATTTTTTAATGTATTACTACTTAAGCTACATTATATGTGTATAAACAATATATTGTAGGATTCATGATGATAGAAGGTATTGTCTTGGAATTAGATGTGGAAATGATACAACTGTACTTGACCTTGTAGTTAGTCCAGAGCTGATCAACCGTCTTCCAAAGTTAGTAAAATTTAATTAACTTGAAATTAGATAGAAAAGATTTTATAAATTTGAAGTTAGCGTCATGCTAGGTGAAAACTTTAGAGGACTGTAATTAAGTTGTTGCAAGTCTTTTTAAATAAATATTAATAATAAAAAAAAGCTATTCCTTTAAAGATAGAGATTAGTATTATAAATCGGATGAGGAAATTTTATTGTATTATGTTTTTTGGAAAATTAATTTCTACCAAACTCGGTTGGCTAATTTGTACATTTCCAAGTCAATTGAGCACATTTTGCATGTTACATGTAATTCTTCATTTCCATATGGGTAAGGGCTATTGAAAGATTAATTGTGACGGCACCAGGTTCGAAAAGGAGAACAGTGCAGGGATTGGGTTGGTCATATGTAATAGTGAGGGTATGGTGCTGGGATTACTGTCTAAGCAACTTTCCCAGGCATTTACGCCTCTGCAAATCGAGGTGATAGCCGTCAAAACAGCTTTGCAGTTCGCAGCAAACCTGCGAGTTCAACACGACATCCTTGAGACCGACTCGCTAGTGTTAGTGAAGGCCTTGCGTGAAGGTACAAAGTTCCTTCCAATAGTGGGCTTAGTGTTGGATGAGATTATAAATATGGTTAATTTTTTCACTGAATTACACTACTCTCATGTAAAGAGAGAGGGTAATATTGTTGATCACAAGTTAGCTTGTTATGCTATTTGTGTTTTGGATTTTGTAGTGCGGATGGAGGATGTTCGACCACCTTTACTTTGTGTTGTATTGGCTGACATAGCTGGTTTTACTTAATAAAATAAGACACATTCTTTCTCAAAAAAAAAAAAAAAAAAAACTTCATGGCAGTAAAATGGAATAAAATAAAAATAAAAATAAATGTTACAGTATGCATATTTAGTACATTAGAATTATTATCAAATTTAGGGAACAATAGGATGTTGACGAAGAGAGAGAGAGAAAGAGATTAGTAAAAGTAAAAGAAATCAAATGTCAATTAAATAAATTAATTAGTAACCGTTAATTGGAAAACAAAGAGGCTAACGGCTAAAGGAGTAAAAAATTAATTAAAGATGAACTTACGAATGTTATTAAAAACTTTACAATGCAAATAAATAAATCGTTAAATTCACTTAATTAAATCATATAATCAACAATTAATTACAATCGTACAAAATTTAAACTTGAAACTAATCAAACTCTAATCTAGAAAATAATATTTATTATCAAAACTAAAAGGAAGACGTTTTTCAGTAATAATAGAAATATATAAGAAATAAAGATGGAAATTTTTGATATCATTTTTTTGACATTTCATTTAAAAATATTTAAAAATAATAAAATATTAAAAAATCCTTAAATGCTTATATTCTTCACACACCACGACTTTTAAAATCTAATAAAAGGTTCTAAGAATTTAAATCTCTTTTAATGCCTCTATTATGAAAATCACCAGCTAGTAAAATATGATAATAGTAAGAAATGTTATAAATGAGATCATGAAAAAACTAATTAGCCACTATTACAATTGTCGCTACTCTATAAATCTGTAAAGTTGTGATTTACAAAGATGTTGTTTGTTGGCTTTTATTTCGTGTCAAATTTGATTGTAATTTTATTCAATCTTATGTACCTTGTATTTGTTGTGGGATTTGAGGAATATATAATATTTGAGGAATACACTTCAATTATTAATGTTTAGCTATTGTAATAATGTTTGTGTAAATTAGCAAATATAAATTATTTTTCTAACTTATTAGCATAATTATTCTTTTCATATTCTTGATTGCGTGTGAAATTATTTTTGTTGGATTTTATTTAAACTAGCCATGAACCCACGCATTGTACGTGATAATCATTTTTATGGTGGTTTTATTAATTTTTTTTACAATTTAAACTAATTCAATAAAGAATAATGTATTTCATAATCATATTTTTATTTATTATAGGAACAATTAAAAATGTAACATAAGAACAATCATAAATTATAAATATAAATTTTGTCATACCAAAATGAAAATAATACAATTTTTCTTAGAAATTTAAAAGGCAAGTTAATGAAAATATTCATTTTTTTAATAAAAGTTATTTATAACATTTGTAAATCATTAAGAAGAATATAAAATTTGGAAATTATTCTTTTACTTTTAAACAAACTTTCTCAAACCTTATTTTTTTTAGCCTACAATCTAAATACTGAAAAGCATAACTAAGAAAATTAATAGACTTAATAATGATTAATTGGACTAAGTAGGAAAAACAATTTTTTATTGATTATCTATTAAGGTTATTTTCTTTGCAGAAATTGTAATTTCATCCACCCAAAACATATTATCAAATAAACAATTATTAGCAAAATCTAAGAATTAAATTTCTATATATGCATTGTTATAAAATAATAATAACAATTAAAGTAAAATTGCAAAAGTTAAAATTTGTCACCTATCTGATTATTTTCATTTGGCAAATCTTTGTTTTTTTTTTCTAAATAAATAGTAGTACTTCAAATACAACTATTAAGAGTACTTTGTTTACCACAAAAGATTATAAACAAAAATTAGTAAAGTCTCATAGTTTAAGATCTAAATTGAGCACTATAAAAAATTATGCTTTGTATTAGAATAAATACCAAATTATCCAAATCATGCTATGTAATAAAATAATATTACATTTTTATATGCTATATTTAATTTTTAGCTATTGTAATATTGTTTGTTTATTAACAAATACAAATTACTTTTCTAACTTATTAGCATAATTATTCTTTTCATATTCTTGATTGCTTGTGAAATTGTTTTCGTTGGATTTTATTCAAATTTGTTTTATTCTCATTGAATGGTTACATGGTATAACATTTATTTTAAAATGAGTAGTTCTAGAATTACAAATAATTTCATAATTTTTTTGTCATAATTTTGATGTAGCAGATTGTAAGTGGTTAATCATTACACATAAACTCAGTATTTCTTCTTCACCAATCGCACTCTCCCATGTCACAATTGTGAAAAAAAGTTGTGAAATTTTTTTGTCATCCTAGACTTTTTCTGTAAAGAGCTCCACATTGAAGCAAGCTTGACAATATATATCTTGATGCTCTTAGCCGTTTCCATTGGACATACTTCCAGAACAAGTTTCTGCACAAGAGAGCACTTAGAGACCCACTGAAAAAAATAAAAAAAATAAAAAGAAAAGGAGTTTCCGCTGCCAGTGTGTTTTATTACCAGTTCTTTTAATTATGCAGATTAAACCCACTAAAAAAAGAAAATAAAAATAAAAATTAGCATTTTCGTTGTGTTTTATAAGCAAGGTCTTTTATTTATGCAACAGATTTTTCTTTTTAATAAATTTTTTTTAAGTGGGCTACTAAAATTGGGATTTCTAAGCAGGGCGGGCCCAATAGAAACAAAACAAACAACATTTAAAAAAAAAAAAAAAATCACTGAAAGTTAGCATTTTCGGTGTGTTTTATTACCAGTTCTTTTAATTATGAGAATTATTATTTATTTAATTACTTGCTAAATAAATCCACTAAAAAAGGAAAACAAATTTCCGCTACCAGGATTTGAACCTGGGTTCTTAACCTATTAAGAATTGCCATTGTGCTACAGCGGATTTCATGTCATGTCTCGCATCGTTTTTTATTTTATTGAATTCTCTTCAACAAGCTGAAAAGGACAATTGGAAAATTTTACCTTTAAACACTATGCTTTAAATGGATCACAAATAAAATCCTTTTATATATATAATTTTTTTTTTATAATAGGCATATATTTATAAAAAAATATAATCCAAAATATGCATATTATACGAAAGTAGATGTACAACTTTTTTTTGATTTCCCAAAAATACAAAAAGTACAAAACAATGGACAAGTAAGTCCAAACTCCAATATAATCGAAATGATTAGCACATTTATTTGTTTCGTGGTAAATGTGTTGAATAATTGAAACCTGTTAGAGTTGGATATTCACTCTCTCACACACACACACACACACATATTTCTAGTAGTCTAGCAAATGTGTCTTTGTTTTGCAAGATAAATTTTGATAACTTGGCATTTGACCCTTTTTTTTACTTTTTCTTTTTATTTTATTTTATTTTATTTTATTTTTTATTTTAACTTGAGAGAAAAATGGGCTTGTAAGTGTGATCATTGCCCTTGACCCTTTCATATACCTGGCTCAAGAATGACATGAGACCACTCATGCAATACTAGAGCTTGCTATTACTTGAATCCAAAATTCCTAGACTCGCAAGTGTGATAAGTCACAATAACTTCCTATTAATAAGCCAACTTTGACTTGAAAATCGAAGTCTTAGAAATTTATTTTTATGCAATCATCTTATCAAATTATTCATGTGATTTAAGGAGATCATCTATGATGATCACTATGTTCTTATAAAATTAAACTAAATATAATTAAAGATTCTTTAAAGTATGTGATTGAATTTCATCACTATCTAATTATATATATTACATCACTATTAACCGCATAACTTGTGTATTTGTACGAATATTAACCACATAACTTGTATATATAATATCCATCACTATTATCCGCATCATTATTAACCACATAATTGTTATCCACATAACTTGCATATCGTAGTTACATGATTGTATGTCTACTTCATCACAAAGAATGGAATAACAACCTCTTGCAACTCTAGTTTCATCTCCTTTATTTAAGCATGACAATTTATGTTGATGTTTCAATTCTTGCTTGTTCAAAATCTCTTGTGACTCCATATTCTCGTAACTACCTTTCTCAATCAACAAGTCACAAATTATTCCTTCAATGCAGAAATTAGTTGGAAAAATTTTACCTTTGTGTTGTTTGTCTTCCTCCATTTCTTGCTTTGGAACTTGCAAGGCCTTTGTTCCTAATGATAAATCATTTTCTTCATCAACAATAACATCTGTTACTTTCATAGATTGATCATAAACAGGTTCAGTCACATATTTCATGCTATCACTCATTTATTTCCCTTCTTCACCAATCTGTTCTTCAATGTAATTATCAAAAATAGGCTAGCCCACGTCATGATCTTCTAAATCATGCATGTATTTGGATCGATTATGGATAGAAAAACCATAACTGCATCTCTTTCCAACTTCACTTGAACACTCAAAATCCCACAGAATACAGTCCAGAAACCCTTTGCCATTCCTATTCTTTCATAGCTGAAACTTCTAACAAGAAGCCTTATGATGTTGAGGGCAATCCAATTTACAGAGCCTAACAGGAAAGAACAATTAAACAAGTGAATAATTTAAACATGTTAACAACCATATCTTAATATATTACAAATAGGTTTTCATCATAAATTTCACTAACGTTAATCCTACAAAACTAATTTTATTTCATGTGAAATAAAGCCTTTGTTTTTATCCAAGCTAACACTCAAATATGGAATTTGTAGTTTAGTTAACCGAATTCTGAAATTGCACTTTCAAACCATCCTCAAGAGTTTAATGTGTCAAAGATATCAACTCCCATAGCCCTTATATTATCCTAGCGAAAGTCAATTCATTCATATTATCCTAGTTTCAGTTTATTGTTCTAGAAATCCTACTCTTATTTGTACTACAAGTATTGTAATCCAATGGTTAGTCTATAATATATACTTTTCAAATGGGGCAAAGTTTAATATTTAAGATGTAGTTGTTTGAAGCTTTCCACTATGAATGTAGATGATCTCTAAAAGTAAACTGCAATGGTTTTTGGTCTAAAATTCCTAATTCCGTATCTTCTCTCCTGCGTCCTTTCTCCATAGCATTAGTAATGCTTCCTTCTGTTGGCAATTTCAGCTTTCTTTGGTATTGCTCACTTTAGATGTTTCCCTTCTAAAACATTATTTTTCGTTACCAAACCACATGATTCTATCCCTAGGAAGCCGATCTACATGACTATGTAAGAACCACCACTAGAACAGCCAACACATGCCCTCAAGTGCCACTAGAATATCCCAAGACAATGTACAGCTATGGCTCCATATACATCCCATCAATATCAAAGCCAAAGCCTGTTGTATCCTAGTCAAGACTCAGTACATTTTATTGTGTTATCCCAGTGCATGTTCATTTTACTAGCTAATCTAATCCTGCTTGTAGTGTAACTAGTATAAATCCTAATGGTCTGTTTGGTTGAGTGGAAAACTAAAATACTTTCTACCTTCTCATTTTCTATATTCTCTATATTTTCTACAATCTTACTTTTCCATCTTCCTAACAAACAAAGCCTAAGATTAGCCTACAAATAATCTACTATGTATACTCTTCAATGGACTCATTGTTACACATAGAACCAAATGTAAAGATGTTGCCATTTGGGTTTTGACTTAAGTCTCTAAGGCCAAACACATAAATCTCCAACATTCGCTCACACTCATATCCTCCTCTTTACCTTTTCTTAAGTCTCTACTGCATTTCCCTCACTATTTGACTTGTAGTGTTTCATTTTTTGCATTACAAAAATTACATTGCGGAAACTAAAGAAGAGAGGGAAGGGGGGAATGTAAATTTTCAGGTGAAGACAAATTGAAACTTATTACCGATAAAGTATGTAATAAACAAATATACCCCTAGAAACCAAAAGATGAAGCTAAATATATAACTAAAATAAGTTTGAATGTATAATTATGAACCACTCTATTCTAAATACATGTTCTTTTCATTACAATCCAAGCAGGACAAGAAAAAAGCAATTAAAAGACAAACAAATTGTAAAAATTATAGTATATTTAATTTGTAAGTACGGAACTCTAAGAAGACAGTGATTAATACTTGTGTTACAAGAAAACCAGAAACTCACTTTACCTTTAGGCTTCAGCGAATCCAAGTTCTTGTCATGCAAGAAACTTAAGTCCTGTTTTGCTCAAGCTGACACATATGTTTTGCAATGCACAAGTGTTATGGCTAGCTCCTTTCATCTTATATATAAATAAAAACCACTTTTAGTGATTAGAAAATGTAGCACAGACGTGCTGAACCCAACAAAAATTTATTCATTTATAGTGTGAAATTTTTTATGAACCACGACGAAGACAATGAGCTTTTAGTGGCTGTTATATATTGCATCTTTAGTTAAGTACATAATATGAACCATATGGACCATATGGAGGGTCATGATCAGTGCCTGTTAGCTGTAAATCTGAAAACGTTGGCGAATGTGAATCCATGTGACTTCCATTCCGCGTTTTTCTTTTTCTTTTTCTTAAGAGCCTAAATCTACGACATCAACATTTTTTTTTTTTTTTTTTTGGCCATGCTTTAGGAAAAATTATAAATTATTAGAAATGGTTGTCTTGTGGCATTTTTTTTTTTTTGGTCTCATGGGATTAATTCCTCGGTAGAACTTTGAACTCCTAATAAATAGTCAAGTCATTGGATTACACAAATCACAATTGTCTTTTCTAAAGCAAACATTCTCAATTGTTTAGCAGTGTGGAAAACGAGGCAGAAAAGAAAAACAAGTGGATAACATTTTTCATCGTGACCATACAAAATTCAACTTCCCAAGATGAATGGAAAATTGAAGAAAAAATGAGGGCGGGTAAAGAATATATAGAAATAGGTTAATTACAATTTTCTCCATTTATTGGGTCATCATAATGTCCCCGCAAAATTATAAAATCAACCATTATTCCCTTTATATTCTGTAGGGTCACAAATTGTAGCCCACACCTTAATAGAAACAGGAAATGGGCCCAACAAGCCCAATACAATAAATTTGTGAGAGAGTGGGTTAAAGAATTGGGCTAGCAGCGATTTTTACAACAGTTATTGAGGTCTGGGTACTTGGCCGAGGAGGCTAAAACACAAGCGAGTTAAGATTTTACGTCCGAGGAGTGAGGTTTGGGTAATTTTCATGGGTTATAATCAAATCCGAGGGGTATGATCTTGGATAAGATGCTTTCTTTTAGGTAGTATTTTTCCCGGTGCTACAGTAGTTGTTTCTTGATGTTCTCTCTTTTTCCTCTGTCTTTCTTTTTTTTCTTTTTTTTTTTCTTATGAAGGGTTTATTCCATTATATAGTCCTTCATTGCCCGATCCCATCGTCCACTTGTCTGTCATCTAGCACGGTACTTGAGTTTCCCTTTCCTTTCTTACAACTTTTTGATTTCCTGGGGATAAAGATCACTTTCAACACTGTTTAGGGGTCTTCTCCACATAAATGCGGTCAGGAAAGTAGCTGTAATGCATTTAATGCGGTGGTAGCAGCTTTTTCTCAAGATATTTCTGCATCCTTATCCCTTCCATATGCATTGGTAATCTATCTTTACCTCTGGAACTTCCTGGAGGGTGGACTAAGGGAAAGCCGAGGTTCCTCTCACCATCAGACGTCATGTCCGAGGAGGGTATTCCTCTCGGACCAGCCTCTTTGGATCCTTACGCGCTCTACTGTTAGTTACAACGGTCCTCTGTGATTTCTTCTCCTCGGGCGTATTGTTGATGAAACGTTGTTCCTGGGCCTAGATCATGGGCCCATATTTTACTCCCCCACAATAGCCCCTCAAAATTCTAATTTTTCTTTCTGATCCGAGGAGGAAAATTAGGATTTTGATGTATAAAGGTAATTACGATGTAGTCCTTAATAGTATTTAAATTTAGGCGCGTGTAAGGGCCATTTCTGCCATTTCGCGAGGGCTTCTGACGCTTGGGAACTCGCACAATCATCATTAAACGCTTAGAATTGCGTTTCAACCAGACATCCAACGGTGAAATACGAATCCAACGGTTCAGATCGCAACTTCAATATTTGGGCGGGATTATGGTTTTTTTTTTTTCTTTTTTCTTTTCCCAACCCCACTATAAAAACTTCCAGGCGTTACTTTTTGCTTCTTATCAGAACTTACAACTTCAGTGTTCATATCCAGGTGCCCACCAATTTTTTCGCAAGAAAGAGAGCTTGACGATCTTCCAGTGACCAGAGAAGCAATCCGTGTTCATTTCTACGTAAGTTTCGCATTCCGACTTCCATTGTACTCTCGGCTAACCTCCTCGGCTAACCACCTCTCCTTATAGAGACTAACTATAGGTAGATTCGAGCGCTTAGTGAACACTCCGGCCAAGATAGAGTTGTTCAAGGAGAAGTATCACATTCCCCCAGAGGTGGTGGTACGTCATTGCACCACAGAGGGAGTGCAGTTTGACCGGAAGATGGGAGAGGTGGTCATCCCCATGATTGCCTTCATAGAAGGGGGGATGACCATTCCCATGGGTAGGATTACACGGGACTACCTTCGGGCCCATAGGCTGTGTCCCCATCAGTGTGCTCCCAACTTCTTTAGAGTCCTAGGGTCAATCGACGCCTTGGATCGGCATCTGGGGTTAGGATTGACATGGTACGACGTCGTCCACCTGTACGAGGGCCATATAGAGGCTCGGGCAGGCTTTTACCTTAAGTCCCGTAGCAGTGTGGTCAAACTGGTATCCTGCCTTCCCAAGTCAAATAAGGGGATGAAGGACGACTACCTGATCTTGTCGGGGCCTTGGAGCGACGGCTTAGCCTGCCCAACCAAGGCTGGGACACCAGGTAGAACACTTTAGACCTAGGATTTCTAACTTTAGCATTAAGGATTGTTACGTTACCTTTACACTCATTTTTTTAGTTATTTTGTATTAGTGACTTATCATAGGTTTTTTATAGCCGAGGCTTAATAACGTAACTTACTTGCTTGACAGATAAATTTTTTACCAATCCGAAGCTCAGCCTGATCAACGTTCCAGCATTGAATTATCTGCTGAGGTCAGAAATTTTCGTGAACGAGGACGGACAACTACAAGCGATCCATCTCATTTTGGATTTTGAACCCATTTCTCGGTCCTTTTTAGACGTCGGCAACTCTATCCGAGCCAGGGACCATCGCTTGGCGCGTATAGACGTGTCTCGGCCACACTTTCTCGCCAGCTACGACCTTCCGCCGGTTGACCATCCCATTCCACAGGGAATTCCCATCGCTGTCGCACCGTTGCGTGAAGTAGCACTTGGGGAAGCCGTCCTTAGAGAAGAGACAGCTTCTTCTTCGTCCCTAGAACTAGAGATTGACAGGTTCAGGTTTGAAGAGGAAACAGTACATATATCAGAGGCCGAGGAAGGGGCGGACGAGCAGTCGAGCGTGCACCCTCCGGCTCAGGTGATAACTTACATTGCCGATACCACCGACGAGGAGGAAGACATGGCTCCCCGGACTGACCCTTCTTTGAAAGAATTGATGAAGGGTAGGAATAAAGAGCCATCCTCTCAGGATAAGGGCAAATCCAAACAAATTGCACACCCTCCCCCTCCTCCGCCCCAAGTGCCTGCTGACCTTGGGCTCAAACCGAATCCGGATTTGAGGAGGAAGAGGCCGGTGGAGCCTGCTGAGGAGGGGGGGTTAGGCCCATCAAGGGGCAACAAGCAGGCCAGGCCTGCACCAGAGCGAAGGAGTAGGAGGTCCCACTCCGTGGAGAGCCACGAGGAGCGACCAGCGGCCCAGGCTCGTCAGCCACCACGAACCTGGTCACCTAAATTGGAGGTCGATGGCGGTCCCATCATGATGGATGCCTCCCTTCGGCATTTTCGAGGTGGCCATGCAGGTTGTTTGGCCGACGCTCTGCTACAACCACTCCTCCTTCCGTTGGACCTGGCGGCTTACAGGAGCTTTGACTACCCTGATCTGCTCCTTTCCATGAAGAGGGACTTGGCCATGGTAAGTTACTTCAGTTTGATTTCTTTTTATTTGTGCATTATTTCTTAAGTCTAAGACACTTTTTCCTTTTGCATAATAGGTCGCGCAACAAGTGTACGTGGCCGAAGAGTGGGCAAAGCGCTTTCGCGATGAGACGAAGGCTGCTCAGCAGGCCCGAGATACTGCGGAGGACCATTTGAGCGTGCTGAGAACCCAGCAGAAGCAGTTGGCCGAGCAAGTGAAGAAGGCCAACCAGGATAAGGCCAGCGCTGAGGCTGGAAGGAATAATATGGAGAAGCAGGCGGAGACTTTTCGCAGCGAGCTGCACCTCTGCCATATCAACTTAGAAACGGAGAAGCAGATGGTGATAAGTCTGCGCGAAGAGCTCCGTCAGGCCAAGGAAGCTGCCCAACTACAGAAGGAGGCAGCGGAGGCCGAGAAGCAAGCTTCTTATGATCTGGGGGTGGAAGAAACCCAGAGCAGGTTAACTGAGGAGTTTGCTTCGGTCGCCAGGGACTACTGTGACGTCACTTGGGGGAAAGCCCTTGACGCCGCTGGGGTCCCTGCTGACTCCAGCCTTAGGAGGCCTGAGAGCGTGTACTACGATCCTGAAATCCTACCGCTCTCAGATTCTGATCCTCCTCCTCCAGAGCAGCCAGCCTCAGCGTCTGAAGCTCCTGCGGCAAACTTAGACCTTCCAACATCTGTGGAAGGCTCAACAGCCACCCGTCAGGACGCCGGGCAAGGGGAAAAAGCCGAGACCTCCCAGGGTAATGCTCCGGGTGCTGCTCCTTCGCAGCCTGAACCAATAGTCGACCACCAAGACCCCAAGATCAAGGCCTAGGACATTTGTTTTAGTGTTTCTTTTTGTTTTGTTTTTTTTTTCTTTTTTAGCTTTCTGTGCTCATCACTTTAAAGATATGTACTGTTTTAATGATTAATGAAAGTATACTTCTTTTGTTTTACATATTGTGGCAAGTAATAGCTAATCCCTCCGCTGTCATTCCATTCATCATTTTTTTACTTGCATTAAAAGAATGGCTGACTTAATTGAGAAGTTCCGGAAGTTGACATACTAGCTAAACACATATAACCAAACAAGAAATTTGAGTCATGCGCTTTTATCTATATTGGAATGTTAAAAAGGGAAATAAAACAAGTAGTAACTAACCCAGACCATCTGGTCAGAAGTCCCCAGTCATGATTAGATTCGAATGAGAACACTTCATAGAACGGTGATGGTGTTAACTAACCCAGATCATCTGGTCCGAGGACTCAGGCATGATTGGTTTTAAGTTTAAACACTTGAGAACAGTAAGGGTGTTAACTAACCCACATCATCTGGTCCGAGGACTCATGCATGATTGGATTTAAGTTTAAACACTTCAGAGAACGGTAAGGGTGTTAACTAACCCAAATCACCTGGTCCGAGGACTCATGCATGATTGGATTTAAGTTTAAACACTTCAGAGAATGGTAAGGGTGTTAACTAACCCAAATCACCTGGTCCGAGGACTCATGCATGATTGGATTTAAGTTTAAACACTTCAGAGAACGGTAAGGGTGTTAACTAACCCAAATCACCTGGTCCGAGGACTCATGCATGATTGGATTTAAGTTTAAACACTTCAGAGAACGGTAAGGGTGTTAACTAACCCAAATCATCTGGTCCGAGGACTCATGCATGATTGGATTTAAGTTTAAACACTTCAGAGAACGATAAGGGTGTTAACTAACCCAAATCATCTGGTCCGAGGACTCATGCATGATTGGATTTAAGTTTAAACACTTCAGAGAACGTCGAGAGGTATGAAAAGAGGTATACATATTTAACATAAAAGGCGAATATTGATCAAACATAAGTTTATTAATAATAATACCTTTTCAAATTATTGACATTCCAAGGGCGGGGTACTACAAGTCCGTCCAAGTCTTCCAAGAAATATGCTCCAATGCCAGTATTGGAGGTGATGCGATATAGTCCTTCCCAATTTGGCCCTAGTTTTCCCCAAGCAGGGTTCTTTGCCGAGCCCACGACTTTGCGCAGCACCAGGTCACCTGAGACCAAAGGTCTTGTCTTTACATGGGCATCATAACCTTGCTTTAGCTTTTGTTGGTAATGAGCCAATTGAACCATTGCGTTTTCCCTTTTTTCATCAATCAAGTCCAGACCTCTCGCCAAGTTTTCATCGTTGTCTTTTGGATTGAATGAGCTTGTTCTCGTTGTTGGGAACCCAGACTCCAAAGGGATGACTGCTTCAGCCCCATAAGTCATTGAGAAAGGGGTCTCCCCAGTGGACCTACGAGGTGTGGTCCCGTACGTCCAAAGTACATGTGGGAGTTCTTCCACCCATCTTCCTTTCGCATCATCCAGTCTTTTCTTCAATCCGCTTAATATGACCTTATTTACAGCTTCGGCCTGGCCATTCCCCTGGGGGTAAGCCGGAGTAGAATACCTGTTAGTGATACCCAATTCTCCGCAGTAGTTTCTGAACATCTTACTGTCAAACTGAAGTCCATTATCTGTGATAAGTACATGCGGGACTCCGAACCGAGTAACAATGTTTCTCCAGATAAATCTTTTCGCATCCACATCTCGGATATTTGCCAGAGGCTCTGCTTCAACCCACTTTGTGAAATAGTCAGTACCAACTATCAGATACTTCTTGTTTCCTACAGCCTTAGGAAATGGTCCGACGATGTCTAAGCCCCATTGAGCGAATGGCCATGGGCTAGATATTGGATTGAGGGTTCCTCCTGGCTGGTGTATACTTGGTGAATACCGTTGACATTGATCGCATTTTTTGACGTACTCCAAAGCTTCTCTCTGCATGTTCGGCCATCAATAACCCTGAGTAATGGCCCTATGCGCCAAGGACCTGCCTCCAGTATGACTTCCACAGATTCCCTCATGCATTTCCTCCAGGAGCAATTTCGTTTGATCGGGATGAACACAGAGTAGATAAGGTCCAGAGAAGGAACGCTTGTATAGCTTATCATCCTGTGACAGCCAATAGCTAGGAGCCTTCTTTCTTATTTTGTCGGCCTCTATTTTCTCTTCGGGTAGAATATCATCCTTTAAGAACTGCACAACGGGGTCCATCCAACTCGGCCCCGTTCTTACTTGATTGATCTGTACTACGTTTGCTATTATTGAGGGTCGATGCAGGTCCTCAACAAGGATTAGGCGAGGCAAGTTCTGTGCCGAGGAAGTTGCAAGAGTGGCCAAGGAGTCCGCATGCGTGTTACCGCTTCTTGAGACATGTAGCAAGCTAAAGGATTCGAACTCCATTTGCATGGCTCTCACTCGGCTAAGATAGCCTCGCATTCTCTCATCCTTGGCTTCAAATTCACCCGTGACTTGACCCACAATTAGCCTTGAATCCGAGAAGAGGTTAATGGACTTTCCTCCCATCTTTAGGACCATAGTCATTCCTTCCAGTAGTGCTTCGTACTCTGCTTCGTTATTCGTGGCAGGAAAGCTTAATCTTAACGACTTTTCAACGGTGATCATCTCTGAAGATGTCAACACTAGCCCAATACCCGCTCCTTTTTGGTTTGATGCTCCGTCTACATGCACTTCCCACGTCGGAGGGGGACACCTGGTGATACTACAGGCTTGTTTTGCACCTCTTTCCCCTAATGCTAATTGACTATCCGCTTCCGGTTCGGTGAATTCTGCCACCAAGTCGGCCAGTACCTGGCCTTTAACTGAGGTGCGAGGCATGTACTTAATGTCGAAAGCTCCCAGAATTGTACCCCACTTGGCTATCCTTCCCGTGTAGTCTACACTTTTAAGTACGGCTTTTAATGGGAGTTGAGTAAGAACAATCACCGTGTGCGCTTGGAAATAGTGAGACAACTTGCGTGTGCTAAGCACCACCGCTAATATGGCCTTTTCCAGTGGAAGGTAGCGTATTTCTGCCTCATGCAGTGACTTACTCACGTAGTATACTGGTCGTTGCACGCCGTTGTCAACCCTTATCAATACTAAACTTACTGCATAGGAGACCACTGCAATGTAAGCAAAAAGGACCTCGTCCGGCTCAGGGCTTGACATGACAGGCGGCCGAGCAAGATAGTCCTTGAGTTGTTGAAAAGTCGCGTCACATTCCGTCGACCATTCAAAGCTTTTCCATTTATTGATCAACAGAAAGAAAGGTCGGCACCTGTCCGCCGATCGAGATATAAATCTATTCAGCGCAGCGGTCATTCCGGTTAGCTTTTGCACTTCCTTTGGGTTCCGAGGAGTTCGCATACTGATGATGGCTTTAATTTGGTCGGGATTGACTTCAATTCCCCTGTGAGTAACCATATAACCCAAGAACTTGCCTGAGCCAACACCAAACGAACATTTGGCGGCATTCAAACGTAGTTTATAACTTCTGAGAATTTCGAAGACTACTCGAAGATCTTCAAGGTGTTCAGATGTTCTTTTGCTTTTCACCACCATGTCATCTATGTAAATCTCCATGTTTTTCCCTAATAATGATTCAAACATCCTCGTCATCATTCTTTGGTAGGTGGAACCCGCATTCTTCAGACCAAATGGCATCACCTTGTAGTGGTAGTTCCCTACTGGCGTGACAAAAGCAGTTTTTTCTTGATCGTCCAATGCTAAAGGTATCTGATGATAACCCTGGAAGGCGTCCAAGAAACTCATTCGAGGATGGCCGACTGTGGCATCTACCAGTTGATCAATTTTGGGCATGGGGAATGGATTTTTAGGGCAGGCTTTATTTAGATCCGTGAAATCAACACATACTCGCCACTTTCCAGTCTTTTTCTTGACCACCACCGTATTTGCCAACCACTCAGGATAGAAGACCTCTTTGATAGCCCCTGCCTTCTTTAGCTTCGACACTTCCTGACGGACCGCTTCTGCATGCTCTTTAGACGGCCGACGAGGGAGCTGCTTCCTGGGGGTCATCACCGGATTAACATTCAGATGGTGGCAAATGAAGTCTGGGTCTACCCCCGGAGCCTCGTAAGCATCCCATGCAAAGACGTCTATGTTTCGCTTGAGGAACTCTATCAATTCCCCCTTCTCTGACTGGGGTAGTTGAGATCCGACTTGAAAGAATTTATCAGGGTCATCTCCTATTATGACCTTTACAAGATCTTCACATTTCGCCTCCTCGGACAGCCCATCTTTGGACAACATTGGGGGTTTTGATTGCTATAGCTCTTCTTTTTTAGCCTCAGATTCTGCTTCAGGCTCATGTCGGATAGCTGCTATCATGCACTGCCGCGCCATGGTTTGATCACCCAATATCTCTTCTATCTTGCCTCCAGAGGGGTATTTAATCTTCTGATGCAGGGTGGAAGAGACTGCTCCTAAAGTATGAAGCCAAGGCCTTGCAACAATCGCCGTATAAGGGGAGTAGGCGTCCACCACTATAAAATCGACCTCCACTATCTCTGCTCCGGCTTGCACTGGCAGTCTAACCTGTCCCATCGGAATAATAGTCTTTCCCTCGAAGCTCACTAAAGGGGAATTATAAGGCGTCAGATCCTCAGCTCTTAGGTTCAGCCCCTTGAAGAGATCAGGGTACATGATCTCGGCTGCACTGCCTTGATCCACCATTACCCTCTTTACATCATAGCCTCCGATTCGGAGGGTAATTACTAGGGCGTCGTCATGAGGTTGGACAGTTCCGATCTTGTCCTCATCCGAGAATCCCATGACCAAAGATCGGCTTGACTTGGCTCTCTTTGACTCATGCGAGTCATCCTCAGGGTACAGCCGAGTCACTGACATTACTCTGGAGGGGCATGACCCCGTTCTGCCAGGTGCCGCAAAGATAACATTAATGGTTCCAAGAGGAGGTCTCGGAGGATTCCCCCTTTCCAGCCGAGTTTCCGTAAGGCTACCCAAGCTATTGGAATGATGCAACAGCTGTTTTAATCTGCCCTCCTGGACAAGCTGGTCAAGGTGATCCCACAAACTTCTACAGTCCTCGGTGGTATGACCGTGGTCTTTATGATATTGACAATAGAGATTTCGGTTTCTCTTTTCGGGGTTTCCCATCATCTTATTGGGCCACTTGAAGAAGGGCTCGTTTTTTATCTTCTCCAGGACTTGGTGCACAGGCTCTCGGAATACAGCTCCAACTATTCGGCTGTTACTAGATGCCTGTTGCTCGGCATAATCCCTTCTTGGCCGGTTATTATTGTACCTGTCCGGCCTAAACTCTCTCCTTTCTTGGGGGACAAGCTTGGCTTCCCCTTTTCCTTGTTGCTGCTGCTGTTGATCATCTTCTATCATCTTATATTTATCCACTCTATCCATTAATTGTTGCAAGCTGGTGACCGGCTTCCCTGTCAGGGACTTCCTCAGGCCATGCTCGAAGGGAAGACCAACCTTGAAGGTTCTGATAGCAACCTCATCAAAATCCCCGTCAATCTCGTTAAACATCTCCCAATACCTCTCGGCGTATGACCTCACAGACTCCCCTTCCCTCATTGTCATCGATAGCAAAGAATCAAGGGGTTGAGGAACTCTGCTGCATGTAACAAACCGGGAACAGAATGACTGAGTAAGCTTCTTAAAGGAACCGATGGAGTCCGTCTTTAGCCCATCGAACCATCTCATCGGCATCAGCCCTAAACTAGAGGGAAATACCCTACACAGCAAAGCTTCGTCCTGAGAATAAACCGCCATCTTCTGTCTGAACTGGCTCACATGTTCTACAGGATCGGTATGTCCGTTGTACATAGAGAACGTAGGCTGATGAAAGCGTCTGGGAAGCCTTGCCCTTTCTATTCCCCGTGTAAAGGGAGACTTAGAAATTTGGGTCAGAGCTTTCTTCATGTCTTTGGTTCCCACTCCCCTTCTAGACGAACTTTTTCTCCTCCTTTTGCGAGATTGCTCCTCGTCATAGGAGTAGGATTCACTGGGAGGAGTTTCTGAAGAATTCCTGTAACTGTCCTCTTCTTCATCGTTGGAGGAGGTGTCAGAATTTGAAGGGATACGATTTCCCTGTGCTCGACGGAGCTTCTTTTTCAGATCATCTATTTCATGTTGCAGGTCTTGCTCATCAGCATGTTCTTGCACCAGATGGCTCTTTCGTCGATAGCCACTTTTCCCCACATGGATCGTCCATGAACTGCCTTCTCGTTGATTATCCACGTGGTTTTCCCGTTCGAGGTTAGGGAGTCCGTTTGGTTGACTGACGTTAACTGATTCTGCATGAGGCGGACTGGCCTGTTGTGATCCTGAACCAGCCATAACTGTCGTAAATTTCTACTAGCGCTAATTCTTCCCACAGACGGCGCCAATTGTAGGGTCACAAATTGTAGCCCACACCTTAATAGAAACAGGAAATGGGCCCAACAAGCCCAATACAATAAATTTGTGAGAGAGTGGGTTAAAGAATTGGGCTAGCAGCGATTTTTACAACAGTTATTGAGGTCTGGGTACTTGGCCGAGGAGGCTAAAACACAAGCGAGTTAAGATTTTACGTCCGAGGAGTGAGGTTTGGGTAATTTTCATGGGTTATAATCAAATCCGAGGGGTATGATCTTGGATAAGATGCTTTCTTTTAGGTAGTATTTTTCCCGGTGCTACAGTAGTTGTTTCTTGATGCTCTCTCTTTTTCCTCTGTCTTTTTTTTTTTTCCTCCTTTCTTATGAAGGGTTTATTCCATTATATAGTCCTTCATTGCCCGATCCCATCGTCCACTTGTCTGTCATCTAGCACGGTACTTGAGTTTCCCTTTCCTTTCTTACAGCTTTTTGATTTCCTGGGGATAAAGATCACTTTCAACACTGTTCAGGGGTCTTCTCCACATAAATGCGGCCAGGAAAGTAGCTGTGATGCATTTAATGCGGTGGTAGCAGCTTTTTCTCAAGATATTTCTGCATCCTTATCCCTTCCATATGCATTAGTAATCTATCTTTACCTCTGGAACTTCCTGGAGGGTGGACTAAGGGAAAGCCGATGTTCCTCTCACCATCAGACGTCATGTCCGAGGAGGGTATTCCTCTCGGACCAGCCTCTTTGGATCCTTACGCGCTCTACTGTTAGTTACAACGGTCCTCTGTGATTTCTTCTCCTCGGGCGTATTGTTGATGAAACGTCGTTCCTGGGCCTAGATCATGGGCCCATATTTTACTCCCCCACATATTCCATATTGAATTGATTAAAAGAGAGATTTGCAAATGACTCAATAATTAAGTGGGGAGTATAATTAACTTTTTTTTTTACTATTTATTTAATTATTTTTAATTTAAGCGGGCCCAATAAAATCACTAAAACCATTATTCCCTTTATATTCCATACTGAATTGATTAAAAGAGAGATTTGCAAATGACTCAATAATTAAGTGGGGGAGTATAATTAACTTTTATTTTATTATTTATTTAATTATTTTTAATTTAAGCGGGCCCAATAAAATCACTAAAAAAAGAAAATATTCCTTACTGAATTGATTAAAAGAGAGATTTGCAAATGACTCAATAATTAAGTGGGGAGTAAATTAACCTTTTTTCTTTTTACTATTTATTTAATTATTGTTAATTTAAGCGGTCCCAATAAAATCACTAAAAAAAGAAAAAGAGTTTCTGCTGCCAAGATTTGAATCTGGATTTTTAATCATCAAGATTTGCCAATGTGCTACAGAGGACTTCATGTCATATCCATCATCGTTTTTTGTTTTATCGAATGCTCTCCAACAAGCTAAAAAGTATAATTGGAAAATTTTACCTTTAAACACTATGCTTTAAATGGATCACAAATAAAATCCTTTTATATATATATATATAAATTTTTTTTTAATAATAAGCATATATTATAAAATAATATAATCGAAAATATGCATATTATACAAGCGTAGATGTACAACTTTTTTTTGATTTCCCAAAAATACACAACGTATAAAAACCATGGACAAGTTAGTCCAAACTCCAATATAATCGAAATGATCCGCACATTTATTTGTTTCATGGTAAATGTGTTGAATAATTGAAACATGTTAGAATTGGATATTCACTCACTCACACACACAAATATTTCTAGTAGTCTAGCAAATATGTCTTCGTTTGCAAGCTTAAATTTTGATAACTTGGCATTTGACCTTTTCTTTTTTAACTTAAGAGAAAAAGGGGCTTATAGGTGTGATCATTGCCCATGACCCTTTTATATACCCGATTCAAGAATGACGTGGGACCACTTGTGTAATACTAAAACTTGCCACTACTTAAACCCAAAATTCCTAGACTCACAAGTGTGATGTGTCACAATAACTTCCTATTAATAAGCCAACTTTGACTTGAAAATCGAAGTTTTAGAAATTTATTTTTATGCAATCATCGTATCAAATTATTCATGTGGTTTAAGGAGATCATCTATGATGATCACTATGGTCTTATTAAACTAAATATAATTAAAGATTGTTTAAAGCATGTGATTGAATTTCATCACTATCTAATTTTTTTATATATATATATATATATATATATATATATATATATATATATATATATATATATTACATCACTATTATCCACATAACTTGAGTATTTGTATGAATATAACTTGTGTATATATATATTACATTACTATTAACCTCTATAACTGTTAACCACGTAACATGCATATTGTAGTTACATGATTATATGTCTACTTCATCACAAAGAATGGAATAACAACCTCTTGAAACTCTAATTTCATCTCTTTTATTTAAGCAAGACAATTTAGGTTGATGTTTCAATTCTTACTTGTTCAAAATCTCTTGTAACTCCATATTCTCATAACTACTTTTCTCAATCAACAAGTCACAAATTCTTCCTTTAATGCAAAAATTAATTGGAAAAATTTTACCTTTATGTTTTTTGTCTTCCTCCATTTCTTTCTTTGGAACTTGCAAGGCTTTTGTTCCTAATGATAAATCATTTTCTTCCTCAACAATAACATCTGCTTCTTCCATAGACTGATCATAAACAGGTTTAGCCACATATTTCATGCTATTACTCATTTCTTTCCCTTCTTCACCAATCTGTTTTTCAATGTAATTATCAAAAATAGGTTGCCCCACGTCATGATCTTCTAACTCTTCAACCAGCAAATCTTCTAACTCTTGAATTAGAAAGTCTTGATCTTCTGTCTCTTTAAACCACCATGGTTTTTTTACCCTTTGACAAGTAGGATGGTTCTTGGCTGGTATCTTGGAAGCCTTACTTGATTTAGCAAAATTTGATCAATTTTTAACCTTCTTAGTGAAGTTGAGTGTTGCACCACTTTGAGCACTGATTCTAAAAGTGAAAGGAGCTAATTGTGCTCCCTTGACTTTCTGATTTTCAATTGGCAATGCCCTATTGAAAGCTTCTAAAATAGTCCAGTCATTGTGGAGGAAATGGACATCTTGGATTTGCACTTTGCTGTTGTGGGGACCAATAGATCCCATAGGTACTATTCACCTAGAAAAGGGCTGGACCTATGGCCCAATACCCAATCCGAGGATAAGAGCGTATCCGAGGACGATAAGCTAAGGAAGAAATGAAAACTGTACTATAGGAAGAGATAAAGAATATTTATGGATGACTTCACCGTGTCCGAGGATAACGACCATCTCGGAACTTCTGTCTGAGGTGGCAAGGAACCTTTCGAATCCCTTAATATAACATATTAAAGGAATTTTACGACAAGGGGATGGGCAAATACTAGATAAAGGATAAGGATGAGGGGTAACAAATATCTGGAAATATTGCTACCTCCGCATTAAATGCTATCCAGCTAACTCTCTGACCGCATTAATGTGGAGGTGATGCCTGAACAGTAAATAAGCAGCCTTACAACTAATAGTAGAAGGTTTAAGGAGGTGCGGGATGGGACAGGGAAGCTCCCAACTCCTGACTCACACGTGGATAATGAAGATGGCACAAAAACCATGGTATATAACAGAAAAGGAATGAAAAGCGGGGGAGAAAAAGAAAAAGGAAGAAAAACAGAAAGAGAAAGGAAGGTTGAAGAAATACAATAGTAGAAAGAAAGGAAGAACCCTAAACCATTAATCATACTATTAGGGCACAACCGATGATGCTTTTTGTATTTGTGCATGTGTATCTCTTTCCCTTTAACACTATCAACCAATATCTTTTCCCTAGATTCAGACTAGCTTTTTCTCTCACTCTCTACAAATTTATTGTTCGGGCTTTTTGGGCATGAGTCCATTCCCGTTTTGGGTTCGAGCCAAAACTGGTCCTTACAGCTGTAATGGGTGTGACTGTAGTTGTAAGCCAAGAATTGCTCTCTATGCTTCTGATTCATGTTCTCCCAAGTATGAATCTTGGTTTTTCATTTCCTCAATCTTTCAATCTTCATCATCTCCCACCAAGATCTTGCCTTGCCACTCAAATTGGTTGTTGCCAATTTAACTTTCTTGGATTCTTGAATATCATAACAAGCAAAGATCTCTTCAACTTCATTAAGCCAATCCACAAACTCCTCATGATCCAAGCTGCCATCAAATTCAAGGAATTCAATCTCAAACCTTGATTCCCAATTCTGGTTTAGCATTTTTGGTTGAACCATCATAGGATTGTGGTTATGCCGCTCCTGATTTTTCTTAGGAATATGAATAAAGAACTACTCATAATCCCCCCTCCACCCCCCTCCCCCTCCCCCCCATTTGAAGTTTCACTACCAACAACATCATGTTGATTGTGTTGTTGTTTCTTATCTCTTCTCAATTGTTCAGTCAAGTCTTGTAATTGCCTCCTCAACAATGCTACCTTAGCTACCAAATTAGGTCGACCCCCTTGATCCCCCATTTCGTTGGCTGCAACTTCTTCCCCATCTGTTGTAGAAATAGCAAGCTTCTTTCCTTTATCCTTTCTTTCCTTCTCACTCATTATGACTTATTATTGTTACAAACTAATTGTTAATGCAACAGAAGGCTGTGGTTGACTAAAGGAAGTTGTTTAGGATCAGAATTAACAATCAAGATTGAATCTTGATGAGTTCTTGGAATTGGGATGAAGAAAAGAAAAGAAAAAAAATGTAAAGGAACTTGAATCCTAAGGATCTCAAGCTCTAATACCAAACTGATGCAGGGAATATGATGGGTTGTTTGTGTATGGTTTAGAAATAGTGAAAGGGGTGAGTTGCTTAGAACAAAATGATACGTGGATAAGTACCTCTACAAGAACACACAGTTCCAAATAGCACACAAAGGCTAACAATTCATTCAATTACCAAAATTGATTTACAAAGAGCTTACATTCTACTACTTATACTAGTTGTTTGGCATTGGCAGCCTCTAGATGGTTGGCAAGTGACTAAATCTTATCAGCTAATGCTTAAGAAATCATCTAATTAACTAACTAATTGGTTATAAAAGGATTAGGATATAGCTACTTGAAATTTCCTTGCATCAACCCTCAAAAAAGACGAGGATGGGCCTAAGGTCCAATCAGAGAACAATGATAGGCCTAATTCCCCTAGATAAAAACAAAGATAGGCCTAAGGCCCTATGACAAAACAAGATGGACCTAACACCCTAAGACAAACAAGGATGGTGTAGACACCTGATTACAACTTACATTTAATCGATATTGAGGGCAAAATAGTAATTTTGCATCAAGGGCATAATCATAATTTCAACATTTAGATCTTCAATTTCTTTATACAAAACATATCTTGACACTCTAACAATCACAACGGTATGTCATGGGCCTTGATCGGACCACTAGATCAAAAGTTATTTTATCTGTTCAATGATCATGGCACACCTACAGAATGGGCCTAGATCACGCTTGATTTTAAACACTTAATTTTGATTGGTTTCAACAAAAAATTATTTGAAATTAATTAAGTCTAAATTTTGATTGGGTTGCATTTTATTTTATTCTTATTTTCTAATAAAAAAATATTTCTTATGCATACATTATTCAACGGATAATAAATTTGAGATTTAAGTTAGATTGTGATAAATTCCTTTTTGACACCTTATTTTCTCTCTTGAAAAACAAGTTGGTATTATTTGTTAGTATAGTTTATATTATTTTAATGAGTTGTATGTAAAAATAGAAATTGGGATGCTAGGTGAGTTGTAAAATGAGATAATAAAATAGATAAAGTAGGTTTTAAGGATGTATGATAGACACTTTTTTGTATCCCCGGATGCTAATGCTCTAAGGTTTCTAGACAAAATAAGTATAGGCTTAAGACCCAAACAAAGGACATGATGTAGTTAAACCTCAAGACAAACTAGGATGGACCTAAGGCACAAATAGAGAATAAGGTGGGCCTAAAGGCCCCTAGACAAACAAAGGCAAGCCTAAAGCAAACCAAGATAGGCCTAATTCCCTTAAAAAGATAAGAATGGGCCTAAGGCCTAATCTGAGAACAATAATAGGCCTAATTCCAATCCCCTAGACAAAATCAAAGATAGGCTTAAGGCCCTCTGACAAAACAAGATAGGTCTAACACCCCAAGACAAATAAGAATGAGCCTAAGGGCCAAACAAAGAACTAGATGGAAAAAAAAAAAGACTTAATTCCCCTAGACAAGGTAAATATAGATTTAAGTCTCAAACAAAACTAAAAAACAAGTTGGACACAAGCCCCTTGCCAAAACTAGAAATGAAAGACTTGAATCATCAGACAACTTGCTTTATAACTTTGACGACTTGCTGATTTTGTAGTTTATTGTAGTAGCGGAGCTAGGAATTTATGTTAGGGGAGGCAATATTAAAAGAAAAGATTGGAAATAAAAAATTAATCTAAAAAAATTAATCAATATTAATAACAAAATAAGTAAATAACTATATGATAATGTAATTGTCATACAAAATCTAACATAAAATATAAACTTTAATTTATTTTTTCACATCTAGCTTATTTTACTCAATTGCCCTCAATGATTTTTCATATTTTGAAACCGCTGCATGATTTCTTCACACTTAATAGTTTTGAATATATCTTTCTCAATATATGTGACTAAACAATTATTCATCCACTGATCTCCTATTTGATTGCGTAATCGATTTTTAATTATGTTTATTGTTAAAAAAGCTCTTTCAACAGTAGCTGTTGCAACTAGTAAGATCAATGCCAAAGTCACTAATGAGTAAACCAATGGATATGAAACATTCTTTTTCATTTCTACCATCTTTTCAACAAGCTGTCCAATTCCTCTAAATGCTGAAAACTCTTCAGTGGACTGCATGTCATGGATGTATGTCTTAAGTTGGTTATCCAAGAAAGAAACTTGAGACATAAAAAAATTCTACAGGCGGTTTGGTCTAGTCCATCAAATTTACTAAGTGGGACCCATTAATATTTTATATATAGAATTGTACTAGGAGTAGAATTCTACTACTGCTGGGAAAGTTAGATAGGTAATGTGAATTCACTTAATTGAGATTTTTTTTATTGTCTTTCGTGTGTGTGGGGGGGGGGGGGGGGGGGCAAAACATTTGAAATTTCAGGGGGGACAGGTACCCCCTCGCTGCCCCCCCTCCCTCCGCCCCTGGTTTATTGTATCATAATTTGTTTAATTGAAACTTAATTAATAAACTCATTGCATAAAAAATTTGGGGTCTAAATAAGATTTTTCAAATAAGGTTTTAGTGCTTCAAATTGGAAGTATAGCTAAGGATTTTGACGAATAAGTTTTATGCTAGCTACGGCTTACTGGCAATATTCCTAAGCCATGATGAAGGATGAATCGGATTTGGAAAAGGTAAAATAAAGTAGGAGAAGAATAAGAAAGGGACTTTTCGTGCAAAAACTAATTTATTTAGTTGAGAAAGATATCCAAATTAGGAAATGTGCATTCCTTGTCAATAGGTTTTCTGCTTTTGGGTCCAAAGAATACCAGCACATAACAAGTTAACTCAATTCCTAACTTTCTTGATAGATTTTCTCAAATAAGGTGATTGATCAGCCAAATGGGTTTTCCCTTGGAATCCAGTTCCTTATTGAATCTTTATGTAATTCCTTACCTTTCTTTTCATAAAAGGAAAAGAAGATTCATGTATACCTTTGAACACTGATTCAATTAAATTTCACTTCATAAATACTTGTGTTGGAGCAAGAAACCTAAGAAAACAAAAAAGTTAGGAGAAAATCAACATGGGTCTCCGCTATTTCTTATGGTTCTTGTTGTTTTGCATGTTATTAGGAGGACAAGTAAAGGGGGTCTTAGGCCTGGGTGTAAACTGGGGAACTCGTTTAACGCATCCAGTCCCACCAAAAATAGTGGTCAGGCTATTGAAAGACAATGGATTTAATAAAGTGAAGCTGTTTGAAGCAGATCCTGGGGCACTCCAAGCTCTTGGGAGATCTGGTATTGAGGTTATGCTTGGGATACCCAATGAGTTCTTAGCACCGCTTGCAAGCAGTGTCCGAGTTGCCGAGGACTGGGTAGCTAAAAATGTCTCCAACTACATATCCAAATATGGGACCAATATAAGGTAAACCCTTTATCTTGTTTTTTTCTCAAGCCTGACGATTCCCAAAATTCAATATTTTCATTTCTAAGACAAGCATCTGCATGGCTAATGCATGAACTTATTCTGAATAGATGAACGCTGATTACTAGTTTTCAAGAAGTCACCCTGTACGTTTTCGTTTGGGTAAAGGCATAGCCGCACAGAGCTCTTTTTTTTTTCTTTTTTTTTGACAAACAAACACACACATGGAGAGGGAAAGATGTTCTAATATAAAGACATACCACAACTTTATTCAAAATTCATGATAACTTTTGTTTCCCTTTTTTGTTGCAAATAATTCAATTTTTAAGGTTATTTATTTATTTATTTAGAAATAAAATAGTTTTTAGTTATTTATTACACATTTAGAGCCTGTTTAGGAACAACTTATGACACTTTATAATAAATGTGTAATAGATTTATTAACGATTAGTTTTTTTTTTTTTTGAGAAACTATTTATTATAGATTAGTTTATTACACATTTAGAGTCTATTTATGAACAACTTATTTATTATAAAGTGTCATTTATTCAAATATTTTAATTTTAAGTTGTAGTTGTTTTTTGTTTTAATTTTTAATTTATTTTTATACTTTAAAATTAAATAACTTACCACTGTTAATTGTTAGATTTTCAAACTATTAATAATAAAAAAAATTTGTATGTGTCATCATGTATATTAGTACTTTTTATTTGGGTTTGAAAAGTACCAAGCCCTTACCAATTGTAATTCCTACATTTTATAGGCATTTCTATATATGTCCTGTTGAAGAATTACAGGCCTTTCTATATGTCCTGTTCATCTTCAACGTAAGGACTAGAAATTTGATTTATGCTATACGTGTATTATTGAATTTATTTCTTATCATGTTTAACATAAGATTGATGTGAAAATTGAGAAGCATGTTGAGAATATACACATGAAAATCATTGTTGAGAAATGTAATCCAACAATTGAGAATGACAACATATTGATCCAATACAATTTGAATTCAAATATATATACGCACTTAGGTTCCTTATTACTTTCTCAACAAAAAAAAAGGTTCCTTATTACTTACTTATTGTTCATGTATTAATAAAAAAAATTTTAGAGGGGAAATATTAATTGCAATTGATTGCATTAATTAAACTGTGTTTAACATTTGTTATGCATGTATCCACACAGCTATGTAGCAGTGGGTAATGAACCTTTTCTTAAGACATACAAAGACAAATTTCTGCAAACCACATTTCCAGCTCTCAAAAATGTTCAAGCAGCCCTCATAAAAGCCGGCTTAGGCCGGCAAGTGAAGGTGACAGTCCCATTAAATGCAGATGTGTACCAGACCGACACTGATCTTCCTTCTGGAGGTGACTTCCGGTCGGATATTCATTCTCTCATGATTTCTATAGTCAAGTTTCTCAGTGACAGTGGTTCTGCCCTCGCCATCAACATCTACCCATTTCTCAGCCTCTACGCAGACCCCCATTTTCCAAAAGATTATGCCTTTTTCAATGGCAATTCTACCCCAATTGTTGATGGCTCTATCTCTTACACCAATGTGTTTGATGCAAACTATGACACCCTTATTGCAGCTCTTGAAAAGAATGGTTTTCCATCAATGCCTGTTATCATTGGTGAAGTTGGATGGCCAACTGATGGTGACATCAATGCTAACATAGAGTATGCAAAAAGATTCAATCAAGGCTTATTTGATCGAATAATTCGAGGTCAAGGCACACCCAAGAGGCGTACTCCACCAGATATCTATTTGTTTGGCCTTATTGATGAAGATGCTAAGAGCATAGATCCAGGTAATTTTGAAAGGCATTGGGGTATATTCTATTATGATGGGACTATTAAATATGCTTTGAATTTGGGCAATGGACGAGGTCTAGTTGCGGCTAAAGGAGTGAAGTATTTGGCTAGGGAATGGTGTGTAATGTCGCCTGAAGCAAATCTTTTGGACTCCAATTTGACAAACAGTGTAAACTACGCATGCACTTATGCTGATTGCACCTCTCTTGGATATGGAACAAGTTGCGGTACATTGGATGCTAGAGGCAATGCTTCTTATGCTTTTAATATGTACTACCAGACCTTGGATCAGCGAAAAGATGCATGTAAATTTAATAATCTATCAACCATTACAAAATTGGATCCATCTCAGGGTACATGTCGATTTGAGATAATGATCGACCTTGGGAAGCACGAGCTTCCGCCATCTCGTTCTTCTTCATTGGCTGTTGGAAGTAACCAAAACTCACTACTCTTGGTGCTTCTTGGGCTCATCACATTGGTTATATATGTATAACTTGGATTAATTTCACAACTAGATGAATTTTCATGCACATATCACATCCGATTTCTAAACTATATCAATTTATTCTTTTTATTTTTATTTTTATTTTTCTCTTTATCTTTTTTTAATTTTTACTCGAGATGGTATTTGTATCTATAAGAAATCAACTTAAATTCATTCCTTATTGATTATATGAATATTCTTTGTTTCTTGTCCAAATAATACAAGACAATTCCTAGAGTTACTTTCATCATGCATGTCTCAAAACTTGTAAAAATATTAATTAACTAATCTCTTAAAAATAGCTTAGCATGTACTTCATTTCACATTGCGATTTGTGACGCGTCATTTCACATTGCCATTTCCTGCGTAAGTTGGAGCCGATTGTATTGTGCTCTCAACTCTCTCATCATGCACCACAAAAGTTACCAAGCTTTCATCATTATATGGAAGTCGTAACTCATTACGTCTTGACAAACATATCAGCCAAAGCTGTAGCCACCAAATGCTGAGTAATAAACGTGATTTGAATATATCTAGTTTTCATTGTAACTATATAATTAGTTTTTTATTTTATTTTATTTTTTACTTTATAATTCAATAATTACAAGGGGAAAGTTTTTCTATTTTACATTACCACTTTATCAATACACCTTACATCCAATACTTCTACTACCTTATCACTCTATTTAAATATTTTTATTCTATTTTACATTATCATTTTAATAATACATCCTACATCTTATATATACTCTATTCTTTTTGAGAGATTAAAATAATTGGGGTTGAATAAAATAATAATATTTAAGATATAAATGTTGTTACAAGAAAATCTAAAAATAAATGTTGCTACAATAACATTGTGGACGACTAAATTTCCCTCTCTGCAAACATCTAAAAAAAAGATGTTACCATTAAAACAAGAACAAATCTCAGCAATATTAGAGCTAGAGCATCAGATATAGGTTTTTATTTTTTATTTTTTATTTTTTTTGTTTTATTTATTTAAAAAGAGTAATTTGTGTTATAGTAAAATGAAAAATAGCTAAAAACAAGATTTAGAGCATTGGATGAGAATGCTCTAAAAGCTAAAGGTATAAAGTGAAATACAAAAGTAAGTTGAACAATTGAATAATTATAAACCACAATTTTCTTCATCAATAAAATCCTATTCATAATTTCTTAAGAAAGTAAATGAACAAAATCCCAAATACCTAAAATTATCAAACTACCTCTGAAACTTCAAAAACAACTAAAATACCCAACAAAAATATAAAATGAACAAAATAGTTCTGAAACATCAAAAATAACAAAAATATCTCTTAAACCTCTAAAATGGCAAAAAACACCCTTGAAACCTCAAACTTGGTCAATATAAACTTGAAACAACCAAAATGACTAATTAATAAGTGCCCCATAATGACAAAAATAACACTAAAACTGTGGGGTCGTAAAACCCAGTAATCCGTGTCCACCCCTTGTACTGGGCCTGAGACCCAAGCCAAGGCCCATAATCGCATATGAAGAAGACAGGGGTGATCATGGCAGCCCAAAAAACCTCGCTGAGAATAACTCTATCCTCCGCTAGCCAAGGCCAAGGTAGGAGAAGAGTTACTTACCGACAAATGCAATCTCCCAAAGCCTCCCAAAGAAAAAGATAAGTACAATAGGCAAGCATGTTGGAGCATGGCGGTAGAGCAATTATAGGAAAAGCTGTTGCCTCCCCATTAAATGCACCACAACTAACACTTTGGCCACATTAATGTGGAGAAGACCCCTGAACAGTGTTACTTTGGCTACCCCGACTCACAGAAGGCTTGAGGGAGTGTTTGATGGGACAAGCACTCAAGTAGTGGCCTAGTTGATCAACAAGTGTAGGGCTAGGATGGTTCAAACGGAACTATATAATGTAAGAGACTTTCCATGGAGAGGGGATCGGAAAATTATAAGAGAAAGTACTCTAGTGGTCTGAGCCATATATGTAACCATCTTCCATCAATATATACAGGAACATGCATCCTCGGACTACGTCGAGGATAAGTTTACTTAGACAATCCGGTCTGTTTTCCTTTGATTACCTGTGAAAACCCATTCTAACTATTATCCTACTCATTAAGGCCCAGTTCTTCTATCCACTCTCTACAAATTCATTGTGTTGGGCTCATTGGGCTTGAATTCATTCATATTATAGGAATAGTGTTCAAACCCAGTCCTTACAATTAGCGCCGTCTGTGGGAAGAACTTGCGTGTTAGTGAGCACAACAATTAAACATGGTAGGATCAGGTCCACACCAAGAAAACCTGCGCCAAGCAGGTTCCTAACGAACAGAACTCATAGGGTCCCAGCGACAGGGTAATTTTGCTAGCCCTAATCATGAACAAAATCAAGAGAATGAAAGGAATCGAGAGGGGAGCGTGAATACCACCCAGACGAGCAAAAGTCACTCCCAAGTGGGCAATCGCATATCCCAGAGACGAAACAACAACCAAATCATGCAGCAGGAGATAGATGACTTGAAAAAGAAATTGCACCGTGTATAGAGGGGGCAGTCTCTTTCTAGTTCTGACGTGTCCTCTAATGACGACGAAGACCGAAACTATAGGCAAAAGTCAAGAACTCCTCCAAGTGAGACCTTCTCTTATGAAGATGAGCACCATCATAGACGAAGACGTAAGGGCCCTTCTGGCAGCAGTCTGGATAATGAGGTCATGAGTAAGGCTCTGGACCAGACCTCTAAGTCACCTTTCACGCGCAAGATAAAAGGGGCTAGGTTAGCTCGGCGGTTCCATCAGCTTACGTTCGCCCTTTACAATGGTTGGACGGACCTCGTGGAGCATGTGAGCCAGTTTAACCAAAGAATGGCCGTCCACTCCAAAAATGAAGCTTTGATGTGCAAGGTTTTTCCGTCTAGCCTGGGGCTTGTTGCGATAAGGTTGTTCAATGGCTTGAAGACAAACTCCATAGACTCCTATAAGTAGCTTATTCAAGCCTTCGACTCTCGTTTCATCACGAACACTAGAGTTCCTCGGCCTCTGAGTTCGTTGCTGTTGTTATCCATGCGTGAGGGAGAAACTCTAAAAGCATACTCAGACAGGTATTGGGAAATGTATAATGAGATGGATGGCAACTTTGATGACGTCGCCATCAGCACTTTTAAAAGCAGTCTCCCAACTGAGCACAGATTGAGGAAATCCTTGACTGGCAATCCTGTCGCCAGTGTATGGTAGCTTATGGACCGGATTGACAAGTACAAAAGGGTGGAAGAGGACCAACTACAAGGGAAAGGAAAGGAGAAAGTTATCCCTCAAAAGGGGAGGGATTTCAGGTCAGATCGATACAACAATAACAGTCCGATGAGAGATTTCACAGATCAACCAATACGTAGAAGGTTAATGCCTTATTCAAAGAACTGGTACATCAGGTTTTGGAGAAAATCAAGAATAAGCCGTTCTTCAAGTGGCCGAATAAGATGGCTGGAGACCACATGAAGCGCAATCAGAGCTTGTATTGTCAATACCATTAGGACCACGGGCATACTACAGAAGACTGCAGGAACCTGTGGAAACACCTGGATTAGCTGGTTCGAGAAGGAAAATTGGGGCATCTTTTGCACCCTTTTAGTGGTCATCAAGGCCAGGCAAATCAAGAGCCTCGAGGAAACGTTTCCTTAAGACCACCCATAAGAACAATAAACGTAATCTTTACTGCTCTAGGGAGGACGGACTCATGCCCTTCTAGGGTGATTTCTGTAGCTCGGCTACCCATTGGCGACCTTGGCCTAAAGCCAAAAAGACCCAAAGTGTATCTTTATAAGGTTTTGAGCTTTTCCGAGGAAGACAGAATAGGAACCATCCAACCCCACGACGATGCGTTGGTAATCACTCTTTAGATTGGGGGCTATGATGTAAAGAGGGTAATGGTGGATAACGGTAGTGGGGCCGAGATTATGTACCCCGATCTTTATAAGGGGCTGAGGCTAAGACTAGAAGATTTGACGCCCTACAGCTCCCCCCTGATGAGTTTTGATGGGAAGATTGTCATGCCGAGGGGCCAGATTAGATTACCTGTACAAACTGGCCTGGAGATAGTGGAAGTTGACTTCATTGTGGTGGATACTTACTCCCCTTATACTGCCATCGTGGCCAGACTCTAGCTTCATACCCTAGGAGCCGTTGCCTCCACTCTGCATCAGAAGGTGAAGTTCCCCTCCAAGGGCCGGGTCCTGGAGATTCGAGGTTACTAGGCCATGGCAAGAGAGTTCCTGGTGGCTGCCATCTCACATTTGCCCAAGGTAGAGTCCTCGGCCTGCGTTGGGGAAAGCTCATAGCAATTAAAGACCCTAGCATTGCAAGCTAATGCACCAACCGAGGAAGCAAAATGCAAGGATTTACAGAAAGTGATCATTAGCGATGACCTAGAGAGGTTCTTCTTGGTAGGATCTCAATTACCCCATCGGGAAAAGGAGAAGTCGATAGGGTTTCTCAGAAAAAATGTAGATGTGTTATGGGATGCTTATGACGCCCAAGAATTGATCAAAACTTCATATGTCACCACTTAAATGTGGACCCATCAGCCACTCCTAAAAAACAATCACCTCGGCGCCTATCTAAGGAGAACGCCGACGCTATCAAGGACGAGGTGAGGAAGCTCAAGCAGGCTGAGGCTATCAAGGAAGTATTCTACCCTGAGTGGTTGGCCAACACTATGGTTGTGAAGAAGAAGAGTGGGAAGTGGCGAGTCTGTATGGATTTCACAGACTTAAACAAGGCGTGCCCAAAAAACCCATTCCCCATGCCTCGGATAAACCATTTAATAGACGCAACTGGAGGCCATCCTCGAATGAGCTTCTTAGATGCCTTTCAAGGCTATCATCAAATACCACTAGCCCTGAATGATCAAGAGAAAACAACATTTGTGACTCCCATCGGAAATTACCACTACAAAGTGATGCCATTTGGTTTGAAGAACGCGGGGTTTACTTACCAAAGGATGATGACTAGAATGTTTGAGCCATAGTTGGGCAAGAACATCGAAATCTATGTGGATGACATGGTGGTAAAGAGTAAAGTGGTGTCCGAACATGTGGGAGACCTTGGGGCCATTTTTGACATTTTAAGGGAGCACAAATTGCGTCTCAATGCTTCTAAGTGCTCATTTGGTGTTGGGATAGGCAAATTTTTGGGCTATATGGTAACTCATAGGGGAATTGAGGTGAGTCCAGATCAGATTAAAGCAATTCACAGTCTGCAACCTCCTCGGAACCCTAAAGAAGTCCAAAAACTCACTGGAATGATCGCAACCTTAAATAGGTTTATTTCCAGATCGGCGAACAGGTGCCGACCTTTTTACCTTCTGATGAACAAATGGAAAGGATTTGAGTGGTCCAAGGACTGTGCTCTGGCCTTCCAGCAACTTAAGGAATACCTATCCCGGCCGCCCATCATGTCCAGCCCTGAGGCCGATGAGGTTTTATCTGCCTACATTGCAGTGGCCCCTCATGCTGTAAGCTTAGTGTTGATACGAATTGATGGTGGCGTATAACAGCCAGTCTATTATGTGAGTAAATCATTACACGAGGTTGAGGTGCGCTATTTACTACTAGAGAAGGCAATTTTGGCAGTAGTGCACGCTACGCGAAAACTCCCCCCATTACTTCCAAGCGCACACAGTTGTTGTTCTAACTCAACTTCCACTTAAGTCTGTCATCCGAAGTGCTGATTACACGGGAAGAATCGCCAAATGGAGCACGGTCCTAGGGGCTTTTGATATCAAATACATGCCTCGGTCTTCTGTTAAAGGTCAAGTCCTCACTGATTTAATAGCCGAATTTGCTGAACCCCTAGTGGAAATAGCAGCAGAGGAGCAAAATATAGATGGAAAATCAGTTGGCATAATCACCGTGCAAGGACTCTCACGCTGGAAAGAGTATGTTGATGGTGCAGCAAACCACAGGGGATCTGGGGTTGGGTTAGTCTTAATATCTCCTGAAGATATTATCATAGAGAAATCATTGAGACTGGGTTCTCGGCCATAAACAATGAAGCTGAATATGAGGCCTTATTGCAAGGAATGACCATGGTACAAAAAATGGGGGGAAAGGCAGTGGAAATGTTCTCAGACTCGAGATTGGTCGTGGGCTAAGTAAAGGGGGAGCTAGAGGCCAGAGATGTGAGAATGTAGGGGTATTTGAGTCAGGTCAAACACTTACAATCGGATTTTGAATTCTTCGACATGTCACACGTCTCTAGGAGTGGAAACATACACACTGATTCATTGGCCATCCTTGCCACATCCTCGGCTCAAGGTTCAACTCGAGTTATCCTTGTTAAGGATTTGTGCAAAGAAGATGGAGTCAAAAACGGCATGGTTCAGATCCACCAAGTCAGAATGGGTCCGAGCTGGATGGATCCCATAGTGGGCTTCCTTAAAGATGATACACTACCTGAAGAGAAATCAGAAGTTGAACAAATATGAAGAAAAGCTCCTCGGTTCTGGCTGTTCGAGGATCACAAGTTGTACAAGCGCTCTTACTCTGGGCCGTATTTGTTATGTGTACATCTTGAAGCGACAGACTTATTGCTCGAGGAGTTGCATGAAGGAATTTGTGGTAGTCACACAGGAGGAAGATCTCTATCTCACAGAGCCATCACCCAAGGGTATTGATGGCCAGGTATGCAGAAGGAATCCCAAGAGTATGTCAAGAAATGTGACTAATGCCAGAGGTTTGCCTTGCCCCAAACATCCACCAACCAGGAGGAGTTCTCAATCCTCTCTCTAGTCCTTGGTCGTTTGCTCAGTGGGGTTTGGATATTATAGGCCCCTTCTCCAAAGCAGTAGGGAATAAGAGTTGCATATTGGTCGGCATTGATTATTTCACCAAATGGGTTAAAGCCGAAACCTTGGCTAACATAAGGGATGTGGATGCCAAGAAGTTCATCTGGAAGAACATCGTTACTCGATTTGGGGTCCCTCATACCCTCATCTCGGACAATGGCCTTCAATTTGATAGCAAAGCCTTCAATTTGATAACAAAGCCTTCAGAAGATATTGTTGTGACTTGGGAATTACAAATAGGTATTCCACTCCTACCTACCTTTAAGGAAATGGACAGGCCAAAACTGTTAATAAGGTTATAGTTAATGGGCTGAAAAAGAGGTTGGATGATGCGAAGGGAAGATGGGTGGAAGAACTGCCACATGTCTTGTGGACATATCAAACTACACCACGTCGATCAACAGGAGAGACCCCCTTTTCCATGACTTATGGGGCCGAGGCTGTCATTCCCCTAGAGACAAGTTTCCCAACTCTGAGAACGAGTACCTTCACTCCGAGCAATAATGATGAATTGCTGGAAAAGAGCTTGGATTTAATTGAAGAGAGAAGAGAAAAGGCAATGATCCAACTAGACTACTACCACCAGAAACTCAAATAAGGATATAATGCCAATGTAAAGCTACGGCCACTAGCACCAAGAGACTTGGTACTGAGAAAAGTTTTGGGTAACACCAAGAATCCAGCCTGGGGAAAGCTGAGGCCTAACTGGGAAGGACCGTATCGCATCACCTCTATAGCAGGAATATGTGCATATTGTTTAGAAGACTTAGATGAGAAAGCTGTACTCCGCCCATGGAATGTAAATAACCTGAGTATGTATTATTATTAATAAGATCAGTCTTTTGTTTGTATTCTGATTTATTGCAATTACGTCTCACGCGGTTCACTACTATCTAAGTGTTAGACAGAACCAAGATCTTGCATGGATCCTCGAACCACAAACCTTGGGGAAACTAATAACTTCAGACAACTATCTAAGTGTTAGATAGAACCAAGGTCTTGCCTGAATCCTCAGACCATAAACCTTGGGGAAATTAATAACTTCTAACAACTATCTAAGTGTTAGACAGAACTAAGGTCTTGCATGGATCCTCGGACCACAAACCTTGGGGAAACTAATAACTTCTGATAACTATCTAAGTGTTAGACAGAACCAAGATCTTGCATGGATCCTCGGACCACAAACCTTGGCGAAGCTAATAACTTTTGACAACTATCTAAGTGTTAGACATAATCAAGGTCTTGTATGGCTCTTTGGACCACAAACCTTGGGGAAACTAATAACTTTTGGCAATTATCTAAGTGATAAACAAGACCTAAAATGGAGCCTGGCTCCTTGGATCACCTACCTTATCCTTGTTTAGCAAAGGTGTAAACAAATGTCTGCCTATGAGCATCACTTAAAGCATTTCAAGGCACATTGAGCTTGTCTTTCCTTTATATTCAACACTATAATATCTTCTTCAGGTCAATGAGTTTATAAAAAATGTATTTTCGCACGACCTGCCATATTATATGAACCTAGAAGGCATGAGATCTACCTTATGAACTTAGATTCTACTGTGGTCCACCCAATAAAGGGCAAACTATATTACTAAGATTACTCAATTACGAATTAAAACCCAAGTTTAAATTTACACTTTCGACTTAGTATCTTTTAATTGTATGTCCAATAAAGAGTGATTTACACTATTAGGGTTACTCAAATGCTAGTAATAACATGAATCATATAAGCATAGAGCCCTATCATTAAGAGGAATGCACGCACTTCATTACAAAAAGGAGTTTCATTACAAAAATTTTTCAAGTACCAAAAAAAAAAAAAAAAAAAAAAAGGCAATACATATAAAGATAAATGGAGGAACAACTTATTTCTTCAGCTTGATGGTTAACTTGTCCTTGGGAGGTTGCTGAGAGGCTGTGCCAGAAGCTTCAGAACCCTGACTTGGAGGAGGGACAGCTTGGATGGGCATAGCCAGGGATGCCAGGACTATCTCCATTTTTTCGGGGGCCTCCTTCTCGGCAGCAGGAGCTTGAGGGTCAGTTGGAGACTTCACAACATCTTGGGGTGTTTCCTAGTTGATGGCCTTGTTTTTCTTTGACACCCCAGGACACTCAGTATCCTCGGTAGGCTTGTCAAGGGGAGTAGGAGCGTTGGTGACATTGCCTTGACCTGCCTCTGCCGCTCTAGGGGCAGTGTCGGCTTCAGAGCGGGCTAGAGCAGACTCTCGGATTGTAGGGGGGTAATACACATTCTCTGCCCTCCTGAGTTCAGACGAAGCCTCAACCCTGGCTCGGTTGAGGGCTTCAGCCCAAACTTGGGAGCAGTAAAGCCAGCATACCCCTGGAACTTGGGCTTTGAGGTTGGTCTCGGTCTCAGCCACTCCCAACTCATAAGCCTCCTGCTCGGTTTGCTCCTTAATCTCCTCAGCCTGCTCCTAAGCTCTTTCTGCCTCTGCCCGAGCTTTCATTGCCTCATCCCTGGCCTTCTCCATGGTGTCCTTGGCTTTCACTGCACCCTTTAATTTTTTCTTCAAGAACTTAATTTGTCCTTTGGCAACAGCCAATTGGTCCTCGGCCTTACGGCAGAGTATCCTCTGGTCTTCGGCTTGCCTTTGGGTGATCTTTAGGGCCGAGTCCGCACTCTTCCTAGCTCTCTCCTCCTCCTCCAACTTGTGCCTTAGGTCTTGGGTTGATTGATCAGCTATTTTGAAGGCTTCTACAGTCGCAACCCTCATGTTCCTTTCATCCTCCAGTTGCCTGCTGGAGTTGTTGGCCATCTCCTCCGCCCTGAACGTGGCTTGAACAGCTTAAAAAAGAGAACAAACACAAGGTAAACAGAGAACAAAGGCTAAAAAAAAAAAAAAACTAACTAAACTAAGTGAATTGGAAATCTTACCATGCCCTAATACCTCTTGAGGCCGAGGAAGACCTCCTGCCTCCTAAAAGATTGGAGCTCAGCCATATATGAGGGGAGTAGTAGAGTCCTCTCCAAAGCATCGGCCACATGGTTGCCGGTGCCTCCTTGAAAATCCCTGATGGAAGCATTATCCATCAAGCAAGCCCCGTTGAGCATTGGAGTCGGGAGCTAGGCCTGGGGCTTAGGCAAGGATTCAACCCTCTTCTCAGCCCCCTTGTGTCCAACCTTTTGCTGCTTAGCAGCTCGTTGGGCCTCATCTTCTGGTGTGAGGCGCGATTTCTCAACCTCCACCACCTCTTTGCCTTTTGACTCCCTCTTTTGCTTGGGGTCAGAAGGCTCTGTCCTCGGCGGCAGGGTTGACTTAGGAGGAAGAGGAGGAAGCTTGGACAGAGCAGGAGGGAGCCTACTTTGGGAAGAAGAAGGAGGTTTGTTCTGAGTGGCCCTTGCTTGTGTCTCTTTCCTAGGCTGGGACTCTATCAAGTCCAGCAAGCTCATTTTTTGCTTCCTCTGTATGCCCATGTCTTCTTTGAAGGAAGTTTCTGAGGAGAGGAAGTCCGCTTCGGTACAATTTGGGTCACCGAGATCATTAAAAGGGCTTTCAAATGACTGAGGCTGGTTGAATACTTCAAAATCGTCCTCGGACGAGTCTAATTCAACAACCTCTTCTTTCTTCTCTACTTCACGTTGGTCTTCCTCCTCTATCACAGGATGGGAAGAGGAAGGACTAGCCAATGGCACGCTTTCTAGAATTGAAGCACCCTCGGGGAGCAGGAAACCCTCAACCGCGACATAAATCATGTGGAGACGAGGGTCGTGGGCCTTGATGACGCACTTTGGTGCTTGGAAAGCACGGGAAATTGGCATATACCCTAATATTAAGTAGGCCTCCCTGAGTTGATTATCGTCCTCGTTCATGAACACCTTGGCCTTGAGAATGTTGTCCAAGCTCGCCCTATTAACCAAATTGAAGTTTGGTTGAATAGCGCGTTTGTCTGCAAAACCATGAAAAATAACAAGTTAGAAGTTGAGCAACATAAATCACAGTAAAGTAAAGAACAATTCCTAATCCTATCTCCAGAACCCCACCTGGTTGCCCCTCTTCCGTCGGACAAGGGAGGCCATCATGCCATTCCCCGGACACGATCAAAAAATCCTTGTTTAATCCCTTGCTAGACTCGGGGAGGCACTGTATGAGCTTGAACTCGAGCTGCCTTGTTTTCAGGTAGTACCCTTTCCCCTTTAGGTGGTGAAGGTCGTAAACCCAATTCACATCATGATGGGTCAACTGTAGCCCCATTTTCTCATTTAAGGCGTCTACGCACCCTAATATTTTGAAGACGTTTAGGACGCATTGAGTGGGGGTTAGCCTAACATGTTTTTAATTTCAAAAATACAAGAAATTTTTTTTTTCTATTCCCAAAAACAAGTTTTTGAAAATAGAAAACAAAAACTATTACTAAACATGACCTAAGCGTTTTATAATGCTCTTTAGTTTTATTTGGAGTGTTTTATATCTTTTATGGCAGGCCGTCTTATGAGCTTGCACTAAATGAAGAATAGAAACGTGATTAAGCTTCCCCATGATTGGGAGGAAGAGGCGAAACAGAATTAACTTGAATTAGGGACAACTATTCGAAATCTTAGTGAAAGACTGAATTAGTTATCTCATCTTTGCTTTTTATAAAAAAACACAAATTAAAGTGGAGGATTTCGTCAAACAACAAGTAACTAGGGCAACTATTCAAATTTTGATTGAATAAATTGCTATTTAAATATCGATTTAATAATCTAAACATTAAAATTTTTTCATTGCCTTTGGGGTTATAAAGTTTCATGTGATACTTGAATTTATAATTTAAGTCTATAAAATTTTTCATCCTAGTTAACTACAAACTAGTTTATAATTATACTTTATAAAAACCTAGTTTATAATTATAATTAATGCTGAATGAGATATTGGGGGTTCAATCTCCGCCTACATCAAAAGTCGATTGGTGTCTTAGTTTGATGATAAATAGTGCAATTATCAAAAGCGGACACCATAGGTTAAACCTCTATAAAAAAATAATAATAAATGATGAATCTTTCAAATGAGCCTAAAAGTAAAAGACATTTATTTTTTTTAGACAAGGAAGTGAAAGACAAATATTTATAATGAACCTTGAAAGTTGAAACATTAATAGGAAGAAAATGTTTTTTTTTTTTTTTAAATGACAAAGTTTAGTTACAAAATTTATTGTAGTCTTAAACTACAACCTTATTCAATATCTTTTTATTAGAGGTGAATTTTAACAAATCCACCATTAGATTACATATTCATCTTATATCTTCCATGCTCGCAAAATTTATAGAAAATTAAAGATCAATAGCTATGTCATCAATAAATTGTTTAAATTACAAGTTTTTACAATTTAAAATTATGCATAAAATATAAATTTATAAATCATATAATAAATAATATCCAACTAACACAATATTTGACATGTATATTAAGAACGTAAAGAATATATAATTTAACGGTTAGATTTTCAAAATATATAGTACTATTTATTTTATTAAATAAGGTTGAAGCCTTATGCTACAACCAATTTTGTAACTAAATTTTATCCTTTTATAACTAAGAGCTCAGTGGTGGGTAGAGGTGTAGAAGGGATACAATAATAACTAATGTGGCGTTTGGTACGGGATAATGTTTTAGGATTCCCATGAATGTTTAAAAATTCTCATATTTGGTTGCAAATCACACTAGGGAATCAGATGGTAGGGGAATCTGGATTCCACCTTTAACCCCCTTTCAGTAGGAATGTAGATTTCCTTTAAAATAGGTGGATATCCAGATTCCTAAGCTTAAAGAAAATTGTATTTTTATAAATTGACGATTTTAACAATTTTTCCTTATCATTTAAGCAATTGAGATAAAATATAAAACATATCATCAATATCTTTTCCTTTGTCTTTATTTCTTCCTGTCAAAACAACATTATCTCTTCCCGCCAAAACAACATAAACATGATAGACAATTTTGTTGATATATTCATCTTTTCTTCTTTTAGACTATAGCTTTAAAGAACTTGTCATAATTTATAGTTTATATTTTGTTTTTCATTATTTATTTAGGGGAAGAATTTAAAAAAAAAAAAAAAGAGACTTATATTGGATTTACAAATCTAAGGATAGAATGGGAAAAATAAATAATTCAATTAAGATTCTTAGGAATAAACCAAATATTATAATCTCACATTCTCAGGAATTTTATTAGATTCTCAATTAAACCAAACATAGGAATGGTTACATTCTTATGTATCCAAATTGCAAGGCATCACATTCTTAAGAATCTAAATGCCATAAATAATATGGATTCCCTATACCAAACGTCACCTAAGGGTCTATTTGGATTAAGGGGGAGGGAAGAGGAGTAGAGTAGAGCAAGGTTTTGAAATCCAGACCGGACTGGGCGATTCGACTAGAAAACCGGGAATCGGACTGAAATTCGGTTTTTTAAGCCTAGAGAATCAGGTATCAGTGAGTTGTGAGAGAACCGGATGAACCGGGGTTCAACCGAAAAAACCAGACGAATCGTAGGCCAGTTCAACCAGTAATGGAATAGGGGAAATATCGGATTTCGGTCAGTAAATGCATACCGGACCGGAAAAAGAAAAATGTTTCTTTGTCACTCTCACCTTCCACCGGCGACGATCTCTGCATTCTCGACCTCAAGTAGGGCCCTGGTGATGGCTTCCAAACCCCCAGCAGCACCAAGGCAATGCCCAATCATTGACTGAAAACAAAATGAAGACAAGAACAGATCAATCAGAAAACAGAATGAAAGAAACATCAACATAAAATCAGCTTAAATTTGGAAGAAGAAAAAGAAAGTGTGCACTTGGAGAAAAATTCAACCGTCGGGGTCGTGGACTGATTTGGCTGCTGCTACTTCATCTTCATCTTCATCTTCTTCTTCTTCTTCTTCTTCTCCTCTCTCTCTTTCTCTGCTCGTCTAACTTTCTCTTTCTCTCTCTCTCTCTTTCTCGATTTTTTATTTTTATTTTTGAAACTTTTCTCGGTTTTTCAAACCTCTCTGCCCAAGAAATAGACTTTTCAGATGTAAATAGTAGCTTGCCTTTTGATTTTCTCAAAGCATTAGAAGATGATAGTTTGAATTGGTGCTGACACGTGGGATTGGCATTTATTGAGTTTGGTGGCTGTTTGATTATTTAATTTTTTTTTTAATGGTTTCCCACTTTTATATATTTATGTTGATTACTCCATAAAAAAATATAAAAAGTTGCCAAAATGATATGTTGAGTTATTAGAAATATAACTTTGTATATTGTATAAAATAATAAAAAATAGCAGTAAACCTGAAACGATACCGGTATTAAAATGATTTCTCTTAAAGGATTATTATAAAAATGTCTTTTTATGCTTATTTATGTTGTACTATTTTTTACTAACCATATAATGTACTATTTTATGTATTTTGTTTCAATTTTTAAGATATTTTTAGTAAATTTTTCTAATATTTACAAATTTAATATATTTATTTATATTTAAATAATTATTAAATTAATTATGACGTTATCATGGTTCGACCCCGGTTCGACCTCGGTTTGACCTTAAAAACCTTGAAATACTCACTTTTACGATTCAATGAACAGTTCGGGTCTGAAAACCTTGGAGTATAGTAGAATTGACCTAAAATTAGTCTATTTTTAGTCAACTTTATTCTATTTCTCTCCACTTCCTCTCCTTCTCCCCTCAATCCAAACAAGCCCCAAGATTATTGTCTTTTTGGATTGAGAATAAAGGAATAGGCAAGCTTCCAAAATCGACAACGTCTCAAAGCCCAATTGCATGCCTTATCTATTTTTATTTTTTTTTTGAAAAAAAAAAAATTCCATGCCTTATGATAGTATCTACGTGTCCAAATTCCCAACAATCCCTTACTTTCTTTCTTTTTTTTTTTTTTTTTGATAGGCCCAACAATCCCTTATTTATTTTGGGTAAGTGATTTTTTTTTTTTAACAAGTGGCCATAAAAAAAAAATAAAAAAAAGAAAAGAAAAGAAAAAAGGGCTCCAATCATTAATAGGAATGACATATGTGCTATGATGTGCAATGCATATATGATTCATTTGGTTGGATTGAGGAAACAAAAAAAAAAATCTTTTCTTTTTATTGTTGCTAGTCAATTTTGTCGAGATTTTTTTATCCGTTGTCATTCAATCATGTCGGGAGAGTAAGTCAAAATAAAAAATTTACTTTGGATTTAGGGATAATCACGTTCAAACTTCAAACCATGACTTTCACCAACAACATTGTTGCATAAAACAAAATAAAAAATAAAAGATATTAAAAAAAAAAACAAGAAATGCAAGGACCCTCCCCTCCAAATCTCTTATTTCTAATTTATTTGTCACTATCTTTCAATTTTAACCCAAAAAAAAAAAGTTATTTATTTATTTGATGGTTTAGGCGAATATCCTGGCTAGATTTGCGATTTTACTCCTCTTTCATCTAAAGTCTTTTTGCTCTCTTTTCGGTGACCAGCCACCCTTATCACACCCCGACAAGGCCCCCACGTACTCCACCAGTTAGGCAGCGGAGCATCCCGACGAGCTCCTCCAGTGCAGCCTCCCCGGACCCACTGCCCGCAGCCATTTTCTGCTTCTTGGATCGAGGCGAGATAAACATTGCAATGCGGGAAGACGAACCCAACCTCTACATAATCATGTACTCAAACCGCAGCCTACCATTCGTCATGTCAGGCACGCACTAGGCTAGGCTCGGAGAGGTGGAAGCCCTGTACCGCATCAAGACCACATCAGCGAGGCACCAGTGCCTCCCGCCGCCGACACCGAGGATTCCCACGTCATGGGGAGTTCCCAATGAGTCTCTCACTCCCTTATCCTCGTCAATGAAGATGATTGCTTGGAACTGTCAAGGTGCAGGAAATGAGATGTTTCGAGCCCATGCCTACGAACTCCACCGTCGGCATCGTCCCAATATCCTGATCATTATCGAGCCCCGCATTTCTGAAGCTAGGGCTCAAGGAGTTATTGACACTCTCCCTTACTCTCACTCTAGTCGAGTGGACCCCGTTGGATTCTCCGGCGGCATCTGGTTGCTATGGAATGAAGGACCGTCCTTCAGTGTGGAAATTATCACCTGTAGCGAACACAGCATTCACGCCCTGATCAAGGTACATTCTCCATCCCTCTCTTTTTTATTTACTGCTGTCTACGCCCCTCCTCAGTTTAATAAACGCAAACCGTTTTAGGATTACCTGCAAAATCTAGCTGTAAATATATCCCTTCCCTGGTTACTGTTAGGAGATTTTAATGATATGATTTCTGAAGAAGAAAAGCTTGGAGGGCTCCCGGTTAATAGAACCCGTATGATGGCCTTTAGAAATTGCTTGGATAATTGTGGGCTCATGGATCTTGGTTTCCACGGGCCCCGCTTCACATGGACTAATAAAAGTCCGGTCTGGCAGACCAACATTAAGGAAAGACTTGATAGAGGGGTGGCCAACACTGAATGGACATTGCTTTGTCCTTCAGCGGAAATTCACTATCTTTCTCGAGTCAAATCAGATCACTGCCCGATTTTGCTAACCACTGAACCCCAGGGGCCCAGACCTGCTAAACCCTTTCGTTTCGAACAGATGTGGCTTACGGACCCCACCTTCCCCCCCCCCCCTCGTGCAAGAAAGCTGGCAAGCCTCGGAATTACTCCCTTCAGCTTCCTTCTCATTAACTAGGTTCCCTAGGCGTATGGATGCTTTAACTGAGAATATCTGTTCCTGGAACAAACACCAATTTGGAAACATTTTCCACCGCAAAGCCCGGCTGATGGTCCGTCTCAAAGGAATCCAAATGGCCTTAGCAAGACAGCCATCGGCTTTCCTCCACTCCTTAGAGGGCCAGCTCACCCAGGAATACAATACGGTCCTCCATCAAGAATTCATTTTTTGGCGACTCAAGTCTCGTATCATGTGGTTAAACTATGGCGACGCCAATACTAAATTCTTTCATGCCAAACCATCCAACGTCGTAGCCAATCACGGGTGTCTACCCTGAAAGATGATACGGGTTTATGGCTCACTGGCGAGCCCCTAATCCATCACATCCACAGAGCGTTCCAAACCCTGTTCCTGGCCTCCTCCCTTTGGCTACGCCACATCCCTGAGGCTGGAAGACTTGGCTGCCCTAACAGTCCCTTTCTCACCCAATCCCAGGTCTTCACCAGCATCCCCCATCCGGAGGAAATTTTCCAAACCCTTCGAGAGCTTCCCCCGCTCAAAGCCCCCGGACCAGATGGCTACCACGCTATCTTTTTCCAAACTCACTGGCCCAGTTTGGGACCAAGTATCATTCAAGTTATTTAGGAAATTTTTGAGCAGCTTACAATTCCTCCATCCTGGGGAGACACAAACTTGGTCCTTATTTCGAAAGTGGCCCACCCTGAATTGATCAACCAGTTTCGGCCCATAAGCCTTTGCAACACCCTTTACAAGCTTCTGTCTCGGATTATAGTGCAGAGACTCAAACCCTTCATAACGGAAGTCATCAATCCTTGTCAAGCAGGGTTCGTGTCGGGACGCCGCACGAGCGACAATATTATCATTGTTCAGGAAGCAATTCGGACTCTCACCTCTCGTCGAGGGCGAACAGGGTATGTGGCTCTGAAGCTGGACCTTGATAAAGCCTATGATCGCCTCGAATGGCCCTTTATTCAGGACACTCTTGAATATTTTCAAGTTCCCCCTCCCCTCATTACTCTCATCATGAACATGATCTCCTCAACCCGGTTCCACATTATGTGGAATGGGTCCCCCCTCTCAGAGGTGATCCCGAGTCGGGGAATCCGCCAAGGGGACCCCCTTTCCCCATATTTGTTTATCCTCTGCTTAGAAAGGTTGTCCATCAAGCTGACCGAGGATGTCCGAAATAAGAAAATTCACCCCCTCCACTTCCGAACTGGGGTCCACCTATCGCACCTTTTCTTTGTCGATGACATCATCCTGTTCACGAGAGCCACGGCCAAAGACTGTACGAATCTAAACCGCCTCCTGCGAGAATTTTGTGCCATGTCCGGCCAGCTCATGAGTGCCAATAAGTCGAGGACTTGGTTCTCCCCTCACACCCCTAGGCAGACAAAAGATCAAGTGGCAGGAATCCTTGGCCTCCCCACCACTGACCGAATCGGAACCTACCTGGGCACGCCAATTTTCTCTACCCGGCGCACGACAAGCGCGTTTCAATATCTGGTTGACAATATCTGCAAGCGAATTGAAGGATGGCAAGCCAGGTACCTCTCCATGGCTGGCCGGGCAACCCTCATCAAAGCTTCGGTTTCTTCGATCCCGCTATACGCCATGCAAACCGCGATTCTCCCCCAAAAGATTTGCCAGCACATTGACAGACTGAGTTGTCACTTCCTTTGGGGAGACACTAATGGCCGCAAGGGATGCCACACAATTAATTGGGACACTGTCACACTCCCCAAGGAGGCTGGAGGGTTAGGGATAACATCAACTCGGCATAGGAATCAAGCTATCCTCATGAACCAGGCCTGGCGTCTGTACTCCACTCCTTCCTCCCTATGGGCCCGGCTCCTTAAAGCAAAATACTTTCCCCAAGCGACCTTGTTCACGGGTCCCCGATCAGCTAAAAGATCCCACATATGGACCGCTATCTCCCTTGGGGCCAAGCTGCTCCGTGAAGGGATGCGATGGTTTGTAGGCGACGGTCACTTTATAAGAGTCTGGCAGGATCATTTGCTCCCTAACGGATCCTTGCGTGAATACATTGAGGGCCCCCTTCCCCATCAGGAGGAAGACCGCCTGATTAACTCTCTATGGGACAACCAGGCCTGGAGTTTTGACCCCCTAAATATCCCTCTCCCCCCCCAACTCCAGGAGCTGATTCAAGGTATTCCGGTAACCCGCGTAGCTTCTCTCGAAGATTCCTTGCATTGGCCCCACAACAAGGGCGTATGCTCCATCAAGTCCGCCACAACTTTTCTTTTCCAGCGTCAGCAGGTCCTTTGGGATAAAGCCCGCTGGAACTGGATATGGGCCTCCCAATGCCCCAAGAAAATTCAAATCTTCCTTTGGAAGGCCCAACGGGACCGTCTCCCCACCAAATCTTTCCTAGCCTTTGGCCGACCTTTAATGGACTTGCGTTGCCCAAGATGTCACTGTCCAGAAACTACGCTCCACATTCTCCGAGACTGTCCTTGGGAAAGAGAGGTCTGGCGCCAATCGCCAGGTCTTCTTCCCATGTCCTTTTTCCAACTGCCTCTCCAAGAATGGCTGCGGCGGAACACGACAAGGGAGGGGACCTTGTCACATCACCACCTCCCATGGCAGGTCTATTTCCCATTCACTTGTTGGAAACTCTGGCTAGCGCGAAATGCAAGAATATTTAAGGCCCATTCCCGAACCCAGCATAGTCTAGTCTTCTCCTCGGTCCAGGCGGCCACTGAATTTCATTTCTTGGCCGGGACCACCAAACAAACCTCGGTCCGAGTCCCTCAACTTGTCAAATGGCAAGCCCCCCCATTCCCCTTCTGTAAACTAAATACTGACGGGAGCGCTTTAGACAATCCGGGGTTGGCAGGGGCAAGCGGAGTTTTGCGCGACCATCAGGGCCGGTGGCTAACTGGATTCTCAACCCGAGTGGGAATCGCATCAAACAATCTGGCCGAATTGGCGGCGGTCAGGCAGGGTCTGATGCTAGCTTGGAATAAGGGAGTGAAGTTCCTTCAATTGGAACTAGATTCGAAAGTGGTCTTACACTGGTTAACAAACAAAAACATAAATTATCCCACTAACATGTTGCCTCTGATTTGTGATTACAGGAACCTATTGGATCAGGGATGGGAGGTTCACGTGCACCACGTGTACCGTGAAGCTAATGGCTGTGCTGATACTCTAGCAAAGCGGGGGACCCGCCAACATACTAGGATGGCTGTGTATAGTGACTGTCCCACTTTTGCTCATGTAATATATGTTAGGGATGGGTATGGCCTAGGGGACTTTCGGTTATGTGCCCCAGGCCCGGATGTTGGTGTTGTATGAACATGGTTTGCTTTAAATAAATCTCCCGTTTTCTACCAAAAAAAAAAAAAAAAATTATTAAACAATGTGTTCACCAAACCGCATAAACTGCACAAACTGCAAAAACCACATTAAAACCGCCCGCAAAATGGCATAACTGCACCGTATCGCAAATAATAGTGCACCGCACTGCACCACACCGCATGATGCAGCGTGGTTTGCGGTTTTATAATAAGAAAACCGCACAAATCGCACTGCACCATCGCAATATATTAATATATTTATTTATTTATAATATTAAATATATTATTAATAGTTTAATAACCCTAGTTTTCGAGAAAAAAAAAATTAATAACCCTAACAAGTATTAACTGGAAAAGCCAACCCAAAATAAAGAAAAACTAACTCAATAATTTAAAACTTGGCCCAAAAAAAGGGAAAAATTAATTTTGGGTTGAGTAGGAAAATCCCAAAATTTGAAAAATATACCGACTTCAAATCACATCTTATACATAGTATCACACATATAACCGCAAAAATGAGGTGCGGTGCGGTTATGGTTTTGGCTAAACCGCACCACACCGCACCGCATATGTGACCGCAAAAATTAGGTGCGGTGCAGTTATGGTTTTAACTAAATCGTACTGCAAAGTGCGGTGCTAAAAATGACCCAAAACTGCACCACACCACAAACACCCCTATTAAACACACATCTTTGTGTATTTTTGGTTTCTAAATAATAATAACAGTAGCACTAAGAAGGAAGAGTAAAATTTTATTATTAATTGGGGGTGGGTTGTGTCCGGTATGTTAAGGTGGATCATAAAAGGGCAGAGGCAGAGGCATTGGTTGTTGTTGTTTTTTGCTCAACAATCACACATGGCTACTTGCTCTACTAGTAGTAGTAGTTGTAGTAATTATTCTAGTATATTTCGAAATGATCCCATGAATTTGTTCTTGTCTAAGAAGGGTTTGTCAGGTTGTTTCAATCTCAAACTCAGATGTTCTTTGAGGTTTGATGCTGACGATGATGATGATGATAACAGCATTGATCATGGTTTTCACAAGGGTATAGGATTAGGAATGAGAAAAGGGAAAGGAAATCCCAAGGCAATAATTGGAAACCCAGCATTGGTGGCTCCTCTTCCAATTCCACCTCCGCAGCCATTGCAGTTGCATAGTGTCTTTGATTTGGACACTGCCACTGCCCCTTTAAGCCAAACTCAAATTCAAACTCCACAAGAATCCTCGTCGCGCCGCAGATCCCCTCTTGCGTTCCCTGACCGTCCTCTGCCTGATAAGGTGGTTGTTGCTGTTGATGTTGATGATGGTATGTTCTTTTCTCTTTATTCTTTGTGTGTAAGTACTTATTGCAACATATTTATTAAATTTATAATGTATTGTTGACCATTTATCTGGGTAGTAAGTTGCCAACACACAGCATATTTTTGTTCTCTCATTTTATGACTTGTATATAATTATATGTTTGCTATTGCTTTGTTGATAAGCAGTTCTGGGAAACTTTGTGTCGGCTCTGAACAGATTTATAGCGGATCGTTACTCTTCAAATCATTCTGTTTCCGAGTATCATGTCTAGCTATGAGTTCTTCAAGGTATTACTGTTTGATTGTCATCTTCATTCCAATTGCTATATTGATACGATAATATATGATATTTCCTGTTATGTCTTTGTCCTCTAAAGAATTCTCCATGTTATTATATATTTTTCAACATTTTGACCACTTCCTAACTTTCTTGATAGATTTTCTCAAATAAGGTGATTGGTCAGCCAAATGGGTTTTCCCTTGGAATCCAATTCCTTATTGAATCTTAATGTAATTCCTTACCTTTCTTTTCATAAAAGGAAAAGAAGATTCATATATACCTTTGAACATTGGTTCAATTAAATATTACATTCATAAATACTTGTGTTGGAGCAAGAAACCTAAGAAAACAAAAAAGTTGGGAGAAAATCAACATGGGTTTCCGCTATTTCTTATGGTTCTTCTTGTTTTGCATGTTATTAGGAGGACAAGCAAAGGGGGTCTTAGGCCTGGGTGTAAACTGGGGAACTCGTTTAACGCATGCAGTCCCACCAAAAATAGTGGTCAGGCTATTGAAAGACAATGGATTTGATAAAGTGAAGCTGTTTGAAGCAGATCCTGGGGCACTCCAAGCTCTTGGGAGATCTGGTATTGAGGTTATGCTTGGGATACCCAATGAGTTCTTAGCACCGCTTGCAAGCAGTGTCCGAGTTGCCGAGGACTGGGTAGCTAAAAATGTCTCCAACTACATATCCAAATTTGGGACCAAAATAAGGTAAACCCTTTATCTTGTTTTTTCTCAAGCCTGACGATTCCCAAAATTCAATATTTTCATTTCTAAGACAAGCATCTGCATGGCTAATGCATGAACTTATTCTGAATAGATGAACACTGATTACTAGTTTTCAAGAAGTCACCCTGTACGTTTACGTTTGGATAAAGGCACAGAGCTCTTCAATTTTTTATTTTTTATTTTTTGAGAAACAAACACATGGAGAGGAAAAGAGGTTTTAACACAAAGGCACACTACAATTCCATTCCTCCACTCAAAAGTCATGGTAACTTTTGTTTTCCTTTTTTGTTGCAAATAATTCAATTTTTAAGGTTTTTATTATTATTTTTTATATAGAAATAAACTAGTTTTTAGTTATATATTACATATTTAGAGTTTGTTTAGGAATAACTTATGACACTTTATAATAAATGTGTAATAGATTTATTATAAACTAGTTTATTACATATTTAGAGTCTATTTATGAACTACTTATTTATTATAAAGTGTCATTTATCCAAATATTTTAATTTTAAGTTGTTGTTGTTTTTTGTTTTTGTTTTTTGTTTTAATTTTTAATTTATTTTTATACTTTAAAATTAAATAACTAACAATTGTTAATTGTTAGATTTTCAAAATATTAATAATAATAAAAAAAATTATGTGTCATCATGTATATTAGTACTTTTTATTTGGTCTAATTGCTATGCATGGCAATGCCTTGGGTTTAATATATTTTCCGACCCAATCCCGATGCTAATGGTATTGGTGTTGAAATTTTTAAATGGGTGTGGTGTGAGTTTGGATTTAAATTTTTAAGCGTGCTACGGTTTAAGTTTTGCACATTAGGTATTGAACCCATCCTGATTATGTATTTAAATAACTAAATTACCTGTATTATTATTTTTATTTACATAAACAATGAGGGTTTGTATATCAAAAGCAGTAAGTGTGTTTCACTTTATTTTAAAAAATTACTTATTATTTAATTTAGCGTAAGAGTGCTTACTAATATGCTTAAATTTAAAAAAACAATATTATAGATATTCAACTTTCGGTTAACTCGTCCTGATCTAACTTGTTTAACTCAACTTAATTGAATGAATGGGTGGTTTTGTATTTTATAAATATAAAAAGAGTGAATTTGTGATGGAATTTCTGAAATTAAATAGACTTTGATATGTGAAAATATTTAAAGAGTTTGGGTTTGAAAAGTACCAAACCCTTACCCATGGTCATTCCTACATTTTATAGGCCTTTCTATATATGTCCTGTTGAAGAATTACAGGCCTTTCTATATATGTCCTGTTCATCTTCAATGTAATTAGGACTAGAAATTTGCTATACGTGTATTATTGAATTTATTTCTTATCATGTTTAACATAAGATTTGTTAAATATTAGCATTGATACACCATGTTGAATATGCTAGTATAGATGCGGAAGCGAAAGTATAAAGTTGAGAACACAATAACACACGAGGGTTACGTGGTTCAGCCTAACGGCCTACATCCACGGAGGAAACCCTAAAGGGCTACATCAATAATGTATTAGAGTGTAGTACAAATCCCTGTGTTACAATGAATCATAACATATGTATATATAGTAGACTAAACCCTAGACTAATAGACTTCTAGTACAAGTAGGAGACTTGACTTGCACACAAAGTAGAATTAGGCTTGGGCCTATACTAATGGGCTAATATATCTTTAACACCCCCTCTCAAACTCAAGATGGAAGCTTGATGAAATCTTGAGATTTGATAAGATTGAGAAGATCCCTTGAATGAAGTTTGGCTCTGTGACGGTAGTTTGAGGAAGGCAATGGTCTTGCAGTGTTGATGCGACTTCTAACGGTGGCTTGACTATACCGGAGAGTTTTGACGGCAGCAGTAAGAAGCCAAAGAAGACAAACGCAGCGAAAAAAACACCGAGGAAGACAAAGATTGCTCTTAAATATACCGCAAGGACAGAAAACCATGGCCACAAGAAGGTGGCTCTGATACCATGTTAAATATTAGCATTGATACACCATGTTGAATATGCTAGTATAGATGCGGAAGCGAAAGTATAAAGTTGAGAACACAATAACACACGAGGGTTACGTGGTTCAGCCTAACGGCCTACATCCACGGAGGAAACCCTAAAGGGCTACATCAATAATGTATTAGAGTGTAGTACAAATCCCTGTGTTACAATGAATCATAACATGTGTATATATAGTAGACTAAACCCTAGACTAATAGACTTCTAGTACAAGTAGGAGACTTGACTTGCACACAAAGTAGAATTAGGCTTGGGCCTATACTAATGGGCTAATATATCTTTAACAAGATTGATGTGAAAATTGAGAAGCATGTTGAGAATATACACATGAAAATCATTGTTGAGAAATGTAATCCAACAATTGAGAATGACAACCTATTGATCCAATACAATTTGAATTCAACTATATATACACACTTCGGTTCCTTATTGCTTTCTCAAAAAAAAAAAAAAAAAAAAGTTCCTTATTACTTACTGTTCATGTATTAATAAAAAAAAATTAGAAGGGAAATATTAATTGCAATTGATTGCATTAATTAAACTGTGTTTAACATATGTTATGCATATATCCACACAGCTAGGTAGCAGTGGGTAATGAACCTTTTCTTAAGACATACAAAGACAAATTTCTGCAAACCACATTTCCAGCTCTCAAAAATGTTCAAGCAGCCCTCATAAAAGCCGGCTTAGGCCGACAAGTGAAGGTGACAGTCCCATTAAATGCAGATGTGTACCAGACCGACACTGATCTTCCTTCTGGAGGTGACTTTCGGTCGGATATTCATTCTCTCATGATTTCCATAGTCAAGTTTCTCAGTGACAGTGGTTCTGCCCTCGCCATTAACATCTACCCATTTCTCAGCCTCTACGCAGACCCCCATTTTCCAAAAGATTATGCCTTTTTCAATGGCAATTCTACCCCAATTGTTGATGGCTCTATCTCTTACACCAATGTGTTTGATGCAAACTATGACACCCTTATTGCAGCTCTTGAAAAGAATGGTTTTCCATCAATGCCTGTTATCATTGGTGAAGTTGGATGGCCAACTGATGGTGACATCAATGCTAACATAGAGTATGCAAAAAGATTCAATCAAGGCTTACTTGATCGAATAATTCGAGGTCAAGGCACACCCAAGAGGCGTACTCCACCAGATATCTATTTGTTTGGCCTTATTGATGAAGATGCTAAGAGCATAGATCCAGGTAATTTTGAAAGGCATTGGGGTATATTCTATTATGATGGGACTATTAAATATGCTTTGAATTTGGGCAATGGACGAGGTCTAGTTGCGGCTAAAGGAGTGAAGTATTTGGCTAGGGAATGGTGTGTAATGTCACCTGAAGCAAATCTTTTGGACTCCAATTTGACAAACAGTGTAAACTACGCATGTACTTATGCTGATTGCACCTCTCTTGGATATGGAACAAGTTGCGGTACATTGGATGCTAGAGGCAATGCTTCTTATGCTTTTAATATGTACTACCAGACCTTGGATCAGCGAAAAGATGCATGTAAATTTAATAATCTATCAACCATTACAAATTGGATCCATCTCAGGGTACATGTCGATTTGAGATAATGATCGACCTTGGGAAGCACGAGCTTCCGCCATCTCGTTCATCTTCATTGGCTGTTGGAAGTAACCAAAACTCACTATTCTTGGCGCTTCTTGGGCTCATCACATTGGTTATATATGTATAACTTGGATTGATTTCACAACTGGATGAATTTTCATGCACATATCACATCCGATTTCTAAACTATATCAATTTATTCATTTTTTTTTTTTTTTATCTTTATCTTTTTTTAATTTTTACTCGAGATGGTATTTGTATCTATAAGAAATCAACTTAAATTCATTCCTTATTGATTATATGAATATTCTTTGTTTCTTGTCCAAATAATACAAGACAATTCCTAGAGTTACTTTCATCTTGCATGTCTCAAAACTTGAAAAAATATTAATTAACTAATCTCTTAAAAATGGCTTAGCATGTACTTCATTTCTCATTGCGATTTGCGACGCCATTTCCTGCGTAAGTTGGAGCCGATTGTATTGTGCTCTCAACTCTCTCATCATGCACCACAAAAGTTACTAAGCTTTCTAATCATTATATGGAAGTCGTAACTCATTACATCTTGACAAACATATCTGCCAAAGCTGTAGCCACCAAATGCTAAGTAATAAACGTGATTTGAATATATCTAGTTTTAATTTCATTGTAACTATATAATTAGTTTTTTTTTTGCTTTATAATTCAATAATTACAAGGGGAAGTTTATCTATTTTACATTACCACTTTATCAATACACCCTACATCTCCAATACTTCTACTACCTTATCACTATATTTAAATATTTTTATTCAAATTTTCACTATCATTTTAATAATTAATGCATCCTACATCTTATACTCCATTCTTTTTGAGAGATTAAAATAACTGGGGTTGAATAAAATAATAATATTTAAGATATAAATGTTGCTACAATAACATCTAAAAAAAAGATGTTACCATTAAAACAAGAAAGTAATTTGTGTTATAGTAAAATGAAAAATAGCTAAAAACAAGATTTGGAGCATTTGATGAGAATGCTCTAAAAGTTAAAGTTATAAAGTGAAATAAAAAGTAAGTTGAACAATTGAATAATTATAAACCACAATTTTCTTCAATAAAATCCTATTCATAATTTCTTAAGAAAGCAAATGAACAAAATCCCAAATACCTCAAAATATCAAACTATCTCTGAAACCTCCAAAACAACTAAAATACCCAACAAAAATATAAAATGAACAAAGTACTTCTAAAACAAAAAAAAATAACCAAAATATCTCTAAAATCTCTAAAATGGCAAAAAAAACACCCTCAAAATCTCGAAATTGGTCAATATAGACTTGAAACAACCAAAATGACTAATAATTGCCCCATAATGACAGAAGAACACTAAAACCTCTCCAAAATGATCAATATCTTAAACTATAACCTTACTCAATATGTTTTTATTAAAAGTAAATTTTGACAAATCCACCATTAGAATAAATCATCATCTTATATCCTTCATGCTCACAAAATTTGTAGAAAATTATAGATCAATAGCTATGTCATTAATAAATTGTTTAAATTGCAAGTTTTTGTAATTTAAAATTATGCGTAAAATATAAACTCATAGATCATATAGTAAATAATATCCAATTAACATAAAATTTGACATATATATTAAGAATGTAAAGAACATACAATTTAACGATTAGATTTTCAAAATATATAGTAATATTTATTTTACTAAATAAGGTTGTAGTTTTAGGTTACAACTAATTTTGTAACTGAATTTTGTCATTTTGTAACTAAGAGCTCAGTGGTGAGTAGAGGCGTAAAGGGGATGCAATAATAACTAAGGAGCTATTTGGATTGAGGGGGAGGGAGAGGAAGTAGAGTAAAGTAGTGAATAATTGGTCCAAAATTAGCCTATTTTTAACCAACTCTTTTTTACTCCACTTCACTTCTTCTCCCTCCTCCCTCAATCCAAACAAGCCCCAAGATTATTGTATTTTTGGTTTGAGAATAAAGGAATAGGCAAGCCTCCAAAATCGACAACGACTTGAAGCCCAATTGCATGCCCTATATTTCTTATTTATTTATTTATTTTTGAAAAAACAATTCCATGCCTTATCACGGTATCTCCGTGTCCAAATCCTCAACAATCCTTAATATATTTAGTTTGGGAAAGTGATTTTTTTTTAACAAGTGGCCACAAAAGGAAAAATAATATATCTATACTACTATTTAAGGGGCTTCCCCTGTTTGGATTCCTCATTTTTTAGTTCAAAAATGCTCCTACACTTCTATGTTTAAGTAGAGACAAAACTAAAGGACATTCCGGTAAAAATGCAACTGTAACTCTCACTAAAATATTGCATAAAAAATAGGACTACTCTCCTATCATTTTTCAAATTACTTTATCCACTTATAAATTAGATTCATTTTTCAAAAAAAAAAAAAACACTTATAAATTAGATTCTCAATACTACTATTTAAGGGGCTTCCCCTGTTTGGATTCCTCATTTTTTAGTTCAAAAATGCCTCTACACTTCTATGTTTAAGTAGAGACAAAATTAAAGGACATTCCGGTAAAAATGCAACTGTAACTCCCACTAAAATATTGCCTAAAAAATAGGACTATTCTCTTATCATTTTTCAAATTACTTTATCCACTTATAAATTAAATTCATTTTTCAAAAAAAAAAACACTTATAAATTAGATTATCAAAATAAAAACACAGGGTTTTTTTATTGCTGAAAAAAAAAAGCCTTACCACACGTACGTAGCGCATGTAATGAGACTAGTATATATATATATATATATATATATATATATATATATATATATATATATATATATATATCTATATCTAGGCTTTCCCTGTTTGGATTCCTCATTTTTTTAGTTCAAAAATATCTCTATACCTCTATGTTTAAGTAGAGACAAAATTAAAGGACATTCTGGTAAAAATGCAACTGTAACTCCTACTAAAACATTGCCTAAAAAATAGGACTACTCTCCCATCATTTTTCAAATTACTTAATCCACTTATAAATTAGATTCATTTAAAAAAAACACTTATAAAATAGATTTTTAAAATAAAAACACAAAAAAAAATTTGGTTGAAAAAAAATGGCGTCACTACCCACGCATAGCGCGTGTGATGTGGCTAATATATATTAAAGGGCTATAATCGTCAATAGAAATGACAAGTCCTGCTATGTGCAATGCATCACGATTTACTTGGTTAGTTAAATTGAAGAAACAAAAAACAAATCTTATCTTTTAATGGTAGTAGTCAATGCCGCCTAGACTTTTATCCGTTCTCATTCGATCATGTCAGGAGAGTAAGTCAAAATAAAAAAATTTACATTGGATTTAGGGATAATCACGTTCAATCTATGACTTTCACCAAATAACACTCCAAACGTTGTCGGTAAAATAAATAAATAAAATATATTAAAAAAATTAAAAATTTGTGGTCACCGAAAAGTGAGGGAAAAGACTTAGATGAAAGTGGGGGTAAAATCGCAAATCAAGCCAGGATATTCGCCTAAACCATTAAATAAATAAAGTAATTTTTTTTTTTTGGGTTAAAAGTGAAAGACACTGACAAATTTATTAGTAAGAGATTTGGAGTGGAGGGTCCTTGCATTTCATGCTTCTTCTTTTTTCTTTTTTTCTTTTTTTTTTTCATGTTTTTCTTTCCTATTTTTTCGGAGAGTTTTAGGTTTTGGTGGCTGTCGGGTTTGCCCTGCATCTTTAGTTTCCTCATCGATTCCAATCTCTCATATATAAACAAATTATTAAACACAAATCTTTGGGTATTTTTGGTTTCTAGATAATAATAATAGTAGCATTAGGAAGAGTAAATTTTTTATTATTATGTTAAGGTGGATCATAAAAGGGCAGAGGCAGAGGCAGAGGCAGACGCATTGTTTGTTGTTGTTTTTTGCTCAACAATCACACATGGCTACTTGCTCTACTAGTAGTAGTAGTTGTAGTAATTATTCTAGTATATTTCGAAATGATCCCATGAATTTGTTCTTGTCTAAGAAGGGTTTGTCAGGTTGTTTCAATCTCAAACTCAGATGTTCTTTGAGGTTTGATGCTGCTGACGATGATGATGATGATGATAACAATAGAATTGATCATGGTTTTCACAAGGGTATAGGATTAGGAATGAGAAAAGGGAAAGGAAATCCCAAGGCAATAATTGGAAACCCAGTCTTGGTGGCTCCTCTTCCTCTTCCAATTCCACCTCCTCCGCAGCCATTGCAGTTGCTTAGTGTCTTTGATTTGGACACTGCCACTGCCCCTTTAAGCCAAACTCAAATTCAAACTCCACAAGAATCCTCGTCGCGCCGTGGATCCCCTCTTGGGTTCCCTGACCGTCCTCTGCCTGATAAGGTGGTTGTTGCTGTTGATGTTGATGAGGGTATGTTCTTTTCTCTTTATTCTTTGTGTTAAGTACTTTTTGCAACATGTTTATTAATTTGTAATGTGTTGTTGTCCATTTATCTGGGTACTAAGTTACCAACACAGAGCATATTTTTCTTCTCTGATTTTGTGACTTGTATATAATTATATGTTTGCTATTGCTTTGTTTATAAGCAGTTTTGGGAAACTTTGTGTCGGCTCTGAACAGATTTATAGCGGATCGTTACTCTTCAAATCATTCTGTTTCCGAGTATCATGTCTATGAGTTCTTCAAGGTATTACTGTTTGATTGTCATCTTCATTCCAATTGCTATATTGATACAATAATATATGATATTTCCTGTTATGTCTTTGTCCTCTAAAGAATGCTCAATATATATATATATATATATATATATATATATATATATATATATATATATATATATTAATATATCCCTCAACATTTTGACCACTTCCTACACGTTAGCTGCATAATTTTTATTTGATATTTTATCATCAATAATATTGATGCCCTTCAGACAAAGCTGTAAACTATTATGTGGGCTTTGCACATTAGTTGTTACTTGTTAGTTATAACTTGCTTCCTTTTGCTTCATGAGTTGTTGAGTACCTCTGTGAGTTCCTGAAATTGTGAATTATTTTGCTTAGTTCAAGTAAAAATGCTAATAACCTTCTTGATTTAATTGTATCATGCGTTACAACTACTTACATTATTGATGAAATATAACTGGACCTATTTTGTGCTGGACTACTTGTGAGAGTTGAACTCCTCTGGCTCTGGATGTGCCGAGATTAGATATGTATTATAAGTTATGCCCTTAAATTGTACAAGAGAGCTTGTCATGGATTTCGTAGTAATGTTGGCACTAAAACATTTATTTTTTATTGTTAAGTTATCCACGTACATGTATGTCTTGAACACAAGGCTTTCCCCTTCAGCTCATTCTTAAGGGAGAAGGAGGAAGGGTCTTGAGCTAGAGCCCATTGGCATTACAACTTATAAATGCTGAATACTTAAGTCTATCTGTTCCACAATTGTTACCGGCAACATGACTTAAATATAATTTTATCAATAAGCAACCCACCTCCCCCTTCTTCCGCTTTCACTCAGTTCTATGGTTGGAAAATTGTGTGCATTTTTCTTTATGTATTCTGATGCATCCTTCATTTCTGTTACAGATATGGAATTGTTCGCGTGATGAAGGTGCTGCAAAATATGACCGTTGGATTGACTGATTTGCATCATATGACTATTTTTTAACTTTCATTGGCCTTTCTTAATTTTTAAAATATGCAACTTGAGTTTGAAGTTTTTCTAAACAATTTATGTGATGAAATTATTTGGTTGAACTAGTCTTGCTCTTTTGACTCTTATCAAGTTCATTGAATGAAGTGTTTTGTGTGTTTTGGGTGATGTTTATCCTGGATGAAGGGTTCTCTTAAACTGTTTAATCAATTTTAATAATGACCTTTAAATTTGAAACTGTTGGTTGATTCTTTATGGATTTCTATATGGACATACTGAGAAATATAAATGGGAATGCATGGACCTCTTAGATAAAATGAGAAGGGTTTTTTTTTTATAAATGGTTTGATGTCCACGGTGTGGTTTGGAGGGTACTTATTCAACCAATGTTTAAAAAATGGTTTGAGATGAATTGTCTCACTGATGCCTTTGAAGCAGCTTACTGACCTCATCTTGTTATTAGTATGAGATATTTCTGCATCAGAAATCCAGAATCGGTGCTATACTCATTGAAATTGTGCTAAAAATCTACTTATGGTGACAGCTGATATTCGTGTCCATGAGTTCTTCAAAACATCGTACTTCAAGATGGGGATCCAACCTCTTCCAGGTGCTCAGAGGGCGCTTCATAAGTTATCAAGATATTGCAACCTATCAATTGTGACGTCTGTATTATTAGTCAAATTTCTTTCAGCATGCATGATTATATTAACTGATGATTAACAAGAATTTTGGGCATGTACATATGCATTACCAGGTCTCGGCAGAATGCAATCAAGGACCACACAATTGATTGGATTGAGAATCATTATCCGGGACTGTTTCAGGAGATTCAATTTGGCAACCACTTTGCTTTGGATGGAGAGTCTAGGCCTAAATCAGAAATATGCAGGTATGTCCACAAACTACTGTATTGTATCTCAATGCCTGTAATTTGTAATTTTCAACCATCTTATTTATTCTCAAATTTTTTTTTTTTTTTTAACTCGTTTCTTTAAACCTCCAATACCAATAGTCTGTTCAAGTACAGTGTAATAATGTCTTGTAATGATGCTAAACTACCAGGTTGTTAGCTGTGCCTTTGCGGACCTTCACTTGTTGGTCCGTGTACACCTCTTGAGTTTTTGAGACTTACTGCAGAAACATTTTGTCTTGACTTGTATTTGGCAGGTCCTTAGGAGCTAAGGTTCTGATTGATGATAATCCAAAATATGCTATTGAGTGTGCTGAAGCTGGAATCAAGGTTCTACTTTTTGATTATGAGAACTCATATCCTTGGTGCAAGATAGAGTCTGTCAATCAACATCCTCTGGTGACGAAGGTTTATAATTGGGAAGAAGTGGAGCAACAGCTAATCTCTTGGATTGTGTCCTAGTTTTATAATCCTATCACCGAAATTCACAAAACATCTTCCCCTCCTAAATATACGGTACTGATTGATGGATTCTAGAAAAAATAAGCTCAGAAACATTCCAATCTTTATTGGAGGAGCTGAAAGCAGATGAAACAGACGGTTTGGGGATCTTAGCTGTTAGAAAATTTGTAAAGATAAAGTGAACACGGTTCTATTTCCTCCATTCTTGAGCCACATAGATAAAAATTGGCTTTCATGTAAAATTTTGGGTTTCAAATTGTTAGATGTGATGGAGACATTAATTTCAGTCAAAATTATTTGCAGATTATCTCCTTCATTTTAGTGTTTGTTTGGTCATGTAGCTCACAGTTATTGTTGGTTATTGGAGTTTAGGCACAAGGGTGCGATTGTTTAAGCTTATGAGCTGGTCTAATTTTTAAGCCAGTTTATGTATAGCGTACATAAAGCATCACTTTTCTTTTCTTTTTTTAATTTAATTTTTTTTAATTTATTATTATTATTATTATTTTTATAATGGTAAAGTTGTACTTGTACCAGATTTATTTTTTGAACCAAATAAATCAATCTCAGCACTAAATTATGCGAGTATCATTTTCTATTACATCATAAAAGTTCAAGCATGGTTATTGGGATCTTAAATGTTGCAAAGCAGTTCACAAGTAAAATCCCAAGAATTGGTCCAAGAAAAGAAGGGTTGTTCACATGTTATAAGTTAGGTACAAATAAATATCCATTATTCACTAGAAGAAGTTTCATAACTGTGAAGGAGTAAAGCAGCAGCTACTCTCTTCGATTGTTTCTTAGTTATATCAATAAAATTTACAGGACAACATCACTTCAGTGAGATGTGATACTGAATATAATGGATGCTACTGATAGATGAGCCAAACAAGGGTTGTGGGTATGAACTGTTAGAAAATTTGTAAAGATGAAATGAACATTGCTCTGTTTTTCTCCTTCTTGAGCAACGCAGATAACTTGGCTTTCACGTAAAATTTTTGTTTTCAGATTGTTAGATGTCATGAAGACATTTATGTATTTGTGCAGTTAAATGGATAGAATTTACTTTCAATCTGGTTTGAAAGAAAATTTCTCCAACCGCTACGTGTTGGTTAAGATGATCATTTATGTAACTTTTAAAAGTGAGCATTTGTTTAAGCTTAAAAGCTGGGTTATTTTATTTTATTTGTTATTTAAAGCTAACTTATGTATAGTTATTTAAAGTCTTTTTTTTTTAGAGATAAAACTATATGCTTACACTTTTACTCGATATAATTTTAATGGAAAAGTTAATGAATGCTCTAAGGGCATTAGTTTAAGGAATTTTTTTAGAAACTTTTTATGGGGAAAAAAAATGACAAAGTTTAGCTACAAACAACCTTACTCCTTCACAGTTTAGCTACAAATTCATAGCTCATCAATAAATTGTTTAAATTGCAAATTTTTGTAGTTTCAAATTATGCATAAAATATAAGTTTATAGATCATATAATAAATAATATCTAATTGATACAAAATTTAACATGTGTATTAAGAGTGTAAAGAACATACAATTGAACGGTTAGATTTTTAAAATATAAAGTAATGTTTATTTTATTAAGTGAGGTTATAGCCAATTTTGTAACTAAACTCTGTCCTAAAAAAAAAAATTGATTTTTTTGATAATTTATTATATTTCACATGAAAACAGAATCAAAACTTTCCTTAACAAATATCCTAAAAGCACCCATTAATTGAACCCTAATTTTAAAGTCAAATGAGCTATGAATTTAAGTTAAATCCAAGTTTATAAAAATAATGTCAACCAAACCAAACTATATATAGTGGGAACTTGACAATCTTCAATTGAAGAATATATTTGATTTAATAAGGCGCTACGTACTTAGCATGCCTTTTCATGCCTCATTCCTTAATTAATGGAAATGGTCAGGAATGTGGAAGATGAGTGAGCATAGGCCAAGACAGATCAATCGACGTCATGATCAAGAGTAAACATACACCAACATCAGCATTACCTTGCTGCCTTCGAGGCTACGCTTCGTTTCAACGTTAGTATGGATTTCAAGTGATTATCAACGCATATGCGTAATGTGTTATTCAATTGCGCGCAGACTTTGACATTTGGAACTCATGGAAATTAAAATACATGCACTCGTTATGACCCAAAGCCGCGTGGAAACCATGCATGAACAACAACACTTAGGTAGATTATCAAGATTCAAGAGTAGCTGCTTCATTCTTATCACAATTCACTGATTATTGGTTACTTTTCTATATCAATAATAGATGTTAGGTCATAGGTGATTGGTTTTTTTTATCAATAAGAGTTCTTCATTAATTGTTTACGTGAAGATTATTAGGTAGTGATTAGGTATCCACAGTTATTATCTCATTTTTATGGTTATTATTTTGAAGATGAGGAAAGCAGAATTAGAAGGTCTTTTTTTTTTTTTTTAGAATCCTATCTCTCTCTCTCATATTCTAAGAGGTTGGCCATCGACATTGTTAAGTTGCATATATAACTCAGCCTGATAAGGTCGGGCCATATCAACATGGTAATATATATTACTTGGAAATTCTTCAATGGAAATGGCGTTCATATGGGAACTGAATAAAAATATGATGAATGAGTAATTTTATATAAATATATACTCCTTCCGTCCCACTTTTTTTGTTCTGTTTGAAAATTCAAATTTTTTAAGGGAATATCATTTATTGTCTTGTCTACCTTTTAAAAATGTAGAAGTTTCCAAAACTACCCTTAAAAAAATTTATCAAAAAATTGAATTAGTAAATTAATCGGGGTATAATAGGAAAATTAGTAAATTAATGACTTTTATTTTTAGAAACATGACAATATTTTGGGACATCTCAAAATGGAATAGAGGACCAAAAAAGTGGGACGGAGAGAGTATATATTACTATATATGTTCTTACTATGCATAATAATATAAAAAAAATTTAATCAACTATTTAAAATTTTATTCTAAAATAACGTATAAAAAATAAGTTTATGAATCAAATAATAAATGACGTTTGATTGACACGAAATTTGACATGCACATTAAGAATATAAATAACATGCAATCTAATAGTTAGATTTTTAAAATATGTAGTTATGTTAATTTTTTTTAGTGAAAGTTATAGTCATTGGAAACAATCGAATTGTAGTCAAAATTGGTCCTAAAAGAATTGCACTTTATTATAGTTGGCACAATGTCTGCATATCTAAGTGTTTTATATGTTTTTTAGAAGTATTTTATAATGCTTATTTAGAGTTTTTTTTATAAGTACGGTCCATATCAATATGAAAATATATATAACATGGAAATTCTTCAACGGAAGTGGTGTTCATATGGGGGCTGAATAAAAATATGATAAATGAGTAATTTTTGTAGTAATATATATATTAAAAAAAAGAGCAAGTATTTAAAATATAAATAAAGTATTTAATAACTCTTTTTTTTTTTTTGAGAAACGTATTTAATAACTCTTATATCATACGTGTACTACAAAAAAAATATTTATTAAACTTGAAAAATTGGCTAAATATTGATAATAATAAAAAAAGATTTGATATGGGCAACAAGACCGTATCAAGTCATAAAGCCTTGTTTGGTTCACTACTCACTTATTTTTCAGTTTTCATATCTCAGTTCTCATAACTCAATCTTTTATCTCATATCTCATATTCTAATTCTCAATTTTCTTTTAACTCAGTTCCCATAGTGGAGTCTTTTGGCTTAATATTGCCATTTTCAATGTTATTTAGCTTTATAGGTACTATTCCAACTTAATTGGTAAATTGAGGAGAGAGAAAGAATTTTGGCAACAGTGTTGCCGAAATTCAACAAAAATGAGGAGAGAGAACAAGGAAAAGGGGGAGAGAGAAAGCAGAGGAATTTCGGCAACACTGTTACCGAAATTCCTCTGCCCAAAATGTTGCCCAGTCAGTTAAAAAAAAACAATTGCGGCAATGCCATTGCCGAAAAAAGGAAAAAAAAAAAAAGTTTTGGCAATTGTGGGCAATGCGATTGTCGAAAATGGAAAAAAAAAAATTATGAAATCTGTGAATGAGTAAAAAAAAAAAGTTGTCACGTCCCCACAATATTTTTACAATATTTTCACAATAAATCACACGTGATTAATTATTATTAGTTCCAAAAATTTGTGACAAATTAATTGTGGCAATGGCATTACCGAAAATGTAAAAAAAAAAAAAAAAAATTGTTTTGGCAATTGTGGCAATCCCATTGCCGAAAATGTAAAAAAAAAAAAAAAAAAAAAAAAAAAAAGAATTTTGGCAATTGTGGCAATCCCATTGCCGATAATGTAAAAAAAAAAAAAAATTTATTTGCAATTGTGGCAATCCCATTGCCGATAATGGGATTGCCACAATTGCAAAATAAATTTTTTTTTTTTTTTTACATTATCGGCAATGGGATTGCCACAATTGCAAAATAATTTTTTTTTTTTTTTTTTTTTTTTTTTTTTTTTTACATTATCGGCAATGGGATTGCCACAATTGCCAATTTTTTTTTTTTTTTTTTTTTTTTTTTTACATTTTCGGCAATGGGATTGCCACAATTGCCAAAACAATTTTTTTTTTTTTTTTACATTTTCGGTAATGCCATTGCCACAATTAATTTGTCACAAATTTTTTGTACTAATAATAATTAATCACGTGTGATTTATTGTGAAAATATTGTAAAAATATTGTGGACGTGACAACCTTTTTTTTACTCATTCACAAATTTTATAATTTTTTTTTTTTCCATTTTCGGCAATCGCATTGCCACAATTGCCAAAACATTTTTTTTTTTTCCTTTTTCGGCAATGGCGTTGCCGTAATTGCTTTTTTTTTAACTGACCGGGCAGCATTTTGGGCAAAGGAATTTCGGTAACAGTGTTGCCGAAATTTCTCTGCTTTCTCTCTCCCCTTTTTCTTTTTCTCTCTCCTATTTTTGTTGAATTTCGGCAACACTGTTGCCGAAATTCATTCTCTCTCCTCAATTTGCCAATTAAGTTAGAATAGTACCTATAAAGCTAATTAACATTGAAAATGACAATATTAAACCAAAAGACACCTCATAGTGTTTGGCATCAAAACTTAGCTTATGCTTTTAGATAAAAAAAAGCAACTTTATCTCAAAACTGTGGAGTCCACTAGTCTTAGGAACCCGTGTGAAAGTAAGAAGAAAAGGCCCAGGCATTGAGAAAGAGAAAGAAAGATAAAAGAAGTAAAAGAAATAAAGAATGAGAATTGTTGGGTTGAGTGTGATTGCGACCAGACATTGAGGCGGGTCTCACACAATGCCGGCTCATGGCCTAGGCAACTTAGGCCTAGGCCTAGGCTTAAGGCTTCACAACAAATAGAAAAAATTTCTAACTATAAAAAGACTCAATCTTTTTTAGTAAAAGATTCAAAATTTTATAAAAATATAATTTTTTTAAATAATTGGTACTCATTTTTAAGAGTGATGTTAAAAATGTCACAAATTTTATCATAGATTTATTTGACATATTACCAATCATATAAAAAACTAATTCAAATATAAATAAATTAAATTATTGAAATTCATCAATTACAGTCATAATCACATTTATTGTGAACATTTTGTAATATTTTTAGTATTTTTCTTTTTCATTTCTAAGAAGACTTTTAAAATAGGAGACCAATAAAAATTTAACCCAATTGAAACCCTAAGATGTTTTAAATAAAATGCTGCAAATGTGATAATCATCAATGATGACTAATCTCTTACTAGGCCATACACCAAATAGTATTTATTTATCTCTTTCTCTTAAAAAGAATATATAAAATTAAAATTTAGATTACAACTGTACTTAACTATGTATAATCATATATCCAAGTTAAAGTAAGTTCCTTTTTATTCAACTATAATATTCAATCTTTTATATGAAATTAACCTTAATTTAACTAGTATTATTCATCAATTTTTGTATTTACATCAAATTAGTCTTAATTTAATTAGTATTATATAATTTTATTTAATTAATGTTTACATATAAAAATGCCCCATATAAAAATTTTGCCTTAGGCCCCAAATTTTGTTAGACCGACTCTGGCCCCACATAGATGGAGAGAATTACAATAATGCCACCATAACTTATTTCTCATCACTTGAAAACAGTCAAAACTTGTTTTCAATTTTCATTATCTCACTCAATTTTTGAGTTTTGAATTATGAAACTGAAAACAAAAATTTAACCAAAACTAGTAAGTCAGGTGTGGGACCCATGAAAAGTGAGTAATGAGTAGTGAAAATTGAGTGATGAGTGATAAAAACTCCTTAAACCAAACATGGCTAGGCTTCGATGACTCAAGTTAACTAATCTTTTTTCAGCAATATCTGGGCCCGTTTGGTAGGGCATTTCAAACATTCATTTTCAGTTTTTAAACAATATTACACACTTTTTCACACACTTTTTTACCCACACGTATTTAAAAAACTACAAATAACACTACTCAAACTCTTCTACCAAACGGGCCCCTAGACACTAGAGAAATACTAAAATATATAATAATGCAAAAGTTAAAGTATCTTAAATTAGATTAAAGATCATAAAGCATAACAACTAAAACCCTAATTTTTTTACTATTTATTAGTTGAGATAGTTGTTAGGGTGTGTTTTCAACAATTAATATATACAGCTCATGATAATGAGATTGTGACGGTATTTGAATAAAGATAAATAAGCTTAAATAACTATATATATATATATATATATATATATATAGTTATTTAAGCTTATTTATCTTCATTCAAATACCGTCACAATCTCATTATCTATATATATATAGTTATTTTTACCTCCAATAAAAAGAAACCACTTGTGACTCAAGTAGAAATATATGAAGATAAAACAAATTTTGGTTAATCTTTAGAAAGTTAAGGAATTACTCCATTGCTTTATGACAGTGGCATATATATAAATAATGAAACTTCTTTTTAATGTTTTGAAACTTTTATTAATTGAATTCTAATATTTATTTTTCTGTGAAAAGATTAAAAAAAAGATAATACTATTGTTAAATAATATGTCTATGATCTCATTACTAAAAGGAAAAAAAAGAAAAAAGAATAGTTATATATATAAAGTATGCATGTAATATGATTTAACATATGTTATTTTCTCATATATATATATAACAAAATTATTTATACAAAATTTTAGTCATTACATAACTCAAAATATATTTGTTTGTTCATTTAGTCAATTTGCAAACTTTGAATTATCTTTTGAATCATGTTAATCATAAGTAATATTCTTCAAATCAAGATTTTTTCAAAAATAATTTAAAATTTTCACAGTTAGAAACTTAAAGTATATTGATAATTTAAAAAAATTGAGTAGTTTGAAATTAACTTAATTGGTAAAGTCTCTTGTCATCAAATAAATAATTTGAGTTCAAATCTTGCCTACAACAAAAATCAATTGGTCTTTTGACTAATAGTAATAGAAATCATTAGAGAACAAATGTCTTAGATTCAATTTTGTTGTATCAATAAAAAAATTAATTTAAAAACTAGGAAACATATATGTAGGGTCTCGATTTTTGGATTGAGCCCAAAAGTGAATGGGATCTAGGCCCAGTGGACCCATTACAATGAATTTGTAGAAAGTGGGTTCAAGAGTTAGGCTTTAATGAGTTTGACAACGGTTAGTGTGGGTGTAAGAGATGAATGAATAGGAACTAGGAACACAGAGTTGGATGGACTCATGATCCGAGGAGATGAACTCACCATCCGAGGATGTGAGCTTTTATCTGGCTTGATTAAATAGAGCACAAAGGGGGATGTCAGCTTCTCTCTCCCTCTGGTCGTCCCCCTTCTTATGGAAGGCCTCTTACATTATATAATTCTCTTTGGACCATCATGGTCCTACACTTGTTTGTCATCTATACCTATACTTAAGTGCACGTCCCATCAGCCACTCCTTCTAACATTCTGTAAGTTGCGGTGACTTAGATAGCACTGTTCAGAAGTCATGTCCACATAAATGGAGCCAGGATATTAGTTGTGGGTATTTAATGCGGAAGTGACAGCTTATCCTGGAATTGCTCTTCCACTATACTCCCATGACTGTCTCATTGCACTTGTGCTTTCCCTTGGGACGCTTTGGGAGACTGCCCTTGGTGACGTGCCGCTTTCTCCTTCCGTGATCTTGAGTTGCCGAGAATAGGATTGTCCTCGGCAACGTCTCCTGGCAATTTGGATCTTCTTCGTTCGTCCTCGGACATTTCTTCCTTCTCGGCGTGAGCCTTGGGCTTGATATGAAATGGGTCGGGGTTGCCAAATTCTTTGGCCCCACAATATACAATATAATCAATGTTAAATAATTTAAATAATAAATGTCTCTTTATATGCTTAAACATGTGTAAGTACAAGTCAATATAAGAAATATATTAGAATAGAAAAACTATGAAATAATTAATAAATGACAAATGTAATAAGAATTTATAGCTCATAATCATGAAATCCACAATTGTCATTTCTTCTAAAATTAATCATATACATTTTAAAAAAAAAAAATATTGTCCATATGGACCAGATCTCTAATTTTTCAATTGCAAACTAACAAAGTGAAAGTTTTCTCTTTGGAAATAAAGAAATTAAGCTTCTATTAATGAGAATTACTAGTCTATTTCTAGTAACATACATCATGAATATGTTATATTTGGTTTTTAGTTCAATGAGTTACGTATGGTATAAGTGTAATAAGAGGGAAAATGATGCATTAGTTATTTATTTAAACTTACTTATTTTTAGGCAAATATACACTTTGATTTGATGAACTAGGCATGTTGTAAGAGCAATATGGGGTGGGGGGGAGATGTATTAGTCATTTATATAAATATAGTACAATTATTTTTAAAAAAATTATAAGGACCATTAATTAAATTTTATATATAAACTTGTGTTTTTAAAAGAAAAATATAGGATGAAAATGGGAATTTTAAAAAGACAGAGCCCTCTAGCCCGTGCTTTGTGGGGGTAGTTTTTGGCTAGAAAGAATTATCCTTCTGTCTATAAAAGGAGGGTTACTCATGAAGGACACAATTATTCAACATCAACACTTAGGCAGTATGTCTTCTTTTATTCTAGGAGTAGTGTAGTTCTTGTCATTCATATACTTTAATGCAAGTAGAGTAATTTAATTCAGCCTTCAACAGTTGTACCATGTTCATCAATTAATAGATTATCAAAAAATGTTCATCAATTAATGTAAGCAAGTTTCTTCAATTTCTTAGTTGTTGATCCTAGTTGCATTAGTTTTATTATCTTTATGTGTTTTTTCAATCTCTATAGACTTGAATAATATCTGTAGGACCAGGAATCTGGTCTGCAATAGCTTTTATTAGAAGCTTGATGAGAGTGAATCTTCATAAGCCTTTTGTAAATCGAAGCCCAAGGAAGATTGGTTTGAAAGAGGAGAGAATGGGATCGAGATGTGCCTGCGTTAACATTGTATACATGAGAGTTTGATGTGGGTGCTTTTGTGATCAAAGACAAAAAGGCAAAGGAGGGAAAGGATTACAAGTTGTTAGGAGGACAAAAGAAGGGTTGATTCCCTTGTTTTCTTGCTACTTTTGATCTATTGGTACTTTCCTAACACATATTCCCCCTTTTATAATGGTCTAAGAATATCTTTCAAGGAATGACTCTCCCAAAGTTGTTTGAGAATTTAAATAATATACAGTATTGTCAATTTTTTTAAGACATTTTCTCATCTCTCCATGTGTGTGTTAAAAATACTTAGTATTCTAAAAAAAAAAATTGTATATATGAGGCAATTTGTTTTTTTTTTCTTGGTTTTTGTGATTTAAGCATTGTATTGGGTTTGGTAATTAGAAAAATGAAAGTGGTTTTTTAGTTTAAGCTACAAGGAGAAAGATTCCTTGGTTTTGTAGACTTAAACAGTGTCAAGAATGAATCAAGGGTTAAGTAAGTTGGCTTTCTTGGAAATAAGGAGGAATGTTGGGAGCAATTAAGGCTTGAGGGTGCTACCTTGCATTGGGGAGTTGAGGAGAAACAAAGGGAACAAGATATGCAGCCTAATGGCCTGCACAAACACGCGAAGTCAAAATCACCCTACCCATGAAAGTTTGTCAGTACCAGAATGGTATCATACAATCCTTTCCCGACATCTGCTATTTACAGAGGTTTTGTGATTTCAATAGCTTCACCTGAATTAGTTTTATTACAGTAAATTTGGCAGTTGCAATGACATTTAAACTATATCATTGTCTGGTTCTGATTTTGAATTTACAAAGTGTTTGAAACCTGTATCAATATAGGATAATCAAGGTAATAATCTGTGTCACTGAATCTTCTCCATCAACTTGAACCCATAGGCCTCTAAGCGATCCAGTGCTGCAGTAAAGCAAAACATATATAGTCAGTTGTTCAAAATGCTCTATGTACCCTGGTGACATTTAGCCACCACATACAAAATGATAATTTTTTGATAAGTTTCACCTGGCCTCATAAGGCAATGTCAGATTATACATGCACTAATGATATCTGTAGTTAACCCAGGGGTAGCCAGGGAATTCAATTATCAGTCATTTTCATCTGTTGTACTAAAACTAGAACCAAACAAGTACATTGCAATTACCTGGCTCATATATTTCAGGCTCAATAGGCCTTAAGACACCTCTTGTCTTGATCTTGTTTTCTAGTAAGAGCTGCAACAACAGAGAGAACTCAAAATTTTGGTAAAGCACTAGCTCAAATCATGGTGGACAGAGATATATGACAAGTACCAGAGCTCCAATGCCTGCCGGAATGCCCACAGTGAGAGCCATGGCAGTGGTCATTTTCCCATTCTTTGTCCTCCCAAATTCCAATAAAGTGGCACTGTGATTCTCACTTAGGCCATCTGGGAAATCTACTTCCACTTCGTGATGCAAAAGCACCATATCCTAACCATTAATCACAGAAGCCACGTTAATTTATTATTTGGGCATAAAAATTATAACATGTGTAGTCAAGTAACAACAAAAGTGCACTTTGAAGAAGGCTAGCCTACAGGCTGTGAGTTTAATTCAGAGATACGAAATGTACCTGTTCTGTGCTGGAGTAGGCTAAACGTTCTTCCATGCGGAGACAAGTAACATCAAATGCACTCTGGCAGGAAGCAGGAATTTCTCCATCCTCGTGAAATCCCAAAAATCTAATTAATACGAAAAAGAAATTGTAGCCACTTAGTTTACATTTTCTAGTAAACTTGAACATAAAAAGAACTACAAAAATGAAAAAATAAAAATTTATTGAGGGCCTACATGATAGTTTTGGCTGCCTTTACTGCAGTTCCTTGCTCTTTGCAATGTCCAAGTGTGACAATCCTTTCCGTGATGTCCTTCTCCGCTATCAGAGGTCCATCAACATCTTCACTTTTGAGAAGTTCTAACAAAAATGTTCTGAATGTTGGTTTCTTTCCATCCTTAAGAATTGGATGAGCTTCAGAATAAAAAAAACCAATTCTTGCAAGTGTTGCCATTATCTCACCAAATCCTGTACAAAACAAAATGTCTTAGTTCCATAAACAAATCTATTGAAGTTTATACAACCCTTTATTGAGACTTTCCTACACTAAATATTTGTCTCCATTTTCAACTATGGGGAAAACAAATGACATTATACTAGTAGAATATTTGAGGATTACGATATTTAGATTAATCTTTATAAAATTTAAGTTTACAGAACTTAGATTATTCTCCTATTGAAACTAATTTTAGGCAATTAAATTCTGATCATTGGCCTTAAGAATACTATAACCCAAAAGCCAAACAAATGTCATGCCTTCATAGCGAAGGGTTCCACGGAAGATGGTTGATGCTTCATGTCCGATTCCATACAATTCCCCATATACTAAGGAATTACGATTAGGAAGACACTCCAATGCAAAAGCTGGAAGATCAGGTATCCGAAATCTCACAACTGAATCGTAAAGACTGTCCCCTGCAAGTTTGAATCAAAAAATGCAACAGTGAATTCAGAGATAGAGAAAATGGTAATTTTTCACATTCGTTACGACAGTTAATATACCCTACTAGCAGAAAAGCTAATCTATATCAGAATGCAGTTACACCAAATATAGAACTATTTAGTGATGGTTGAAAGAATGTCCATATTTCAAGTATTAAAAAGATCAAGTCATACATCTAATAAAAAATAGACGAATGCATGTGAGACATGCATATAAAAAAGTACCAAAAGAAACAAAAAAGGACAGCAACATGATAACCCAGTTGTTAATCAGATTCACCACTTCTTTTTATCATTGACAGCTTACCATCAATATGTAAAGTTTTGCCATTAGATCTATAGGTGGCAGGATTTCGCCCAGATCGAATAGCTCCTGCAGGACTCCAACTGAAATAGTTGATAAGACAATTAGCAACTGCTGTGAGGCTGAAAGCTCAATGCAAACTTCAGATATAGATGCTTATGAGAGAACATAAAGAAATCTCTGCTGCTTAGGTGTCAGAAAATCCTATGATTTTCCCTTCATTATGCAAGTAAAAGTGAAAAAAAGATGAACGAAAAATGATGACCGAAAGAATGGCAGACCAAAGAGAGAAGGCAGGTAAAATTTACACGAAATGTCCTGCAAAGAGAATGGAAGTGCCCTAGGAAAAAATTGTCTAGTATAAATATATCTTTTGAGTTTTCTTGAAAACACTAGAGGATATAATCATACATTGCATCACTCATGTGCATCATTTTATGCCTTACTTATTATGTCACCTATTCAATTTTTGGACAATAACCCAAGTCCTTAATGGTCTTCATACAGAAGAATATTATGGGTTTTCTTCTTATAAAATTACATTCTTTCATCATTGAATAACATATGCCAATGTGTCCACTATATGTCTTAAGAGTCTCAGAGAAGTGTCTAGGTAGTATGAAAAAAAATAAAAATAAAAAATAAAAAACAGAAAAAAAAAAAAAAGAAAAAAAAAAAAAAGAAAGAAAGAAAAGGAAAACCAGAATTTTTTTACTGTGGAAAAGTGTAAGACATGCACCCAAGACTGTTGATGTCCAACTTGGACATATCTCCTCAATAGAAAAGTTCAATGCGATAGAACATTGGAGTCTACTATTACAGTAGGCATCTTCTTGAAAATTCTCTGTTTTTTGCTAAACCAATCTCAACAGTAAATTAAACATGGGGAATCATTTTTTGCAACATGATAAAAGTACAAGCACAGTTATTGAGATCCTAAATGTTGCATTGTAGTTCACATGTAGAATTACCAGTATCGGTCCTAGTACATGAAAAAGAAGGGTAGTTCACTTGTAACTTGAGGTACAAATAAATATACACGCATTTGTAAACTGATTTGTCTCTCTTATCTACACACAGTCAATAGCCTCAAAATATTATTTAACATATTTTTCCAGAATAATTTTCAGTTATTAACTTAACATTCTAATCAGTTGTTCTGTTTCTACTCCCCCTCCCTTCCCCACCACCCCCCCAAAAAAAAAAGACTTTTATGTTTGGCAAGTTTCAGGAAAGTCTTAGAAGATGAATGTTTCAAATCCAGGTCATTCCAACAAGTACCTGAATTTATATGCTAATGGGTTGTTTGCAGCAGCCGGGGATGGGAGCCCCCCACAGTAAGAAGTGAAAGACCTTATTATCCCCTTTCGAACATGAGCTTCGTTAATCATCTTCATTGCCATCATATGATCTGGCATATCAACAACAAAAGTTAGAGAAAAAGCAGCCCCAAGGACTCCATCTCCCAAAGTTGGAATCAATCATATTGTAAAATTAAAAGGAAAAAAAAAAGGAAAAAAAAAGCGCAAAAGAAAACTTCTACAAAACTAAAAGGTTGTGGTGAAGTATATTGTAAAATTATATTTCAAGTATTAGGCTTTCATGGATCTCAGAGCTAGTCATTTATGGATTCATGAGCTATGCCAAGACAACTTTAAGTAACAAATAATTATGTATAAGGGTTTAATTTACCTATTCCAGGGTCCAGACCCATCTCACCCAGAATGGTAACACCAGCACTCTTTGCCTTTTCATTTAACATGGACATGGACTCATCGACGTAGCTAGCAGTAACAAGATGCTTTTTAAGCTGCATAAAGAGAGATTATCATCTCCTTAGCAAGAAAGAAAAAAATAATGGACAGCATTTAGTAAATGAGAAATCCAATTGTTACTTTCAACTCTGGTTGATCATAATATACCATAAAACAATCAACATATCTCTATTTGTCTCTTGTTTCAACCCGGATTTTTCAGTCTTTCTGGTTCTTAACCACATTATTTCTTCTTGGAAGGAAAATCATCTCTTCAGCTAAAGTCTAAGATCAAATCTCAAAACCCCTTTCCCCAGATTTAGTTAGTCCTTTACTAATTGGTACAGTTCCTCAGGTGCCTTCTACATATTATTCATTGCACAGATTTTACAGTTAAAAAGCATATTTCACTTTCATAGATTAACTGGATTGTTAATTGTTGAGCTGATTCTGCATAAAATAATTTATTCGTATATTGTTTTTTCACAGGTGGTATAAACTTGTTACTGAAACACATATTGACTTGAGTTCAGAATTTATAAATCATAAGTTCAGTTATTTGCTTGCTGAATTTTTACAAAGTTCACCATTATTGTGATCCTACTCTCTCTCTCTCTCTCTTTGTGCTTACAAGTGGGGAAGTGGGGATTTGAACCTTGGTTCTCCCCATGGGAAGAACTGGGCAATGCCATGAGCCACAAGGCTCCTGGTGTGATCCCTCACCTGTTGAGCTTGGGCTAGAAGCAGATTTAATATTAGGTCACAACCAGCTGTGTTAACTCTTAACTGTGATACAGGATATGAAATTGAGACAGTTCCACATACCTCGATGCATGCATTGGCCACAATAATGTGACAACTAGCAGGGAGTAAACTTATGACCACTTCAACCTGCAAGAAACAACAGACATTGACAACGTAAGCCCATGAAATGTGATAATTATTCAGGAAAACGGGAGTAACTTATTCTAGTGAGAAAACAGTAGATATCTAAGTAGTGAAATTAGAATGATTTATGTCAACAACTGTCGCCATGCATGCATGAGCCACCGCAGCTTCAATAATATCGAAGGCCTCATTTATCAAAGTTCATCCAGTAGTTGACTAATACATTGGCCAAATAACTATTTAAAATTACCATGGAAAAGAACCTACCTGTGAAACATACTTAAAAAGATTTTCATGATCCATCACATCAAGCTGAATGGCTGTTGCATTAGGAATTCCTTCAATGATCTGCATCCAATCCTTCACTATAAATATCAAATGGTTTATATGCAATGAAAATACACATAAATATGCATGTATATATAATCTATTGTATTAGGACAGTATTCATGCATGTATGCCAGTATTGCATTCATGTATATCAAACTGGAAAACTATTTCCCCCTTAATCAATAGCTGAAAAATTCATACTCTAAAGAATTTGATGAAGCTAATATTTGCACAAAGGTAAAAGCTTTTTGGTCAGTGATACCTCTTCCGCATCCTTTAGGTAAAGAGATCCAACAATAACTTGGACATCATTCTGCTCTTCAGAATCATCTTCCAGGCATACTTTATACCCTTGGTGAGATGAAGACCTTCCAGATGATGCTAATAGCTCAGCAGCTGGTTGGCAGACACGCCCCGCCCCAAGAATAAGAACTGCAGTCTTCCTTTCTGTGTTATGTCCCTTCTTAATGTCACTCTCTTGGACTTTACCAACCTTCAGTGACATCTTATTTTTTTCTTGATTCCCAGATGTTTCATTTGGATTAGCTATAGAAGTTAAAGAATCAATAATTTGATCCAGCACTACCCTATCATCAGCACCAACCTGTCCAATACAATAAACAATTCTATAAGAAGATATTTAATCTATGAATACTTTCTTGGATAGGAATCAAAAATAAAAAGGATTGATAAACTGAAGTAGGAAAGAGAAAGATACATCTTTGAGTATAGATACTTAAGCTAAGTTGATCTATATGGAGAAAATTTAGTGGGTTTCTTTGATGCTTCCCTTTATATTCTTACATTCTGGAATAGAATAAGATTAAAAACCAGCCCACGAGGCTTTACTTCACTCATTTTAACCATGTTTATATTGGTGCTTGAATGATTTAACATATGCATTCGAAGTTTTGCAAATGTTCAATACTATTAGTAATTGATTTGTTTATTCTATCAAAGAAAAAGTAATTGATATAACTAGAAGTCCCAACGTAAAAGTATGGTTAGTAAAAAAGTAGTAAAAGAAATCCATGGCACCAGTATTGCATAAAATCTGATGACCGGAAAGTAAACAATGTGGCCAATTTCCATTGTTTAGCCCTCTGTTTTGGCTTTTTTCCATTTATGGAAAATTTTCCTCCTATTATAATTTTTGTTTTAAAAGAGTATTGTCAATTCTGGGATGTTTACCAGAAATATTAATTTCAGAGATTTTCTCAAATTTTCCTTTTTTGATTATTCTAGCCTAATTTTGTGTACAAAACAAACCAGGGTTGTTCAAGCTTTACTATATAAAATTGCAACTGAAACAAAGTTTGGTATCAAGATGATTATTACAATAAAATTACATAAGGATTCAAGGTTTTCTCAAGCCAGTGGAGTTCTTGAAAATTCAAATAGACGTGTTCTATTTTCTGTGGCTATTATGCTGTTTCAGTTACAGTAGAAACTATGCTATAATTTTCTATGCATCAATAAGGTACCAAATCAAATGGCAGATATGAGCTATTGCTCAGCTTTAGCCCGGGATCTTTGAGTACAATGGTAAGAGGTATTCATTCGTAAATAGTTTAACCACATTTCACACATTTCATATGCAACAATGGAATGCAATTCAAAGACAACTCAAGCTTGACAATGTAAAACAAAGTGAGAAAGGAATTTGAAAACTTGCTACATTCCATTAACAAAGCAACAATTTGATCTTCCAAACTAAATGGGAATATAAAAATCTACTTACTTCAAGTTCTGAGTATGACTTGACATTAACACTCTGACCCACTTGACATTTAACTGAGTGGAAGGAGCCACCTGCAGCTTCAATAATATCTAAGGCCTCATTTATCAGAAATTGATCAAATAAGTGACCACTCAGAGATACCTGCCAGTTATGTTCAGAAATTTAGATGAGGAGATACTTTAACAACTGCAATTATTAGAATGATATAACCAATATCTAACCAAATTCACATGACTTTGCAACCCAACACCATTTTGCATGAGCCAAGAACTAACATTTGGCATGAAAAATAGAATGAATAGCCAAAAACCTAAACTAAACTGAAGAACCTACCAATATGCTGTACTTCTTCTTGTAAGAGTAGCAATTTGCTGTATCTTCTGATATTTCCCTGAAAATCAAAAAAGAGAATTCATGAATATTTAGAAAAAGACAGAATCACAACTAAAATGGATGAGAAACATTTTATAGAATTTAGAACGTGCATATATATCTCTCCATGGATTATGATACAAATTATACGTCAAATCAATTGGTCTGGTCTGAATATGACTTGCACAAAAGACAAAATCAAAATCGTCTGAACAGACACTGACTTTGCAGTAAGAAAAATCAGTTTCCAAAGGCAGTTTTGTTGGACACTCAAATGCATGGACTTAATTCACAAGTTAGGGCGGACAACTATTGCATTCTATTATATTCTTATTAGGATATAACTGAAAATATTTTTTGCCCTTTGAAGTTGAAGCACATAGAACTTTAGCTGTAGTTTAAAAGGGGAATTGCAATAAAAAGATTTAAAAAAAAAAGGTTTACTCTTCTCTGTTAAAAGTTATTCAAACTCAGTCCTAGAAAATTATTGGAATATACAAGTAACATTTGTTTACATTTTGAAATTCTTGAAATTCCAATTTAAAGACAATGGTATCAACGTAATTAAAACTGAAATGAGAATGTTAAGAAAAACAAGTGGAAATACGAAGAAAGATATGATTCAAAATAAGGAAATTTGCTTAAAGATAGGAGTTATTGATGAAATAATGAGGGAGACTGGAAAGTTACTTGAGATGGTTTGGTTTGGTCATATTTAGCGGAGGGCGATTAATGCATTAAAGAGAAAGAGTGAGTTGATTCTAGTCGAGGGAAGGACAAATAGTGGAAGAAGACCAAATATAACATTAAAAAATTAGTAAACAAGGAATAGTCAATTGAAAAAGTAACAAATGGTACAACTTTAGATAGAATAAAATTGGATAAGAATACATGTAGCTGACCTTGACTAGCTTATTGAGGATCCATTCTAACCCCAAAACTTTGGGATTAAGGCTTTTTTTTTTTTTTTTGTATTTAATTTGTTTCTTGAAAGGATAAAATTATACACACACCATGTCTATTCCAATATTATTTAGGTGTATTAGGTCTAATACTAATAAGCTCAGTTTCCTACTCTCTCCATACATCCAAACCATACAGATCATGCTCAAAATTTATACAAATGAAAGCCTCCTCTCAGATAGCCTATTGTTTTTGGCAAAAAATAGACAGCAAAGTTTTCCTAAGATTATTGAGATAGGGGAACCTTCAGAGATGCAGTCAATATTCTAAGGTTATGTTTTTGCAAAAACAAGTAGATAGCTAAATAATTTTAAAATTAAGGCATACATTTGAGACCTATCGGTCTAGGGTTTTTTTTTTTTTTTTAAAATATAATAAATTATGACCTTAATATGAACTCATTTCCCTACAAGTTTGACACAATTTTTTTTCTATTTAGCTTTAAGTTTACACTTAGATCTTTTCAAGTCAACGGACTTGTATTTTTATTGAAAAGCAAGTATTTTCTGAGTACCCTTCTTAGTCAAGGCTCTTGAGCTCTATAATCAGAGATTAAATTCTACAGACCCCCCAATTATTTCCCATACGTAAACATAGTACCAATGAAAAGGCTACAAATCGTCGATGGAAAGAAGCTTACTCTGAATCAGAGTTTCGCATACGTGGAATATATTCATACAAAGACGTAAGGGCTCCTCCATGAGCTATGCATGCTCTCCTTAAGTGTGCAGGTAAATTTGTAGCATCTGTTGCAGAAGCCAAACAGCCAACAAATTGGGATAGTATGTCTCCAAAATGTTGAGAAGCCTTTCCACAGTTAAGTGGCATGTTAATTGAGGCCATAAAAATTTAAATGTTGACATCAAGATATTTCTGGAGATAATATAAATTTTATGAAAATATAAATTTTAATTTTCTTATTCTAAATAAATAATATACATATACACAAATTATCAACTTTAATATGTATATATATACACCTAGACACAAGATCTTCTTTATAAAAGAAACTTATAATCTTCTTAAACTCTAATTAAGTATACAAACACTGTATAATTGGGTATACAACATACAAATATAAAGAACCAAAAAAAAAAAAAAAAAAAACTGAATATAGCATCTTCCATCAAAGTCATGCTTGGCAATAATACTTCACATAATAAACTTCATCAATTATTATTTTTATAACAAAATTATACATAATTTCTTTTTTAATACATAAATTGTTCGCAAAATTTCATCCATGTTTGACAAATCAAAATCATATTGTTATAACTGCTCATATGAACTTTTTTGTTTCTTGATAAAATATTGATGATCGAAAATTTCAACCAAATAGCGTATATTATCAATGTTGAATGATTTAAATGCATTAATAGGATTTGAAATTGAGCTAAAAATTAGGGATCCCACTATTTACTCACAAAACTTACTATCTAATTATTTCATTCTATTGCAATTGTATATCAACGCTAAACTCTCTTTTTCTGGAAAGAATTGCTAGATTAGTTAATCAATGCTTTCTTTTGGGAGGAACTTCTATTTTTTTCATATAACCTTTAAATATTTATAAAAGAAATACCTATACTGTAAAAAAAAATTAAAAATTTTGAAGGGGCCAAGGCCCCCCCAAGGATGCATGTGGCTCCGCCCCTGTCTATATATAATAAAGAAGAAATGTTTGGATCAGAGTATTTCACCTCTTTTGCAAACTCTGTAGGAAGAATGTCGACAGCTGAACATATCACACCATTACCCTCCATGTCATGATGATATGAATCATTTAAAGGATCGTATCTGAGACCATGAATGAACATATCCTCAACACAGATAATAATCTTTTAGAGTTGAATATTTATAGTTAGAATTACAATTGAAGATGCCAAATTGATAGTCCAGCATGTGAAACAAAACTAAACATGAACAGGATGTCCAACATCAGTCAGAAACAGGATCTGGAGTAATCTTAACTGTTCATTACATATAACAAACTTCTAAAAAAAACTTGTGCACAATGCACGGCATCCCATACTCTCAAATTTCCTCTCTTTTTAGGTGGGGAAGGTTTTCCTAATATTATACTTATCAGGAAATCATACTTGATTTTCAAAAGCTCTAGAAATTATGGGGGAAAAGGAATAAGTTTAATGAAAATTTTGTAAAAGTTCAAAAATAACTATAGGCTGAAAGCAGCATTAGAAATCGTATGTAATAATTTCTTGCAAATGTCTTGATCTTCTACAGGATACGTGTATGGATAATAGGAAAAGGGAGTTCTGGAGCAATCACCTCTTCTTAGTAAAATGATGATTTACTTCCAATCTCCAACCAACAACATTTCCTTGTCCGCTGCCTCCTTTTCCTCCTACCCTCAAAACATATTAAGATCACATCTACATATATTTACTTTATATCAGAGCCTGGAATTTGACATGCTTGGTAAATTGCAGCTAGGATACCAACGGACACTGTGACTGTGAGTTAACAACTATATTTTATAGTCTATAGATACTCCCCTGGTATTTTTTCAGATAGATTTTGGTTACAAAATTGGCAGTGATCTTATTTATATAATTTATCTTTTTTGTTTTATGGCCATTTAAGATTTTTTATTGATTTGGACACTTCAAGGAGAAACCCTCCCTTTTTGAAAAATCAAATTCTTGCTTTTATGCAATAAACTGATACATCAGGAGTTATGTTGGCTAGATGGTAGTCGACTATTTGTTAGTTTGTAGATTAGAACAAATCACGAAGGCTTACAAATGAATCATCATTCTTTGCCACTTGATAGCAACATTCTGCACTTGTTTCACCCATTTTCCAAACTGTTACCCTAGCGATAAGAGAAGGGAAGACAGCAAAAGGAGACCCCAATTCTAGGTTCATTCTTCCAGGGCGTCTAAACTACCAAAGCCTATGAATTATGATCTTTTGGACTGTGTTCACTTTTTTTGCTTTACTTGTGTCTACATTGACTGTGCCGCACAAATAGTTACAAGTATATGGCATACAATGTCTAGAAGAAAAGAAAACACAGATAAAAATGCATGAAAGAGGAAATTTACGATAAAAGAAAAAATAAAAACCTGAAAAAGGGTGAGTCAATTGATGTTGTTTGGTTAACAAACTCAATGGAACCCCCAATATCACAAGTTATGTCAGAGACTCCAACAAGTGGACATCCTTTCCTCATGAGATCTTGAATTTGCTTCATACTCAACAACCGAGGAAATCTTTCCTCCCAATACATGCAGTTCACTACCAAAAGTATATTTGAAAGATAATTAACAAATTAATAGCAGCCAAAAATCCTGAATCAAGTTTTAACTAATAATAAGCAAAAGCAATAGCATATAATTTGCACCAATATATTTGTAGGAAAGGGGACTACACACCAATTACAGATGCATATGGAGCTACTTTTTCATGGAAAATAGGGTTGTAGTGTTCTGGATGTGCATAGTAGTCAGCCTGAAAAATAAGATATTTTTTTGTAAGTGTCTACCTCTAATAAGATAAAATGTTAAAGTGAGTAGTATATTATGTTTTAAGAGAGTCACAATCTCAATTATGTCAAGGACTGATAAGAAAAGTAGAATGACTATGGAAAATTCACCAACTATAATCCCCTCTTCTTTGTTTTGTTTTTCTATTTTCCCTTCATTTATTCACAAGGACATCAATGCTTTCACTTACAACCGAATATATATGACTTTCAAACCCTGAAAGAGTCCAAAATGAAGACATTATAGCCATCAAACCTAAGTCAAATATATGATTAATACTTTTGGCCTTGGTATAGGCATCAAGAAGCCTGTTTTCAATGTCATTGGACCAAAGAGTAGTGGATAATAGAAAAGGTATCAAAGTAGAGAAAATGAAATATGGGTTGCAAGACAAGGTAATTTACCTTGGTGGAAACAGACTTCATGCTAGTGATAGTGAAAACTTTATTCTTTCATGTCATGACATGAGTACAGGAGAACTGCTATTAATTGGTATTTCTTCATGAGGATTTATATATGATGCTTTTGTCATCTTACTGCATATCCTAATGGTATGTTACTTTTCAGAGATCCTTTTAATGAAAGGCTTAAGCAACCAAAACTAATCTTAGGAATGAGGATCTAAAAGACTAGGAAATTTTTAATTCTCACCAGGTAGATACATGGGACACAAAAAGTACACAAAGCCTTAGGGTCCTCATTAGTCACATCTACTTAGCATTACAATATTCCCTTCAAGGGAAAACACAGCAGTCCCAATTTTACAGCCAAACCGAATTTGTTGCATATAACACTAGTAGAGTCAAAAAGGAAATATTACTTAAGGAGCTGACATAGAGCTTTAGATAGGATAGAATGGCAGAGAAAAGCTAATACTGAAAAGTTTGATCGAAGTCTTTATTGATTCAGCCAACATTCAAGATACAAATGCATAACATTCAATCAAGAGTAAATAGCGGGCAGAGAAGCTTGCAGGAAGTTAAAGAAGGTAGGTCCTCTTAAAAATAGCCCAAAATTCAGGAAAGATATGTAATCCACAATGATGAGCTTGCGCTCCAAGATTAAGTACAGTGAGGTAAGATAGTTCTCTCTGCAACATGTCCTAAAGAAATTAGTTGCATTTCTCAAGATAATCTACTTCAAAAAGAATACTTCAAACATGAGGCCAAAGTCTTTGATTGAAAACAAGTTTGAGCTGTGACAGACATAGCTAGATTAATAGCCACTTCAGACAAAGAGGAATCATTCGAGAACAAGTTAAAAAATTTCACAAGAACCATGACAGCTTTTTCTAGGGATAATTAAAGCAAAGTTTCTATATAATGAATAATATTATATAGAATAATGAAAAGTCATCTCCTTGAATCGCTAAATATCCCGTTCCATTATTCCAACCAAATTCATTATAAAGATTGGGGGGGGGGGGGGGTGGAGAAAAAAGTAAGTGGACCTAACCTATTGAATCATGACTATATCCACTATTCTGACCTTAAAATTTGATAATTCAATAAACATGAAATGTAATAGTCAGTGGATCTTTTTCTTCAATTTCATTTTTTTTTTTTTAATTTAATAGTTGGATGAGGGAGGATTTGAACCCTTGATGTCTTGGAGACATCAAGAGATGCCAACCAGTACATGACTCTTGGCTTTTTTTATTTTTTATTTATTTATAATTTCAATTCATATATATATATATATATATATGTATGTATATATATTCTTTTGGCTCTGCAATTTGTTGATATTACTAATTAAATACTCTTATCATAGATGGGTTATAGGAATAAACTGATATTTCCTTCTTTTACACAGAAAGGCTTATTCCAAGTCACAATGAGCCATTTTAAATTAAATCTATTTTTTTTTAAATCTAATAAAAATGATGCTACATTGCTTTTCCAGACTAGCTTGCCTTTTTCTTCTTCTTCTTCTTCTTCTTCTTTTCAAAATTATTATATGAAGTTACAGTAGGATAGAGAAAACTTTGTGGTGACTATTATTACTAAAATGTGTGACTATCATTATTTTCACCAGCACATTAAAAACTCTTCTATGTAAATCTTGTTGTGCTCTCATTTTGCAAAAAAAAAAATATACATTGGGTTTTAATTTGTTACTGCACTTGTTTTGGTATTATCTGATACGTGCAAAGATGAGATAAGTGTAGTAGCTTCATATCACATGTACTTCATATCTATTTGTCATGCAACAATGTGATCATGTCATTGAAATTTCATACATGAGGTGGATAGATAAAAAGATTAGAATGATAAACAAGAAATCAGATTGAAGAAAGCCCTCCCCAGTGCCCCTCCCCCAAAAAAAAAGTCTGTAACTCACTTTGTCAAACACTTTTGAGGCATCTCTATGTTCAACCATGTCTTGACAAGTTACAACAGAACCATAAACTTGGAAAACTCCCTTTGATGTCCGTGCAGGTTGATTGAGATCCCTACCCTGATGAAAAAGAAAATTTTCAATATTTTTTATGCTTAAAAATAATTGTCAGAGTGAATCGATCAAATTAAAAAGACAGCCAAGATTAAAATTCAGAATAAAAATGAATTTCAAATTAAAATTTGCACCAAAGTTAGTGTGGAGGGTGTTGGGGCCCAAGACTTTGTGCCACCCCAATCAAAACAAACTAGTTAGAAATAAAGTCTTCTCTGTCTTCTTTTTCTTACTGGCTATTTTCTGGATTTCAGATAAGAATATTTATTGATATTTATAATTAATATCCAAATTATTACCCGTATTCTTCATACCCTACAGAAGGTTTCATGAAACATGCACCTTTAACTACTCCTCTTCATTTGGACTGATTCCTTCAATTTCCAACAAAAACTAAAAACAATAATCAGCTTGTGACTTTTGACCTTTGATGGTTACTGCAACTTCCAGAAAACAAATATGGTAACTGCTAGCTCATATATTTAGGACATCATGCCAAAGCCCTCCTGAGCCTTGCAAAGTAGTTGACAAGATGAAGCAGAAATGTGAAGATACTTTCATTTGATGTTGAAAATTTTTATATAAACCATCCATATTCTTCTTCTCTCTTTTTTATTGTATGTTCTACTATCTATAAACATGGAAGTTTCTACTTTGTATATAATTAGATTCAATGTAGTCTAAATCAATAATTAGATGAATAATGAATTCCAGCATTTAAACATAATATCATGCTAGTTTGACTGATTACTTACTATAACTTTCTGGACTCATTTTAATGACAATATATGTACAGGTAGACAACATAATTGAAGTGCAGATGCCTTGTCTGCAGACCATAGGAATAGAGAAATCAAAGGAGAAGTTTGTCAACCAGAATCTGATAGATAATATTTCAGAAAGTTCATAAGAAAACGACTCAGAGGATATTGTTTCCTTTACTGGTGACAGACTTGTACACAATTCCCAAATTTAATCTCTCAAAAACCCCGCTTGACCTTCATTTTGGCCAGTGCTTGGACCCCGCCTCGTTCTGGGGTCAGGGAAGAAAAAGAAACAGCTAAAGCTAAACATGGAATCCAGTCACCTCTCTGATCCTATACCTTGAGGAAACAAGGTTTGGATGCATTTTTTACTTCAGTATAGGGTCAACATAAAGAGGTGAGTAAGGAGCAATAGGGATTCACATTGTAAAGTTTCATGAAATGAACTGTGGGCTTATGCAATCCTGCCTATGCTGCACAATTAGATGAGCATTTTTAACAACAAATATGATACTGGAAACTTACCACCCCAAATAGCTCTGGAAGTTGACTTGGTTCCACAAAAGTGTGAGGAAGAAGCTTAAATATCTCTTGTGCGCCAAGAGAAACTACAAAAGAAAATATGTAATAGATAATTAAAAGTGTGATGTAAAAATCAAATATATTAGAGTTTTACAAATAAAATCACTTACAAGAGTTGGTAACATAAATAGGAATAAAAAGTATTTCAACATATCATATGAATACAAAAACCAAAATGTGTTGATATTTGTATTTAGAAGTTATAATCAATAGTACTTAGGAGAACTTTACATATCATCATGCAAACTAAGTGTATACCCTGCAATCCATTTCAATGATAGAGAAACTTCTAATTTTCAATAGAAACAGTATGGATGCACCAAAAAGGAGAGCCACTTGTAATGTTCATAGTACCATTTCCTGAGCCAGTGAATATAAAGACCAATGGACAGATTCCTTGCGGCAGTCCATGAGTTGCTATTTCTTCACCAATTGAAATTACAGCAGCCTTGGCAGCAGCCAAGGAAGGATACATGTAAGATGCACCTAGTGAGAGGAAAGGTGTTGAATATCCAAGGCTTAGATATCCTGTTGAAAGAAAGTTTTGGTCAAAATTCAACATAAACTAAATGAGATCATATAAATAAATTTGGAGCACGTGCTAGCTGTTTCTAAGGTCGGACATATATGACATGGGAAATTTCAAATTATAACCCACAGCCTTCTTTCTTTAATTAAAACGGGGGATTTTAATGGCAATGGAGCAAGGCATTCTCAAAACAACAGAAAATGCCAACACTGCAACATTTGGAAAAGGTAATGAAAACATACTCTGTCCCAAACCGTGTAGGAAGTCAATTAATCCAGCTCTACCGGCATATTTTCCAAATGCAAGCAACCTTTTCCCATGATCCCCAACAATAAGCTCGTAATCGTATAATGTCACCCTTTCATTTAGTATCTACATAACAAGTGAGTGTGTAAAAAGAGAGTCAGTATAAGCAATTGTCACCTTTCCTAGACAAGATGGTATATGGTGTATCAGGATTCGGGCATATGTAACCACCCTCTCACATCAATATGAACCATGTGAGAAGTTGATTATAAATACCCAACACACATTAGATTTTCTCCTCTGAATTCCGCAAAAGTGAGAGTTTTGTACAGAAGATTCTACCTTTGCAAATAGATATTCATAGGAGTATCTCCTCTAGATTCCGCAAAAGCGACAGTTTTGTAAAGTAGATTCTACCATTTACAGATAGATAGATATTCATAAGAGTTTTGTACAGTAGATTTCACCTTTTACAAATAGATATTCAAAGGAGACTCTCCTCTAGATTCAGCAAAAGTAAGAGTTATGTAAAGTAGACTCTACTTTCAGAAATAGATATTCATAGGAGATACCTTATCTAGTAAAGGCATGTTTTCTTTCTGGGCCTTGTGTGTATGAGAGAAGAAGGCATAAGCTCTATCAGGAAGAATCATCTCCAACTACACAAACAATAATCCAAACTTGCAAAATTTAGATAAAAACTGGCATAATTATACATTAGCCAAATGGGTTCTTCTTTTTTTTTTTTTTTCCTTCAGAAACAAACAGTTACCTGAGGTTGTTTAACACCCACGACAAGACCACATTGTGACAAGTCATCTGAAACTTGACAACCAACATCCTCGTACTGGGAATCGTGGTAGATGCGCTTTGTTGATGGCTGCACAATAATGCGAGCAACCCCAGTTGCTGTATCTCTTCCTCCACTGTGTAAAAGTCGAGCACAGTGTGATGGGGTCAATGGTGTCCTTCTCTCCCATTTGTTGCAAGTCTCAGATAAAATCCCAATAACTCCATTCCCAAGCATGGTTGTTGCTTATGCTTTTGTCTCCTTTTTTCTCTTTTTGTGTTGTGTGTTGTTGTTATTGTTGTTTTGTGATCATAAGAATTGAATTTGAATTCAATTCAATCGAGAACAATGAAATCAAAGAATATAAAAAAGCTTGCGTGAATTTTGAAGAATTGTTTGGACTGAGGTGATGGAGAGAGAAGAGTGTGGTTGGACGCTCTTTTCGCTTCTGCGAATGGAAGTTTTAAAATGTTGGTTGTTTTGTTTTGTTTTGTTTTTATGGTGCGTGTGAGTGAGAAAAACAGAGGATTAAATGAAATGAAATAAATACATAGAAACAGAGTAAGAGTTGGTTCGGTATTTCCTTATTTTGCTGAAAAAAAGTTTGCTGAAAAAGTAGACTCACGAATAATATTAAAAAGTGCAGTAAGACCAGAGTAAGAGTTAGTTCGGAATTTTCTAATTTTGTTGAAACTGAAAATTTTTTGCTAAAAATATTATAGATAATATATGTAAAATATTCACTGAAATAGTAGATTCATGAATAGTACCAAAAAGTACAATGTAACCTATAAATAGTAGCAAAAATAAGCTGAATAGAAAAATAAGTTAGTAAAAATAATCTTTACCAAATAGACACTAATAGGGGTTGGTTTCGAAACAGTTTATTTAACTAAAAGAAAAAAAAAAAATTTGTGCTGAAATTGTAGAAAAAAGAATTAAAAGTTAGCTAAATAGTATAATAGAACACATAAATAGCATTAAAAAGTACAATAAAACCTATAAATAATATAAAAAAGCTAAAAATTAAATAAATGGAAGGGAATAAGCTCGTTAAAAACTCATCGTATAAGAGGAGGGTCCTACAAGTAAGTTTATGTAAACCCAAAATTCTCTCTATAATAGAGAGTGAAATCCAAAAAAAAGTTCTCCAATGGACTCTCTATTCCTAGATTTTTTTTGGCTCATGAACAGTAGCTCATCAAGTCTGATGGGCTACTGTTCACTCTTCAAATGCTTTTTTCCTATTATAATAATTAGGTGTTGAATAAAAAAATATTGGAAGATGTGTAGTTGTTAAAAAAAGAATAAATAATTAATGGAGAAATAATAATATTTAAATGAGATAGAAAATCTGTTGAAAGTGTATTTAAAAAAGTGAGTAGTTAAAAGATAAAAATCATTATTTATCCTCCGAATAATACAAAATTTTAGAAATTCCACTGAAGATGCTATTATAACTTTATAAGAGCATTAGCATTGAAGAATGCTAATGCCAAATCTAAGGACAATTTAACATTTTAAGCCTTAAAATCAGTTGCATCAAAGAATGGTAAAGCCCACCATTGCAAATTTTCTTGCAATAGTGCTACAGTACAATTCTAACTTTAGAATTGTACTGTAGCAGTATTCTAAAACATATATACATATTTTATTCACTCTGACTCCCACTCTCTCAAGCCTCAACTGTCCTCCTCGTCTCTCTCTCTTTCTCCTTCTCCCTTTCCTCTCTCTGATTGTTGTTTGCTCCGATGGGTTTGTTTCGATGTGGGTGTGGTTTGCTCCGATCGGTGTATCATGGGTCAAGTGGTGGATTGGCATGGTGGGCCGTGGGTTATGGTTTATGGGTTTTGGATTTGGGTTGATCTGGGCGTTTTTCTGGGTTGATCATGTGGCGTCGACGTTTTCTGGGTTGATCGGTGTATCATGGGTCAAGCTCCAATCGAAGTGGCTTCGACGTTTTTCTGGGTATTTTCTAGATTGATCGGTGTATCATGGGTCAAATCGGCGTTTTTCTGGGCATTTCTGGGCATTTTTCTGGGCGTTTCTGGGCCTTTTTCTGGGTATTTTCGGTGTATCATGGGTTTTTTTAGGTATTTTCTAGGTTGATCGGTATATTTTCTGGGTATTTTCTGGGTATTTTCGATGGCCTGGCTCCAACTGGTTTGTGTGTGGCTCGGTGTGTGTGGCCGTTGCTGATCGGTGTGTGTGGCTCTATTGATGGTTTGGTGGTTTGTGTTTATGTGTGTGGCTTTGTTGATGGTAGCAGTTTGTTTGTGTGTGTGGCTCCGTGTGTGTGGTGATGGGTTTGGATAGGTTGATCAGTGCATCATGGGTCTCTGTGTGTGTGGCTTTTTGTGTTGAACCAGTGCCAAAGGTTAAGGGATAAAGAGAGGAAAAAAAATGACTGTTAGGAAAGCCAAAGAAAATGTGATTCAATAACGTCAATCTGAAAAAAACGGTTAGAAATAAATTATAAAGAAAGATTAAAAAATAATATTTTAATAAAAATAGAGTTTTTTGATGTAAGAGGTGTTGTAAAATGGTATGGTATAAGCAATAAAGTGGTTTTTTGAGATGATAAAATAAAATAGCATAGTATTCTTTGATGCTGATGCTCTAACATGGGAAGATTTGGGTCACGATCATTAGCGTCAGCATCATCACTTAAACGTACGACCATTCGAAAAGAAGGAAAAGTTATATAAGTGATATCCTGATTGGGTAGTTTGGGTAGGTATACGTAGATAAGGATTATCAAAAAAGAAAAGAAAAGGTATACGTAGATAAGAGTTCTGTCAATACGTGAGTTGTCTAGATTAAGACATAACAATCTCTCTCCAGAAAGAAAAAAAGAAAAGAAAAAAAAGAGTAAAGACATAATAAATTTTTTATTTTTGATGAAGACATAATAAATATTAGGCAGTGTATATCCACATAAGTGATAATAACACTAAAATTGTACTCATAAATTCCTAAATTAAATTTTGAATTTTAGTGTTAGGGATAAGTTTCACTACATAAGTGTCCAAGGGTCACGTGCAATATACATGATCACTTGTATGTATTACACACTAGTGTGTAATAAGCTTTAACCATAAATGATTATAGAGTAAATTCTAACGACTTCAGTTCAAAATTTTTTTGCACAACCATACTCCATAAGTACAAGTGCTTGTGAAGTGTGGAGGGCAAGGACTGGGTTCAAGTCTCCAAGAGGGAACTTCACACATATATACACTTAGATTAGATTAGAGTATAAATTCTATCTTGTAAAAGAAATGCACAAAAAAAGTATGTTTACAATTATATACAACAACTAGTATAAAATAAATATCGTCCTTATTTATTTATAAGTTGTATAGAACAGTCATATTATTCCACTCTTTTTGCCTAAGAAGCATCCCCTAAACTTTGGGGACAAATATTATAAAAATTTAGGTGCAAAAAATCTGTGTTTACAATTGTATACAACAACCCATATGATATAAACATTATTCATATTTATTTATAAGTAGCATGACAACAGTCAAATTATTCCTCACTCTTCTTATGAAACATCCTCTAAGTTTTGCGGACAAATATTATAAATGGATTGAAAAGACTTTTAAAGTTACTTTACATCCTTCAATTTATTGAAATCAAATGTCCAAAAAAAAAAAGAAAGTTAATAATTCACTAAATTTGTACGAACAACTTTATTTGGATAGTGTGTGATCTTAAAACACCCTTCACAAAGATCAAAAAGCCAAAAAGCTTATTAGATAATGTTATCAACTTATTATATATTATTATAATGTAGAGAGTGCATCGTGAATCATAATTCATCATAAAGGTAGTCATTCATTTCACGTTTCTATAACAAGATCTTATCATATCTTTTTTTTTGGGTTAACAAGATCATATCATATCATTATTCATCCGTTCCTCCCCGGACCTTGTGGATAAACAAGAATGAATGGTAAATAGTTTTTAAGATCATAAATTATTTTACAAAAAATCTACTTTGATGTGACAAACTATAAACAATTGTTTATCATGTTTATCATACTATCACTTACACACGAACGATAAATTTATAATACTCGCACTTTACTGCATCACAATTATAACAATAAATTGCGTGGTACTAATTTGGACTCCAGCAGTAGATCTTTTCTTTCTTCACGGACAAAAAAACTAATTTGCTTTGCTGTCACCGTCCAAATGCATGGAACACACGTATACTCCTCATCAAATCCCAAACCAACCCCATGTAGTTCCGTACTCAACCTACCAAAACTTTTTTTTTTTTTGGGAAATTATACGTGTCAATATGATATGTTATCACTCACACATTCCACTTGTACCGATCCGTTCTTTGTGCGATGTTGTTTGATTTATTCTTTTTTTTTTAGGAAAAAAATATTTTCCTTACCTTTTAAAAAAAATTGTTACACTCACAAAGACTTTACGAGTTAAATTAATTGAAACCTACAATTATTATTTTTAATTTAAATCTATTATTGAATTTTTTTTGGCCCATTAATAACAGTATGTAACAATTTGTCACTTATAATTTGTTATAAAAATATTGTGGATATAACATTTTTCTACATTTTAAGATCCCTATCAAGTTGATATATGTGAGTTTCAACTTGCAGCCAAATTTTATTAGTGAATTTACAATAGAGACCAAAATAGTGCAAGTTTAAAATAACATTGATCAAAATGATTGCTATAAAAATGTAAGAACCAAATTGACAACAACTTAAAAATGTACAAAAATGTAGGGACTAAATTGAATAGAACTCAAAAATGTTTTTGCATTTTTTTTAAATAGGTCAAAATAAGAAGAGGATGAGGAGAATGTGGGGATAAAACCAAAGCAATATCTTATACATCTAATATATACAACATTGCTTTACATTTTGTAAATACACTCAATGTGATCCGCTATATGCAATCTCACATTTTGTGGGTTTACTTAATGTGAGAGAAATGATGTATGTAACGGATACATAAGAAATACTTTTTTTTTGGGTACAAATTACAAACGTAAAATACCATAAGAAATATCATTATTTTTTTTTTAAATATACAAGATAAAAATTATATTCAAGCATAATCTAAGTATATATTTGTGTAAAACTTCCTCCTGAAAACTTGAACCACAACTCTTGTCTCACACACCCCACAAAACACTTATATTTGTAGAGTAACCATCGTACCAAGAGAGTGCGGTAGTCATTATTATTAGGTGTACAATGATATTAAAATCGCGAATTTTTTCCATTTAGATATGATACCAAATTTTGAATATAAGATATAATATATTAAAAAGTTTGTAAATAAAATTTCTTATGTTCTAAAAAAAATACGATAAAATAGTAATTTAAAAGTTATTTATTTATCCAAATAATCACAAGCCTAATAAGGTCTTTTTCTGGTTTTTTTCTTTTTTATTAAAATATAAAGTAACTTAAGCATTTTCCAAACTATTTTTTCCCAACTTTCCAAAGGTGGGTGTTTAAAAGATGTAAAGTTGCAACATTGTTTGTTTCTTTTTATTATTCTTTTTTCTTCTTCTTTTCTACCTTTAGAAGAATAAATTATTATTCATCCCCCTTCATACAAGAGGATGCACACAATTATTATTATTATATAAAAGTTGAATCCCCGAACTAAAAGATGTACACAGTGATGATATGTGTTTATTTTTTCAGCCAACTACCATAACACATTCATTTCTTCTTGAAACTAAAAATATTTATAAAGAGAGTTTAATTAAAAATGTCTATTCATCTATTTATAGTACATTCTTCCTTTTTCTTTTTCTTTTCCTAACCCCTTTAGCATTCAATGTAAATTTTTATTTATTTATTTATTATTATTATTTACAAAAAGAGAATACAAAATAAAAGAAATTTTCTCCTAAAATTATCAATTGATTTGTAGGTCAATTTTTTTTTTTTTTTTTGGTAATAACATTAATTTAAATAAATCTTAAAAATAATTCCAATTTCTCATTCACCTGAAACTAAACAGTTTATTAAATACGTAAATTATCGGTGACTATAAATATCAAAATTATCAATCATATTTGGAAATTATGGTTCCTTGATTTGAGCTTTCTCTTCACTTTTTTCCTAATTGATCTAATTTTTTTGGCAAAATTATACTACTGGTCTCTAAAGTTTACCATGTGAGCACAATTGGTCTCTTAAGTTTTAAGTGAGTGTTATTGGTCCTTTAAGTTTCAATAATGAGCATTGTTAATCATTTTATTAACTGTTGTCAGTATTATTGTCTATGTGGCTAACAAAATAGTAACCTGACATCTTTTTAATTGATGTGGCATAGTGCCACATCAGCAATTAAAAAAAATTAACAGATCATATTTTAGATAAATAATTCATAAAGATTTCCTTAAAACACTCATTTAAAAACAAAAAACAAAACAAAACAAAAAATAGATCATTGGCATGCAAGTCCTATAGATTAGTCTATTTGTGTCCTCCTAGGTCTCTCCGTCGGTGTCCAAAGCCTCCAAGCTTCTTGACCCTTAAAATCCTTACGAAGCTGTTTGGCCACATTCCAAATCCACATCTTGCCTTCGTTTCCATCTACCATGGCAAGTCCTCTATAACAACTCAACCATCCATATCCAGATTCTCACTACAAAAAAATTGTCCTGTCCCAGCGTTTTTTTCCCAGCGTTTTTACAAACCGCCGTAATAGATAAGCCTATACCAACGCTTTCTGTCGGCGCTTTACAAAGCGCTGCAATAGGAGGCCTGTAGCAGCGTTTTTCAAAAACGCTGGTATAGGAAGCCCAAAAACGCTGGGATAGGGTTACAGATTTCCATTATGGAGAATGACCTATCCCAGCGCTTTTAAAAGCGCTGGGACAGCTCTTTCCATACGGAAATGGAGAGACTTGTCCCAGCTCTTTTAAAAGCGCTGGGACAGGTCATTCTCATTCCCTTATGAGAAAGAGCTGTCCCAGTGCTTTTAAAAGCGCTGGGATAGGTCATTCTGAAAAGGGAATGAGAATGACCTGTCCCAGCGCTTTTAAAAGCGTTGGGATAGGTCATTCATGAGAAAGATTTGTCCCAGCGATGTTAAAAGTGCTGGGACAGCCCTTTCTCATAAAGGGATGAGAATGACCTATCCCAACGCTTTTAACAACGCTGGGACAAATCTTTCTCATGAATGATCTATCCCAGCGCTTTTAAAAGCGCTGGGATAGATCATTCTGAAAAGGGATTGAGAAAGAGCTGTCCCAGCGCTTTTAAAAGCCCTGGAACAGCTCTTTCTCATAAGGGAATGAGAATGACCTGTCCCAGCGCTTTTAAAAACGCTAAGACAAATCTTTCTCATGAATGACCTATCCTAGCGCTTAAAAGCGCTGGGACAGGTCATTCTCATTCCCTTATGAGAAAGAGCTGTTCCAGGGCTTTTAAAAGCGCTGGGACAGCTCTTTCTCAATCCCTTATAGAAATGACCTATCCCAGCGCTTTTAAAAGCGCTGGGATAGCTCTTTCTCATAAGGTAATGAGAATGACCTGTCCCAGCGCTTTTAAAAGCACTGGGATAGGGTCAATCTAAGAAATAACCAAAATACCCCAAAACCATCAAATGATCAAAATACGCTCGAAACCTAAAAATTACAAAAATACTCCTAAAGCCCAAAAAATGACCAAAATACCCTAAAAACCTAAACATTACCAAAATACCCCCAAAAACCCAAAAAATGACCAAAATACCCTTTGAAACCCAAAAAATGACCAAAATACCCCCGAAACCTACAAAATGACCAAAATACTCCCAAAACTCAAAAAATGACCAAAATAGCCCCGAAACCCAAAAATTACCAAAATAGCCCCGAAACCGAAAAAATGACCAAAATACACCCGAAATCAAAAATGACCAAAATACCTTTGAAACCCAAAAAATGACCAAAATACCCTTGAAACCCAAAAAAAAAGACCAAAATACCCTCAAAACCAAAAATTACCAAAACAACACCAAAACCCAAAAAATGACCAAAATACCCTTGAAACCCAATAAAATGACCATAATACTCTCGAAACCAAAAATTTCCAAAATACCACCAAAACCCAAAAAAATGACCAAAATACCCCCGAAACCTTAAATATTGCCAAAATAACCCCGAAGCCTAAAAATTGACCAAAATAACTTAGAAACCAAAAAATGATTAAAATACCCTTGAAATCTAAAAAATAACTGAAATACCTCCTGAAACCTAGAAAATGACCAAAGTACCCCTAAAATATAAATATGACCAAAATAACCCCTAAACCTAAAAAATGACCAAAATACCCCGAAACCTATAAAATGAAAAAAATGCCCCCTAAACCTATAAGTTGATAAAAATACACCCTAAACCTAAAAGATTACCCAAATCCCCCATAAAACTAAAAAGTTATTAAACGACCTCCAAAACCTCGAAAATTACAAAAAATGGCCCCAAAATCAAAAAGTTAACGAAACACCCCTAAAACCTAAAAAATTAATGACATTCCCTCAAAACCTACAAAATGATTGAAATACTCTTAGAACCTTTAATTTAACGAAAATACCCTTGAATATGTCCACCAACCCAAGTACCTAATTACTCAAACATCTCCATCCCATAAATACGTGAAAAGCGTAGAAAGGAATTGCAAATGCATCGAAGTAAAAATCGTTAAATTATAATTTATGTTTCTCAAACCATACAAGGTATTAGACATTATCATTTTTTATTTTAAAAAAAATCCTTCCAATCTCACTAGGTTGATAATTATTAGAACAAAGTTTAGATACAAAATTAGTTGTAGCTTAAGGCTACAACCTTACTCAATATCTTTAATATTACTCTTTTTTTTTGAAAATCTAATCGTTAGATTGCATATTCTTTAAGCTCTTAATACACATGTTAAATTTTGTACCAATCAGATATTATTTACTATGTGATCTATAAAATTATATTTTATGTATAATTTTAAACTGCAAAAACTTGTAATTTAAATAATTTATTAATGACATAACTATTGATATTTAATTTTTTAGAAATTTTGCAAACATAGAGGATATAAAAAGAAAATGTAATCCAATGGTGGATTTGTCAAAATTCACCTCTAATAAACAGAGAAAGTAAGGTTGTAGCTTAAGGCTACAACTAATTATGTAGCTAAACTTTGTCCTTATTATTATTTACAAAAGACTAATTGCTGGTTCATGTGAATGAAATCCAATAATCATGGATTCTAAAAGCATATTCTCATCAATGCCTCTAGCAAGCAAAGCATATCTTTACATGACACTCTGGCTGAACCAAATATCATTTGCTATAGTAGATTAAAATGCAATATCAAGAACAGGACGATGATATCCAATCTAGATATAGGCTAGGATGTGGTGGATACTTTGGCAGTGAGGTGGAGGTTTTGACGGCTCTAGACCGACATGGACATGGGTGGATAGTCATCAACAGTGAGCAAGTCTTGAATGTGACATTGACGAAGAGACTTTGGGAGGAGATGGATGGTCACTTACAGGGATGGAAGGAGATGGATGGTCACTTACAAGGACGGAACTAGGATTCAAACTTAAGGGGGGCCAAAGTTCTTTGTTCAAAGATTTAAAAAAATTGGAATTTCAATACTAGAGGTTAATAATGTTGCATTATTAGCATTAATTTATTAATTATTATTTGTATTTTTTCTTTTGAAAAAATCAATAATAGGATTTTATAATCAAGATTTTTGTAAGTCAATTGGCACATCATAATATTTTCAAGGTCTAATTGGTGTGTGGATGGAGCAATCAATATGTGGCATAGGAGTTGTTTCTATGGCTATGAGGGTGGAGTCATTTGAAAGGGGCATAGAGCTCTCAAGTGAGAGGGAGAAATAGGGTAAAGGTTATTGAGTTTTTGTGATTATTTTTTTGGTTAGGATTTGTAATTGATTTGTTGTTATTGTTTTTGCTTAGACCAGATTCATGATTTGTCCAAAGATTTTTCTTATTATGTGCATTTTTTTTTTATAGATTTTTCTTGTTATCTATTTGTTGGATTTCTTTGGTCAGTTTGTAAATTTTTTGGGGAGAGGAGGGGGTGGGGGGGAGGCATGGCCCCCTCATCCCTTGAGTAGTTCTGTCATTGGTCACTTACATGATTTGGTATTTTAATTGATTTTAGAGATTCTAATGAATTCTTTAATCTCTAACCTATTTTCTAAATATAAATAAATCTAACTTGTTAATTTATTATTTTAATCGTTCAATATGACATTATGCCACATCAAATGTAGTGATTTTATTAAAATTGAATTTTGTAATATTTTAATTAAAAAAATGCCACATCAGTTAAAAATATGTCAAGTTACTATTCCGTTAGTCACATAAGCAATAATACTAATGGCAATTAATAAAAGGACTAACAATACTCATTATTGAAACTTGAGGAACCAATAACACTTACTTAGAACTTAAGGAACCAACTGTGCTTATATGGTAAACTTTAGAGACCAATAGTGTAGTTCGCCATTTTTCTTTTATTTCTCTTAATTTCGTCATTTATTATTTTCTTCATTATGACAAACTTGATTGTCTTTTTAATTCCTAGCATTAATAACCATTTTCTCAAAACAACTTAATTTTCAACATTTCCTTTACTCTCCCCCCTCCCCCCCCCCCCCTCTCCCCCTAAGTTTTCTAATAATTTATCTATGCTCTCATGAGATTAAATTTTATAAGTATGTAGTGTAAAACTTAAGTTTTACCTCTCCAATTCCAACATGGCACATCATCATATTACATATTAAAGAAAGACACAACCATACTCATTCAATTCTAATACTTATTTAAAAATCCAACTTAACTATGAGTTTATTGAGATGTTATTATGTGTGATAAAATGTATTGAGTTTTAGTAAAAAACTGATGTGACAATCTCTTATTGGATGGTGTAAACATGATTTTTGCACTCAATTAATTCTAATACCCATTTAAAATTTAACTTAACTGTGTAATATATATATATATATATATAGTGCGTGCCAAAAATAAGGGCTATGGGCTGACTCTTACTTGGGCTCACAATCTATTTGTGATGTGGGTTTTGGATTTCCTACTTTGGGTGATTCTTAGCTTAGAGACCCAATAATACAACGCAACCCTATGAATTCCTCTCCTTTCTCTTTTACTGCTCTTCTTACGCTCTCTTTTCTACATTTTCTTTTGAATCCTCCAACCGCCCCCTCTTCTTCATCCTCCTCCCTTATTTATAGCTTGAGATTAGTGGAGGAGTGATGATTGCTCTTGATTGTGAGTGCGAAATGAGGTCTAATGCCATTATTCTTAAGTGGGTGTTCAGTTGGGAGTGAGTGTGGTTAGAGTGGCATTGGAATTGATTCCCACATCAGAAGGTCTGCTCGGCAGCGATACTCCCCAGGGCAATGCCAAGCATATAGGGTCTCACCTTCCAGGGAAGATGCACCCCCGACCAGGTTAGAGTTGACTGGTAGGGTTTCACCTTTGCCATCCATGTTATAATGGCTCCCGTTATGGTCTTTGGGCGTAGGATGGGCATCAAGGCTTGTCTAGGCCAGAGCCGTAGACCCAATAGAACATGCTACCTCGCACCATGTCCCAAGACCCAAGGCCTAAGGCCCAACAAGCTTAAGGCCTTGTATGCGTGGCATCATTGCAATGGATTTTAATGAACGATGGATTTGAGGGGGAGTTGCGCCCCGTACATATATATATATATATATATATATATATATATATATATATATATATATATATATATATATATATATATTTGATAATTATATATATGTATGTATGTATTAAATTTTAATAAAATGTAAACCATTTAAGATTGTAGTAATATGAGAAAATTATCAATTTTGTTTATTATTTTTCTTGAGAACATAGCGATTATTGAAAAACAAATATATAATAAGTAGATCAAAATACTTAATTAGTCCCCTTCAATTATTTGGTTTTTATTTATTTATTATAATATCTTATGAAATGATATCAAAATAACATAGCTATGATGTTAAATTGGATTATAGTAAAAGACATAATTTAACATTAACAGTCATTCCTTTTATAATTTGATAGTTACAAGTTATACAACAATGAAGTAGGATGGATTTGAACCATGTACACCTAAGATTAAAAATACTAAAAAGTGTCATTTGATTTATAAGAGTTTTAGTTTTAAATTATTTTCACAAATTTATGGTATATACACATTTGGCTTTTTTGTAAGCGCCAATTTTGTTTGTAAGTTTCTTTATTTGTCCCCCACTTTTTAAAAGGAAGTCAACAAGGTGATGGTGACTAAAGAGCAACAAAACCAGAAGCCCATGTACTTCGTTTGTGAGGGATCTAAAATTCTAAATGTTGTGCATATGTTTTGGTCGGTCCTAAAAAGCCTTGGTTTTAGCCTCTCACAAAATTAAGTCATCAGTCCAATCAGAGAAGGCCCAGTCCAAAGGCTGTCAGCTAAAAGGCCAGTCAGGCCTTGTTCAGGCTTGAGTTCTGGCCTCTCCTTATTCGTGCGCACGTGGGTAGAATGAAACCTCATAATTGAACTAACAAAGTTTGATAGTTCCATTCCCATAACAAAAGCAAGGCAGGTTGTGAAATAAAATAATGAAAAAGTCAGGGACAAGAAAGTCAAATAAATAAATTTCCCAAATTTAATAACGACACAAAAAATGCAGGTTCAAGGAGCATTCAAAAGTTCTACAATTTCAAAAAAGAGAATATATATATATATATATATATTCCCAGAGCATGTATCCTTTCTTCCTTTTCAAAATAGGTAATTTTGACCAACATGCCAAATATTTTGGTTTAGAAAAAGATGAATTTATAAATCTCTATTCCAGGCAACGACAAAAAAATGCAGTCCTCAACTTTATGTTTTGGCAGCGTCTCTTGCTCCATTCTAAGCAAACAAAGCATCACAAAATCTATAAGGTCCTAGCCAATGAGCTCTTGCTTAAATGGCACTTCTGCTTCCAACAATAATGGAAAGGAGTGTGAGATCATGATTCAAGAACCGTCGAGTGCATGTATAAGTACTTACCAATCCAATAAACAACAAAACTCTTAAAGTTTCATTTGTTTTTCTCATAAACTAATATTGTGTTTTTAGGTATTTGGTGTATCAGAAAATTTTAGTCAACAGAAATTCACAATATCTAGGCAGAAAACATTTACACTTTTTTTTTTTTTATAAATCAAAATTATTTACACCTTTAAAAAACATAAACGGTTTTCGGGAAAAAAAGACTTGCGTTTATCCATACCATCCATATCCCTTTTAACTCCATATATTTCCAATCTAAAAAGGCAAAGTGTTCTATGTAGCCAAAAATTCTCCATATATTTCCAAACATAATGTATTCAGGGCAGTCTAAATTAGTGAAGCTTTTATGACTATCAATTCTATCCAGATTGTGCACCTCCATTCATGTTAGGTTAGAAGATTTTTTTTTTTTTTAGTTGACTTCGTAAAAACCAATTAGTCCACAGAAAAATGATGCCTCAGATCAAATAAAACTGAATAAAAATGTCAAAAAAGCAATGAATAAGTTTATCCAAAAAAGAAAACACCACGGATAAGACTTTCACTTACACACAAATCAACCATAATAACTTCGAATTTCAATACCTACCAGGAATCAGTCAAAATTTACTAAGATTCATAGGGACTTGTACATGTATATATTCACAGAATGATAAAAATTAAATTTAGTTGGTATGAATAAATTATTTTAAGTTCAAATATTACTTAATACTTATCAAATGGTTTATCTAGTTTTTGGATGAGTTCATTTTCATTGGTTTGTTTTGTTTGAAAAATAAGTAGTGTAAAAGTACAATTTTCTACTAACTACATAAAAAGAGCGAAGAGAGGGGTGTTTGGTTTGAGCATCACTTAAAACTCAGTTCTCAAAATTCAATTCCAATCACTCAAAACTCTAACTCTTATCTCATTTTTTATTTTCTATTTTTCTCTTAACTTACCCAAAAATGTGTTCGGCTCAAATATTTGCTTTAGTTTTTAGCCATAAACTTGACAGTAGGCATGTAGATTAAGGTTTCAACTTACAACTTTTACCGAAAAAATTAGCATGATTATATATCTTTAAAATTTAATTATTGGACTCCATGTTGTTTATGTTCTTAACACATGTATATGTCAATAAGATTTTAGGAGCAAAACAATGGTCACCTCTAAATCATAATTTCTATGCATCTAAAATACCATTTGTCAAAGTTCAAAAATGGTATTTTTTTCTTCTTCTACTAGATGAACAAGAGACAAATTGTAAAACAGAACAAAACAAATAAACATGGAAAACCCCAAGAAAGTGAGGAAAAACTATGGTGGAGTAAGGATAAAACGTCCTTACTTTAAGGAAGATTTTATTTTTGAATGCTTAAGAACAATACAATATGGAGCTTTTTGCTGCTTTGTACAGTGTTATGTATTCTATTCATTCTTCTCTATCCAGGTGGAGTTTGGATAGCATTTTTAACCCTTGCATTGCGCGTTTGCGTCTATTAGTGGGTCTCGTACACGGTTCACGAAACCTATAAATCTCTTTTTTTTCAGTAAAATTTTTATTAAAAATGGTTCTTACGGCATTATTCATACATTTAAAATTTATTTTGTTATAGTGATTTCAGTTTTCAGTAATAAGTGGTATCTAAACAACCCATAATATCCATAATATAACTAGTGTCTTTTTATTTTATACTAAAAGAAAGGTATCTGGTGTACGTATAGAGGTGGAAGCATTGCAGTAGTATTTCAAATATAGCAAAATGATAGCTTGCATTCGTACACTTCTTGCCACCAAGAGGAAGAGAGAGAAACAAAGGAAAGGATTGGGAGGGGGAGGACAGTGTCGAGCATGATCACGAAGGGGACATGATTGTAGGCTATCCTTAACCTAAGCCAATAAGAGCATTCCACGCATGTACTATCCTTGTCCCTGCAAGCAACTGACCAATGAGCGTGTCCAGCTTAGTGACATTTTAGAATTGAACCAGTATTGCTCATGGTATAAGGTAGTACACTAGAGAATGTCTCATCTCTTCTTGACCTTGCAGTGATGTCGGTGGAACATGCAATGCAGCCAAGGGCGGCCCAACATTATTTGGTGCGTAAGGTCAAATTTATGCGAGATTTATAATATGTAAATATTAATTAAAAAAATTATTTAATATTAATTAAATCAAGGTTAATTTGATATATTAAATACATAATTTAATGAATAATATCAACTAAATTAATATTAATTTTATATAAAAAATTGAATATTATGGTTGAACCATAAATATTAATAAATAGAAATAAAAATATATTACAATTAAAAAAATACTTTATTTTGGATATACAATGATACATAGTTAAGTAAAGTTAAAATCTAATTTTTAATTTTATATCTTGTTTTTAAGAGAGTGAGATAAATATTATTTGGTGTGTGGTTTTCTAGGATATTAGTTTACGAAAATTAAAGTCACAAATTATTAGGGGAGATTAATCTATAATTGATGATTTAACACATTTGCAACATTTTTTTGGAAACATTTTAGGATTTTAATTGGGTTAGAGTTCTATTAGTCTCGTACGTTGAGAGTCTTAATAGAAATAAAAAGGAAAAATGCGCTTAAAGCACTATAAAATGTTTATGATATGATGTGATATTGACTCTCAGTTATGAAATTCATCAATTTAACTAATAAATGTTTAAATTTCTTTTTTGTGATTAGTAACATGGTGATTAGTAAGTTAATAGTAAAATTCATAGTATCCTTAACATCACTAATAAAAAAAATGCACAACTTTAAAAAAAAAATTATAAAAATTTGGTTTTTTAACCATGGGAACTGGGGTTTTTTTCCCTAAGGGGAATTTTTTTTTTTTTTTTTTTTTGGTGGGGCCTTTGGCCGGCCCTGATCTATGTAGCCTCTAAAGTTTAGCGGTGTTGTTCCCTTGACATCATGCTTACACTCCTCTGGAGTATTTGAGAAATTTTTATCAACATTTCAATAGCAAACACAAGTTATAATATGGATGAATCTTTTTTTGGTATTGTGCTTTTTATTGTCATGATTATATTGTATAATAGACTGCGTCACACTCAAACTGCCGACAAAATTTTCTATGATGTATTTCTGTTCCACACTTCTTGATGCAATCATATGTGGGTTTCATGGGAAAGAAGCTCAATTTAAAGGCAAAATTTAGTGGACTTCTTGTTTGCTGATACATAGGACTCTACCCGAAGTCATAGGTTTGTCTAGTGCTTTATTACTAGTGGAAATAGAATTTTTCCTTAACTTAATCATATAATGATAAGCTATCTTCTGTTGTTATTGTTATCTATTATAGTTATGTCATGTCGTTTATTTCTATTAGTAGTCTAACTATGGTGTGCGAAATAATTAACTGGTATGTATTAAGCCACGCCACTTATATAATGTCAAATATTCATTTACTAATAAAAATAGGCGGTAGAGTCAATATAAAAAATAAAATCAAACAGAAAAAAGTTAAAATAAAAATTGCCAAAACAAAAACAATCTCAAAGTTTAAGAAGAAAAGGCAAACTTAAAACTTAAAATAATTAATCTCATAGTCTGACTAGATATGCTATTAACATTTTTTAGACTTCTTAGTATTGATGGAGAATGTTCTACCACAATTTCATTCTGTAGTTTGAGCTGATTGAGACGGCTTACATTAATAAAAGTTCTTGTCTTTCCTTTTCAAGAAAAAAAAAAAAATTTCCACCGAAAAGACTGCAGGCAAGTCGCATAATAAAGCAAATGCTAATTCAATTTGGTAACGCAAAGTAGATGAAATAACTCAAATAAGTCGATTTCAAGTAGGTCCCCACCATAAGGGTCTCTCGTTTCCATAGCTAAGAAAAATAACAATAAAGAAGAGGGTTATGCTTTATGCAGATGAGAAGTTTTATGTATAGGTAATATCAATAATGTGGTAACATTAATTATACGTGGACATCGAGGTCCCCCAATCCAGCATTTTTCTTTATACTTAGTCATAGTGACATGATTAAAAAAGACAACTAATTAATAGATGGTACTTGCAATGTGATTATGGTCGCCAATAGACCGATATAATGTATATTTGGCCGGCCTAAAAAGTTGGGGGATCCACAAATAGACTTATCAAACTCAATTACCCGTTACACTAATCTAGTATGGCTAGTTTTTAATTTGGTACTTATAACTTTGATATTTTTTATTTCATACTTTAAATTCCATTTTGTGTTTAATTAATGTGTTTCTTTGTCATTTTTAACAAGAGAAGTGATACGTATATAATATTTTTTTAACAAATCTTAAGTGGTAAGTTATTATTGATTCTAATTTAAATTCAATATTGATTTTTTTTTTTTTTTGCTCACTAACAACATAAAAGAGCTTGAGAAATTAATTAGTATAATAATTAGGTTCAAATTCATAGATTTAAGGTTTTGAATTAAGTAACATATTAAAACTTCAATGTTTATGTAAGAAAGGTGTTAAGACAATCCGAATAATGAACAATAATCATCGTGTCCCCTTTCTTCATAGTCCCAACCAAGCCACCATTGTCGTAAGCTTTAACTTTGCGAAGAGTGACCCAATACTAAAATTCACCCAAATTATCAAAATTAAAGCTCCAAAACACCAACCATGCACGGTGAGTGGCTGCCTCCCAAGCATCAAGTAAGTGAGAGAGAGTGAGGGGTAAAATAGGAAATTAATAACATCCAAACTAGGTCCATTTTAGAACTTAAAAGTAACTCATTTGGCAAAAAGTGAACAAGTAAACCATAATGAACAAGTTGAAGGGGCCAAATTTAAAATAATAGTAATAATAATAATAATAATTGTAAGGACTCGAATCATGACTTAAGCCCACTTAGAACAGTGTGAGCCAGCCCAATAACACCAAAACAATAAATTTGTTAGAGAGTGGATTTTACAAACAAACTACAAGGACACATAAGTTCAGGCTCAAAAACGACCAGGCTTAGGTTAAAAGGGTAAAAGACATAAATTCAACATAAAATCCCTCCTCAGGCATGTCCAAGGACATATTGTTTATATATTGATCAAGTATAATCTTTTTACAATGAGTTCTTGCATTTTCTTTCTCTCTCCTCCTTTCAGTATTGCATGCCCATTTTTGTGGGGGTCATTTCCTTATATAATTCCCTCCAATACATCCCACCCCTCCATCTGTTCAATTCTTAGGGAACTCTTTGGATGCTTGTCCCATCAAGAATCTTCTACAGGTGGTAAGAGGGGTTGTGAGCTATGAAGACACTGTTCATGTGTCATTTTCTCATAAATGCAATCAGTTCAGTCAATACAATGCATTAAATGTAGAGGTGGCAATCACTTTTCTAGATATTTTTTTTTTCCCGTTACTTATACGGCTCTGTTTTCTTCCTTGGAGTTCCTCTTTCCAGTATGGTTGACTACCTAAAGTATTCCCGAGATGCCTCTACTCCTCGGGATACTTGTTTCATGCGTCGGTTTCCCTTTTCTCCTTGTTCTTCTTGTATATGTGCACATGGATTTTTAATCATTCTCGGGTCTTTAATCATTTTCAGACAGGGCCCATAGTCCAAAAATGTGCTCGATTCACATGTGTGATTGACTATCTAAAGTATTCCTGAGATGCCTTTGCTCCTTGAGATCCTTGGTTTATGTGTTGGTTTCCCTTTACTCCTTGGTTTTCCTGTCTATGTGCACATGGATCTTTAATAATTCTCGGGTTTTTAATTATCCTCAAATAGGGCTTATAGCCCAAAAATGTGGTCACCCGCTCCCACAATAATAATACTTCATGAACAAAGTTAAAAAAAGAAAAAGAAAAAAGATTTAGAGTGTAATATTTTAATTGAGGAAAAGAATAAAAAAAAAAAGATACCGCGTTATTTGTTTTCTTTCTGACTTTCTTTTTCATAATAAAAGCCGGGCTATTGGGTATTTGCAAAGCTGTACAACGCGTTTTCGCGTTTTGCAGAAGCTTTCGCCTTCATTGCTTTGAGAAAAGTGTCATCCACCATTTGGATCTTTCTGTGTGTAGTGTATACTATCTTCTTCTATATATTCTCTCTGTGTGAGGAGTTGGAACCCCTAGAATTCAAGCCTAGCTACACGCTAATCTGTGACAACAAAAGTCAAATAACATTTCTTCTTATGAGATAATCGACAAAAAATAAGTACGTGGCACATGGCGGAAAGTTCTTTCAATTTGAAAAGAACCAGTATGTATGTATATATGCAAAATAATGCAATGCATGCAATCTTATAATTTTCCTATTCTTTTTCTTCTTTGTGGTTTTTATTTGATGTTTAATAAGGGTTAAGGAGGTGAAACCTCGATCGATTATCGAAAAGAAAAGGGATTTCAATAAAGAAAAATGGTGAAATGTAATTCTCCACAAACTAGCAACAGGTAAATTTTGAATGTTTTATTAGTACTACACTACTACTAGAACTCAGTACGAAGATATCATTATAAAGTACTGAACGTGAATTAAAAACAAATGCCTAATATCAAAAGAAAGAAACGTGAAATGTCACCGACTCACTATTACCATGACAATGATATTTTTTTTTGGCTTTGGAAAAAGAGCAAGGGAATTTAAGTAGGCAGCTGAGAGACATATGCATGGCCCCTCCCCATGCTCTTTTGTCTAAGTCAAAGTACATAGAACAGGGGCAGTGATTGTTACACACAGTGTGTACATATATAAACACTGTGCAAACAGCTAATATTATGATTTTAAGTTATGTTTTTAAGTTTAAAACTATGATTTCAAGTCATTATTTGAAGTTTAAAATCAATTTCAGTTATTACATATAGTGTGTGTACATACACATTGTGTGCAATATGAATTATGTTAACATACCATTAGGAATGGTTGGTCACTCATGGGTTCACTTCTAAGGGTTTGGGAGGTGGAGGTCTTAGCAGGTTCGAATCCTGCAATTAGAAGCGATTGAAAAATAAATGCTCTTAGCTCATGCTCATTAGTGTCTTCAATGGGGCTAGGTGCACAGCCATGGCTCATCAAAATCCCTTGCTTCTGCAGGCTTGGACCCAACGGATAGAATGTTGTTATGATTACACTTAAGTAGAAGTCGTCAATTCAAGTCGCCCATTCTACACATTTTTCATTCATAAAAAAAAAAAAATTATCTTAATATGATGACATGCATAGCATGGGATCCCCATATTGTAACAATTAAGCAACTGGTAGTCTGGTACACTTACACGAAACATTTCATAAATTGGAGTAATCAGTGAAAGAGGTTTAAAAAAGATGCTTTGATTCATTTGGGAAAAAAGTAGCACTAGTGAGTGTTGATCACAACTCATAACCTAATTATGGTCCCATTCCCATAGGCTGGAAAACCAAGATACCAAGATCAGACGCCAAGCATTTGCATGTGGAATTAATTTGGGTCAAAATCATATCAGAATTCTTTTTGTGTAAGCGCCGACACATGGATTATATCATAAACTATGCATTAATTCTCTCCCTTTATGACACATTTGACACAATAACTCCCACGTTGCAGTATTTAGCATTACTATTTAGCATTTACAGCCCCTCTTAAATTCCTCACCTAATAACCAGCTGAACCATCGCATTCCATCCTCACCCATCTCAGCCTTAAAATATATATAAAACCCTTCTTGGTTCTTAACTTGCTATATCCACACAAACAGAAAAACACAAGCACTAGCTCTTAGTACTACAGTTGTAGTTAGTGTAAGAGGGTCTATTTTTTAAATTCCTTGAGTTTGTTAGTTGTTTTTTCTGTATAGACAGCAATTAAACATCTTCATATTCTCTCAAATGGCTTCTTCATTTACCACTATGATGTTAATGATTATGATCATGTGGATGTGTTTGTGCACTACCCCATTTGGTGATGCTAGCTCTGGCAAAGATTTCTTACAGTCAGAGTGCTTAAAAGTACCCACATCCGAGTTCCTCAGCTCTGTGAAGACCACCATCGACGCTGTACAGAGTGTGGTTTCCATTATCTCTCCCTTTGCTAAGCATTTTGGCGATTTACGCGTTTCTAGTGCCATTTCTGACTGCCTTGATTTACTTGACTTCTCGGCTGATGAGTTAGCATGGTCTCTCTCAGCTACACAAAATCCCAAAGGTACATAAGTAATTTTGAACGTATTTAAAGCTATGTCAGAAATTCATTTTGTTTTTATTTTTATTTGTTTGTTTATAGTGAATTTGTGCTATTATAGAAAGAAGTATGGTATGCACGCGTAGTTAAAAAAAAAACAGAAACAAAAATAGATAAAAATAAAAGAACGAAAGGAAGAAATTTGGTATGGTGGTTATGACAAACACAAGTTGGGGAATAGGAATACTTTGTCCAAAGGGGAACATTTTGCACTGGAATTGCAAAAGCTAGCTCATCTCACTGTGTGATAGCTAGCTAGCACTATCGTGAACCTAACTTTCATGATTTCATCAATTGAGTAAATATCCACTGCATGCCAAAACACATTGTATTATCTTGTGTTAAAGTCATGATTACCTTTGTCTAATTCATTTTTTGTTTCCTAATAAGCTATTTATAATTTATATTTTATTAATTTACAGGTAATCAAAATGGCACTGGAGATATAAGTTCTGATTTAAGGACATGGTTAAGTGCTGCACTTGTTAATCAAGACACATGCATTGAGGGATTTGAAGGTACCAATAGCATTGTGGCAGGATTGATAAACGATGGCCTTACCCAAGTGACTTCTTTGGTCCAACAACTTTTAGACATGGTGCACCCGGTTTTGAATAACCCCCGTGGGCGTAGGCTGTCAGGCAATGCTAACGAGCAATTTCCGTCATGGGTGAAATCCGAGGACAGAAAATTGCTACAAGCAAATGGGTTTACTGTTGATGTTATAGTAGCTGCAGATGGGAATGGGAATTACACAAAAGTGATGGATGCAATCAAAGACGCTCCTGATTATAGCATGCGCCGTTATGTTATATACATCAAGAAGGGTGTCTATAATGAGACAGTGGAGATCAAGAAGAAGAAATGGAATCTTATAATGATCGGAGATGGTATGGATGCTACTATCATAACCGGCAATCATAATTATATTGATGGTTGGACCACATTTCACTCTGCAACCTTTGGTAAGTTTCTTCTCATTTTGCTTTTCCCCATCTTATTATTGAGAAGAAAAAAAAGTAACAAAGATTAGCTGTTCATTTTGTTTTGTAAATAGTTTTAATCTGACACCCTAATTAATTTGTGATAAATTTAAAATATCCGCACTGTCATCCAAGTTAATGTTAAAATTGATAGGTAAGTGGCTGGTTAATTGGGATGAAAGTTACAAATTCATGGAAATTAGTATGTCTTTGTTAACGTATTCATTAGTGCACCCTACAGCCCAAATGAAAGAGTACACTAATTTGTTAATCTTGACATTGATTGTAGATGATGCGATGAAAATTGCAAATCAATCTCCAATCAACATGGACAATTCAACTAAAAATAAGAATGATACAGTTATATTGTATTAAAAGACTCGTTAATTTTAGATGATGGGATGAATATTACAAATCAATCTCCAATCAACATGGACAATTCAACTGAAGGAGATAGAATGATACAATTATTTTGTATTAAAAGACTCATTAGCTAATGATGTTAACTGTTAAGTGAAAAAAAAAGACATTAATGCATGCTAATGTGGGCCGGTGAAATTAAAGTAATACATATATATGATCCGCTTTTGTCCCATCGCGTTAAAGTTGGGGTTGTGCATGTATCTCTTCTACTGAGTTTATGGCTACACATGTATAAATTTATAAATCATTGATACCCTATTCATGTGTTGTCTTTATGGTGAAACAACAGCAAGAATAAATGCTGGAGTAAGAGTAAGGACTAAGGATACCATTCAAACATGGTTAATGATTCGAATAACTGAGAGGCTCTTGTCTGAATCTAGCTAGATTTGATTATTCTTTTTTTTTTTTTTTTCTTTTCTGGATCTAGATTTGATTGTTCTTTTTCTGTTTGTCAATGGGGTCGACCATAAAGTAAGATATGCCATGTTACTTGTTTGTTGTTTGTTGGGAGTCTGCGACTAATAGATATTGCTTTTTCTCTCAATATCATTGGTCTAAGAGTAAGAAGAAAGCAAGGCCCTACTATATATGAACTATGAAGTAAGAAGCCAATAATCTAAAATTTGATTAGAAAGTATTGATTGAACTACAAGACTCTTGACATGAAAAATATATGCATAAATTTTTTAATGCCATATACATATTTTGTTTGCAGCTGTGAGTGGGAAAGGGTTCATAGCGCGAGACATGACATTTGAGAACACTGCAGGGCCAGAGAAACACCAAGCAGTAGCACTAAGATCCGACTCTGACTTATCGGTCTTCTTCCGATGTGGGATAAGGGGATACCAAGACACACTATATACACACACCATGCGCCAATTTTACAGAGAATGCCGTATAAGTGGCACCATTGATTTCATATTTGGTGATGGTTCTGTGGTGTTACAAAATTGTGACATTCTAGTCAGGAAAGGCCTACCCAACCAAAAGAACACTATAACTGCTCAAGGTCGTAAGGACCCAAGTGAACCAACTGGCTTCTCCATCCAATTTTGTAACATCTCAGCAGATTCAGATTTGGCACCCTCAGTTAATTCCACGTACACATACCTTGGTAGACCATGGAAAGCATATTCAAGAACCATTATAATGCAATCTTACATTAGCAATGCCACAAGGCCCGAAGGGTGGCTTGAGTGGAATGGTACTTTGCATTTGGATACATTGTACTATGGTGAGTACATGAATAATGGGCCAGGAGCAGGCCTAAGTAACCGAGTTAAGTGGCCCGGCTACCATGCACTCAACCAATCGAGTCAAGTTAACAACTTTACCGTGGCCCAATTCATTGAAGGGAACTTGTGGTTACCATCTACGGGTGTCAAATACACAGCAGGGTTGGGAGTTTAATTTATGGATTTTAACTAGTTGACCTAATTTGTTCTTGTACCTATTTATATTCTTGTACCTATTTATATTCTATCTTTTATAATATACAAATATATTAAACTTTTTTCTTTTTCCTTCTTAAATTGTTTGAAGCATTAAGATTAATGATGTATTTATGTTGTGGGTTCGTTAGCTCAACTGATAAAATCTCTAGTGGTTGAATACGAGATTTGAGATTTAATCCCCGCCTATACAAAAAACCGAACTATAATTAGGAGTGGACGCCATATGTTGAAACTCTAAAAAAAAATTGACAGATTTATGTTATTATTATTATTATTATTATTTATGTTATTATTTTTTTTTTGTGTGGATGAAGTTCAATTGATTTTTTCCTTTCTGGGCTGAATTGATACTGTAGATACCTAGTAAACATGGGCCATTTGACGGTGGGCTAGATTCTCTTCTCATATGCAGTTAATCAAGATTGGACTTCAATTATAAAGTGGGCCCATAGAGGCTGCACTGCACTCAGGCATAATAATTTGTAACAGCACGAACTATATATTATAGTTTTTGCACGAGCCCAAAATGATCAAATTAAAGCTCAATTGATACTTCCCTTGCTGGGCTAAATTGATTCGTCCTCCTTTCAATGATAAAGTGAGCCCATAGAGGCTGCACTGCACTCAGTCCATAACAAAGCTTCTCCAGAAAAAGAAAAAGAAAAAAAGAAAAAAAGAAAAAAAAAAAGGTAAATTATAAATTACACTCCTAAAATTTGGGAGTATTTAGATTTTATATCTTAAAATTTCAGAATTTGGATTTTATTTCCTAAAGTTTGAGAGTGTTTGGATTTTACATCTTGAAATTTTAGAATTTTGAGGTGTTAAATCCAAACACCCCTAAAATTTAGGGGATAAATTCCAAATTTTAAAACGTCAGGATATAAAATTCAAACACTTTCAAATTTTAGGGGATAAAATCTAAATTTTCAAACTTCAGGATGTAAAATTTAAACACTCCCAAATTTAAAGGGTGTAATTTACAATTTACCAAAAAAAAAAAAAAAAGAACCAATTTGTTTTGTTTTATTTTCGGATGAGGCGTCAAAACTTTATTTATGCCAAAATAACGACGTTTGAAAATATTAGGAGAAGTATTGAAACTGACATTTCCAAATATTGATTTCAATGTTAATTTGAATAGTTACAAAATGAACTCATCTAAAATTGTCTTTTGCTTATCATTTTTTAAGTTTATTAGTGAAAGCATCTTTCTGAAAGACGATTTAGTGTTAAGACCATAATCATCTTTCAGGCATATAGTATTATGAGACGATTTTGCATGTTATAAAAAGGCAACACCTACGTGTTAAAAATATCATACATACAAAATACAGGTAATAAAATATAAGACATGGCATCATTTTTCCTCATGCCAAATGCAAAACGAATTGAGGCACAAGAAATCCTCACTCATTTGAGTTTTCAAATTAAATTATAGAGGTATTACAACCTAATATATAGTACAAGTCAAAGGAAATCACCTTACAATACCTCAAATCCCAAAGCAATATTTTAATGGTAGAATACGCATTGATGATCAATGCTATGTCAATGCCGAAACAAACAAATCTGATTTTTTTTTTTTTTTTTTTTTTTTTTTTTAAGAAATTTTAAAAAATGGGTCGGATCACAAGTCAACCTAATTTTTATGTTGGGCAAAAATTTCAAATCTTGGTGGGGTATTTTTATCCTTTGGGTTGGGTCCAAATTTGCTAGGATTTTTTTTTTTTTTCACTCGTGTTGAACACATTCTTATACTACCTTCTCAAAACACACTGCACTTTTAATTATTCCTGAATCTGGCCTTGAGGTTGAGGCCGTGTTTCAACGGGTTCAAAAAATTTACAAGTAATAATAACTCAATCCTGTGATCGTAAGATTGGGATTCAAGCTAATTCATTAAGGATAGAGGAGTCGCTAGACAAAGAAGAAACAATGTGGAGATATAGGGATCTTGGTTCTTGAGCCATTATATTGCTCTTTGAATTTTCAAGGCATTAATTTAGATTGAATGATGTTGAGAGGTCGTCATCAAATACACATTTGTTACACCAACAAGCTCAATACCATCCATAATTCCATATAAACCAAAAAGTAGTTGAAACATCATTGTCTAAGATGACATACCGTGAAGATTTTAGAGGTAGTGCTCCCAATTTTGTAAAATCAGTCTTTAATAAGTTTATAACAAACCCAAAAATAAAATAAAATAAAATAAAGGTGATAATGAAATCACTTCTCTGCTAATCGTTAAATAAAATTTCCGCCTATATGTAGTTTTATTTGACCTTTGCTTTCAAAGGTCTCCCGGAGTACGGAGAATGGTGCTCCCTCCTCTCATATTCATAGTGGTATCCGTTCATTAAATTCATGGTGGGGTCCACCATGAATGTGAGAGGAGGGAGCACCATTTCACAATACTTCAGAACTACCTAAGAATTTTCCCATGTTGTGTAGATCAAACTGGAAAGTCCCATGAAAAAAAAAAAAAAAAAATGAAGGGTATCTAGTGTCACAGACCCCATTTTGTAGTCGGATGAATCTGCTCTAGAGATACTTTTTATTTTGTTAGCTTGTTGTTGAGTGTTTATCTTGTAGTGGTGGATGGGTTCTCATGATGAGGCCTATTTTGCGATTTGGGAGTAGCTAAAGTGATGATACGAGTGATTTGAGATTTTAGAATTTGACAGAAATGGTGTAGTTTAAGATTGGAGTTTTGTATTTTAGCTTGGGAAAAATTGTACCGTTTGGATGGTGCTAGGTAAGCTTTTATTTTTCATTGAAACATTGTAGTTTTGGGGCTGATTTGGCAAATATAAAACACGTTAGCATGCACATATGCCACTTAATATTAAAAACTAACCAGAGGAATGAATTGCTAACAGAACCAAACTTTAGGGTTTAAATCAAAGTTTTGAAACTTTGAGGTGTAAAATCCAAGTAACCTTAAATTTTAGGGGTGTAATTTACAATTATATATATATATATATATATATATATATATATATATATATATATATATATTTTAGAGAGTTTTAACTTATGTTGTTCGCTCTTAATGATAGCTCTTTATTATCAGACTAAGATGCCAATTGGTTTTTGGTGTAAGCTGAGATTGAACTCCGACTCTTATTCAATTATCAGAGACTTTACTAGTTGAGCTAAGTAGAACTCACGTATCTCTAATATTATTCTTGACAAGTAATTTGTTTCTCATTTATTCAAGCAAAAGAAAATGTTGTCATTACTGATGTTCATAAGTCAGTTGGGTCACATAAAGAAGACAGGTCTTCTCGTAAAGAAGGCTACAATATAATTGTCATAAAAGAATCCCGACATGTGAGATTTTGGCACATGCTGGGACATAAACTTGAAATCAATTAGACTTTTCTTCAAAAGAACAAGAAATCAATTTGACTTATCACCGTTTCTCTCCAGAAAAGGTCAAATTGTGGATAGGAGAAAGGAGAAATGAGGCCAGAGTGGGAGGTGGTCTGTAGAAAAGGCCATATTGTGTATACCAAAAAGGAAAAATCCTACTCTCATAAAGAGGTAATGTGAAGGGGAAAGCTATGGGATGAGGGAAAAGACATGCATGCGAAGATACCCTTTACTTTAAATTCTTAATTTCTGTTTTAAAATTTTTTTGTGCAAAAAATATAAGACACGTGTCATTTAAAATATCTAAACCATTTAAATTATACAAAATCAAATAAATACTAAATAATGAATTCTAGTGAGCTCAATTAGTAAAATTTTATTTTGAAATTCCATTGTTCTTAAAAAAAAAAAAAAAAAAAATCTTATATTTGTTTAAATTTTGGAAATGGATCTTATTTCATATAAATTTTGGAAATGAATCCTTTTGATAGTGTGGGAAATCTTCTCTTGTAAATTGTATGGAATGATAAAATAATGATTGAAGACTGCCTAATTTGAAATTATTATTAGAGGTAGAGTTTTAGTTAAAGAATTTTAATTAAAATTTTTTTATAGCATTTTAAGTGTTTGATAAATTGTAATGATAAAGTGTTTTCAAGTTGTTACACCCATCTTCTTCTAAAAAAAAACGGTTATTACACCCATTTTTTATTAAAATAAAATTTATTTATACCTGTTTGGTAATCAAATTGATATTAAAAATGAAAAAAAAAATGACATAATGAAGTTATTTATATTTTCCCCCGCTTAACTATTGGGCCATTCACAATGTCTCTCTTAAACTATTAGAAATAAGCAAATAGCTTCTTGTTGTCTACTTGCTCACTCTCAAGTGTAGGAGATTATAGTAATATGATTCTCAAAGTATCGAGCTCGAACCACAAATAGTAGGGTAAATTCGAAGAAGATGTAATTAAGCAACAATTTTTGTGAAGAAGGAAAATAATGACTAGTTTAAATCAATAATGTAAACACCAATGCATCAAGGTGTTTTCTTATATCGAAATGAAATTTTTTATGATCTGAAAAGAAATATTTTTCATAATTAGTTGTTCTTAGACAATGAAAAGTATATGATTCGGTTGAATTGATACAATCTAAGAATGCATGGTAACCTAGATTAACTATTCAATTAGAATAGTTTTCAGAAAAACTCATTCACTTAAAAACTTGATTTATAATTGAAACTATGAGAACTTCATCTAAACAATAAGAAAGATGTGATTGAACTTATTGGAAGAATGGAAGAACTCATATATAAAAAGAAATCTCATTGAATAATCAAATATATTGTCTCAAAATTAACTTAGTAATAATCACAATAAATTATCATTTCGAATAGAAGAAACATAACCCCTAATCTTAGTTGAGGGCTTAAGCTACCATGAGAGAATAAGAAAATAAAGGTTTTTGTCTTCAAAATTCATTCCACATCACCCGCGTTCAAAACCTAACTTCAAAGAAAACAAAGAAAATAAAACTCTTGACTTTGATTTTCACCCATGCTATCAGTAGCCACTTGAAGTCTATAAATTTCGGTGTCTATAGCATGGTATAATCTAGACTATTTAAGGGAGTTTTGTTATTGAAGTAACATCATGGCATAATCTAGATTATTCTCTATAAAATAAAATTCAAATTAAAAAAAGAAGAAGAAGAAGATAAAACTCAAATTTTAAGTAAATTTGACTGTTACCGTTTTTCTAGTGAAATGAAAAAGATTCTAAGCTTGAAATAAAATGGTATATGTCTGAGTGAAATGGAGAAAATACTACTATTCTAGAACAAAAGAAATGCCAGTACCACAATTTTTTACATAAATTTTGTTACAACTACTTGTCACAATTTAATTAGGTTTTCTTTTCTTTCATTCATTTTTGTTTCTATATAAAAAAAAAAATTTTAAAAAAAAACTAGGTTTTCTTTTTCTTTTCTAGGTTTTTTAATCCCAATAAATTTAAAAGGGTTTTGATTGTCTACGCATCATGGAAAATCATGTGTTAATTGTATACATTCTTAAAAAGGAAAAGAAAAAGGTGAACTTTATATGAACATAGTGTACATTACATTATAGAGTGTGAATGGTCAGTTAACATGTAAGCACAAAGAGTCCCACTTGCATAATTGCATTTGTCTCGATAAGAACTTATTAAAAGACTTGACTGCCCCAAAAGGCACGTAATAAAAAACGCAATTTCTTCCACCCATCACTCCTTAATCCTGGTCAAATAAACCTTGGAATGGGGAAAAATAGACATAAATTCATAAATAATAAATAAATAAAATAAGTTAATGAAATAACATTATTATTATTATTTTTTGACAAATGAGGATATCTAGACTTCTTCGATTATGTATGTAGTCCCCCTATTTTGTACGCACCAAGTTATTACAAGGAGGAACCCATGATAGTGTGGCCCCAAGATACTAGCAAGAGGTTTCGAACCTAGGGTCTCATGTATATCATGATATTTTAGCTAGGAACCACTTAGCCAACCCCTTGGAGTTACTAAAATAACATTATTAAAATGACATTGTTTGTTGCATGCACCAGTGCAAGCACACGCACTACCCATTAGAGCATTAGTATTGATGCTGGTATAATAGAAGCATTAGTATTGATGGTGGTATAATAGCTAAATTATTATACCACCCAAAACACTAACAGGTAGGCCACAATGATGTTGGTATAGTTAAAAAAAATTTGCCAATTTTTTATTCCATTGATGTTGGTAAAAATAATAAAGAGAGAGAGAGAGAGAGAGAGAGAGAGAGAGAAATAAAGAAATAATATTTAAATAAAGTGGTAAAAAAAATAGAACTATTGATGTTAGGTGAATTGTAAAATGAGTTATTATTATATACAAAGTAATTTTTTGAGTTGTTAAAAGTAAAAAAATTTAGCTTCACCAATGTTGATGATCTTAGGTCATTATAATGCAGGAAAAAAAGTGACTTTAAAAGACACGTTTACAAGTTGAAATAATGGCTTAAAGTTATATTTTTAATTATAACGAGCAGTGTATGTGCGCAATAAGTATTAAGTCTTGTAAAATACAATTTTGTGCATCGATCATGCCCTACGTGGTAGCCCTCCCCATTGTCCAAAGAATTTAACATTGATATCTTTGATCTCTCCACATGTTTCCTGTCAAGAAAGAAAGAACAAGAAAAAAAAATGCAACTTAACATTGACGTTCCTAATGGCATTATTTAACTAATAAAGTTTAGTTTCAACATGTTCGGAGCCATATTATCCAACTTATTACGTAATTATTTATAGGTGTGTACAAATAATGTATTATTTGAATAAGTCACATGACTTATTAACAAAGTTGTGTGACTAAAATTACATATATATAATCTCTTTAATTATCACATTAAGCTGAAATAAGATAACTCTAAATATGTGGGTTTCAGTTAGCTCAATTATTTAAGTCTCTAGATTCTCAAAAAAAAAAAAAAAAAAAATTATTGAAGTCTTTGATGATTGAATAAGAGATTTAGGATTAAATCTCTGCCTACATCAAAAAATGATTGGTGTTTTGGTCTGATGATAAAGAAAAGATAACTCTAAATATGTTTAAAATCAAACCATTTCCTTTTTTAACTTAAGCGAGTCAACAATGGGAAAATATTTTTACAGGCCTGTTATTGTATACTATGTATACACGGGACATAATATTATGTGTTACACGTTGCTTAGTTAGGCCTTTTTAATCTATACTAATTAAGATACCATTTTTATTTGAAGAAGTATAAAATTATATACATAAAAATGTATGTCATACAAAGTTAATTTCATTCATATAAGAATTTTGATCATACACAAAGTTAAGGTAGTTATTTAACATATAAATATCTATTTTACTATAATAATTTCTTAGTACTTATTTACTAAAGGTAATATTCACTCACTAAAAATTTCTAAGAATGATAATGAAAATCATCATCTTTCAACAATAAGCAATTGAACTTTGCAAAGACATTGTCACAGTATTTAAATTTTCATAATGAATGATGTCATATGCTACAATTGAAACTTTTCCTCATATACCTTCAATCATACATAATGCAAAATTTTTCATTCATACTTTCTTCTTTATCATTCTACATGAGACTAGGTGCAATGTTTAGCTTAGTTTTTAATAATCATTTAGGCAAGAAAAGAAAAGAAAAAAAGATAACAAAAGGCATGTATCATTGAATTTTCTATTATAAATTATAAGTTTTGAAGATTTAAACCTAGAAAATCAATGTATTTTAGGTAATAAATAAAACACTTTATATCACCATTCCAACTTTTTAAGCATTACTACCATCTAAAACTCAAAATATGTGAAGAAATTTTTTGAAATGTTAAAATTTAGTGGAAGTATTTTAGACATTACACAATTTAATATTTTAAGAATCATAAGCTTTCATTAAGATTTAACTGAGAGAATAACAATATGACATATTTATTTATTTCCAAAATATTAAAGGGAAAATTGCTTGATTTTAAAGTTTTAGGAGGAATTGTGAATTGTGAACTACTACAAACATAAAGGATGAAAAGTATTTTTTTAGACATTGCACAATGTAATATTTTAAGAATTATAAGCTTTTATTAGGATTTAACTAAGAAAATAACAATATTACATATTTGTTCATTTTCAAAATATTAAAGGGAAAATTGTTTGATTTTAAAGTTTTAGGAAGAATTGTAAATTGTAAACTACTACAAACATAAAGGATGAAAAGTTTTTTTTTTTTTTAAATAAATTTTAATAATGAGTTTTTACTTAAAATGATGTGTAAAGATAAAAATACAATAAAGAATACAAAAAGTAAACCCAAGCAGGGACGAACCTAGGTAGGGGCTTGGGCCTTCCTTGTGTCCAATTTTATTTATTATATATATATATATATATATATATATATATAGTTATAATATATTTCATTTATGTAATTGGGCACCTTCAAAAACCTTTGGCGCTCTTTCTCCTCAACAAGCCTAACTAGCCTCACCCAACTAGCAACTATTCAATCCAAAAACTTAACAAAAACAATAAAAACATTCACAATAATGATTGTATTTTAGCCCCTCCCCCTCCCCCACAAAAGAAAAAAAAAAACTATTTTATTACCAAATAACCAAAAAATTATGTGTTATTGGAGAAGTTAAGGCTAATTTTTTTGCAATTATAGTAAATTGGTATAAATATCAGTTTACTGTAACAAGTTGTTAAAAATAAAATACAATATTTTATTAAAATTATATCTCTTTCTTCAATAAAAAAACTCAAATTCTCTTGTTTCCTTTATTATTTTAATGAGTTGTTTATATTATTTTAAATGAAGTGATAAAAAAAAAAAAAAAAACATTTGATATTGGATGTATTTTAAAGTGATGTTGTAAAAACTAAAATTTTTAGTACCACCACTATGAATGCCCTAAATGTTTTTTTTTTTTTAAATCCTAGCCAACCTAGTATTAAAAAAAAAAAACAATATTTTTTTTTTTCTTTTGTCTTTATAGGTAAATGATTGCATCTTAATGTATTTAGAAACAATGATTTTGAGTATTTATAATTTTTTAATACTATATAAATGTTTATTTATTTATTTTTTTTACTCAGTCTCCGCTAACTTAAAATCCTGGGTCCGTCCTTGAACCCAAGAAAAATGTATGTGAATTTCAGCTCAACAAAAATTCTAGAAACACAACATAACGGTACAATATTTTCATAATATCTTTATAATTTTATTATATTTTATTTTGACTTGTAAAAAATTGACACTTTAGTAGTTATGAGAATATTATGACGACAACAAAATGTCTTAATATTTTCATAAGAGAAATATTATGTTTATAACATTTTTACAATAAATCATAAATAGTAGGTTGTTACGGGTTGTTACTGGTGGACAAAAAAATAATTTAATTGGTAAGTTTAAATTATTACTAATAACAATTTACTAATTATGATTTGTTATGAAATTTTTGTGAAAAATGCTATGGATGTCACATTTTTTTTCTTCATAATACCTTTAGGGCACGTTTGGTAGACTATAATAGACAATATAATGTAATAGATATTCTTATGACATAACTATTCAGTTGTTTGATTATGTTTTTATTACAATGAATAATTATTCCTTATGAATAGTTATTCTTCAAAATAAGGAATAACTATTCATTATCAAAAGTATTGAATATTTATTCCTTCACCTTATATAATCACTTTTTAAAATTTTTTCCTAAAAAGCCATTAGTTGCCACATCTTCAAAAAGAAATAAAATAAATTTTCCTTATTGTTAATTATTAGCTCTATTTTGAACATCCTAAAATAAGTGTATTTTAGGAAATTTGATTTAAAAATGATTTAATTACACATTCTTTTTATTCTCTACTAAATTGTGGATGATGCATATTCAGGATTTTATTCTTAAATGGTTACCAAACTAATGAATAGTAATATTTATTACATTCCAACTTAATGTATTCCTTGTAATACTTATTCTTATTTCCATGTAATAATCATTCCAATGTACCAAACGTGCCATTATTGTTAGTTGTGGTTGGTTTCAGTATGATATTTTATTATTTTATTTTGGCTTATAAGGAATTAACATATCAACAATTATAAAAATATAAAAATATTGTGGGTTGTGTTAATATTTTAATTTTTTTTTAGGGTAACAGCTCATATGTACATTAAAAAAAAAAAGCTTGTTCAATAGAAGATATTACCCAAAAAGCAAAAAAAAGAAATGAAAGAAAGCCAGTGAAATAGTGAGAATTGAATAGCCATGTCCACCCCCCCCCCCCCCCCCCCCCCGCCCTCCAAAAAAAACGAAAGCCATTGAAACATAGAGAATTGAATTAACCAAATTTACTATAGCCATGTCCCTGTAGGTTTACGTGTTGGCTCCTTTTATATATAGAAAAAATCACCACACATCTTTGGTGCAATGATCACTTCACAAGTATAAGTGCTTGTGGGGTGTAGGAGGTAAGGACTGGAGTTCAAATCTCTAGAAAGGAATTTCATACACATATACGCTAAAAGCCAGGGAAACAATGAGAATTGAATAAATCAAACTTATTGTAATTAGGGATGGCCATGGGTAGGGTATGGATTAGGTATACCCATACCCTACCTGAAAAGTTTGCTCATGGATACCCGAATATCAATCCCCATTAGTATCCATACTCGAATCTTACCCGGATTTATTATCCAAGGATATCCATACCCTACCCGAAACCCATTTAATTTTTTTTTTAATCCAAAACATTTTAACTTAAAAACTAACCAATTGCTTTATCTTAAAAAAGAAAAAACTAATCAATAATTTTTTTTTAAATATTATTGATTAGTTTGTATCCTCTCTCCTCTTTTTTTTTTTTTTTTGGAGATAGAGATTGAAATTTTATTAGATAAAAAATTAAAAAAAATAAGTTTACATAACCTCTTCTTTTGCAACATCGAGAGTATTGTAGTTGTAGTCGTAGTTGTTCAAAGAGTCTCAGCAGAGCTTCGCTCTCTTCGAATTCAATGCCCTCCCTCACATTTGCCTCGTCGCTCCGCACCAGTCCCTCAAGCAATCGGAGTAGATGGACCAGGGCGATTTCTCGCAACTCGCCGAGTTGATGGCCGATTTCGTCCAGGCCAAAACCAAGCTTACCGTCAGTCCGATTCACAGGCCTCCATTCCTCTCCACCAGGCAATTGGGCTTCATCATGGTCGCGACCCTGATTTGGATCTCCTTCGTGATCAAGAAGATTGTGAAAGGCTTGCTTCACAATCTGAAGCTCTAGCTCGCCAGCTCGATTTCCGTTTACTTCTTTAGCGTTTTTGGTGCTATGCACAACATAGGTGAGTGAGAGAGGTTTAGGTTTTTTTTTTTTTAATTAATTAATTTATTTTTTATAATACGGGTCGGGTTTGGATAATATCCATAACCTACCCGAACAATTCGGGTAATATCCATATCCTACCCAATTAAGCTCTACCCATGAAGAAACGGGTATTAGCCAGAACATTTGGATCGGGTAAGGTTTGATATCCGTTACCCATTGGGTATGGCCATCCCTAACTGTAATCATGGGCATGTAGCTTTGCGTATTGACTCCTTTTATATATAGATATGTCAATCTAAACTTCAATTTGTCTCATCAAACTTTAATTGATAGCTTCCTCTAATATTCTGAAACTCTGTTTGCTCCTCTCTGCAATCAGCTTGTCAAGAACATGGGCTCTCAACTCTTCTTCTTCTATGAAATATTCCCAACATTCGTCTTCCATAAAATCAGTTTGCAAAACCACACCATACCCAGTTGTCTGTTTTAATTCATTGAAACACTCAGATGAGACCAGTCCAAACAACAAAGCCAACCTCCTTACCATCCTCCAAACTGCAATATCCAAGTCTGAAGAGCTTCTAAATCAGCTCTTGGATTTTGGAAATGATATCATTGAAAAACAAAAAGGAACCATCCCCGACTGCAATGAACTCCAACAAATCACCCCGTCTTGTTTACAAAGATCGGTGTCCCTAATCCAGGACGCACCTATAATTAATCAACGGAAGCTAGCCGATGCAATAGCTCAGCTTAGCGCAGCACTCACAAATAAGAACACATTCATGGAGGGCTTGGATTCAGCCTCGGGTCCTTTGTTGCTAACCCTACGGCTACGGAATTCCATAGATCATGCTTACAAGCATGTAAGTAATGCTCTTTCCATTCTGTCTAGCCAAAAAAACAATAATAATAATAGGCGCCTCATGGACATGGATGTTCCAAAGTGGGTTTCAAGGAAATTAAAGAGTCGGACTCGGTTATTGAAGGGTGGATATGACCTGAGCAAGGTGCTGACTGCGGCTTCAGATGGAACTGGAAACTTCACCACCATCACTGATGCTATCAACTCTGCTCCAAACAATAGCAATGATAAAACAATTATCTATGTGAAACAAGGGGATTATGTGGAAAATGTGGAAATCCCGAGTAACAAGCCTAACATTTTTCTGCGTGGAGAAGGAACTGGTGCCACTAAAATTACTGGTAACAGAAGTGCGAAGGATGGCTGGACAACCATCAGATCTGCAACTCTTGGTATGTTTAATAATTTGTGTCATTCTCAGGAAGAGCCACATTTAGAGCAAGGGCCAGGGCCATCCCCTGACCTGGCCCTAAATTTTTTTTCCTATAGTATAAATTTTTTATAGTAATTATCAACTATGTACTTAAAACCAAACATATACTAATAAGCATTTAAAACCAAACACCCTCTTAAGAGTTAAGTTGTACATGGATCATGAGTTCCAGTTGGATTATGGAAAGCAACCATCATGAGACATGAAGTAAACATCGTAAATTAAAATTCTATTGTATCTAAAAAATAATTTAAAAAATTTGTCCATGAACCATCAGTACTTCAAGGTGCCCCGTGGCTCCATCCCTCTGGAGTATGGAGATCTCCATACTCTATCTTTTGAAGTAATTTCGAAAAAATAAAATATTGTTTTTAAAAAATCTCATAAATGATTTAGTTTTCCTTACGACAAAATGTTTAAACATTAAGATAGGAAAATATATCATTTCATTTCTTTTCCTTTATTTTTTACTGGTTTTAATTATAAGAATTTAAAAATAAAAATAAAGATTGGAGGCTGGCTATGTTTACTTGTTCAGCAGCTATATAGCCAAGTAAACAGGAAACGTATTATAGTCTAAAAATCATCTCTTTTGTTTTGCTTTGTTTTTTGGTTGAGTAAAACATACTATAAAATAGTTTTGATAGAGTCGAATTGGAAGTACTATTTTCATCTCAAATTTTTCGGTTTTTCATTTCTCAAAATCATATTTTTCTCACTTCCGTATTAATTAATTCATCAATTTTTTTTTTTTGGGTTTAGAATTAGGAGCCAAATAAGATATGACAACATAACGTTGTTTATATAAGAAAATTTAGGGTAGTCTATGATTTTAGAGTCTAAGGAAATTGTTGTGAAATTTAGTGAAAAATCAATCATAAATAATTTTTAAGATTTAAAAGAGCGATGAGTTATTTTTTCCTACATTATTAAGTTGAAATATGTTAACAAACAATTATTATGTCTATTATTTTATTTATATTTCATTGTTAACACTAAATATACATCAAATTTATTTAAGATGTATTAATTTATGATTGTCTCAAATTGAATTAAAATTAAACTTCAGCGGTGTCTGGCGATGGCTTTCTAGCACAGGACATAACTATTGAGAATACTGCTGGAGCAGAGAAACATCAAGCAGTTGCCTTGAGAGTAAATGCAGACTTTGCAGCTTTGTACAGATGCCACATCGATGGTTACCAGGGTACATTGTATGTCCATTCTTTTCGACAATTCTACCAAGAGTGTGATATATTTGGGACTATAGAGTTTGTACTTGGGAATGCAGCGGTGGTATTTCAAGGATGTAATATTTGGTCTAAAATGCCATTGCATGGCCAATACACAGTTATCACAGCACAATCTCGTGACAGCTCATATGAGAACACTGGAATTTCCTTCCAGAATTGTTTAATTTCCGCTACTAATGATTTGTACTCAAGTTCTAGCACCGTGAAAAGCTACCTAGGAAGGCCATGGAAGGAGTACTCTCGGACAGTCTACTTAAATTCTTACATTGACAAATTCATTGACCCAGCTGGGTGGATACAGTGGTCTAATGATGATGATAATGATGATCAAGAATTAGACACTTTGTATTTCGGGGAGTACGAGAATCATGGGCCTGGATCATCAACAGATGATAGAGTTACTTGGGAAGGGTATCACAAAATGAATAAAGAAGATACATATAATTTCACGGTATTAGAGTTCATCAATAGTGATGAATGGTTGAATTTCACTTCATTTCCATACCAGTATAGGGTTCAATAATTTTGAGGTAGTATAAAGAGGCATTAATTGAATGGAATTGAATAGATCGTGTAGTAGGTCATTCTAATACATATATACGATATAACGGTGAATAATCTATATTAAATGAACTTCGTTTTTAGTTAATTCGATTTTCTCCATTTATATATAGTGAAATTGAACGGTACTTAAAATGGTATGTGTATGAAACGGAGAGAATCTTGTTGTTCCACCACAATGACCATCTAGCTATGTGCTTTTTTTTTTTTTTTTTAATCCCAATAAATTCAAAAGGGTTTTGATTGTCTCCCACATAAAGTACAGATTATCCTTGCAGTGCATCATGGAAAATCATGTTTCAAATGTATTAATTTTTAAAAAACTATAGACATTCGGTGTGTAAAAATGTGAACCTTTTTTTTTTTTTTTAAATAAACAAAAATGGACTAAAATATTTTATTTTCCCTTAACCTTATCAAAAGTTTTCTTTTCGTACCGAAATATTAAAAAATTCTTTTTTCGTCCTTAAACTTTGTAATGTTTTTTTTTTAAATTTTTTTCCCAATAGTTTAGAGAAAAAAAAAAAAAAAAACCTCTTTCAATAATTTAGGGATTAACAAAACTTCTTTTAAATTTTAAGGACTGAAAGTGAAACATTTTTAATAATTTAGGGATGAATTTTTTATTTTTTTATATAGTTTAGGAACGAAATTTAAAAAAAAAAAAAAACTTAAGGACGAAAAATAAACTTTTGATAGAGTTTAAGGATGAAATAAATATTTTAGCCGACAAAAAAGGGTAGGAATAAGCGACTAGAATAACTTTTCTATCTTATCCATAAAAAAATAATAATAAAAAAAAGACTTTTCTACTTAGGCATTACCATAGTAGCGCGGCAGCGCCTTACCTGCTGGGTTCGAACTAGCAATCTAGTGAATTGGTGAGCCATAGCGGCATTGAGTTGGGGGTGTGGAGTTTTTCCCATTCGCTTTTCATTGTTGCTGGATTAATCGAATTCGTAACTTCTACCCCAAATTATTTGAGAGTAAGGCAATAAACTGGATCACCGTGGTAAAACTGTGAACTTCATATGAAAAGTGTATATTATATTATACAGTGAATGGTTTCCAAATCTAAAAAGGGAAAAAGCACAGTTGGTCAGTTATAGTTACCCATATAAGCACCAAGAGTCCTACTTGCATAATTGCATTTGCCCCCTCGTAAGCGTTACAACTTAGAATTTTGAAGACTTGACTGCTCCAAAAGGCAGTGTCCTGAAAAACAAATTTTAAGGGGAACTTCGGGTCTTCGGTCTTCCACCCATCACTCCTGAATCTCGATCAAATAAACCTTGGAATGGGAGAAAATAAGGGTTTCTTTGGTAAAGGAGTTTAAGTATTGTTATTCAAAATGATTTGAAAATTGTGTTGCACGTTGTTAAATCTTATTTCTCATCATGCTGTGCACGTTGGCCCTCTCCATCCGAAGCGTAGAACATTGACATCAGTGCTCTCTCCACATGTTTTCCGTGAAAGAAAAGAAAAGAAGCATATAGCATTGTCATTAAGGTTTTGATTATCAGATATCTGCTATTTTTTTCTTTCTTTTTTTATGTTCATTTTTATATGTTAAAATGCAGATTTTTTTTTTAAAAAAATGTTAAGGACACTATTTTCACGTCAATTGTAAATATGTGTGTGAAATGGTAATTGCAAATAAGTGAAAAAGAACGTTTTTCCACACACTGCTATCAATGTCTGTGTAATCCAATTCATTACTCTTAAAAGTCTTTAAAAAAAAAAGTATACAACTTAACTTTAAGTCGTTAATGTTCCTAATTGCATTATTTTACTTATGGGGCTCAGCAATGGGAAAATATTTTTACACGCTTATTCTTGTACACTCTGTTCACACATTGTCTATAATCTATCTCTCTCTCTCTCTCTCTCTCTCACACACACACACACTGACATATATATATATATATACTTGGGCCTTTTTAATCCATGTCAGTCTGAACTTCAATTTGTCTCATCAAACTATGATGGCTTCCTCCAGTATTCTGAAACTTTTTTTGCTTCTCTCTGCAATCAGCTTGTCAAGAGCATGGGCTCTCAACTCTTCTTCTTCTATGAAATGTTCCCAAAATTTGTCCTCCATAATATCTACCTGCAACACGACACCATTCCCAGATGTCTGTATTGACTCATTGAAACACTCCAATATCTCAAATGAGACTAGTCCAAACATCAACACCTACCTCCATAACACCCTCCACACCGCAATATCGAAGTCTGAAAAGCTTTCCAATATGTTCTTGGATGCCGGAAACCCAAATAATGTCATCGAAAAACAAAGAGGAACCATCCAGGACTGCAAGGAACTCCAACAAATCACCATGTCTTGTTTACAAAGATCAGTGTCCCTAATCCAGGATGCACCCAGGGGCGGAGCTACAGCAAGGCTTGGGGGGGCCATGGCCCCCCCAAAATTTAAAAAAATTATTTTATATTATGTATAAGTATTAAAAAATTTAAATTTTTAGCTACAAAAATAGAAGCTGCCCCCCCAAAATGTTTGAGTTAGTCCAATGATGCTCTTAAAAATCAATAGAAATTTTCAATTGATCTAGTAGTTATAGAGACAAGGTAGTTTTTGTTTTCTCTAATTCATTTTTTTGTACATGTTTAATATCAAACTAGACAGCTTTTGTATAGTATTGGAGTTTAAAAGGTGATAAATTCCCCTAAAAAATTATCTTGCGAATATACAAATGTGAAAGTTATTAATTTTATATACAATATATTTATAAATTATGACCTACTCTAGTATCAAAATATTAATGTTTATATTTGTGTATGTGTGTTTATGCTTGAGTGTGATGGTTTATCTTGACTCGAGACTAATATATTAGTAACAAAATTTGGCCCCCCCAAACAAAAAATCCTAGCTCCGCCCCTGGATGCACCCATTAATCAACGGAAACAAGCCGATGCAGCAGCTTACCTTAGCGCAGCACTCACAAACAAGAACACATGCTTGGAAGCCTTGGATTCAGCTTCGGGTCCTTTGTTGAAAACCCTAGTGAGGGCCGTGCGTGACACTTATAAGCATGTAAGTAATGCTCTTTCCATTCTGTCTAGCCAAAAAAGCCATAACAATAGGCGCCTCATGGACATGGGTGTTCCATCGTGGATTTCAAAGAAATTAGAGAGCCGGAATCGGATATTGGAGAGTGAATGTGACCCAAGCAAGACGCTGACCGTAGCTGCAGATGGAACTGGAAACTTCACCACCATCACTGATGCTATCAACTTTGCTCCAAACAATAGCAATGATAAAACAATTATCTATATCAAAAAAGGGGTTTATGAGGAAAATTTGGAAATCCCAATTTACAAGAGAAACATTTTTCTGCGAGGAGATGGAACTGATGCCACTATAATTACTGGTAAGAGAAGCGTGGCCGATGGCTGGACCACTTACAGATCTACAACTCTCGGTATGTTTAGCTAATTAATTTAATATTTTAATTGCATTGCATGTCTTCTGTTTTACTTTTATACTAGTTTAGTTGTGTTGTGCCCGTTTGCCTAATATAGGATCATAGTTTAGAAAAAAAAAAGTACATTTTTTAATTCAAAATTGTTCAAACATCTAACACACATGAGATATAAATTGAAACGATAGTAGACTTTATTTATTAGAGATAAAAAGTCTGTTTGGTAATGTTTTTTGAACAATAGTTTTTATTGTTTAAACAACACAATACGTATTTTAACAATACTTTTTCATCCACACGTATTTTCACAACATTTAAACAATGTTACTAGAATAACATTACCAAATGAACCCAAAGTTGTACAATAAGAAAGAAAAGATTAGCATTCTTTTAACAAAAACAATGATCTATTCATTCTTTTTAGCAACACTAACAAGAATTAGAGCAGCTTAATTATACCAAAAAGGTACACTAACAAAGCATATATAACAAATTTTTTCACAAATACGAGTAATATCCTCAAGAAACCCACGACTTCCGGTTGGCAAATCCTCTCTGAATTCAAAAGATCAACTAGCTAACCAAAAGTGCTCTCCATAATGGCATTTGAAAGTAATTTGCTTGATTGATCAGTAAAGCATTTTTCATAACTGAAGTTGCTGTCCTGCTTTTATTGTATATCATTTATGTGTCAAGTGCCTTGTAACTTAATTCACACTTCTAGCGTTTTAAAAAAAGATATCCAAAATTTAAATTTCTCTTCTCCCAGTTTCCAAATTATCACACATATGGTAATCTTTGCATATTTGACAAGACTAAAAGAGCCATGTGTTACAAATCTGTTAAAAAATAGTTAACAGTAAAAAATGTGGTATACGCAACAGTTAATTGTCTATTAAAGAAAAATATATTTAATTTTTTTAAAACTTTAGTGAGCCCCTTGAAACTTTAATAGAGTTTCATTTTGATGAAATTATTGAAATACAAACATATATTGAACTACTTAGTGAAAGAATGGTATGTAATGTGCAAGTATAATAAATGAATGTTTTGAATTCTTTTTTTAATGTATGGTGACATACCAATTTGTAAAGCTTATATTGCAAAATTTGTTAGATTCCCAACATCCCTCCAAAAATAATTATACATTTTTTTATATGTTGTTGAAGTGGCACCACTGATATTTCATGTCACATTAGTTTTTAAGCTTTTGTAAAAAAATTAGTACTAACTTTAGAATCTTTTTTTTTTTTTTTTTTTTTACTTCTAACTAATTAATGATTTAATAAATTGAATTTTAGCGGTGTCTGGCGATGGCTTTCTAGCACGAGACATATGTATTGAGAACAAGGCTGGAGCGGAGAAACATAAAGCAGTTGCCTTGAGAGTAAATGCGGACTTTGTCGCATTGTACAGGTGCTTCATTAATGGTTTTGAGGATACATTATATGTCCATTCCTTTCGACAATTCTATCGAGAGTGTGACATAGTAGGCACTATAGATTTCATATTTGGGAATGCAGCGGCTGTATTTCAAGGCTGTAACATTTCTTCCAAAATGACAATGTCTGGCCAATTCACGGTTATCACAGCACAATCTCGTGATAGCCCAGATGAAGACACTGGAATCTCCTTCCAGAATTGTTCAATTCTTAAATTAAATGATTTATCTTCTAGTTCTAGTGGAGTGAAAAGCTACCTAGGAAGGCCATGGGGGGCGTACTCTCGAACAGTCTACCTAAATTCCTACATTGATGACTTCATTGACCCAGCTGGGTGGATGCAGTCTTTCGATGATGATGATATTCAAGAATTAAACACTTTGTATTATGGGGAGTATGACAATTATGGGCCTGGCTCATTAACGAATGATAGAGTTACTTGGCGAGGATATCACATAATGGATGATAATGATGCATGTAATTTCACGGTGTCTGAGTTCATTAGTGGTGATGAATGGTTGCATTCCACTACATTTCCATATGATGAATAGTATAAAGAGTCATTAAATAAATGAAATTCACTTTGGTCTTTATTTTGTGCCAATCTTATGGCCAAAATAGTTTTAGTTCCTCAAAGGTAACTAATGAGATTATGTACTAGGTCATTGTAATACATATAATGGTGATTTATCTATAAAGAGTCTTGCCACTTAAAGTTAATTAATTAAATCAATTAGATTTATTTTAATTCCTTTAGATGATTATATATATAGTATATTTTAAATCTATGTGTAGACATCTCATTTTGCAATTTGTATTTTATTTCACATAAGGGGTAAAATGGTAATTTCACGTGTGAGGGTAGTATATTAATTGTAGCTATTGGATCCTTGATTACTTCTCTCCAAATTAATCCCAATATCATAACAACTAAAATGATTGGTCACAAACCTCAATTGGACTATCGGATTAAAAAATATCGAGAAATCAAATTTCAACAATAAGAATGCACCCTCATGAATTAAGTTTGACCACTTTAAAGACAATCAAATCGAATTGGTCTAATTATTGTCCAATTTAAAATTAGTGACGCGTCATTTTCCTATTGGTTTGGACTACAACATACCATAAAGTTGCATGCACATAATTTAACTCAGGTGGAAATCAATCACTAATTGCCTAAATCAAGAGACTGTTTAACCTTAATTGATCTTGATTGAGACTAATATATATATATATATAAACTCAAAGTTAAGAGAAAATTATATTAGATCCCAAATTAAATTTTAATCGTGGGTTAATTTTGTGCCATGTGTCTACTAAAGTTTTTAATCTTTGTGTAATGAGTTAACGAGTGCAGAATATTAAGAGTTCAATACTAATAAAATATTAAAATAAAAAACCAATTATATATCTACTCAAAAAAAAATCACCACACATTTTATCTTATTAAATATTAAAATAAAAATGATCATAAGTAGTATTAAACTTAGGCTGGAATTTTAATACCCATTAAATTGTGTTTATTTTTTCTAATAATTCAATCAATTATATATATTTTATGATTAAAAAAATATGTTTATTTTTAAATACATTTATGTCTATGCATGAGTTACATACTAATTAGTAATAATGGTTGAATCAGGGGACCAAGTAGGAGTTAATAATTAGGTCAAAAATGAAAGGAAACTGAACATTAATTGTAGTAAGAGGTGCACATCTCTTAATCCCTCGAACCATCACCTTTGGCCTCTGACGCTTAGTCCCAGTGCCAATAGAAGTAATTGTAGTGTTGTTCATGACCTTTGTCCTCTGTTTCATTTCTGCAGTAGTAGTAGAATTATTAAATTTCTTTTACCCCCACGTTTCCATAACTTTGATATGTAGTCTTTGGGGAATGTGTACCACAAACGTAACTCAATCTTCCCAATTCTTTTTGGGCTCAACATGCTGCTTAGGTGCTTTCGGTTGAGTTGGCTTCGTTGGCTTGGTGGGATGCTATTGGTGGTATATAGTTTTCTGTGTGTTTTTCTTATAGATGTAATTTTGTAATTGGGTTTTCAAAACTTGCTTGTAGGGTTTAGGTTTTTTAGGAAAAATTTAAATAAATTAAAAATGATGTGTAAATTTGTGAGAGCAACAAAGTTAATGTGTTAATATATTATGAAGTCAACAAAAAGTTAAATGCTTTAGTTTTATAGTATATATAGATAACATGGCATAATCTAGAATATTCTGTATAAAATAAAAGCCAAATTAAAAAAAAAAAAAAAACACTATTTTTAAGTAAATTTGATTGTTACCATTTTTCTAGTGAAATAGAAAGGATCCTAAGCTTGAAATAAAATGGTATGTGTGTGAGTGAAACTGTGAAAGTGAGAATCATGTTGTTCCAAAACAAGAGAAATGTTAGTATCATAATATTTTTCACAACTTTTATTACAACTCATCACTATCTAGCTAGGTTTTTTTTTTTTAAATTTTTTTTTTTGGGTTTTTTAATCCCAATAAATTTAAAAGGGTTTTGATTGTCTACACATCATGAAAAATCATGTGTCAGTGGTATACATACTTAAAAAAGAAAAAAAAAAACTGTTGAACTTTATATGAACATAGTGTGCTTTTATTACATTATAAAGTGTGTTTAATGGTCAGTTACCATATAAGCACAAAGAGTCCCACTTGCATAATTGCATTTGTCTCCGTAAGAGCGTAAAAGACTTGACTGCCCCAAAAACACAAGGAGTCCTACCTGCATGGTCACTTTTTCCGTTATAATGGCCTGAAAAACACCGTTTCTTCCACTAATCACTCCTTAATTCTGATCAAATAAACCTTGGAATGGGGGAAAAAATAGACACAAATAATAAATAAATAGAACAAGTTGCTGAAATAACACTATTAAAAGGGCTTTGTTTGTTGGATACACTAGTGCAAGCACACAATTCCCATTAGGCCATTATAATCGAAAAAGTAACTTTCAAAGTCATGTTTTTAAGTTTGAAATAATGGTTTAAAGTCATGTTTTCAGTTAGAACGAACAGTGTGTGCAACAAGTATTGGTCTTGTTAAAATACATTTTTGTGCATTATGCCATGCATGTGTGGTAACCCTCTCCATCATCCAAAGAATTTTACAATGTTTGGAGCCATATTTTCAACTTCTTACGTGACTGTTTATACATGCATATAATTTATTATTTGAACTAATCATCATATAATTTATTAACAAAATGATGTGACTAAAATTATACATATAATATTTTTTTAATTGTCACATCAAGCTGAAACAAGATAGTCTAAACATATTGAGATCTAAAGTGTTTCCTTTTCTTTCTTTTTTAAAAAAAAAAAAAAAAAATTAAAGGACTCAACAATATCTGAATATCACATGTGTTACACACAATAACCGTAATATCGATCCCGTGTTACACGTTGTTTAGTTAAGCCCTTTAATTTAATCTATGTATATATCAGTCTACACTTCAATTTGTCTCATCAAACTTTGATGGCTTCCTCCTATATTCTGAAGCTTTGTTTGCTCCTCTCCGCAATCAGCTTGTCAAGAACATGGGCTCTCATCTCTTCTTCTTCTTCTTCTTCTTCTTCTTCTTCTATGAAATATTCCCAACATTCGTCCTCCATAAAATCTGTATGCAAAACCACACCATACCCAGATGTCTGTTTCGACTCATTGATACTCTCCACCAATATCTCAGATGAGTTCACCAGTCCAAACATCAACACCTACCTCCTTTACACCCTCCAAACCGCAATATCCGAGTCTGAACAGCTTTCCAGTCTGCTCTTGGATGCCGGAAACTCAAACAATATCATCCAAAAACAAAAAGGAACCATCCCGGACTGCAAGGAACTCCAACAAATCACCGTGTCTTGTTTACAAAGAACAGTGTCCCTAGTCCCGCAGGATGCACCCATTAATCAACGGAAACTTGCCGATGCAATAGCTTACCTTAGCGCAGCACTCACAAACAAGAACACATGCTTGGAGGGTTTGGATTCAGCTTCGGGTCCTTTGAAGCCAGCCCTACTGAGTTCCATAAATGAAACTTACATGTATGTAAGTAATGCTCTTTCCATTTTGTCTAGTCAAAAAAGCCATAATAAAAGGCGCCTCATGGACATGGGTGTTCCAACGTGGATTTCAAAGAAATTAAAGAGTCGGACTCGGGTATTGGAGAGTGAATTTGACCCGAGTAAGGTGCTGACTGTGGCTGCTGATGGAACTGGAAACTTCACCACCATCACTGATGCTATCAACTTTGCTCCAAACAATAGCAATGATAAAACACATATCTATGTGAAACAAGGACTTTATGAAGAAAATGTGGAAATCCCATCTTACAAGACCCACATTATTCTGCTTGGAGATGGAGCTGATATCACTACAATTACTGGTAAGAGAAGCGTGGGGGACGGCTGGACAACTTTCAGATCTGCAACTCTAGGTATGTTTAGCCTTCTGTTTTACATTTATATATATTTTTAGTAAGGATAAAAAAAGGTCACACACACCCTTTTTTTTTAACTGAAATTTTGAGTAATATACCGACCCCTTTAATAATTTGTGTCAATCTCAGGACCAAGCTACATTTAGAGCAAGGGAACCATCCCTTGGCTTGGTCATAACTTTTTTTTTTTTTTTTTTATATGTTAATATATATATATATATAAACCAATTGATGTCTTGATCTGATGATAATTTTTAGTCTTATGATAAACAATTATCATCAAGAGCGGATATTATAGGTTGAAATTCTCTCAAAATATACACACATATACATACATACATTAAAATTTTAGGTTATGTTTAGTAACGGTTTTTGTTTTCTATTTTCAAAAACTTGTTTTTGGGAATATAAAGAAAAAACTTTTATTTATTTATTATTATTTTTTTTTTTTGTATTTTGAAATCAAAAGCATGTTTGGTTAGTTGAAATTAAGAAGATAGTTTTTTTAAGAAAAAAAAAAAGAAAATAATAAAATATGTTGTTACTAGGATTTGAAATTTAATGTTAACTCATTAAATGAAACAGATTCATTAAATTAAATGCGTGTTTTCATTGACTTTTGAAAATTAGAAACTGAAAATAGCCTTTTGCATATTTTCAGTTTCCTTCACAAATTGAGTTTTGAAAACAATTTTTGTTTTCTGCTCATATTGGGTTGTCAAACAAGTTTTTCAGTCTCAAAAATAGAAAATTGTTTTTGAAAACAGAAAATAAAGAGAAAAAATAGTTACCAAACATACCCTTAATGTTCCAAAAGTAATGCTTAAACCCTCTCAAGATTTAAGTTAGTCCAAAAACACACAAAAAGCAAAAAAGAAATAAGCAACTAAACCCCTATAAAAAATTTAAAAAAAAAAAAAAAAAAAAGCATTAACCCATACATATGAGCCTATGACCCTCCCTCTTTAAAAAATTAATTTTTTTTAAAAAACGCTTTGTTAATAAATACATAAATTTAAGGGATATTGTCATGTTGAAGATGTTAACCACCTTAAGAAGTGTGGTTAACTTGTCCATAAATTGTGGATTCTAGAATTAGTTCAACTAATAAAGTATCTTGGTGTCAAGTATCTTGGATTTAAATTCCGTCTAAACCAAAATCAATTAGTGTCTCGTCTTGATGATAGAGATATTAAAAACTCTTGTCTATGGACCACCAATACTTCAATGTGCCCCCATCCCTCTATGTACTAGTTTTGTCTTTGGAAGTAATTTCGGAAAAAAAAAAAAAAAGGATCTTATTAATGATTTAGTTTTCCTTGCTACAATAAGTGTAAACATTATGATTGGAAAATATATCATTTCATTTATTTTCCTTTATTTTTACAAATTTCAGTTATAATAATTTAAAAGAAATTGGAGGCTAGCTATATATGCTTGTATGTTTAGCTGCTATATATATATATATATATATATATATATATATATATATATATATATGTATATTTTTTTTTTTTGGGTTCAATTTGTTTAGTTTTTCAATTTTCTCAAAATCATATTTTCCCCTCAATGTCGTAATCATTAATTCACCAATTTTTTTGGTTCTCCAAGCTGGACTTTTTTCTTCTTCTTTTTTTTTTTGGTTTGGAGTTAGGTACCAAAGAAGATATGACAACATAATGTTGCTTATATAAGAGAATTTAGGGTAATCTATGACTTTAGAGTCCAAGGAAATTGTTCCATAATTTATTGCAAAATCAATCATATATAATTTTTAGGATTTAAAAAAGTGATGAGTTATGTTTTCATATATTATTAAGTTGAAATATGTTACAAAAAATTATTATGCCTGTTGTTTTATTTATCTTTTGCCATTGACGCTCAATATGTATTATATTTATTTAACATGTATTAATTTATTTTCGTGTTCAAATTGAATTAAATTGGATTTCAGCGGTGTCTGGTGATGGCTTTCTGGCACGAGACATATGTATTGAGAATAGGGCTGGAGCAAAGAAACATCAAGCAGTTGCCTTGAGAGTAAATGCGAACTTTGCAGCTTTGTACAAGTGCCATATTAATGGTTACCAAGATACATTGTATGTCCATTCCTTTCGACAGTTCTACCGAGAGTGTGACATATTGGGGACTATAGATTTCATACTTGGGAATGCAGCAGTGATATTTCAAGGATGTAATATTTGGTCTAGAATGCCAATATTTGGCCAATTCACAGTTATCACAGCACAGTCTCGTGACAGCCCAGATGAGGACACTGGAATTTCCATCCAGAATTGTTCAATTCTTGCTACAAATGATTTGTACTCTAATTCTAGCAGCGTGAAAAGCTACCTAGGAAGGCCATGGAGGGGGTATTCTCGAACAGTCTATCTAAATTCCCACATTGGCTCCTTCATTAACCCAGCTGGGTGGACACAATGGTCCAATGATAATGATGATCAAGAATTAAAAACTTTGTACTATGGGGAGCATGACAATGATGGGCCCGGCTCATCAACTGATGATAGAGTTCAATGGAAAGGGTATCACAAAATGGATGTTGATGCTACGTATAATTTCACGGTGTCAGAGTTCATCAGTGGTGATGAATGGTTGGATTCCACTGCATTTCCTTATGATCATGGGGTTTAACTTTGATCTAGTAAAAAAAAAAAATGTAATAATTAAATGGAATTGTCTTATGGCAAAAATAAATTTACTTTTTCAAAGGAAAGGTCATTCTAATACATATAACCATAGTTGTCAAAACGTGAAACGTATTATGAATCGATTTTTGATTTTTTTTTTTTTTTGTATTTTGTATCATATCATACACCTAATAAAATTATAAAAAATTATAGATATACAAATATAAAATGTATATTCATTATAAATTCAAAATATATGCACCTATGTATCGTATTATTTAAGAGAACTTTTGATACACTCTTATGATACAAAACTTCTTTTTATACACAATACGATTGTATCGTATGATACTTATAACTATGCATATAACTGTGATTTATCTATCAAGAGTCTTGACACTCAAAAGTGGTTGATTAAAATAATTAGATTTAGTTTAAAGCCTTTAGAGGAATAGAGTGTTAAAAGCATTAGCATCAGATGTGCTAAATGCTAAAATTTTAGCATTTAGCACACCAAAAACACACCAATATCAAATGTTTCAAATACTAAATAAATTTTGCTATAGCACAATTCCAATATTGGCACTGTATTGACAGAAATGCTAAAAATATTTCCTCTTTATTTTATTAAACTTTTCTCTCTCCTCAATACATCTCTCTCTCTCTCTCTTCTCCTGCAGTATCTTCCTCTCTCACTCTCTTCCTCAACCACTTTGCTGATCTCCCCACACTATCCACCACGCCATGTCGTTGACCTCCTCGCGTCGTTTAGATCTCCCACCTTTAGATTTCTCTCAATTGGCCAATTTTGGGTATATTCTATTTCTAGGTTTATTTGCTTTTGGGATAGGTTTTGAGAAATGTGAATGTGGTATTGTGTGGGTAGTGTGTGAATTGGTGGGTTCTGATGTGAATGTTGTGGTTTGGGTCAATTTTGAGCGGTGTTGGTGCTATGGTTGTGGTGTCAATTTTGGTAGTGGTTGTGATGGTGATTTTTCTAGGTTTTTTTTGTGGTTGTGTGTGTGTGTGTGGGGGGGGGGGGGGGGGGTTGATTTTGATGAGTTGTGGTGGGCCAATTTTGGTAGTTGTGGTTACAACAGCTGGTGGTGATTGAGTTGGTTTTAAGTGTTGGTTATGGTGGTTGGTGGTGGGAGTTTTGAATTGGTGGGGGTGAGTTGTGGTGGTGGTGGTGGGTCGTGAGTTTTGTATTTATTTATTTATTTTTATATTGTGAGAGTTTTTTTAGGTTATTTTAATATGCTGTATATATTATTTTAAAGTGTTGTATAAAAGAATAGAATATGTGGTATAGGTAAATTGTAAAATGATGTATTAAAATAAATATATTAACTTTTTAACATGTAACATTGCCTTTGCTAGGAACCCCAATAAAATAAAGATGTGCAAGAGATAAAGGAAGAACATTATAGGCAAAGATGGAAATGGGATTGCGTGTTTTGGGTCCATGCTAGACATTGTGGATGTGGCAATCCAATGGTTAGTCATTATTGGGTCAAATAGTGGACGTGGGCCATGGTTTCACTACATACGCTAATTAGAAGAAAAAAAAAGTTGTTTAAGTATTATATAAATTACCATAATTTTTGCTATAACTATCTTACTGATATCATGGAAGCCTAAAGAAAGTACATATGATATTCTTCTAATGGAATAGAAACTAAACTATCAGTTTTCAATAGTAAAGCTCAAATTCACGAGAGGTTCTCTGAATCCACAAGGAGATAAACTGGAATCCACTAGAGAAAAGCTTAAGAAAAATTCTGCAATTTTATTATTATTAATAATAATCTATTTCACCTTTGACGGCTACAAAACATATAAATACTGAAAAAGTAAAACCCTAAGACGTGCAATTCGGAAATATCTAAAACTCTAATTCATACTAATTATGAGATTAAGTGGCAAAATACCAAATTTTATTGAAAATGGAAATTTTGAGAAATGCAAAATCATAAATTATTGACTTTAAAGGTCGTACCAAAACAAACGGGACTTTATTCTGACTTTTGAGTAAAAAGTTATTAAGAAAAAAAAAATTATTATAAATGACAAAATCACAGTTTTCAGGGCTATAAAGAGGAATTTGCCAAAATCAGAGTGTACCTTGAGGCAAAGCAATGACTATTGCTCAAAATGCCATTTTCCTTCAACCTGCCAAATTTCACGCAATTCCGACTTTGTTGCCCTGATGATTTTTACTAGTGCCTTTTTGCCTTGTGTGATTTTAGGCGCGCTTGGGAGTCTAAAAAGGCCATGACAATCTATTCTACATTACTTACATGTCATGTTGTGATTGACTGTCTATTACTTTTACATAGATCCTTCACTTTTTTTCCACCATTCACAATTTATCACATAAATAGTTGTGGCACAAATTATACCATTTAATGTGGTCTTATAATTCTTCCAAAGAAACATAGACCACATGTAATTAGCAATTTCTCATGATTGAGTTTTTGGTTTTTATTTTTTTATTATTTATTTACTATTTTGATTTTTTCCCCCCCAAATATTAATAGAAAAATGACTTTCTTGATTTAAAGTAAGAAAATGCCCCCCCCCCCCCCCCAAATTTACGTCATTTTGGTAGTAATTAATGGCACATTTCTATGAGACTAACAAGAGTGACTAAATTAAATAAACCTAAAAGTTAGAAGATTACCATCGCGCACCTTTGGTGCGGTGGTCACTCCACAAGTATAAATGCTTGTGGGTTGTGGGAGGGCAAGGGCCAGGGTTCAAGTCTCCAGGAGGGAGCTTCACATACATATACACTTAGATTAGGCTAGAGTAGAAATTCTATCTTGGGTCCATTTGGATTGAACTTATTGTTGCTGAAAACTGAAAACATTGTAGTAAAATAATTTTTAAATGTGTGAATAGTATTGTGAGACCCGTGAACAGTACGTGAACAGTGTATGAATGGTGTTTTTTGTCCTCTGCACAGTAAAATCATGTGATTTTACTATTCATACGTAGGGAAAAAAAGAGAGGGAAAAACGTGAAACGTGGACGTAGCTTTCAACTTAAACCAAACGGCCTCCTTGTATAAAAAATAAAAAAAAGTTAGAAGATTAAATTGAACAAAAGTGAGGTTAAAGGACATAATTGTATTAAAGCCATGTTGGCATTTATGATCTATTACTTAACGATAAAGACTATTTATACACAATATGCCAAGAGATTATGGATTAAACTAACATATTTAAAGCGTTAAGAACCAAATGATTATGGATAGAGACTATTTTTACACTAACAATTTTCCCAAAAATAAAAACATTTAATAACTAAGTATTCTTCTTAAGTACTATACCACGTACTGTTGGATTTTTTATTCTTTTATTTTTAAGAATCTTCTTTTGATTTATTGGTTGATTATTATAGTAAGTAGTTACACAACATTTTCACATTTACTGATATAGCCTATTGGCAATACCAGTGATAAGCCTAGATAAAATAATATTACTTACAATAAAAAATAAAACAACTAGAAAATTGTAAAATAAATTGTTTCTTTAATATTGTTGTTAACGGGTAGACTAGTTATTTGTTCCTCATTTATTCAAAAAATAAATAAATTGTATCCTTAAAATCATTTTTTACTTTTACTGACATAGCCTATTAATTGGCGATACCAGTGCTAGACCTAGATTTCTTCTATAAAAAAATTGTGTAATAACTGTAAAATAAATTGTATTCCCCAATATTATTGTTAACTGCAAGACTAGTTTGGGTCACAGATAAAGAAGACAGGCCTTCTCATAAAGAAGTCATATATAATTGTCACAAAAAAATCTCAACATGTGAGATTATGCTGGTAGAGAAACTTGAAATTAATTTGACTTGTCTTTCTCTATCACTGTTTCTCAGCAAAAAAGGTCAAAATGTGTGTATACCAAAAAGGAAACATAAATATTCCCACAAGAGGTAATCGTTTCTCACGAGAAAAGGTCAAATTGTGCATACCAAAAAGGAAAAACCTATTCCCATTAAGAGGAAACGAAGGGGGAAGCTATTGGACAAAGGTCGACCGGAAAAGAAAGCATGGTTAAATGTATATATACATTCTTTAAAGAAAGAAGAAGAAGTCATTTATCGTATAAAAAACGTGAAGTTTATATGAACAGATTGTGAATTATATTATGGTGTCAATGGTTTCACAATCTGAAAGGGGGAAAATACCGCTGAGAAAGGTGGTCTAGTGGTCTTGGCATAAACGCAAGAATGCAACACTTGTGAGGTTAAGGTGAGGTCTGTTATTACTCTGAACGACAATAACTATAATTCAATCCAACATTCCCAAGTAGTTAAGTACCCCAATAGTCACGCTTATGGAGTCCGCAACAATAGTCGCCCTTGCTCATCCATCTTGGCCATCCAAAAAGAGGGGGGGGGGGGGGGGAGAGAACAGTTGATCAGTTACCCATATAATTAAGCACCAAGATTCCTACTTGCATAATTGCATTTGCCTGTCCCTTGTAAGAACTTTGAAGACTTGATTCCTCCAAAAGGCGATGGCACAAATTATACCATTTTATGTGGGCTTAGAATTTTTCCCAAAGAAACATAGACCACATCTAATTAGTAATTAGCAATTTCTCACGATTGAGTTTTTGGTTTTTATTTATATATTATTTATTTACTACTTTGATTTTTTTCCCCCAAATAATAATAGAAAAGGGACTTTCATGATTTAAAGTAAGGGAAAAAAAAAAAAAAAAAACTACATCATACTGGTAGTCATTAATGGCACATTTTTATGAGACTAACAAGAGTGACTAAATTGAATAAACGTAAAAGTTAGAAGATTAAATTGAACAAAAGTGATGTTAAAGGACATAATTGTGTTTAAGCCACGTCGGCATTTTTTATCTATTACTTAACGATAGAGACTATTTATACTAGGGGTGTCAATTCGGGTTAGCGTGTCGGGTTTGTGTCGTGTCGAGGTAGAGGTATTTGACTAAATGGCTCAACCCTAACTCGATCCTAACTCGACCCATTTAATAATCATGTCATGATCTTTCAACCCTAACCCGATCTATTAATAAGGCGGATTAACCTAACCCAACCCATTTACAAGCTTAATAAACGAGTCATGTCGGATTGACACAAATGTAACACAACCCATTTCAACCTGCATAATATTAAATATAAGATCCATCTAGAAATAATTTTTTTTACATCCCAAAAAGCAGTGCATACACTTCAAGTCTTCAACCCACATTCAAAATAATATAGTTCAACAAAAATATAACATTCATCTAGAAATAAGTTCTTTACACTCCAAAAGAAGTGCATACACTTCAATTCAAATTCAAAATAACAAAGTTTAACAAAATCAAAATAACATAGTTCAACAAAAATATAATATCCTTGAAACTTGCCAAATGCTAAGTATCAATATTAAAAAAATTTGAGCAAACAGTAAACTAATCTTGACTATGAACACGATTATCATCCATAGATTCTTTGTTAATGTCCAAATTTATAACATCTTCCACAAGCTCATCCAATTTCATTTATGCAAGTTCTATGCCAAAAAAAAAAAAAGTATTAGTAGTTCTAGGATTTGTAAAGTTTCAATTTCCAATTATATCCCTTGTAAATTTTTGTAATTACTTACTTTTCTTTTTAAATTTAAAATATATGTTAGATATAAAAAGGTATTTGACAAATCTAAAATAAAATAAATATTTATTTGTTATATAAGTTAAACGGGTTGTGTTAAGTGGGTCATTTTGGGTTGACACAAATAAATTGGCCTGTCAAACGTGTCTATTGTGGGTTACGCGGATTGACCTGCTTATAACACGTTTCTTATCGTGTCACTTTTGAGTCGACCCATTTATGACCCAAACCCATTAAGGCTAACCCTAACCCAAAAAAACCCATGTTGTGTTCGTGGATTAGGTCGAATATTGACACCCCTAATTTATACACAATGCCAAAAGATTATGGATTAAACTGTTCATATTTAAAGCGTTAAGAACCAAATGATTATGGATAGAGATTATTTTTACACTGATAATTTTCCTAGAAATAAAGACATTTAATAGTTAAGTATTCTTCTTAAGTACTATACCACGTACTTTTGTGTTCTATTCTATGTTTCACTAATCACTACTTGTCATGTTTTCATTTTAATTTCTTTATAAAATAATTGAAGTTTAAAATGGAAAGTAACCATACATTTGGTAAGTAGTAATTGGTGGAACATAGAGTAGTACACAAAATGTAGTGAAGAGGATTTGCATTCGGATTTTTTATTCTTTTACTTTTAAGAATTTTGTTTTGATTTATTGGTTGACTGTTATGGTAAGTAGTTACACAACATTTTCACATTTACTGATATAGCCTATTGGCAATACCAATGATAGGCCTAGATAAAATAATATTATATGCTTACAATATAAAAATAAAACAACTAGAAATTTGTAAAATAAATTGTTTCCCTAATATTATTGTTAACGGGTAGACTAGTTATTTGTTCCTCATTTATTCAAAAAATAAATAAATTGTATCCTTAAAACCATTTTTCACTTTTACTGACATAGCCTATTGGCGATACCAGTACTAGACCTAGATTTCTTCTATAAAAAAAGTTGTGTAATAATTGTAAAATAAATTGTATTCCCCAATATTATTGTTAACTGGTAGACTAGTTTGGGTCACAGATAAAGAAGACATGAAGGTCTTCTCATAAAAAGTCATATATAGTTGTCATAAAAAAGATCTCAAAGTGTGAGATCATGCTGGGAAAGAAACTTGAAATTTTGACTTGTCTTACTCTATCACTGTTTCTCAGCAGAAAAGGTCAAATTGTGCATACCAAAAAGGAAAAATCATATTCCCATTAAGAGGAAACAAAGGGGCAAGCTATGGGACAAGGGTCGACCGGAAAAAAAAGCATGGTTAAATGTATACATTCTTTAAAAAAATGTGAAGTTTAGATGAACAGAGTGTGAACTATATTGTAGTGTCAATGGTTTCACAATCTGAAAGGGCGGAAAGAATAGTTGATCAGTTACCCATATAATTAAGCACCAAGATTCCTACTTGCATAATTGCATTTGCCAGTCCCTCGTGAGAACTTTGAAGAAGAACAAATTTTGAGGGAACTTCGGGTCTTCGCCTCTTCGGTCTTCCACCCATCACTCCTTAATCCTGATCAAATAAACTTTGGAAGAAAAAAATAGACAAATAAATATTTTTTTTATTTGAAAATGTGCTTGAAATGACATTGATATTATACACTACGTACATACGGTGTCCATAATATCACGCGTTTTGCATTATTTAGTTAGGCCTTTTTAATCTGTGCCAGTACACACTTCAATTTATCTGATCAAACTTTGATGGCTTCCTCCAATATTCTGAAACTTTGTTTGCTCCTATCTGCAATCAGCTTGTCAAGAACATGGGCTCTCAACTCTTCTTCTTATATGAAATATTCCCAAAATTCGTCCTCCATTTATTCTATCTGCAAAACCACACCATACCCAGATGTCTGTTTTGACTCATTGAAACTCTCCATCATCAATATCTCAATTGAGATCAGTCCAAACATCAACACCTTCCTCCTTTACACCCTCCAAATCGCAATATTTGAGTCTGAACAGCTTTCCAATCTGTTTTTGGATGCTGGAAACTCAGACAGTATCATTGAAAATCAAACAGGAACCATACAGGACTGCGAGGAACTCCAACAAATCACCATGTCTTGTTTACAAAGATCAATTTCCCTAATCCAGGACGCACCCATCAAACAACGGAAACTAGCCGATGCAATAGCTTACCTTAGCGCAGCACTCACAAATAAGAACACATGCTTGGAGGGCTTGGATTCAGCTGCTGGTCCTTTGCTGCCAACCCTACTGAGTTCCATAGATTACACATACATGTATGTAATGCTCTTTCCATTCTTTCTAGCCAAAAAAGCCATAATAAAAGGCGCCTCATGGACATGGGTGTTCCAACGTGGATTTCAAAGAAATCAAAGAGCCGGACTCGGATATTGGAGAGTGAATATGACCCGAGTAAGGTGCTGACTGTGGCTGCTGATGGAACTGGAAACTTCACCACCATCACTGATGCTATCAACTTTGCTCCAAACAATAGCAATGATAGAACGCATATCTATGTGAAACAAGGGGTTTATGAGGAAAATGTGGAAATCCCAAGTTACAAGCAAAACATTTTTCTGCATGGAGATGGAACTGATGCCACTAAAATTACTGGTAACAGAAGTGTGGGCGATGGTTGGACCACTTTCAGATCTGCGACTCTTGGTATGTTTAGCAAATTAACTCAATTATACTGCATGCATGCCTTTCGTTTTACTTTTATATATTTAATCATTTGTGTCCTTCCCTTAGCTCCTTTTTGTGTTAATAATATTCTTCTTCTTTTTTATTTGTATTTTTTAATCTTATTAGTTGTACGGGACAATACATAAATCAGAATAGATAGTCCTTCTCATATTAATTAGCTAGTATTTTTTATTTTTTATTTCATAATTATAAAGAGAAGATTTGAATTGTGGTCATCTCTGTTGGAGCACCAAGATGTGCCAATAAAACTACAGAGCTGTAAATTTTAAGTTTGATAACTAATTATGATTTGATTTATTGGAATATTCTTATGTAATTAACTTATTTTAGGAATATTATAAATTTTATTACATGAATATCACAAACTAAAAGTGATACCTATTGCAAAAAATAAGGAATATATATATATATTACAAATTTTATTACATAACTTATACAAATTGATGCAATAACAAATGTTATTAGTGGATTTCAAAAGCATAAAAATGAATGTCTTAAATTATTTTTTTATAATTTGTACGTTTTTAGCCCCTTAACACAAGTTGTTTAACTTACTTATTTAGTCAAGTGATTACTTAGATAAATTATTCAATTCTAGGTTAAAACAATAAAATCATATAATGTAAACAATGCAGAAAAATAAAGAACACAACGATATGATAACCCAAGAAAACCTAACTGATAAAAAACCTAGAAATGACTTAATTTAACTATCCTTAAGGTAAAACAGATACACTATAAAAGAATTGAAGTTTTTACAATAGAACTTAGACCACTAACATCCCATTGCTACATCGAGTAGAAAACTTACTACCACGACCACGTGACAGCTCCCAGTCCACGGATTACTTCTTTCCTTGATCTACAGCAATCACAAGTTCTCTTACTTGTGACTTTGAGACTCCACTCAAAAGTTTCAAATCTTCTTTAAAATTCTTTGTGCAGCAACTGAAGAGATCATCAAGTTCTTGACGTGAATCCTTGACAACTTTATATGTGTGTGTGTGAAGGTAAATATCTCTAGATCTCACAAAAAATTCAACACATAACTCTCCAAAGACTTCTAAAATGTAGCTAGGGTTTTTATTTTTATTTTATTTTTATTTATTTTTTAATACTTGAAGTAAAATACAAAACCCTACACATCATATGGGCTTGGGCTGAATTGGAAATTCTGTAGAAAATTAAATCTGCATGAGTTTCGATCAATCGAGTCTAATTTTCGATCGATCGAGCCTTGCAAATTTTGTCCAATACTTTCTGCAATCACTTGATTCCAATTTTACAATTAAACACACTTTGAGCAAGCCTAAACCTAAACTCTATATTTCAATCAAGGTTTGCCAACATATTACAAATTAAAATTCTAATACATTAGTTCCTAAAGTCTTAGAACCTAACAAACACCCCTTTTGGCAATCCATGACAAAACACATTACAAAAATAAAATGCTCAAAGTAAAAAAAGCCCATTCAATTTAAAAAGCCCTAATTACAATTCAACCTAAACCACTATCTATTAGTTGCAAAAGTAGACAGCAGCCACGACTGAATTAACCTGTAAATTCCTGAAACACTCAACAAACATATAAACGCATGTGTGGAAAATACAAGTAAAACAAATTAAACTTCTTGATTTCACAAAACATAAAATAAAAGACATATACCATGAATAACCTCATAATATAAATTAATAATCAATGTACCATATGTGAAACAAGAAACATAAAAAAACACATAAACATAATGTCTCCCCCTAACATATACAACCCATGTATCAAAGCCAAAATGAAATACATCATAAGCCAAAATAAATAGAATACATCAAAACTCCTAAATACAATCTACACAACTCCCCTTATCTCTGAATATGTACTCTCCCTTTTTGTGACGAATTGCCAAAGGGCAATCATGACTCATCAAAGGGTGGAGCCTGTGGAGTAGAACCTCTAGCATCAATCTGCTTGCAAAGCATGAAGCTCATTGAGCATATCCAACAGAAGCTGTCCATGTGTGCCTGAACGGTCATAACAGTATTCAGCATACTACACAAGGAAGAGTTGCTCGATGTAGATGGTGGAGGATCCATATTAGCTGTAGGGTATACATATGCCTCAGCAAAAGGGTCACTAGAAGGAGGAGGCCAAGATCCATCACCTATAGAAGACTCTACTCTAGAGAGCTTAGAGCTAGCTTTCAACTGAGATGCTCTTTGCCTAAGGAAGGTGGCACCTATAGGAGCTATGATATGTACAGGCTCGAATGCAGGAAAGTTCTTTAATCCTAAGTCTAAAAGAATCCTATGAATAAAGACCAGAAAGAACAAGCCATGGGATTTGGCAATACTCCTATGAACCTCAACAAGTGAGTAAATGAAAAGAGTGGAAAAACTCATAGGAGCATCAGTGACGATAACGTACAAGGATGCACATCTCTCAATGGGGATAGTATGAAGAAGAGATATAGACCAAATACAATGACAAGAAATCCTAAAAAAACATATAGTTGAGCTCAGTAAGCTTAAAAGAGGTGACACAATGATCAGTGCCCCAACTAATGGAAGTACCGGTGATGAGTGACATAATGTCATCAAAGTGAGGGGTCTCAGTGTAAGGGTACACAGGCTACTGTACCAAAGGTACACTAAGAGCAGAGGCCACTACCTCAGGAGTAATGACATACTCTTCACCCCTTATCCAACTTTTCATAAACTGAATGTTGGAATCATCGAAGTGAACAGAGGGGTTTGAGTAGACCTCTTTAATCAACGCAGCCAGCTCTACCTCTAAAAGTGGTAACCAACCCCTACGCTTAAAATTCCTACATATCTCAAGACCAACCTCATCTAAAATAACCTTACTATCAGCCTATATCAATCTAAAGATATTAAGCTTTTCATAAATTTCTTGGTTTTTTATGGATCTAAACCTATCACTTTGAAACACAAGAGTAGATGGGGTGTGGGTTTTCTCAGCTCTAGTCTTCCTAACCACAATGCTAAGAGTTTAAAGGAAAGGAAAACAAAAACAAAGAGAAACCAAGGACAGACTGCATTAGAGAGGGTTAGAGCACAAAAAAATATCAAATAACAATCTATATGATGCATGTAATGAATGCACATATAATGCATGCTCCAATGCATTAAAATTTGTTCAATTTCACTTTATAAAACAACAATTGACTTGAATATAGACTTTTAGTCCAAAAACCCCAAATTTGAAAAACCCAATTTCAAAAATTAAACCAAATTGATCAATTAACCATTATACTAGGTATAAAACATCATATAATGAATTAATCCATCAATTACACAAGTCAAATTCATCAATTATAGTCCAATTGAACAAAAACTCCAATTTGTCAAAGTTCCAAGCCCTAGATTTTTCAATTCTCCTCAAATCACAAAATTGACCAAATTAATGCATGAGGATCACATGTATAACATCTAAGAACAAAAACCCATTGAACAAAAATGATTAAAAACAATTGAAATGAACAAAAATTCCTAAATTCCTATGTTCAAAAATTTCAAGAAAAATGCATGAAAATGCATGAAACATGCAATTAAATTGAAAAAGAAAGGGTATAAAAGTCTTACCAATGCTTGAGGACAAAAACCTTAGAGAAATTTGTGGAAGAAAACGACAAAAATCCCTTAGATTGGATCGGTCGAAGAGAGAGAGAGAGAGAGAGAGAGAGAAAGAGAGAGAGAAAGTCTGAAAAGCTTTTGAAATAGTAAAGAACATGTGAGGGAGAAGCATTTTAAAAGACTGAACTTTCAAATTTCGATTGGTTGAAATTGGGGTTTGATGGATCAAAAAATAGATTCGATTGATCGAGCACCAATTAAGCCAGGCAGATTCAAACCATAATTTTTAATACATTTTTTATCAATCAAAAAATATATTCGATCAATCGAAAATCTGGAAAATTGAAATTTTTGAAAAACAAAGGAAGTTTTATGTGGAAACCACTCAAACCAATTTATTTTATGAATGAAATGCATGATTATGAGTTTAAAAGTTTTTCAAAAAACATTTGAATTCAACCAAGATCTTCCAAAAACAAGATTTTTACACTTTTTGTCCACAAAACTCAATCAATAAACATGTTTTGTATCAAAATCAAGAAACATATAATCTTGGATGGCCAAACCAACTTCACACTCAATTTCATGTACTAAGTTTAGTAAAGAATAACTTATGTAGTGTGTGCAGCTAGTAACAACATGAGATATATGTGAGATGATATGTAGATAGTAATCAATCACAATTTCTACATTATTCATCACATATGTTTGAATGTGACTATCATCTAATGAGTTTATTATATAACTCTCACATCTCCTAGAAAATAAGCTTGCAATCATGTAATTTTTTCTGCCTTATAATGTACACACCATTTTTATTTCATTTGCATGATTGTTATTTTAGCTAGACAATGTACACATCAATTTTATTTCTTTGTGTAATCTTTATTACAGCCACATAATGTATACACCAATTTCATTATTGTTCCAAGGCTACACCTTATTTTCTTTTTATACATGTGCTACATGATTGGCTAGTAAACAGTGGTGAGATGGATATTTATGCCTTTCTCTTAGGATTTTTTTGTCATAACAATCAAAATCATGTGACTTCAAAATCAAGATCATGTGATCAAGAATTATAAACAACTCCCACACAATATGTACTACATAGCTAAAACTATCATAGTGTTAAAAAAAAAAAAAAAAAAGCTCATCCAAACTAAACAAGGTATACAAACATGTTATGAAACAAAATATAGCCAACCTCAACTATAAATCCAAGATATATAATACAAAAACATATCCCTCCTTCCTCCTTTTTTATTTATTTATTTATTTATTATTATTAAAAGAAATAACAAAAACAACCTAATATGAAATCCATGAATATATTGCACTGCAAATCCTAAAAGCAAAAATAGATAAAAGATCAAAAGAAGAATGATCACAAAGAGTATTGAGATGAAGCACAAGGACCATGTTAAAAAGACTCAATTTGATTGAGCTTTTTGCATTCAAAACTAATTAGATGCAACTCTGAATTTTGAGTTATTATTCATATTAAAATGATGTGCAACTCCAAGATTGGTATAAAAGTTTAAAGCATTTACCAATTCACCAATAAGTACCATATGATCTTGTGCTTGAAGCACAGGTACTCTTGGCTTATTTACTCGCTTTGTAGCTTGCAACTTGAAACAGTTTAGGCAAGTATGCCTAGCCTTTCCACAAAAATGACCAACCTACAAAGGTCTATCATGCTTTTTATCCTTAGGGAGGTTAGGATTCTTAGGCTTAAACTCTTTAAGATCAATCCTAATCTTCCTAGGAGGTGGTATAACTTCTACTGGGTTGACAGTCTCATACTTGGGGAGGCAATCTTCTTTAAACCTAAATCTACACTCATTGCATCATTTGCAGTAACCTTGCATAGCTTATTAAAAGCTTTTTGCAAGTCAGCACACTCAGAGAGTTCCCCATCAGAAGGGTTCTCTTCAATCACAACATTTTCATCAACTATAGCAGTAGCTGTGAAAGCAATGAAATTTCCATCTTCATCACTAGCAAACTCATGATCAGAAATTTCATCATCACTAAGGGTTACAACCATAGCTTTATCCTTTGACCTCAAGAATGTAAGACATTCAGATTTCACATAACCATACCCTTGACAACCAAAACATTGTTGACCTAGAGAATTACTAAAGGTTTGACCAACTTTCTCTTTTGATTTATCAGTATTGTTAACTTAACTTGGTTCATTCCTCTTAAAATTCCTAGGTTCAGCATTGTTTTTACCTCTTGCTCTTCTATTGTTGTTCCTAAGAAATTTTCTAAAGTTTTTGGCAAGATATGCAATCTCTGTAGAAGAGAGTTCATCATCAAATCCATTCCTATCAATATCATCAATTGACTTAAGAGCCATTGATTTGGATTTGTTTGTTTTGGGTAAGTCTAGCTTATAAGACTAAAGAGATCCTATAAGCTCATCAACATGGATGGAGTTTACATTCTTGCTTTCAATAATGGTAGTTACTTTTGGTCTAAAATCTTCAGTTAAGGATCTAAGAATCTTCCTAACAATCTTAAGTTGATCATAAATTTCATCCAAATTATAAGCAGAATTAACAATATCATTAAGTTTAGCATAAAATTCATTAAAGCACTCATCATTAGACATTCTAATGCTTTCAAATCTAGTAGTTAACTACTACAACTTATTAATCTTAACTGCTTTTGTGCCTTCATGCACAGTTTGAAGAATATTCCATGTTGTATAAGCAACCTCAACATTTGAGATTCTCTTGAATTCCTTCATAGAAACAACGCTAAAAATAGCATTCATGACTTTGCAATTAAAAGCGGCTGCTTCTTTTTGAGAAGTTGACCACTCGCTAATAGGAGTAGTCAGTTTCTCTCGTTCATATTCCACGAAGTTTCATATATACCCTCTCATCAATAGATTTCAGGAATGCTTTCATCCTTACTTTCTAGTAGGCATAATTGTTTCCATTAAAGTGAGGTGGGATCACAAGAGAGTGACCGTGCTCCATGACAACAGGGGTCAAGGATTAACTCTTAGATCAAAAGATCTAAAAACACAAGAGCTAACCTACTCTAATACCACTTGTACGTTTTTAAACCCCTTAACACAAGTTGTTTAACCTACTTATTTAGCCAAGTGATTACTTAGATAAATTATTTAGTTCTAGGTTAACACAATAAAATCATATCATGTAAAAAATGCAGAAAAATAAAGAACACAACGATAAGATAACTCAGGAAAACCTAACCGATAAAAAATCTGGGGAGGATTTAACCTGACTATTCTTAAGGTAAAACAAATCTACTATGAAAGAATTGAAATTTTTACAATAGAATTTAGACTACTAACATTCTATTGCTACCTCGAGTAGATAACTTACTACCACGACCACGTGATAACTCTTAGTCCATGGACTACTTTTTTCCTTGATCTACAACAACTACAAGTTCTCCTACTTGTGACTTTGAGACTCCAGTAAAAGGTTTCAAATCTTCTTTAAAGTTCTTTGTGCAGCAACTGAAGAGATCATCAAGTTCTTAACGTGAATCTTGATCTTGACAACTTTATGTGTGTGTATAAATGTAAACACCTCTAGATCTCACAAAAAAGATTAAACACACAACTCTCCAAAGACTTCTAAAACGTAACTAAGGTTTTTCTTTTTATACTTGAAGTAAAACACAAAACCCTACACGTCATATCAGCTTAGGTTGAATTGGAAATTTTGTAGAAAATTAAATCTACACGGGTTTCTATCGATCAAGTCTAATTTTCATCGATCGAGCCTTGCATATTTTTTCCAATACTTTCTACAATCACTCGATTCCAATTTTACAATTAAACACACTTTGAGTAAGCCTAAACCTAAACTCTATATTTTGATCATGGTTTGCCAACATATTACAAATTGAAGTTCTAATACATCAGTTCCTAAAGTCTTAGAACCTAACATAATTGGTAACATATCAATTTATAAAGATTGTGTAACAAAATTTGTGGCATCCCTAAAATCTATAGACACTTATTTATATGTTGTTGAAGTGACATCAATCATATTTCTTTTCACATTATTTTTTAAGCTTTGGTTATTAAATTAAAACTAACTTTAGAGTTTTTCTAATTAATTTTTCCCTTTTTATTTTACTTGTAACTAATTAGTAATATATAATAAATTGAACTTCAGCAGTGTCTGGTAATGGCTTTCTAGCACAAGACATATATATTGAGAACAATGCTGGAGCAAAGAAACATCAAGCAGTTGCCTTGAGAGTAAATGCGGACTTTGTAGCATTGTACAGGTGTTCCATAATTGGTTATGAGGATACATTGTATGTCCATTCCTTTCGACAATTCTACCGAGAATGTGACATAATGGGCACTATAGATTTCATATTTGGGAATGCAGCAGTTGTATTTCAAGGGTGTAACATTATTTCTAGAATACTAACCCCAAGCCAATTCACAGTTATCACAGCACAATCTCGTAATAGCCCAGATGAGGACACTGGAATCTCCATCCAGAATTGTTCAATTGTTGCTGAAGAGAATTTGCAGCCTAATTCTATCAGAGTGAAAAGCTATCTAGGAAGGCCATGGGGGGAGTACTCTCGGACAGTTTACCTAGAATCCTACATTACCAACTTTATTGACCCAACTGGGTGGAAGCTGGGGCCCAATAATGATGATGAGGTATCAAAAACTTTGTATTATGGGGAGTATGACAATTATGGGCCTGGCTCATCAACAGATGGTAGAGTTTCTTGGCCAGGGCATCAAATAATGGATACTAAAAATGCATATAATTTCACTGTGTCAGAGTTCATTAATAATGGTGATGAATGGTTGGATCTCACTTCATTTCCTTACGATGGTGGGTTTAAACTTTAATCTAGTATAAAGAGGCTTTAAATAAATGGAATTATCTTTTTTTTCTTTTCTTTTTATTTTTTCTCTATCTTGTTTCGATCTTATGGCCAAAATAATTTTACTTCCTTAAAGTTATCTAATTAGATCGTGTTCTAGGTCATTCTAATACATATAATGGTGATTTATCTATCAAAAGTCTTGTGACTCAAAGGCAATTGATTAAACCATGCTACTAGTAAGTTGGTTGGTAATCTTAGAAGCCCTTTTCCTTATAATAAGTTCAATTTCCCTTATCTAATTGCTGATGTCTGTAGGGATGATTGTTCTTCTTTTGTTTCGTAGTTTTCTTTTTCTTTAATGAAGTTTCAGTTTATCTACACACACAAAAAAGAAAGATTATTTCAAGTAAAAATAAATAAATAAATAATAATAATAATGATATTCACTTTAATTTGAACACTAAAATTGTCTTTTGGAAAGATAATCGTTTTTTTTTTTTTTAAAAAAAAAATAGCATTAACACTAAACAATTTTTAAAACTGTAGTTTGCCAAATTTATTATTAAAAATGCTATCGTTTTTTTTATTTATTACCACCCCCCTCTTATTATTTGTTTTTTCTCATATAACTTTCTCTTTTATCAATTTTATGCTAGGATGTATAGACATTTTATTTGGGATGTTGTATTCGTGTCGTATTTGTGTCATAATGATGTCCAATATGCTATATTATATTATAATTTTTCAAAAATTGCTCGTGTTGCCATTTTATACCCATACCCATACCTATACATGTATCCATGTTCATGCATCCTAGGTTCTTGTCTTGATTAATTGTACAATTATTATAGGAATACAACATTTTTTACTGACATAATTTGTTATTATTCTTGCATAATAATAAAAGTAATGACTATAATAAATTTATATAAAATAATATTGCTTCAAGTAGTGTATGAGTTTTAATTATCTCAACTAATAAAATTTCTTGTCAATAAGTTAAAATTCTATCGTATTGATGGTACATACACAATTTTTGAAAGGAAAAGAAATACTTTGAGCAAAATAAGCAAAAAGAATTATGGCTTGATACATAGTAAGAAACAAAAAATAAACTATGGATTTGTTTGGATTTGACTGAAAAATCTTGACCTCTAAGAACTAATTGCGATCCAACTTAGATTAAAATCCTCTCATATGTTTATTGGAAATAATTACAGCTATTTAAATACAAGCAAAGCAGTGTCTAATCCAAAATAAACTAACTGATCAACCCACTGCCTAACGTTTACATCCATGCATGACTCCACAAAATACTCAGACTCCCTAATACACTTAAGGTTACAATTAAATAGCAAATACAAATAACATCTTGCTAAAAGTTTAGAACACGGCTTAACTCCATTGCTCCAATGCATTAGAGCAGTTACAATACAAATATGTTTTACATCCACTACTATGCATTTCAACATGTATTTTGATGGATCCACAATCCCAAATTCAAGAACTTATTTTTTCTCCCAAAAAAAAAAAAAATCAAACATGTTCGTATCATGTATATAAAAAAAAATAAAAATAAAAAATTGTTTTTCTTAATTCGCAGAGTACTTTTTTTTTTCTTTTGTTGAATTGCAGAGTAGTTATTTGTTCATCAAAATTATCATGTAAATGATCAGTAGTAGGGGGCGATCATAAGTCAGTTGGGTCAGATAAAAAGAAGACGGGTCTTCTTAAAAAGTCTATTAAATACACGTCATAAAAGAATCTCAACATGTGAGAGTTTGGCAGATGTTGGGACATAAACTTTATTTGCAAATTGGCTTTGTCTGTCACGTTTTTTCACAATTTCAAGTTTTGTGTACAAAAAGGAAAAATCCTATTCCCGTAAAGAGGAAACGACATAGAAAAAATATATATATTTGCCAAAAGTTGTAGAAAAATTGTGTACTTAGATTTTCTAAAAATAAATAAATAAATAAACACTATAGGAGGAGGAATAATAAGGATGCCTTCATTCTCTCTTCTCTCTTCTTCTTCTTCTTTTTTCTTTTTTTTTTTTAATTTATAATTTGATAGTTGGGGTGAGATTAATTGAATTATAAGGCTCTTGGTAAACACTATTTAAAGAATTTGATTATTTAAAAAATGGAGTCATAAGAGCCATAATTGTGACAAAAAAACCTACCTTTTTTGTAATAAGTAGTGACTAGACTTTCGTTAATTATCAAGATAATTTATTTTTAAATATAAACTTATGACCAAAATGGCAAGTGACTTCATAATTGTTAGGATAAGTTTAGATAAAACACTCCATTACTTAAGTTTCAAAAAATTTAAAATTCTACTTCAAACAAAATTCTGTTATTAAAGTTTCAAATAAATTAAATGTAAATTTAATATTTATAATTATATTTATTTTGATTATATATCATACTTTGTGTTTAATATAGTGAAACTTACACACTATACACCTTGCTTGCACCAAGTGGCCTAATGGTACCTTGCTTACACACTATACACATTAACCAAACTAATGGTACTCTTACTCCAGTGGTTCATCCCTTATAAGGAAAAAAGAGGAAAGGTATCTTTCCAATGTGGGACAAGTAAAAATGGCCAAGGAAACTCATGCACTCCTTGGCAATTTTTGCTTGATCCTTTTATTGTGAGTGCATTTTTTGCTTCAAGGAAACTCATGTACTCCTTGGCAATTTTGCTTGTCCCACATTGGAAAGATATCCTCTCTCTTTCCACCTTATAAGGGATGAACCAAAGGATTAACCAAACTAATGGTACTCTTACTCCATTGGTTCATTCCTTATGAGGTGGAAAGAGGGAGGATATCTTTCCAATGTGGGACAAGCAAAAATTGCCAAGGAATACATGAGTATCGAAGCAAAAAATGCACCCGCAAGGACTAATGCCCTAAAACGTAATTGTATGGCGTTATCTTTTTAATAATAAAAAATTTATTTTTGAGATTATTTTTGCATGAATATTTTGCACATTATGTAGTGTAGTCCATGTAAAGGCAGAACTATGCAGGTAAAACTAATGCTGAGTTGCCCCACAACACAAGGTTTGAAAACCCTTAGTTTTTTTTATTTGTTTTCACCTTTTGTCCCTTAGTCTTTTCCCAATTTCCCTTCCAACTCGTCAGCTATCCATACTTTTACTAGTTTCTTTAGTTGGGCTTTTCTTAAAATATTTTATAGCTTTTACCTCCTAGTCATTCAAAAACCTTTTATTATTCAATATTATCACACTTCAATTTCTCTTCTTTAAGACTAGTTTTATAAGGTAGAGTACTCTTCCTTATAAAAGCGTATCCTAATAATAATAAAAATTATCTTCCTGGATAAAGAGCTTTATAATATGAAGTTATGTGAATTTTAATTAATCTTATGGTTATAATTTTCTTATTAAGTTAAATTTCTATATATTTGATAGGTACAAACTTCCAATTAATTTCAAACCACTTAAATACTACAGTTTATATGTGTATATAATTTTATGTTTTTTAAAATTTTAAACAGCTTAATATTAGTAGATGGTTAAATAAATGAAATAAAATGGTAATTGCAAGAAATTGAGAGAATTCTAATTCAGTAAAATTCCTAATTCCAATACTATGACATGAAAAGATGCTTGTTTGTTTGTTTTTATTTTTTCATTTAATAAATCCCAATAAATTTATAAGGGGAAAGGAACTGTTGATCAGTTGACTCAGTTTAGACGTAGACATTTTTTTTTGGATGGAAAGTTTAGACATAGACATATAAACACGAAGAATCCCGCTTGCATTTTGTCTCCAAAAGAAGACTATTCCATACCATATCCTGAAAAATATCTTTTAAAGGGACTCCTCCAAATGGAGCAGAAATAGACAAAAATATATAAATAAACAAAAAGCAACTGAAATAACATTTCTGCGCATAGTCCAAGTTCCAAGTATTCAATGTGACAGGCCTGATTGATCTTTCCAAACCTACAAATCCCGTGATAAAATTTAAAAGAAAAAAAAAAAAAGATAAAAGATTCCATTGTCACTATTTTTTTTTTAATAAACAAAAAATTGGGTAAGGGCAACTAATGCCGGCAATTTTATCTTAGCGTGACTATAGTAGTATTTTATCCGTTAAGTTCAGGAGTACTATTGGGATGCAAAGAGGATCACAATAAGCCATAACTTTTCAATCTCACACGGGACAATTGTGAACTTTGAACTACCAAGGGAAAAAAAACTGAAATGAGCCTCTTTTCAAATTCAAACCTTGAACCTCACACTAAGTGTATTTTGTGCATTATCCAAGATCACTGTACCACACCTCTCCATGGTCATTGTCATTATTATTACCCTTTGCCATCAAAGTCTGTGTAATCCAATTCATTACTCACTACTCAGTGACAAAATGAAAAAAACATGCAAACTTTCCCAATAGCATAATTTAAGTTTAACTTTAAGGGGGTATCAGCAATTAGGGGCCTTTAAACACTGTCGGTTTTCACTTCAGTTTGTCTCAGCAAACTGCTTTGATGGCTAATGGCTTCCCTCATTATTCAGAAATTTTTTTTGCTCCTCTCTGCAATTAGCTTGTCAAAAACATGGGCTCTCAACTCTTCTTCTTCTTTTTCTTCTTCTTCCACAACTTCTCTGCAATATTCCCAATCTTTATCCTCCATAAAATCTATCTGCAAAACCACACCATACCCAGATGTCTGTTTTGACTCATTGAAGCTCTCCATCGGTATCTCAATTAATATCAATCCAAACATCATCACCTACCTCCTTCAAACACTCCAAACCGCAATATCCGAGTCTGAAAACCTTTCCAATCTGTTCTTGGATGCTGGACGCCACTCAAATATCATCGAAAAACAAAGAGGAACCATCCAGGACTGCAAAGAAGTCCATCAAATCACCTTATCTGCTTTACAAAGATCAGTGTCCCGAATCCATGATGCATCCAATAATAAACAGAAACTAGCCGATGCAGGAGCTTACCTTAGCGCAGCACTCACAAACAAGAACACATGCTTGGAAGGCCTGGATTCAGCTTCGGGTCCTTTGAAGCCAACTCTACTGAATTCCATACATGACACTTACAAGCACGTAAGTAATTCTCTTTCAATTCTGTCTAGCCAAAACGGTCATACTAATAGGCGCCTCATGGACATGGGTGTTCCAACATGGATTTCAAGAAAATTAGACGGTCGGACTCGGATATTGGAGAGTGAATATGACCATGTCCTAACTGTGGCTACTGATGGAACTGGAAATTTCACTACCATCACTGATGCTATCAATTTTGCTCCAAACAATAGCTATAATGAGAGAACATTTATCTATGTTAAACAAGGGGTTTATGAGGAAAATGTGGAAATCCCAGATTACAAGCCCAACATTGTTCTGCTCGGGGATGGAGCTGATGTTACTCTCATTACTGGTGACAGAAGTATGGGCGATGGCTGGACCACTTTCAGATCTGCAACTCTTGGTATGTTTAGCTAATTCTTAGTAAAAAAAAAAAGCTAATTAATTCAATTGCTTGCATGCGTGCGTGCCTCTGTTTTACTTTTAATTTGGGGGATTTTTAATCTTGTAAATTCTAAGCCATAGTACATAAACCAGAATAGATAGTCATGAAGTAGCCCCTTATTATTAATTGTTTTTTAGCACTATATATGATTTAATTTGTTGGGGGTAGATTGAAGTAATTAATTGATATTAAGGATATTATAAATTTTGGTATGTGAGTATTAATTACAAAGTAGAGATGTCAGTGAGCATAAAAAAATAAGTAATATTTTAATAATTTTACAAATTTTATTATATAACTGTGTGGGCCAATTTTGTCCTGTGTTCCAACTGTGTGAGAGGAAGGGCCCGGCCCAATATCCCGTGTGAGGGGAGACGAACATCCGAGGACATCCAGCCGAGGAATGGACAAAATTACCATCCGATGAGAGGTGGAGCATGTTTGTAAGGAATTGGACCGTGTCCGAGGATGATGGTCACCTCGGTACTTTTGTCCGAGGTGCCTGGTGAACTTATTAATCACTCAGAACAACGCCTAGGACAAATCTTATAACGGAGCAAAAGGGAAAATATCAAACAAAAAGTAATGGTAGGAAATGACAAATATCTAGGGGTGCTGTCACCTCCGCATTAAATGTCTCCCAGCTAACCTTCTGGCCGCATTAATGTGGAGGTGATACCTGAACAGTGAACGAGCAGCTTTCCAGCTAAGAATGGAAGATTCAAAAGAGGGCGAGGGGGATGACGCAAAAAGGACGTTGAATGCCAAGCCCACACGTGGATGATGAAAAAGGCAAAAAAGCTATGGTATATAAGGCGAGGAAGGACAGAAGGAAGGGGGACTGAAAAAAATTAAAAAAAAAAAGAAAAAGGAAAAAGAAGAAGGAAAATCAGATCTTTAGGGCATGTCCGTAGAGGATTTATTGCTGCATACCATGCTCGTATCTTGGATCTTTTTTACACTAAAATCCAATATTTTGGCCCAAGATCAGACTAGCTTTCTTTCCTGCACTCTATAAATTCATTGTTTGGGCTACGTGGGCCTGGATTCATTCCCGTTCTGGATTCAAGTCAGATCTGGTCCTTACAATAACCTTTACAAGTTAATATGACAATGAATTTTTTTTTTTTTTTTGAAATAAACATTAATGCTTATCAGAACGCATACAAAAATAGTAACATTAATGTTTAAAACCGAATTTATAATACATTAAATAACTAGAGTACGACTATAAAAGGACTTAACTTCTGAATTTCTGTAGTTATAAACTAGGGTTATAAATAGTGGATACTAATATTAAAGTTTTAAACTGGGTTTATAATATATTACATAACCAGAGTACAATTAACTTTTGTAATTGTAGACTGAGATTATAAACAATGGACACTAGACACACATAACCAATGTGAGATAAACATTTTTTTTTTTTTTATAGTAAAAAGTAATACTTATTAGAACACACACGAAAATAGTAATATTAGTGTTTTAAACCGGATTTATAATACATTACTTAATCAGAGTACAACTACAAAAGAACCTAACTTTTGTAATTGTAAATTAAGGTTATAAATAGCGAACACTAGACACACATAACCAATGTGAGATAAACATCCTTTTTTTTTAAGTAAACAGTAATACTTATTAGAACACACATAAAAATAGTAATATTAATGTTATAAACCAAGTTTATAATACATTACATAACTAAAATACAACTAGAAAATGACCTAACTTCTGTAGTTGTAGCCTAGGGTTATAAACAGCAAACACTAGACACAACCAATGTATGATAAACATTTTTTTTTTTTGAGTAAACAGTAATATTTATTATAACACATACGAAAATAGTAATTTTTTTTTTTAGAAGAACGAAAATAGTAATATTAGTGTTTTAAATCGGGTTTATAATACATTATATAACCAAAGTACAACTATAAAAGGACCTAACTTTTGATTGATATATTTCACAAACATAATAAATGAATGTCTTATTTGTATTTTGTTATTGGTGACTCGTTAATTTATAAATGTAATATAATAAAATTTGTAGTATTCTTAACATCACTTAAAAAATAATTTAGAAATTTCTTTTTATATATTTTGAAGTGGTTCACTTATATTCCCAATTTGTAAGCTTTTGTACTAAAAAGTCTAAAATTAGTACTAACTTTAGAAAATTTCTAATATAAATTGAACGCCAGGGGTATCTGGCGATGGCTTTCTAGCACGAGACATATCTGTTGAGAATAAGGCTGGAGCAAAGAAGTATCAAGCGGTTGCCCTGAGAATAAATGCGGACTTGGCTGCATTGTACAAGTGCTCCATTATTGGTTTCCAAGATACACTGTATGTTCATTCCTTTCGACAATTCTACCGAGAGTGTGACATATTAGGGACTATAGATTATATATTTGGGAATGCTGCAGTGGTTTTTCAAGGATGTAACATTGTGTCCAGGATGCCAATGCCTGGACAATTCACGGTTATCACAGCACAGGCTCGTGACACACTGGATGAAAACACTGGAATCTCTTTTCAGAATTGTTCAATTTTGGCTACAAATGATTTATACTCTAATTCTCGTAGTGTCAAAAGCTACCTAGGAAGGCCATGGAAAGTGTACTCTCAAGTAGTCTACTTTGAGTCCTACATTGACAACTTCATTGACCCAGCTGGGTGGACACAATGGGCTAGTGATGATGATCGAGGATTAGATACTTTGTATTATGGAGAATATGATAATTATGGGCCTGGCTCATCAACAGATGATAGAGTTACATGGCCAGGGTACCACGTGATGGATATTTCTGATGCATATAATTTTACAGTGTCAGAGTTCATTACTGGTGATGAATGGTTGGAATCCACTTCATTTCCTTACGATGATGGGGTTTAAGTTTGATCTAGTATAAGGAGGCTTTTAACTAAATGGATTTTTGTTTCCCTTTTTTTTTTTTCTTTTTTTTTTTTTTTCTCTAGTTTTGTGCCGATGGAATGGCCAAAATAATTTTACATCCTCAAAGATAGCTAATTAGATCCTGTAGTAGGTAATTCAAATGCATATAATGGTAATTTATCTATAAAGAGTAAGGTAACTTAAAGGCATTATATAGTTCTCTCATGAATCTTTTTCCAAGGTAATACTTTCTACCCCAAGCCTTAATTCTCTCCTTTTTCTTATCCAATTTATTTAATATGAGGGTTGGGGTTATAGATCAAGATCCTCTAAAGTTCATAGGAAACCTCTATCACATAGAGTTCTTTAGGGGCAGATTGCTTGGAGAGAAAAGTGGGGTGATTTTTTTTTGGGGGGGGGGGGGGAGGGGGAGGGAGGGAATTGTTTTCTCCCTGGGCCCAAATTTTGGGAGGTTTTGTTTCTCCCCAAATTGGGGAGAAATTTGGCTTAGATGAAAATTATCCATGTGCCATTCTCCCCCCACCCCTTCACGTTGCTTTACCTTTTTTTTTCCTAAACTTAAACGTTCTGTTTTTATTTATGTTGTTTTATTTTTCCTTATAAAATATTATTGTTTTTATGTGATAGGGGCACAAAAGTATATTTATACAAACATCATTTCTTTTCCTCTAATTTTTTTTTCTTACCCAAACAAAAGAATTTTTATTTGTTGTGAAATTTTAAAGTACTCACAAGTGTACGAACTGTATCGAAGTATAGTTTGACAAAAACGGAGTTAAACTCATAGGGACTTGTATGAACGTAAGAAAATTGATTAAACCTTAACCAAATTAATCCTAATCTAGTTTAATTTTAAAATTGATTTTTTTTAAATTAAATAAACTAAGCAAAATATAAAATATAAAGCAGTAAAGAGATTAAACAATTTAGAGAAAGGAATTAAGGTTTTGGAATCCGTCTTGTTAATTCATATCAGTATATATTCATGATCATTAATTTTTCCCAACCACAATATGATAATCTAGAAATCGCAAGTGACATCCAATTCTAAAAATCAAATCATTAATTGTATTCATTGACACACAAATCACAAGAGATATCAAATTCTAAAAATTGAATCATCAATTGCATCCATTGACAAACAAATTACAAGAAATATCCAATTTTAAAATTAAGAAATAATAAATCAATCATTCAAATAATTAAGATAAATCCAAAATCATAAGAAAAACATGATTGAACTCATATTAAGAATCATACTTTAGTCAATTGAGATGAAGTCAGAATAAATTAATTATTAAAGAACAACTGTGGTGGAAAAAATCAAATCACTTAAATATTACTAATAATCTTTAACAAAGTTTCACTCTCAACTTTAATTATAAATTTAGTTACTCATAATAATTGATATAAAACACAAAAATAAAATATAAAGCATTAAACTAGATAAATAAAATAAAGAAAGAAATAATCACAATGCTATCATAAAGAAAAGCCACATGCAACTGCCTCTACATGGTACACGTTCAGCCCAAGCCTCCCTCTTTATTTTTCTGTTTGCTCTCTATTTATATACCTACACACTGTTTGACATTACGCATCATCCTAATATAAATGGAACTAGAAATTGTCTATTTGAGATCTGCTTATTTTGATGAAATTAAAAAATTTTTGTTAAAAGTAATGTAAATAAAAAAGTTAACTGAAATAGTACAGTGGGACTCATGAATAGTATCAAAAAATATAATAATATTTATGAATAGTAAAAAAATAAACTGAATAATAAAATAAGATAGATTTTTTAATTTGAAGCCGCACAATTAATGCTTGTAGGAGGCCACACGCTGACTTGAGGACTTTCACAAGGACAACACTGAATGGCCCAAAATCTGTCTGCTCTCTAACGTGTAATTCCATCAAGTAAGAAAAAAAAAAAAAAACAAAGCCCACTTAACAACTACGCATAAAGACCACAAGCCCACCTGTAGACTCCACAGAATTAAACTTGTATTTTTTTTTTCTTTCTTTACTATTCTTTCTTTGCATTTCACGTGTCTCCAGGCCTATTCTTCTTGTTCTTTATTCTTCTCTTTTTCCTTTTACTTCAAGCCTTCCAGGTTTCTTTCAAGTTGGCTTAGCAATTGACATAACCTTACTTTGCATGTAAAACCATTATTACCTATAAAACAAAGATAAGAAATAATCAGTTATAAAATAGCATAAAAATAAGGCTAAGTGTCCATTTAGAAATTGTTTATTTAGCTGAAACTGAAATCTTTTTAATAAAGTATTGTAAATAAAGGTAAAAGTTAGTGCGCATTTAGGTTAGAATTAAAAATGAAAATTATTTCACCATTCAACTTATTTTTGATACTATTCATGAGCCGTATTGCACTTTTTGACACTATTTATGGGCCCCACTATACTATTTCAACTAACTTTTACCTTTCTTTAAAATACTTTCAGCAATAATTTTTTAGTTTCAGTAAAATAAGCGGTACCCAAATGGACCCTTAGCTGAATAGTACAGTGAGACTCATGAATAGTACCAAAAAGTGCAGTGAGATCCATGAATAGTAGCAAAAATAAAGTAAAATTGCAAATAAACTGAAATTTTTAGTTTATCACAAACAGACACTAAATATGTAGATATGAGAGTACTTTATTGTATGTATTTCGTGCACGTCACTATTCCCCCACATTTTGACCCCCAACCAAACACACGTGAAGGGAAAACTTAAATATTTTCCATCGTTTTATTTTTTCATCCCCACCATTTTTCTATCCTCCCCCCCCCCCCCCAAAAAAAAAATTCCCATTCCCCCAAACAAACAAACCCTTAATCTTAACACTTTTTTTTAATAATGCTAGGATGTTTAATGTTGGCTAATTCTGTAGATAGTCTATTTTGGGGCTGTACACACCAATTTGTGGCATACACCACTCTAGGATAGAACCCTAAAATCAACCCATTGCCATGTTAGTGATGTTTTATGGTCAACCAACTTGATCAACTGACTAACCAAGACATGTTACATCCTAAGGCCTCAAAAAATCTATAAATTAATACTCCCATACATCATCATCCAATGGATCCCCATTCCCCACTTTTTCCCCATATCGAATCTGTGCCAAAATACTTCTAGACTTTGATTTTGAGTTTTAAGAGTATGAGGATTATTTTTGTGAGGGTTAGATTGAGTATTCTAATAATCATTTGTTGGAAATTTAATCTATCACTCACTATTTTTCAATCACACTCTCGAGCCATAACCACTCTCTATCCATCCCGTTAGACTTTTCTAGGGTTCATAGCCAAATTACTAAACCCATTTTTTGAGTTGTTGATCTAAACGCACATCATGAGAGTAATTGATTTCAACTGAGGGACCGATTATCTACTTCACAATAAAGTGCTAAGGGAGTGAGGTATGAATCTTCTTAATAATCCATATTCTCCTCCTTGATTCCTAGTTGTTTTTACATTCGCATTCCCCTATTTTTCCACCTTTAATATAATATTTGGTGATTGATAACATGCTAGCTGTTTAATGCTTTCTCTCAATTTCTTGTAACTTTTAATTAATCTGAAAATCTACCTGTAGAGACACATGCCTAAAATAATAGGTATACCCATCTCTTTAGGTGGGTGTAAACACCAGCTTGGGCAAAGACAGGTTCCTTGTTCAGTATGCTTTTTGGAAAGTTGGTTGAAGCCTAATGGTGTATGTTACTTAGTGGGTGGCATATGTCGTTTCATGCATGATTGGTGTATGCACTTTATGAGTGGCATGTGCCGCTTTGTAAAATATTGTATAGCTTTCCTTCCTTCAATTGTTGTTTTACTTTAAAGATTAAATTCAATAAGGATGTGGTGTAAGACCCAAGTTTTACCCCTCTAATTTTAATATGCCACATTATCATATTACATAGTAAAGAATAGGTACAATTACACTTAATCAATTCTAATACCTATTTGAAAATCTAACTTAACCGTGAGTTTATTGAGATGTTATCATGTGTGATAAGACGTATTAAGTTTTAAGTAAAAAGTTGACGTGACAATCTCTTATTGAATAGTGTAAAACATAGGTTTTACACCCCATTCTTACCAAATTCAAACTTTTTACTTTATACACCATTTCTTCTTTAATTCATTCCAATAAATATAACCCAAAAATATAAAAATATTCAAATCTTTCTTCTTCTTTTTTATTTTTATTTTTTCTTATTATTTTTTTATATGAAAAAATCTTTATTAGTTAATGCAGCTTTAATTCTCTTTCTTTTTAGGGATAGTTTCCTTACGTAAATAGAGGGTGTTTGCTAAGTATCAAAGGTCATAATGCTTAATAAGGGAAAGACATAACATTAAATGAAAATATTTCCTAATAAAAGATTGACTTAAATTAAAATTTGAATCAAAATTGAAATTGAAGTTGAATTTAATGAAAATTAAAAAGGAAAAAACATTGTCAATAAAACTTCAAGATCAAATATTTTCCTTAAATGCAATCAATTAAGTCTTAAAGATTGAAACTTCAAGTTCTCTCCATGATTAAAAAATCAGTTAAAAATTAAATAAGGAAACAAAGAATAAATGCCTCAAAGATTATAAATTAAGTTTTATGACTTGAATTTCAATGGAAACATCACAAAGGACAAGTTAATTTAAACTTTAAGAATTCAATATTCAAATTTCAATAAAATCTTAATCCAATTTGAATTTAAAGTTGAAAGTTAATTAAAGGAAGAATCATTCGTTGCTCAATAAAGTTGAAAGTTAATTAAAGGAAGAATCATTCATGGCTCAAAACCATACTTTCTTTAAAAGACTTTGGAATTCGAATTCAACTAGTCACTAACCCATGCAATGGACAAGAAAGCTACTGAAAATGAGATTAACTCTAAAATTAGAATAATTAGGTAAGAGAATTAATTTCATGTTACAGTCTAGTTTTTTATTGGTAGCAAAATCACTTGCATGATCGAATTTGGTCTCAATAGATTAAGTGCAAATCCTTCATCTAGACATTCAAGTATTAGGATAAATGATGTGTTTTTGATAGGTAAAAAATTAAGATAAAAAAAAAATTCACATATATATATTGTTTACCAAAAAACCTCAAATATGTAAAATTTGCCAAAAAGATACATCACGTATTAATGCATAAACACGTCTACATAACTTTTGAATAATCCAAGTGCAACAATATTAGAAGCAACCTTTAGGCTTCTTCACTATTTCAAGTGGCTCCTAAACAATGTCATATTTACTTCTCAGTTCTATTCATCATTCTACAATATAAAAGTCACAATCAACACGTATGCATCTCATAAAATCCATAAGCAAGTTTTTTTTTTTTTTTTTTTTTTTTATTTTCCTTCACCCTTTTCAGTTTGACTAAAGAGAAACCAAAGTGAATAAAAAAAGTTTATAATTTAAAGCTAAAAAGTTAAAGTTTACTTCTTTATGGTGTTTCACACAAAGTAGATACAAAATCATGTCTTTTTTATAAGAGTTCAAGTTAATTTCAAAACACAAATAGGTCCAGTTCAATATGATGTAGCAAGAACCTTTAAGAATGAAACTACAACATACTTCAAATAATGATGAAATTGCCCATTTCTATAATCTAACTCTCTTCCCTACAAATAAGAGGACTCTTAATGTTGAAAGAACTTCCTCTTCTTTTAGTGGGTAAAACAGTAAGATCAAAAGTAATATGTGTAACAAATATTATCATATTAAAGTGAAAATAAATTGGTTAAGCAGAGGTATTCAACTGAACACAGATGTACCTACATCTTCTGCATCATCAAGAATCAATATAGCATTTTCTTGGCCAAGCAAGATATCAAGACCCTTTTGATGTTATTGGATGCCATGCTGGTGCCATGCTTACATGAAATCACTTTAGCACTTAAGTACTCTCCTAGAGGATCAAGTAGCTTAGACATTTACAATGCATAGTGTCGATAGGCGATCACTCATTGTATAAATGTACATCTCAAGCATTTCACTTTCTTCTTTTAAAAAAGTGTGAATAAAGGGCCTTAGCTCCGTTAAAAGAAGATGAAGTTCATTAAATTTTTTTAAATTTTTTTATGTTCATTAATTCTAGACTCTTTCCATGTCTTTGAAAGTTTTACCTACCTTTGGTTAGAAATCTGAACATTCTATTGACAAATTGAAAGCACTCAAATAAAACTCTCATCAATAGATTTAGAACCTAATGGTAATCATTCATGTTGACCTCTAAAAGCTCTACAACATGACAAGTTACAATGGTATATAGCCAAGCTTAAACATTATGATTCTATTATTCTTGAATAGGAATAGATTTATAAGTTCAAAATTGGTTTACATCTCTCCAGTTGTAATTTTAAAACTAGTTTCATATTAGGGGAATATTACTTAGTGAATGAGCAGTGACACTGTCTTCCATTATGCAGAGAAGGATAACCAAAATTCATAACTCCACCAAATAGTCTTATCTCAAAGAAGGTTACCTCATGAATGTAACCCAATGCCATTCCAGATTTGGCCAGCAACCTTTGCCCACAAAATGTACATGTTGTCATCTTGCAATTCTTGAAATCTTCAAACTTTAAACTAGTCATCCAAATATCTCTTTTTATTACCAATGAAACCCATCATCAGAATTTATCTTTACCTACCAAAATAAATAAATAAATAAAAATAGATTGGTTAAACTCCATTTGTTCCAACAAAAATACCTTCATTCAGTTCCATTAATGTAACAGTTCCTCATGCGAAGAGCCATCCCAAAGCTATAATAAAACCATGCAAAAGAATTATATTGATATCCGTAACCGTAAGGCATAAACTACATCTTCTTATATGAATTAATAAGTAACACTAAGTAAAAAACATATAAAGAAGAAATCATACAGATTATAGAGGAAATTCAAAGTCCATTGTTCATCCAGATTAATCCAACATCATTCAAAGCAAAAACCTTCCTCTAATAGAGGGAAAAAGAAAAACAAAAAGTCAACCATGAAACAAAATTGATGAAAATCTTCAATTGGGTAGTCAAAATTCTATGGGGAGTGAAGCAGAAAATCTGAACCACAAATGAGAAGGAAAACAGCCTCAACTTAAAACACAAAATTCCTATATCAAAACCAATACACCCACAATACCCAAACCTAAATCACATTTAACACTCAATAAAGGGCCAAGAAAAAAATTTACCTGCAACGATTCTAGCCATCTGATGGTGGCGGTAGACCGGTGGTGACAAGCTTCTAAACTCTCTCCGCACCCTTACGAAGTCTCAGGAAAAAGCACAATATGGTAGCGTGACAGTGTGAACATCAAAGGGAAGGAAAAAGAAATTGAGCCACCCAATTTACACAAACAAACTCTCACTTAGAAGGAGAAGAAGATTAAGAAAGAAAATCCCAAGTATTACAACTGAAAGGGGAAACGCAAGAAATTAGTTTTAACAGTAGTGGTTTTGCCGGCTGACCGGTGGTGGCAGGCTAGTGAAGGCAGGACCCTGTTCTTTATCTTTGCTGGCTGGAGAAGGTGGAATCATTGAGTTGTGGGAGAGGAGGACCGACAGTGGTCTGGGTTTTGGTTTCAGAATTATATCGGGGGAGAGTATTTGGTTTTGTTTCTTTGTTTTATTATTATTTTTTTAATATTGTGGTGACATGGAAAATTGTGGGAATTTCAAAAGTTTCGGTTTTATATATATATATATATATATATATATATATATATATATATATATAGATTAGGATTAATGACAAAAGATGTGAAAAGCATGGAAGACCATCTATAAAGAATCAAGAGCACATTGAATTAAAGTGTTAAATTTAACTTGGGTAGACTGAAGACATTTCAGATTCAATAGTTCGCAATGCATAAGACTTAATCACACGATTGACAACCCACATGCTTACAAGATTACCTGGTTATATATTTGAAAACTTACATAATCACATGCTTGGATGTTTATATGTTTAATTGACCTTAACATGCTTGGTTTCCTTTCACATGACCCATATTTCACTTTCTAAATTAATTTGATTCATGTGTCCCGTAGGAGGTGGTATATCCTATACCCGGCATATATGCCGGGTACAGGATATACAAAATTGTCCCTAGACAAAAGCTAGGATTTAGATGCATATGCGTGTTCATGTAGGCCCCATTAGGTTGACCCCACTTGATCATAATCAATTATAACTATTGAAGGTCAATTATACACTAACTTCGAACTTAGTCTAGCATATAAACCTTCCTAGAGTCATTACATGTTTCTTGGACCTATAAACAAGAGGTGATTCCTTTCTTGTCTCTACTTTATAGATACATGCATACTACAAGGCTCGTGCTTATAGTGAGTCCAAACCACATCAAAGGAGATTGAGTACTGCATAACTCACCTTTGCCAGACGGAATTGACATGGCAACACGCAAGAAGAGGTACGGCCCATGGTGCTCACAAATTCCATATATGATAAATTTATTTTTAAATTGTTGAACATTGTTCCATTGTGATGGTATTGATGTAGTGAAGGTTGAAGTTGAAGACTATAGTTGACTGAGTTGATTTAAAGCTTTCAATTGAGTAAAAATGTCTGATCAATCAAGTAAAATTTGATTTTGAGCATAAAAAACTACTGAAGATCAGTTATAGTTGGACGGTCTAGGGTGTGTAACCTTTTCCTATGATCATACATTAACTTCAAACTTAGTCTAGTGTGTAAACCTTCCTAAAGTCATTACATGGTTCCTAGACCTATAACCAAGGGGTGATTCCTTTCTTGTCTCTACTTTATAGACATATGCGTACTACTGGGCGCATGCTAACAGTGACTCCAAACCACATCAGGGGAGATTGAGTACCACATAACTCACCCTTGCTAGAGGGAATTGGCATGGCAACACACAGGAGGAGGTACGGCCCATGGTACTCACAAATTCCATAATAAATTTATCTTTAAATTGTTGAACATTGTTCTATTGTGATGTTATTGATGTAGTGAAAGTTGCTATTAATGACTGTTGTTGACTAAGTTGATTTGAAGCTTTCAATTGAGTAAGAATGCCTGACCAGTCAAGCAAAAATTGATTTTGAGTATAAAAAACTATTGAAGGTCAGTTATAGTTGGATGGTCCAGGATGTGTAACCTTTTCCTGTGATCATACACTAACTTCGAACTTAGTCTAGTGTATAAACCTTCCTAGAGTCATTACATGGTTCCTGGACCTATAACCAGGAGGTGATTCCTTTTTTCTTTATAGACACATGCATACTACTAGGCTCATGCTAACAATGACTCCAAACATCATCAAGGGAGATTTAGTACTGCATAACTCACCCTTGCCAGAGGGAATTGACATGGCAATGCAAGAGGAGGTACGGCCCATGGTGCCCACAAATTGCATGATAAATTTATTTTTAAATTGTTGAACATTGTTCCATTGTGATGGTATTGGTATAATTAAGGTTGCAATTGAAAACTATTGTTGACTAAGTTGTTTTGAAGCTCTCAATTGAGTAAGAATGCCTGATTAGTCAAGCAAAAATTAATTTTGGGCATAAACCTTTGGCAATAATTCTCGAGATAGAAAAGAAGATGATCACACAAAAGAGAGAAAAACCTAGAGATCCTTTTCTTTGTCTTCTACTCTCTCCCATTGAAGATCCTTGATAGGTTTGTTGTTGCAAACATAAATCACCATACTTGTGTTGTACCTATTGAAACCTCAAAGACAATGTCAAATCTTCAAGGAGCCTTTGAAGGTATAAGACATAGAGATCAATTTTGTGGTTGGTAGATCAGCTTGTAGCAACAAGTAACTTTGAAGGTATAAGACAAGTTCTGCATTTTCATGTTGATGCTTGGAGGGCTCAGGTGCTTAGGCTTACTACATATATGGAAAGTCATGTGAGTATTGCTTGAATTGAAATAACCTTCAATAATAGACTTGTTGAGCTAACCTTCAATAACCTTGAATTTTCAATCGTGTTCACTAATAGAGGCTGATTTAGAAGGTGAAAACTAGAACCATGACAATGAAAGCAACAAAACAATAACAACAGTAACAGTAAATTAAGCAACACCACCAATAACAATCACAATGAATGATAAAGCAAGTAGAAGTGCTAGTTGAACTCGTTTCAGATCCAAACCCTCGAGAAACCCTCTGATTATGCGTACAAATGAAAATTGTCCATTTTTTTGTTTTTTATTTTTATAATTATATTTCAATTTGTTAGATTTGTTCACTTTAACAACGTTGTGATGTGAGTTTTATTTTAAGGGTTTTTTTTTTTTTTTTGGTTGAATGATAAAAGGACATAATCTAAATCATTCATTATTAGAAAAAAAAAAAAAAATGTCATGATTAAAAAAGAACTGTATTACGTAATACAGTTCTTTTTCTTTTCTTTTTTTTAATATTTTTTTTTTCATTTTTTATAATCAACATTTATGAACTCTAAAAACATTTACTAAAAAGTGTCTAACTAATTAAGTTACAAAACTTTTAACCCAAACTCTTGATTTCAATAACTCTCAATACTCTTGCTATCATGCATGTAGATTGTTAAATACATGAAATAAAATGATAAATAATGTGTCCTAGCTAGTATTTTCCCTGGCGTGAAAGAGAGAATCTTTCTATTCCATGCAAAAACTATCTATTCTCGTGCTTTTCTTTTCTCTTTTTCACAGTGCTCTTAGCCTCTTATTTCTTACCCATACAAGGGGGGGAAACCAAAGAACAGTGCTCCCACATGCATTTTTATCCTAGAGAAGACTTCATTGCTCCAAAGAGGTAGTTTCCAGTCTTCCACCCATCACTCCTGAAAAGTGATCGTTACACATTACTGTGCTTCAGTGACTGTGGCAAGTACTCAATCTCTCCACTGTTATTAACCGCTGTTGTCAAAGTCTGTGTAATCAAATTCTAACATAAAGCATGCAATTAACTTGACTTAACGATCACATTGGTATTATTTATCTCACCAATTAGGCCTTTTTAATCTCTGTCGGTCTTTATTTGTACTTTTATCTCATCAAGCTTTGATGGCTTCCTCCATCTCCAATATTTTGAAACTTCTTTTGCTCCTCTCTGCGCTCAGCTTATCAAGAATATGGGCTCTCAGCTCTTCTCCTTCCTATTCTTCTTCTTCTTCTTCTTCTTCTTCTCCATGCCCATCTCCTTCCCCTTCCCCTTCTCCTTCTTCCATAACTCCTGTGCATTATTTCGAATATTTGTGCTACAGGTACATAAAGTCGATCTGCAAAACCACACCATACCCAGATGTCTGCTTTGAGACATTGGAACCCTCCATTAATGATATCCCAATTGATGCCAGTCCAAACAACACTGCCTACTACCTCGTTTACACCTTTAAAACCGCAATAAACGAGTTCAAAAAGCTTTCCAATCTGTTCTCTGAGGCCACCCACTCTAATAATATCATCGAAAAACAAAGAGGAACTATCCAGGACTGCACCGAATTGCACCAAATGACTTGTCTTCTTTACAAAGATCAGTGTCCCGAATCAATGATGCACCCATTAATGAAAGTAAAATAGCCGATACAAGAGCTTACCTGAGCGCAGCACTCACAAACAAGCTCACATGCTTGGAATCGCTCGATTCAGCTTCAGGTCCTTTGAAGCCAGCCCTACTAAATTCCATAACTGACACGCACAAGCATGTGAGCAATTCTCTTTCAATTCTGTCTAGCCAATTCCCCCAAAATATTAGCCAACACAGCCAAAATAATCGGCGCCTCGTGGACGTGGGTGTTCCAACATGGATTTCAAAGAAATTAGAGAGACGGACTCGGATGTTGGCGAGTGAAAATGACCCGAGCAAGGTGCTGACTGTGGCTGCTGATGGAACTGGAAACTTCACCACCATCACTGATGCTATCAACTCTGCTCCAAATAACAATAGCAATGATAAAACAATTATCCATGTGAAACAAGGGGTTTATGAGGAAAATGTGGTAATCCCAAGTTACAAGACCCACATTGTTCTGCTCGGAGAAGGAGCTGAGGTCACTAATACTACTGGTAACAGAAGCGTGGGCGATGGCTGGACCATTTTCAGATCTGCAACTCTTGGTATGTTTGGCTAATTGATTCAATTGCATTGCATGCATGCCTTTTGTTTTACTTTTGTATATCGAATAATTAATGTCCTTCCCAGACTCCTTTGTATTTAATCAATCTTGTAAGTTGTACTTGTAAGGCAAAATACATAAATCAGAATAGATAGTCATGAAATAGTACCTTCTTATTAACTCAGTTTTATTTTTGATTTTTATAATTCAATGGTTCAAGAAGAAGAATTGAACTTTGGGCATATTTGTATTTGTTGAAACATCAAAAAATGCAATTAAGTTACAATGCTCAAAATTTTATGTTTGAGCACTAAATATAATTTAATTTGTTGGTATATACTTAAGTAATTAACTGATGTTATGAATACTAAAAATTTTACTACAAATGAATATTACACGTGGAAAATTCTAAACATATTATAAATTTTACTAGGTAAATTATAAAGATTGATATAGTAACGAATATTATTAGTAGATAAAAAAAATCATAATAAATAAGTGCCTTGAATTGCTTTTTTTGTGATTGTTGATATCAATTTGTAAAGGCTATGTGACAAAAATATAAGTTATGCAATAAAATTTGTGACATCCCTAACATCTCTAAAAAAAAAGCAACTCAAATGCTTATTTATATGTTATTGAAGTGATACCACTCATATTTCATGCCACATTAATTTATTAGCTTTAGTGATAAAATTAGTACTAAGTTAAGAATTTTTTTCTGTTGTTGTTGTTTTTTTTTTTTTAATACCTTGTAACTAATTAGTAATATTTAATAAATTGAACTTCAGTGGTGCTTGGCGAAGGTTTTCTGGCACAAGTCATTCATATCGAGAACAAGGCTGGAGTAGAGACACAAGAAGCAGTTGCCTTGACAGTAAATGCGGACTTTGTCGCTTTGTACAAGTGCTCCATCATTGGTTACAAGAATACATTGTTAGCCCATTCACTTCGCCAATTCTACCGAGAGTGTGACATAGAGGGCACTATAGATTTCATATTTGGGAATGCAGCAGTTGTATTTCAAGCTTGTAAAATTATTTCCAAAATGCCAATGTCTAATCAATTCACAGTTATTACAGCACAATCTCGTGATAGCCCAGATGAGTACACTGGAATCTCCTTCTAAAATTGTTCAATTGTTGCTGCTATAAATGATTTGGACTATAATTCTAACAATGTGAAAAGCTACCTAGGAAGGCCACAAGGGATGTACTCTCGGACAGTCTACCTAGAATCCTACATTGGCGGCTTTATTGACCCAGCAGGGTGGAGGTAATGGTCTGATGATGGTGATGATGATGATGATCAAGGATTAGACACTTTGTACTATGGAGAGTACAATAATCATGGACCTGGCTCATCAACGGATGATAGAGTTACTTGGCCAGGGTATCACATAATGAATTCTTATGATGCAATTAATTTCACAGTTTTTAGAGTTCATTACTGGTGTTGAATGGTTGGAATTCGGTATAATTCCATGTAATTTATAGGTTAATTTTTTTTTTCTCTTTCACGTGGATCAAATGGCCAAAATAATTTCACTTTTTCAAACATAGCTAATTAGATATTGTAGTAAGTCTCGTATAATGGTACTTTATTTGTTAAAAATCATGTAGCTCAGGTATTCTCTTGTGATCCCCCCCTTCCCCTTTTATTGTAAGCAAATGGATTCTTCCAATGTGGCTAATATTTGCTTACAATGTACATTTTATATTTTATTGTTTATGTAAAGTAATAATTATCCGATGAAAATAATCTTGTGCTGCATGCAAGGATTGCATTATATACTACTTCTTAATGATTTGAAGTTTGAACTCCTGCTCTCTGATACATTGTAGCGGAGCTTAAAGTTAGGAATTTGATGTGATTCCCAACTTGTTTTCAAGATGGTATGTAGTGGGTGAGAACATACAAGAAACAAACCATATATATGGCTTGTGGACGGCTTATCTTTATTACTTTTATCTCAGAAAACGTTTAGCAATTTTCGTCGTTATTATGTGCTCAATTAATTGCTTACCCTTTATATTTTTACGTATGATATAAGTCCAAATGCAAAAATCAGTGTAGGAGACAATTATGAGTTTATGACCAGCAGATTAGGGCAGGTCTTTTTTTCTTCTTATAAAATATCGAAGGGAAAGATACACCTGCTGCTTCGCGATTCCCTTTTAACGCGTCTTTGACTCTTGACTTTTACATTATGTTTGGATGTAGATATAAGAAAAGGGGAGAGAAAGGAGAAGAATAAGAATAAGGGAAGGGGAATGAAAAAGGAAAGAGAAAAGAAAATATTTCACAAGAAGAAAATATGAGCATTCTATCTTTCTTTTGTTTGGTTTGCAAAATAAAGAGAAAAGAAAAATGCATACTTTTACTTTTATGCCCTTATTAACAATAGAGAAATTAATATATTAAAACACTCGTAATTTCTTGAAAGTATTAAGAATTAGTTATTTAGATTATAAAAGTGGTGGGTCTTATAAAATTAGTAATCTTCATTCCTTCTATTTCCGTCCAAATTAGGCTGATACCAAAACAATGGGCCCACAGAAAAAGAATCATTTCACCTTATTTATTTTTCTTCTCTCTTGTACAACCAAACAGTGGAATGAAAATTTCTTCCATCATTTTCCCCTTTTTTCTCTTCATTTTCACTCACCGTTTCCAAACACACTGTTACTGTTTTACGATCGAAGCCAGCTAACAGTGCCTGCATGCGTGGATGTACTAGATTCACAGCAAACTATGTTACTTTCTTTTTTTTTATCTTTTTTCTTTTTTCTTTTTTTTGGTTAACAAACTATGTTACTTTCACACACATACATTGATATCTTTTATAAATTAAATAGGTAAAATCTATTACACATTTGTGTGGTTGCACATAAGTTTGAAATCGTGAGTTACACAGTGCCCAAAAATTAATATCCATTCACCATTGAAAACATTGGTGATTGTCATGCATAAATTCAATTTTTGATTAAAATATGTGCGGAGTCTAAACCGTGTTGGTTATTTCAGAACAATTTTAAATATTTTAGAATATATTAGTGGTCATTTCATTAGAAGCCTTAAGCAAACTATGGTGCTTTCACACATATTTGTATAGAAACTCATGGGCGTAACCTTTTTAGAAGAGAAGATACATGGAAGTAACCTTAATTTGGGAATTTGTATGAAACATATAAATTTAAGATTAATGATAATCATGCACTTCCTTTTCAAGGATAAATTATTGTTGGAATAGATTGTATGTCATTCTCACATATATTACACTTCATTTTTATGTCTTCTTAAGATAGATTACATGTCATTTTAGGATAGACTTTACTATTGTATCATTGCGCATGTACATGCATATTATTCTTTTTTCTTTTTCTTTTTTAAACCAAACGCCAAATATTTTAATTATTCTTTAAATGGTGATTTATTATGTTGAATTTGAAACAAAGTATTATCATTTTAAAATAAGTGTTGTGGGCTGCCTAATACCTACTTCACACATAACCAAAACTTCCAAATCTTGATTTATGGTTTGAGACATTATTTTATTTTCTAGTTTAACTTAAGAACCTTTGGATTTTCTTAGTTAAATCTAAAAAATAAATTTGATTAGACTTAAATGACCAATCACACCTTAGAATCTCAATGAATTAGTGACTGACTCCTTAAAAATAAAGACGAGTAAATATTTATTCACATACACCCCATGGTGTTGTACACGAGTCACACTCTTTAGCTTCTAAAGCCAACACACATCGTCAAAGCAAATTTCCAAAGGCCAAAACACGAACGCAATGTCATTCGGAGCAGTAAGAATCAAGTACTACAATATCATTTAAATTTGTTTAATAAATGATGTACTATAAGAGGGAGTGAATCCTTCTATTCCACCCCAAAAAAAGAGTACCATCTAGTCATGTGCCTTCAAAAATAAAATAAAAATCTAAAAGGAGGTGAATCCAACTAATTAACTTCATAGTGAAATTCATTGTAATTATGAAAATTAGAATAAAATCACTGTGTTTTAGGAGTACCCAATATTTTTTGGTGCAAAGTTATCCATGTATGCTGCAAGAGTCCCACTTACATTTGACTCCGATAGGAAACTTCACTGTTCCAAAGCGGGAGTTTCCAGTCAGCCACCCATCACTCCTGAATTCTGATCAAATAAACCTCCAAATGGGATAAAGAAGAAGGCAAATAAATTAAATAAACAACAAAGTAAACGTTAAGATTTCAGTGCAACAGTAACTGAAACTTTCGGTTTTATGGAGGCTTTTCTTCATCTCTAGATCTGAGATATCAATCAACTTCAGTTCTTTGCTTTATACCGAAGTTGAGGGAACAATTGTAAAACTGATAGGAAAAGATGATTGCCGCCTGGGCAACTTGTTGCAATTGTGTGGCTTGAGTTGAGGATATATCCCACCATATCCATTATATTGCTTGTTCCGCCATATACTAATTAACCAAGGCTGGGATAGAGAATCACATTTCCTTGAGACTACAAGTCTAAGGGAATTTGTATTGGCTAAAGAGGGGAAAGGATACAACCCTTGAACTCCCTTCGTCATTAGTCATAGATGTTGGTACAACAGTTGAAGAGGCGAAAGGATTGCCATAAAATCTCTGAATAATCATGGGCCCTTTTAATACATGAGTAATTTCTTTTGTTTTTATTTTTGTTTTTTTGATGAAATGCATGAGTATTATTTTAATAAACCTTTTTTTTTTTTTTTTACGAATTTCTGCATAAAGTTGTGCATTGTGACACTATGAATAGGAATGAAATCTAAGAAAATTATTATGTACTCCCGGAGTACCATAAATGCGCACTCCCTCATGTGAGAGAGGGGAGTGTATTTATGGTATTTTGAGAATATACAATAATTTTCCTGAAATCTATGAACATTATAAATTGAAGACCTTTTGTTGAGTAATTTAAGGTTGCAATAAAGACATCCTCTCATAAAATGTGAATTATATAACCATACAAACTTAAATAACCTAGAGTAATTTTCGTACTAATTGGCCTGGCATTGAAACATAAATTATAAATTTGGTCCTTAACTTTTGCATTGAATGTTAATTAAGTCCCTAACGTTTCAAATGTATCAATTTAGTCTATAATCTTTTGGTATTTATATATTATTGAAGGGACACTAATCATATTCATTTACATTTCATTTTATTCTTTACTTATTAGCTAATAATATATAATAAATGAAACTTCAACTGTGTTTGGTGATGGCGTTCTATCGGCACTCCATTAATGGTTACCAAAATAGACATTATATGTTCATTCATTTCGACAATTCTATCGAGATTGTAACATACGAGGGACTATAGATTTCATATTTAGGAATGTAATGGTGGTATTTCAAGAGAGTAACATTATTTTTAGAATGCACTCCATGCCAATTCACATTATCACAAACATAGTCTCTTGACAGCCTAAACGAGGACACTGGAATCTCCATCCAAAATTCCCAATTTTGACTTTAGATGATTTATTCTCTAATTCTAGCAATGTGAAAAGCTACTTAGGAAGGACATGGAGGATGTACTCTCAAACTGTCCACCTGGAGTCCTACAATTGGGTGGATGCAATGGTCTGAGGCTGATAGTGAAAATCAAGGATTATACACTTTCTATTTCGAAAGGTATGAAAATTATGGGTCTAGTACATCAACAGAGATAATAGATTTAGTTGGTCAGGGTATCACGTAATGGATATTTACGTACAATGCATGTAATTTCACAATGTCAGAGCTTATTATTGGTGATGAATATTGGTTGGATTTATATTTAAAATTTGATCTAATCTAATGAGGCATTAATTAAATACATTTGTCTTTTTTCTCTACTTTGAATGGCAAAACTAATTTCACTTCCTCAATGCCAAAAATAATTCTTCTCTATTCTTTTTCAAGTTTTTAATTTGTTTGATTTGTTCACTTTAACAATATGAAGTGGGTTTTATTTTAGAGGTTCTTCTTAGTGGAATGATACCATGACATAACTCAGACAATTTATCATAAAATAAATGTCATGATTATAAAATAAATAAATAAATAAATAACTCTATCACATCTCAAACGCCATATTTTTAACACTAGTTAAATACTACTCATTTTATCCCAAATTGTTAGAAAATCTAATTTTCTAAAGGAGCATCATTTAATTTGTTGTCTTTATTTAAAAGGTACAAGTTCTCAAACTAACCTTCATTAATGTAAACTATAGACAGGGAATGGCTTTGATTTTTTTTAAATAAAGGGATATGATAGGAATTTTATTTATTGACTTTCTAAAAATGACTACATTTTAGGACATCCAAATATGGAATAGATAAATAACAATTTGTGACAAAAGAAAAGTATAATTTATTTATTTTTTAAAATGATTTGGAGGGAGGGTATCCTACTATTCTACTTCAAAACTATCTATTGGTCAAGCAACTTGTCTGTCTTGCCTTATAGCTTGGGTTCGAGTTGTACGAGACATATTAGTACTGAGGTTGACAGGGGCCATTTAGTAAAAAAAAATAAAAAAATAAACCAAACTTATCTAGTCACATGCATTTTCTTCATTAAAAACAAATCTAAAATGGAAAAAAAAAAATTCTTAGTGATTATTTATTAGGTGTTGTGAAGCAAAGTGACGTGATACTCACTTTTCTGATATTGATGGTAGATCTAAGAAATTCAATTTATGGTAAAATTTAAGTAATTTAATTTATGCATGATAAGATCGATCTACTATAAATATAAAAAGAGTAAGTATTGTATTAACATGTTCCGAAAACATCCAATAATTTTCCATGCTCAGCTACCCATGCGTGCTGCAAGAGTCCCATTTACATTTGTCTCCAAGAGGAGACTTAGACTACTCCAAATCGGGAGTTTCCAGTCTTCCACCCTTCGCGCTCCTGAATTCTGACAAAAATAAACCGTCAAATGGGGTAAAGAAATAGACAAATAAAATAAGTGATCGTTACACATTTTTGTGCATCACTGACTGTGACCCTCTACTCAATCTTCTTGTACGTACTCAAATCTCTCCACGGATTTCCCGCGAAAAAGAAGTATATAGCATTATAAAGCTTTGACTTATGTTCTCAGTGGCATTGTTTATCTCAGCAATTAGGCCCTCTTAATCTCCGTGGGTCTTCATTTCATTTTTATCTCATCAAACTTTGATGGCTTCCTCCACCAACAATATTCTGAAGCTTCTTTTGCTTCTCCCTGCACTCAGCTTATCAAGAACATGGGCTCTCGACTCTTCCCAGTCTTCTTCTTCTTGTTATTCTTCTTCTTCTTCTTCTTCTTCTTCTTCTTCTACTTATTCTTCTTCTTCTTCTTATTCTTCTTCTTGTTCCACTTCCACAACTTCTCCGGACTATTCCGAATATTTTGCCTACATAGAATCTATCTGCAAAACCATACCATACCCAGAAGTCTGCCTTGACGCATTGAAAGACTCCATCGACGAAGCATCAACGGCTACCAGTCCAAACAACACCGCCTACTACCTCCATTACACCCTCAAAACCGCAATAAATGAGTCTAGAAAGCTTTCCACTCTGTTATCCAAGGCCGGAATCTCAAATAATATCATCGAAAAACAAAGAGGAACCATCCAGGACTGTACGGAACTCCACCAAATCACATTGTCTTCTTTACAAAGATCAGTGTCCCGAACCAATGATGTACCCATTAATAAACGCAAACTAGCCGATGCAAGTACTTACCTTAGCGCAGCACTCACCAACAAGATCACATGCTTGGAATCCCTCGATTCAGCTTCAGGTCCTTTGAAGCCAGCCCTGCTGAAATCCATACATGACACTTTCAAGCATGTAAGTAATTCTCTTTCAATTCTGTCTAGCCAATTCCCCCAAAATAATAGCCAAGACGGCAAAAATAATAGGCACCTCATGGACGTGGATGTTCCAACATGGATTTCAAAGAAATTAGATAGTCGGACTCGGATATTGGAGAGTGAATATGATCCGAGCAAGGTACTGCTGACTGTGGCTGCTGATGGAACTGGAAACTTCACCACCATCACTGATGCTATCAACTTTGTTCCAAACAATAGCGATGATAAAACAATTATCCATGTGAAACAAGGGGTTTATGAGGAAAATGTGGTAATCCCAAGTTACAAGCCAAACATTTTTCTGCGTGGAGACGGAACTGATGCCACTATCATTACTGGTAATAGAAGCGTGGTAGATGGCTGGACCACTTTCAACTCTGCAACTCTTGGTATGTTTAGCTAATTTCTTCAATTGCATTTCAAGCATGCCTTTTGTTTTACTTTTATATATCTAATAATTTGTGTCCTTCCCTAACTAATTAACCTTTTTTTTTCCTTTTTAATCTTGTAAGTTGTACTTGTGAGGCACAGTACATATTCATGAAATAGTGCCTTTTTGTTAATTAAGTTTTTGTTTTTTTAATAAAATAATTCTAGATGAGAGATTTGAACCTTAGGCATGTTTGTTAGAACACCAAAAATGCCAATTAAACTACAATACTCTAAATTTTAAGTTTGAACGCTGATAAACTTTAATTTGTTGGGATATACTTAAGTATTTAATTGATGTTAGGAATATTAGAAATTTTACTGCATGAATATTACAAACTGAGAAGTCACATATAACAAAAATAAAAAATAAAGAAAATTTGAAAATATTATAAATTTTACTACATAATTGATATAGTAACGAATTTTATTATTGAATTTCAAAAACATATTAAATGAATGCCTTGAATTGTTTTTTTTTTTTTTTTTTTAAGAGTTTCAACATATGGTATTCGCTTTTGATAATAGCTATTTATTATTAGACTAAGACATCAATCGGTTTTTAGTGTAAGTAAGGATTGAACCTTAAATCTCTTATTCAACTATCAGAAACTTTATCAGTTGACCTAACTGGAACTCACTAAATTACTTTTTCTTTTTTTGTGATTGGTAACATCAATTTATAAAAGTTATATAAAAGAATTTGTGGCACCCCTAGCATATCTAAAAAACCAATTCAGAAACTTCTTTATTTGTTGTCAAAGTGACACCATTCATATATCAAGTCATATTAGTTTATATGTTTTTGTGATAAAATTAGAACTAATTAAGTTAAGAATTTTTCTAAGTTTCCTTTTTCTTTTACTTGTAACTAATTAGTAATATATGATAAATTGAACTACAGCAGTGTCTGGAAAAGGCTTTTTGGCTCGAGACATACGTATTGAGAACAAAGCTGGAGAAGAGAAACATGAAGCTGTTGCTTTGAGAGTAAATGCAGACTTTGTCGCATTGTACAAATGCTCCATCATTGGTTACGAGGATACATTATATGTCCATTCATTTCGACAATTCTACCGAGAATGTGAAATAAGGGGCACTATAGATTTCATATTTGGGAATGCAGCGGTTGTATTTCAATCATGTGACATTGTTTCAAGAATGCCAATGTCTGGCCAATTCACGGTCATCACAGCACAGTCTCGTAACAGCCCAGATGAGTCAACTGGAATCTCTTTCCAAAATTGTAATATTTTAGCTGAAGAGGATTTGAGCTCTAGCGTAAAAAGCTACCTAGGAAGGCCATGGAGGATGTACTCTCGAACAGTCTACCTACTATCCTACATTGACAACTTTATTGACCCAGCGGGATGGACGCAGTGGTCCAATGATGATAATCAAGAATTAGACACTCTGTATTATGGGGAGTATGATAATGAAGGACCTGGCTCATCAATAGATGGCAGAGTGACTTGGTCAGGGTATCACATAATGGATTTTTTTGATACACTTAATTTCACCGTGTTCCAGTTCATTTCTGGTGTTGAGTGGTTGGAAAATAGTCCCATTCCTTGCGAATTTTGGGTAAATTAAATGGATTTGTCTTCCTTTTTTATGGCAAAAATAACCTCAAATGTAGCTAATTAGATCTAGTAATAAATCTCATATAATGGTATTTTATTTCTCATGAGTCTTCTAACTTAGTGACATCTTCTATTCAAATTCCCTCCCTATTTTGTTGTTTTTTTTTTTATTTAAAAAAAAAGGTAATTGATGCAAGGATTATTGCATTATATACCTCTTCCTAATGATTTGAAGTCTATACGTTAGGATTTTAATGTGATTCCCAACTTGTTTTCATCACTTGTTACTTTCATGATGGTATGTAGTGGCTGGGGGAATATACACATTGATACAAGAAACCAACCATATGGTTTGTGGAGGTCTCATCTATACTTCTATCAGAGAAAACGTTTAAAACTTTTCGTCTATAGACTATGGTATCTGCCCAATTAATTACTTACCCTTGATATTATTACGTATGATACAATTCCAAATGCAGAAATCAGTGTAGGATACAGTTGTGACCAGCAGATTAGGGCAGGCTTTTTTGTCTTCTTTTTAGATATCCAAGCGGAAGACTCAAAACTGCTGGTTCGCGCTCTCTGTTTTAACGCTTCTTGCATGACTCTTGACTTTTACAACCAAAGCTATACAACAGTCGGTTTCTGCATGCGTGGATGTACTACATGTAAAAGCATTGGTGATTGGGCTCTTGCAAATCAATTTCTGATAAGATATGTGCAGAGTCTATGCGTTGGTTATGCCTAGTGTTAAATGAATGGGTTTGGAGCCTGAAAAATTGGGTTAAGTACATAAAATTTATTTATCTATTTATTATCTATTTAATTAATTGCTTATAATCTAAACCCAACACAACTCAATTATTAAGAGTAAAATCTAATCTACACAATTATCCAATAATCAAAATTACTGAAATGCCCCTAAAATTTGAAAAGGATTAAAATACTCATAAAATCCTTTAAAATTACCAAAATACCCATAAACCTTAAAAAATACCAAATATGCTAAAATAAACAATTGAAAATTACCAAAATACCCCAAACCTAAAAATTACCCAAAATACCCCTAAACTTAAGAACTGATCAAAATACTCCAAAAATTAAAAAATGATCAAAATACTCCCAAAAGTTAAAAAATGACAGAAATATCCCAAAACTAAAAAATGACAAAAATACTCTAGAAACCTAAAAAAAATAACCGAAATACTCTTGAAACCTAAAAATTAACTAAAACACCACTTAAATCTAAAAATGACTAAAATACCCCTAAAATCTAAAAATTAACCAAATTAAATACCACATAAACTGAAAACAAAAACTCTCATTTTCTTCCTTAAAAACATAATTGTGTTTTAAGAGCGCCCAATAATTTTTCATGCTCAGTTACCTATGTATGCTGCAAGAGTCCCACTCACATTTGTCTCACTTGCATTTTGTCTAGCTCCGATAGGAAGACTTGACTCCTCCAAAGCTAGAGTTTCCGGTCTTCCATCCATCACTCCTGAATTCTGATCAAATAAACCTCCAAATGGGGAAAAGAAGTAGACAAATAAATTAATAAAACAACAAAGTGATCGTTAACATTTTCCAGGTTCCATGTATTCAATCTCTCCACTGATTTCCCGTAAAATTTAAAAAACATAGGAGTTCATAGCATTATCATATTACTACCCGGTGCTGTCAAAGTCTATATAACGTAATTCGATCGGTCTTCACTTCAGTTTGTCTCAACAAACTTTATGGCTTCCTCCACCTCCAATATTCTGATCCTTCTTTTTCTCCTCTCTGCACTCAGCTTGTCAAGAACATGGGCTCTCAACTCTTCTTCCTTTTCTTCTTCCACAACTTCTCAGGAATTTTCTTACATAAAATCTATCTGCAAAACCACACCATATTCAGATATCTGCCTTGACACATTGGAACTCGCTATCAAAGATATACCAAATGATAGCAGTCCAAACAACACCGCCTACTACATCGTTTTCAACCTCAAAACCGCAATAAACGCGTCTGAAAAGATTTCCATTGTGCTATCTGAGGCCAAAGACCCAAAAAATATCATAGAAAAACAAAGAGGAACCATCAAGGACTGCACGGAACTCAACCAAATCACCTTGACTTCTTTACAAAGATCAGTGTCCCGAATCAATGTTGCACCTTTAAATGATGGGAAAGTAGCCGATGCAAGAGTTTACCTTAGCGCAGCACTCAGCAACAAGATCACATGCTTGAAATCCCTCGATTCAGCTTCAGGTCCTTTGAAGCCAGCCCTGCTGAAATCCATAAATGACACTTACATGCATGTAAGTAATTCTCTTTCAATTCTGTCTAGCCAAAACAGCCAAAATAGTAGCCAAGACGGCCTAAATAATAGGCACCTCATGGATGTGGATGTTCCAACATGGATTTCAAAGAAATTAGATAGTCGGACTCGGATATTGGACGGAATATATCTCCATAGCATGATGCTGACTGTGGCTTCTGATGGAACTGGAAACTTCACCACCATCACTGATGCTATCAACTTTGCTCCAAACAATAGCAATGATCAAACACGTATCTACGTGAAACAAGGGGTTTATGAGGAAAATGTAGAAATCCCAAGTTACAAGCGAAACATTTTTATGCATGGAGACGGAATTGATGCTACTATCATTACTGGTAACAGAAGCAAGGTCGATGGCTGGACCACTTTCAGCTCTGCAACACTTGGTATGTTTAGCTAATTGATTCAATTCCATTGCATGCACGCCTTTTGTTTTACTTTTATATATATATATATATATATATATATATATATATATATATATATATCTAATAATTTGTGTCCTTTGAAGGCACAATACATAAATCAGAATATATATAGGTAGTCATGAAATAGTACCCTCTTATTGATTAAGTTTTTTTATTATTAATAATTCAATAGTTTTAAAGAGGAGATATTTGAACCTTCGCATCTCTATTAGAATAGTAAGAATTGCCAATTAAGCTACAATATATGTACTAAATTTATGTTTAAGCACTAAATATAATTAAATTTGTGGGGATATACTTAAGTAATTAACTAATGTTAGTTATATTATAAATTTCACTGCAACATATCAAAAATTAAATTAAATAAATAAATTTCACTGCATGAATATTACAAAGTACAGTGTTACCTATAACAAACAATACAAACATTTCTAAAAACATTACAAGTTTTACTACATAACTTATATAAATTGATGTAGTAGTGAATGTTATTAATAGATTTTAAAAACATAATAAATGAATTTTTTTTTGTGATTGATGACACATCAATTTGAAAAGGTTATGAAGCAAAATTTGTGACATCCCTAACAACTCTCTAAAAATAATTCAAACACTTATTTATATGTTGTTGAAGTGGCATCACTCATATTTTACATTAGTTTATAAGCTTTAATTTATGATAAAATTAGTACTAAGCTTAGAAATTTTCTAAGTTCTTTCTCTTATACTTGTAATTAATTAGTAATATTCAATGATTAATTGAACTTTAGCGGTGTCTGGCGAAGACTTTTGGGCACAAGACATAAAAATCCAGAACAAGGCTGGTGCAGAGAAACAAGAAGCAGTTTCCTTGAGAGTAAATGCGGACTTTGTAGCATTGTACAAGTGCTCCATCATTGGTTACAAGAATACATTGCATGTCCATTCCTTTCGTCAATTCTACCGAGAGTGCGACATACAGGGCACCATAGATTTTATATTTGGGAATGCAGCGGTGGTATTTCAATCGTGTGACATTGTTACAAGAATGCCAATGGCTAGCCAATTTACAGTTATCACAGCACAATCTCGTGACAGCTCAGATGAGAACACTGGAATCTCCATTCAAAATTGTTCAATTGTTGCTGCAAATGATTTTCACTCTAATTCTATTAGTGTGAAAAGCTACCTAGGAAGGCCAGGGGGGGCATACTCTCAGACAGTCTACCTAGAATCAAACATTGACGACTTTATTGACCCAGCTGGATGGATGCAATTGTCCATTGATGGTGATGATGATGATCAAAGATTAGACACTTTGTATTTTGGGGAGTATGGTAATTATGGACCTGGCTCATCAACGGATAATAGAGTTACTTGGCTCGGGTATCACGTAATGAATATTATTGATGCACTTAATTTCACAGTTGTAGAGTTCATTAATGGTGCTGATTGGTTGGGTTTCACTCCATTTCCTGTCGATTATGCAGTTAAAACTTGATCTAGTTAGTATAAAGAGGTTTAATAAAAATGATTTGTCTTTTTTTTTCTCTATTTTGTGTGGATCGAATTGTCAAAACAATTTCACTTCTTCACAAGAATCTAATTAGATCTTGTAATAGGTACCATATAACGGTACTTTATTTATTCCCATTTTATTGCATAAAAAATAGTATTTTTATATTTTATCTTTTACTGGAAATAACCATTTGATGTAAGCATTGCATTATATATTGCTTCCGTATGATTTGAAGTTTTTTTAAGGATTTGTTTGGTTGTATTGTTTAAATAACACAACACATATTTTTACAACATTTTTTCACCCACGCATATTTCTAGAACACTTAAAAAACAACATTAGCAAAGAGGCCAAACTCCTACTATCTGATGCATGGTTGTCAAAATCTCGATCTAGATATTATGATCCTATGATTTTACGATCTCATCTGCCTAAAATGATCTAGATCTTTCAAGAATCTTTGAGATTGTTCAGGATTGGTAGGACCGTACGATTTTGACGATCTCAAATAACCTTTGTTTCTTGTAATGTTTTTTAACTTGATAGAAGGCTCAGTTGGATTTAATGAAAAATAAAATTCTAATAAACCAAGTTTTTTCACTCTAATGTAGAGAGAGTGTTAGTTGGATTCAAATAAAAAATATTTTAATAGTGTCATGTTTTGAGATTTTTGACATCTTTAAATGATACTTACAAATGGATATAGTGATGTATAGTAATTATATCAATGAATATATAATTTATGTGATTATTTAACATACCAATATGTATTTTTTGTTTTTTTCTCAAATAATGTAGGATCTTACGATCCACGATCCGTCCTATGATCCACGATCTCACCTACTTCCCATGATTCTATGTAAAATTCTGATTCTGATCTTACGATCCACGATCCGATCCTATGATCCACGATCTCACTTACTTCCCATGATTCTACGTAAGATTTTGATTTTGATAATCTTAAACTAATGCATTGTAACGGAGCCTAACGTTAAGAATTTGACGTAATTCCCATTTCCCAACTTCTTTTCATCACTTGTTATTTTCATTATGTCACGCAGTGAGTGGCTTGGAAATTAGTGTAGGAAACAGTTGTCTTTTGCTCTTGTTTTAAAATATTCAAGTGGAAGACTCAAAACTGCTTTTTCCCTTTCTCGACTCTTGACTTTTACAACCAAAGGCAGATCCTGTCTTTGAGCTAATCTCGCACTAGATTCTTGACTTCTACTATAATTTTTTCTACTATTACTTTATGTGACAAATTATAACTAATTTTTTTTATTAATTTTACATAAATTCACTAATTTTTTCTCTTTTACTCAAAATTGTAGCAAAGTCAGGCTATGGCACTGGATATTTTGGGCATAAAAAACGTATCACTTAGCATCTTTTGAAATTTATTATCTATTCACCATTTTTTTTACTTTTTATGAAAATATCTATTTACCATTGAAAACATTGGTGATTGGTCTCTTGCATAAAATAATAATAATAATAATTCTCATAAGAATCTTAAGATATGTGTGGAGTCTAATATGTGTTGGTTATGTCAGAGCAATTTTCAATATTTCCAAGTACATGTTAAATCTTCTTATATAAATAGTTATCCTGAGGTACAAGTTTCAATTGAGAAGCCATAGGCTATATATGTTACACGAAGATGAAGTTTTGAAGCCCAAAAGGTTTGGAACATCTGGATTGATAGAAACTTTCAAGAGAAATGATTATCCAAATGTCCAAATGAGCATGCATTTTATTGTATAGAACATGAAAATGAAGATATTTTGTTTGCTTGTATGTATATGGATGGTTTAATTTTGACAGGCAATAATCTAAGATTGTCTGAAAAATTTGAGTAAGCAATGACTCATGAGTTAAAAATGGCAAATATTGGGCTCAAGGCCAAGAATATTGGCATTAAGGTGAAGCAAATGGAGGATGGGATATTCATACTCACTGAAACTAAGTACCACATCGTGTCAATACACTAGGTAACCTGAAGCATTCCTCCTTACTCTTACTTTGCTAGGAATGGTGAGTTTGACATATAATCTTCCCCAATAATTAAAGAGTCTCTCATGTATCAAGAAAGGGTCTATTGAAAATGGTGTCCTGAAATTGTGAACTCCACTGACTGGAGCATCTTGATTGAGCCCAAATTCTTTCCTGCACTGGTAGCATGTCCAATTGCATATACAGGTTTCTGAGAAACAGAGGAGGTAGTGGAAAAAGATTGCCTCTAGAAATCCGTATGGCGTACTTAAACAGGTAAGGCTTCACAAATTGTTTAGGTACATCACTAAACACAAACTTGCTCAACCAATAGCAATAGTGAATAGAGTATGAGTGCAAGTTTGTGTTTAGTGAAGTACTATGAATACATCCCAATGAATGCATCATTATTTGCAACAATCTGTGAAGTACTATATGATTAGTGATTCACATAATGTCAGAAGATATGGTTCTAACTAACGTACATTGGCACCTGCTAAAAAGCTAATAATTGGGACAAGGCCTAAAATTGAAAGAATCTTAAGATTTTCCTAAAAAATCAGAAGATTCTGACTTAAACATTGATTTCACTAAAATAAATATTAGAAAAAACCCTTAGACAAACTTTTGGAAAATGAATGTCTTTATGATTAAGGGCTGTTTGGATTAAGGGAAGAGAGAGAAAAAGTGGAGGGAAGTAAAGTAAAATTGACTGAAAATATGCTAATTTTAGGCCAACCTTACTTTGCTATACTTTACTCTTCCTCTTTCTATCTCAATCCAAACGGACCATAAGTTCAAGATTATAATTTGGTCCAATACCATGATAGTCATTCTTGCTGAAATGAAAATTTATAGCAATGTCAGAGATGCAAGTAATTAAGCTGACAACTTGAGATTCAACACCATAAAAGACGGAGATCAAAGCCAGGTAATGCAGATCAAGCAAAACAAAATAGTGGCCAATACTAATTAAGCCAATACCATCTTCTTCACTCTACCTTCCATTTAAAATCTCACGTGTTAGGTCACACCTATTAAAAGAGAGTTTGGGCCCACATACGAGAAAGAGTGCTAAAAGTATATGACTAAATGATTAAATTTATCATATCCGCTTTTGGAACAATCGGTAATTTAGCAATAATCCCAAGTTAGGCGTTTCAGAAATTTTTGGTTTTAAAAAACTCAACTAAATTTGTACATGCCCTATTTGAAATTTACAGCATCTCAAGAAATTCTAAATTTGATTCTGATTTAATTATGACAAATATCAAAGTAAATGTACAAAGTTACCTCAAAGATGTCTTCCCCTAGACCAAGATCAGAATTAGAAACAGACCTTTAAGATGTTCTTCTCCCTTTCCCTGTTTGGCTCCATCAAGTCAAGGCCTGCTCAAACAAAGTTTTCACCTTCTGATTAAGCTCAATGATGAGCTTCAGAGGTGATGGCCAGAGAAGAGGCCCTGCAGATTAAGGGTTTTAGTGTTTAACCTGTACATTCTCCATGCTTGTGCTTCAAAGCATCTATATATGTTATTCTCCAGCATATACATGTCAATGTAGTAGTCGATTCTTCAATTCGAAATCAAGTTGAGGGAAATGTAACGAGTTCAAATTTTCCAAAACAAGCCCAACATGGAAATATACTCTAAAAATGAAGAATCATGGGGCATACCAAGTTCTCCCAAGGAAATTGAATGGTTCTGTTGGGACAAAAGGAACATTAGCTTGTATAAATTCAACAGAATAAGCTACTAAAAATTAGATATATTTATCAATTTAAGGATTTTTCGTAAACGTCATCTTTTCAAATTTAGAAGAAGATTACACTATACCCAGAAGCCTAATTTGCTCATGATATTATCATTCAACTGAAACTGGGAATATATGCATGTTATTCAGCTTTCAGCAAATATAATTGTAAATCTATTTTACATGTTGGTTTTAAATTAAGAAGAAACTTGTATCATACTTAGATGCATGTCTTTGAAGCCGATCTGCTATTTTTTTTTTTTTTATCTTTTTTTTCGTGAATCAAACCAAACACATACGCACACAAAAAAATGGGGTAGGAAAGGAGTAAAAAAACCAGTGAAGTTGTTGAGTTTGATGTTGGCCTGTGTGCATCCCGCAAAGAGCTGAGAAGAACGGAGAAGACGAATGATAGATGAAAAATGTAATTTAATGTTATTTGGTTACAAGTTTTTGCTATACATGTAGATTTGCTGGGATAATTTTTGTTGAGTTAGCAAATGCCAACTCACAATATGTACATTGTGCGCTAATCACTATCCATGTCAGTTATAGTTTAATACCAATCACACATATATGAAGGAACAAAGCTTCATTAGTTTTGTAACAACAAGTTTGATGAAGAAGAAAAAGATGATGATGAGGATGAAACTGTTTAGTTAAATAGTTTGGCTCTTGGGAAATAAGGGTAATTAGGTGAATATAAAGGTGGTGAAGTGGAGAGGATGTCGCGGGAAAAGCAGTTGGAAAGGACATATATGGCTCCAAAGACACTTAACTACCTCTTAAATATAGAATACCTTAAAACCCTCCTAACCAGAGTTAGTTTTGTCACCTTTTAATTGAAATTTTCAATATCAAACAGGGAGAGGAAGAAGAAAAGGAAAAGGAAGAGGAAAGGCTTTCAAAAGAATAGACTATTCGGATATCATTTTCATCATCTCTCTATTTCTCTCTTTGCCTCGGCACAAAATCTAAGGCAGAGGTCTCTCTCTGCCTTAGTGATCATTTTTAACAATGGCATTTCAGGATTTTGATCACATATCTGAACGCAGAAAAGCTGAGAAGCAACGTAAGCTGAAGAAGAAGATTATCATTGGGGCAATTTTTTTTCTTGTCATTGCTCTTCTAGTTGCTGCTGCAGCCTTTGTGGTGGTTACTCATAAATCTTGGTTTGGTATTGGTGGCTCCAAACCATCTGACCAACCTCAACAATCACAAAAGCAGGTTTCGCGTACTGTTAAGATCATAAAGATGATGTGTAACTCCACAGATTACAGGGACAGGTGTGAAAATACCCTTAACAAGGCAGTGAAAGCCAATCCTGATTTGTCTCAACCGAAAGACCTTCTCAAGAGTGCTATCTCGGCCGTGGGGGATGAGGTTATCAAGGCCATGAAAACATCCACAGCATTCAAACTTAACGACCCAAAAGAGAAGGCAGCATTTGAAGATTGTAAGACATTGATGCAGGATGCCAAGGAAGAATTAGATGATTCAGTTTCCAAAATCAGCAAAAATGACATGGGAAAGTTGATCTCTAGCACCCCTGATTTGAACAATTGGCTAAGTGCGGTTATGTCTTACCAACAAACATGCATTGATGGTTTTCCTGAAGGAAAATTGAAGAGTGACATGGAAAAGACTCTTAAGGCTGTCAAGGAACTCACCAGCAATTCCCTTGCCATTATCTCAGAGGTGGATTCGTTCCTGTCCACGTTTAAAACTCTAGGATTTAGCCGGCGCCTTCTGGCGGAAAATGAATTTAATTTCTTGGAAAAAGACGGACTTCCTACCTGGATGCCCTATGAGGACCGGAGGATGTTGAAGGCAAATATTGATAAACCAACACCCAATGTGATTGTGGCCAAAGATGGTAGCGGAGACCATAAAACAATTTCTGAGGCACTGGCAGCCATGCCAGAAAAACACAAAGGACGGTACGTATGCCCCATTTGACGGTAAAGATTTTTAATGATACGAAATTGAATATACCTTTAGATTTGTAATATTTAATCTAAATCTTGAAATTGATCCATTTTAAATGTAAAGGATCCTAATATGTCAATGCTAATATTTATCTTTGATCTTTATCAAGTCATGGTTTTTTACTACAAACTTATAGTGCCCATTAACATAAATATTTCTCTTTAATTCATCATTTGTTTATTTTTCCTTTTCTTTCTAATGAAAATGCAGATATGTCATCTACGTTAAGCAAGGAGAATATGAGGAGACAGTGACAGTGACAAAGAAAATGGTGAATGTCACTATGTATGGTGATGGATCACAAAAGAGCATCATCACCGGCAGCAAAAATTTTGTAGATGGAGTTAGGACTTTCCAAACTGCAACTTTTGGTATGATAGTATCCAAGTTAATTAGCAACCAGCTTCCCTCACACACTCTGTTTAGGCAGAGATATATTGCAATTGCACTTGATTTATATGATACATATATGTCTTTAGAAGCCATCTAATGGATTTCAATGAGGTCAGTCATACAGGTTTGGCTGCTTAATAACATAAAATTGTGAAAAGAAGAGAATTTTGGAAACTAATTAATGACTGATTGTGTAAAGAGGTTCAGCAGAAATGAAATGACACAAAATTGGTTTTAAATATCTATTGCAGCGGCTCTAGGAGAAGGCTTTATAGCCATAGCCATGGGATTCAGAAATACTGCTGGTCCAGAAAAGCATCAAGCAGTGGCTGCTAGAGTCCAATCAGATCGTGCAATTTTCCTTAACTGCCGCTTTGAGGGGTACCAAGACACCTTGTATGCACAAACGCATAGGCAATTCTACCGAAGCTGTGTTATTGCTGGCACCGTCGACTTCATCTTCGGTGACGCAGCTGCTGTGCTCCAAAACTGCATGATTGTAGTGAGGAAACCATTAGATAACCAACAAAACATCGTGACAGCACAAGGAAGGGTTGACAAGCGTGAAACCACAGGAATAGTACTGCAAAACTGTCGCATTGTGCCAGACAAGAAACTTATACCTGCAAAGTCACAAATCAGAAGTTACCTCGGAAGGCCATGGAAGGAATACTCAAGAACCATTATCATGGAATCATCAATTGAGGACATTATTCACCCTGATGGATGGTTACCATGGGAAGGAGAGTTTGCACTCAAGACTCTGTCTTATGCAGAGTATAACAACAAAGGACCTGGTGCTAAGGTTAATGCAAGGGTCAAATGGCCTGGCCACAAGATCATTAGGAGGGAAGAGGCCACCAAGTATACCGTAGGGCCTTTCTTACAAGGGAATTGGATCACTGCCGCAGGCGTTCCTGTTCATTTTGGCTTATTTAGTTAAGGCTAGTTTCCACCAAAACCATCCTTGGGTGGTTGATTTATATTTTTTTTAATGTTCTTGTTCTAATATAATATATACTAAATCTTACAAAGGAAATATATTAACATACATACATTTATTAATTTCTTTAACTCAATTCTCCCTTGTTTGAAAGCAGAATAGCATATAATTATAAGAACCAAAAGTCATAATATTGTCAAGAGTTTTGTAACTTAACCGGTTAGTACTCTAGTGTTTCCGCAGGAGACATCAGAAGTCTTCTACTATCGAATTATCAACAACACTAAGAATTAGAATCGATACTTTGACACAGATTTTCAAATTTACACTTAGAATACTCAAGACAAGAGATTTACCACGTGTAGGATAATTCCAATAGATATAATTATGTTTTTTTTTATAAGTCATTGATTCTCATAAAAAATAAATTGATTAACCAAAATTTAAAATTCTTAAAAATCTAGTACTATATAACCTTAAAGTGGTTGAAAAATCAAGTCTACAAATCCTAATTACCCCAAATTTATCAAAAACAAATCCAGCCAAAATCAAGAAAACCTAAAATCTAAAAGCCCAAGTCAATCATAGTGCCAAAATTTACTTTTCAGCTATTTCTTTGATTTTTTTTTTTTTTTTATAAGAATGATTATCAAATCAACATGCATGAGAGATATTTATGAGTTGAGATACCTCTTGAAACATACTTTGAATAATTTCAATAGATAATTAATTGATTATCTTGAAAAATAAGATGATGAATTGAAATTGAGGTAGGTAACCAATTAGATAATTATGTATAAATTAATTAGATATAAGTAACCAATCACACCTAGAAAAATCAGTGGTTGGTGATGACTCCAAAAAATAGAAAAACAATGAATGGATTCAAAAACTCACTAAAGCACATACATCATTTAAGTGTCCACAGCTCACACACATACATCATTTAAGTGTCCACAGCTCACACACATTAATTTCACAACATGATTTGCCTAGAAACCTTTCAAAAGCCCAAGTGTTTTGGGAAGAATCAGCCATCGAAATTCGACGTTGACACCCCCTAATGGTTTTTTTCCCTTAAATAGTTTTCCTAAGGTTTTCCACTTTTGAACATTTGTTTTGAAGTAAAATATTTTCAAATGTAAAATATTTTTAGGCATTTAGTAAGACAAATAAAATTTTTCAAGCAAACCATCAAAATCGATGGCTCAACACCAAAGCCACTAGTGCTGGAAGTCCGATGACCAAACTACTAGAACTGGCAATTAGAGCGGTGGCTCCAGTGACCGAACCACCGACAATCACTATCGAAGTGGTATCTCTAGTGACCAAATCACCAAAACCGATCAACAAAACGACATCTTCAGTTACCTAACCTCCGACACCATTGCAATGTAGTGTCTCTAGCCACTGAACCTTTAGCACTGGTCACTATAGTGGAGTTTTCGAACATCGAACCACTAGCACCAATCGTCGGAGCAGAGTCTTCGAACACTAGACCACTAGAACAGATTGCAAAGCAAAGTCACTAGACACTAGACCGACGGCACAAGTCACCGGAGTGGAGTCTCTGGCCACTAGAACGTTGTCACTTGTCATCGAAGCAATGTCTTCGACCATTGTCCCCAGTCACCAGAGCAGTGTCTTTGGCCACCAAACCGGTGACCTAGCGACCAAATGGAGGAGGGGAAGTCATTTAGTGTAATTGGAAAATGTTTTACTAAATTTTTAAGGGTAAAATATTTTACAACTGTTTATAAAGTATTTTATGGTTAATGTAAAATATTTTGCAAGATTGACTATATTTTACTTGCAAACGAACACTTGAAAATGAAAAAACATATTTTAGAAAATACTTTACATTCAAAACAAGTAAAGCGTTCGTCACCATATCAACGTCTCTATTGTCATTAATTGTGTGCCAAGTGGTGACACCATATTTGATAAGGCCGTATATGTTCTAACTATTATCTGTATAATCAATAAATTGGCTTAACCGGTTTAATAATAATATTAATATCCACTGCATAATAGACAACCGGGTTCTAAGTAACCCAACACAAAAAGTCCCCGATTTTTATTTATTGACAACTTGAAACATCTATAATAAGTATCCATTCTGTTAATCAAGGTATCCATAACTGAGCTCTTTACCTTACAAAATAAAATTAGGCTGTCTGCGTAGATAAGGTGTGTGATATTAGGTCCACACCTTGCTACTAGCACATCTTTTGAGATTCTTTATGTCCACCTCTCTTCTGAACTGACTCAAAAGGATTTTTTTTTTTTTTCTTTTTTGATAAGCAAAAGAACTTAGATACAAAAGGATGAATAGAAATATAGATGGGGAATCTTCTTGACATGATCCCCTTACGGAAAACTTTGTCCAACTTTACTACCATTTATCAATAATGTGAAAGAATCTGTCTTGCAACACTAGTCGACGCATCCAATAAAGCAATCGACAAACCCAAAAGCTTTCAAGACTGTAATGAAAATTCGATTAATTCAAACTTGTCATAAGAATTTTGCATGTCGATCTTTATTCCCAACATTCCTTTTTTAAGCTTACTTTCTTTAAAACCGTGCAAAATTTCTTGTACAATCATGCCATTTTCAGAGATACAGCTATTACACACGGTGTTAACTCTCATAAAAACGTAATATTAGGACAAAGCTAAAACACTTGTATACAATAACCCCCAAAAAGAAGAGAAAAAAAAAAAAAAAAAAGTACCATTTGAAATGCCTTTACTTGGATTCATGTCAGCCACATAGTGATCCATTATATCTGTGCTCTAACAAGCACATGCCTCAGATAAGTTGCAATAAAAAGGGCCCATTTCCACGTTAGAAATGCATAATTACATCTACCAACTAAAAGCATCTAAGAGGTTCATCAAACAACAGGATCAATATATCTGAATTAATTAGATGGGACGCTAAGCTCATCTATAGAAATGTACGTAGTTTCCTCTTTTGTCTGTTATGATGTACCGCACCCTCTTTTGTCTATGCTTGTGATGGCTTTGAAGAACCATTATGCTTGGTTGAGTTCGTATATTCAACTACGTATTCTTTAACACTGTTGATTACAAATTTAAAGTTGGAAGGTTTTGAACCCTCGCTACAACATACAAACCCTTAATATTTCTGTTAAAAACATCATTAGATGTTAATTGAGCTGCAAAGTTCTTGACTTGGTTACAAATTTCATGTGCTTCTCATAAAGAAAGTGTTAGAAATATACTGCGTAGATCATGCAACATCAATTATTGCTCAAACAAGTTATAATTAAAAAAAAAAACTAATATTAAAAGGAAATGAGGTGGTAATTATATGCTAATATATCTGTCACAAGAGATTAATAGTGCTGGATGGGATATTATGAGTATGACGGAAAATCACATATTGAATTTTTTATTGCCTCCCATTCGATTGTGCCATGTTAATTAATATTTGGAATATACGCGGGCTTCAATGTTGCATCTTCACAAAGTTGCATGAATCCTGAAATATCATAGGAGGTGATGACCGACAAACACTTTTGTTTGCATTCTCCGTAACACCTTTTCCTATTGAACTTTCCTCATCCAAGTAAACAGATCAAAGTACTACCGTTACTTTAGATCTTTTTCAGCCGTCCCTTTTCAGTCAAATTTATTATTAGTGACAAAAGTTGCCCCGGACCCATTTCACTTTTTCTTTCATTGGCTTACCATTGTGAGAGATTATTAATGATTTGAGATTAAATTAATCTTTTTAACTTAATTTGTTAAAAAAAATTTATATTTAAATATATATTTGTAGTTAATTACCATTAAGTCGTATTTTTTTATGCAACTTTTTTTTTATAGAGACTTTCAAATTATAGTGTCCGCTCTTGATGATAGCTATTTATCATCAAACCAAAACACCAATCAGTTTTTGATGTAGGCGAAAAATGAATCCTAGATCTATTATACAACCATCAAAGACTTTACTGATTGAGTTAACTGTAACCCACTTTTTATGCAACTTTGTCGTTTTATTTCATGTCAATTTAATTGTATTTCTATATTTAATTTTCTTGTATTTGTGGGCTTAATTTTGTAGTGGATTGGACTTAGAAGTCGGTTGAAATCTTTACCTACAAAATTGGGTAGATTTCTTTGACTAAGATTATAAAGAAACCTTTGGATTATGTTGATTAAATTGAGTCTTAATCATGACTTAAACAAGAGTTTCATGAGAGGTATGAAGTGGATTCAAAACTCATAACTAGTATCTTGGATACCATCCACAAATAATTTCATTATCTCTATAATGTGTGGCACAAGAAGACTATTCATACTCAAGAGAATAGTAAGATGCTTGAAAAATGCTGGACAACCAAGTTAGAAAAAATAATAACAATATAAATAATTTTTTGTAATTTTCGTTATATATTCATAATATAGTTTACATTTATACTATATTTGGTATGACAATTAAATTTTAGTGATATTTATATATTTTGTTACATATATTAATTAATATTTTCTAAAGAAATTTTTACTTTCAATCTTTTCTTTTCATCTTGTCTCCAACACTAAAATCCTTATTCCCTTTATTCAGTAAGTTTATTCAGTGCTTTTTTTTTTTTTTTTTTTTTGGCCTACTATTTGCTGCTAACTGTTTAAAAGTGAGGAAAAAAAAAAGGTTTTTAAGAAAATTAAATAAGCTAGTTCCACTTTCTCAAAAAAATAAATAAATAAATAAGAATAAGCTAGTTCTTTTTCAAATAACCCAATTACTTATTACTTATGTCTCACATTTTCTAAGCTTATTTGCTCTTCACTTCTTTGTACAGAACATTCCCTAAACTGGTATTATAGATCTCTGAATATTAGTGGCCTTCGAAAATACTAAGTTTTGAACAAACTGAAAGAACTGGCCGTCTGGATCATTTGCATCTGCTTTGCGTTTTAAACTTGTTAGTACACGACATTTGATTAGATTCTCCAATCGATGGTTAACAAAAGAATTTATGACCTACATATATACATCACTCTGTTCTCTTTCATTTGGGTAAAACTACACACGCTGTTACACACTTTTTTAAATAGAAAATCGTTAGTTAAAGACACGGTCGTGTCTTTGTGTGTAAATCCTATAAGAATATCTCAACTATATTTTCCTTTTGTAATTTTCTTGCTTGGAATTTTCAGAGTACTGGATAAGATAAAAGCAAGCACCATCAAATGCTTTAAGAAAGATTGATTAATAATGAAGGAGGCAAGGCAATGACATCGTCGTGTGTCCCGGACCTACAAAGTACTCTAAAATGTTCCGTATGAGCAGTATGTACAACATATACAGCCAGCAAAGCAATAGATAATCATTGTCAAGACTAGTGGATTACAAAACAAGGCTCACTGCCACGGACGAATCACCGAGCACCACCTATGAGAATTAAGCCATCATAACAACTGCTAATAATTAAGACTGATTTGGAATTATATATGAGTTCATTACAGTTGGCTGAGACTTCTTGTAACTTAAATTGCTCAATCCTTTGGTATGAGGATGGGACTTCTAGTGTTTTTTCTCTTGTTTTGGGAGTTGGGATTATGTGCATTAGGTCTAGGAGGGGCTTCCATTTCATGGGCTGCCATGAATGATAATCAAAATTATGTAAAGGAATGCGGCCTTACTAGATATCCTAGCCTCTGCGTTGAAACCTTGACCGGATTGGGCTCAGCCAATCAACCTGTTGACATTGTGTTGGCTCTTGTTAACAAGACCATCTCTGAGACGAAGCTGACCACTTCAAATTTTGCAAAATTCAGCTCCCAATTTGAAGCCCAAGAATTAGCTGAACGTGCCCATTATGTCACTGGTGGGTAATAACCAACAGCTTCGCTTGCATGTTGTTGACAGAGACTCCAATTTCCAATTACAATATTACATGTCTGTTTGTGTTACTGTTTGTGTCTATTTTTATATTCTTAATTGATTAAGCCCCACTTTTTGTTTTTGATATGGTAGGCTATTGTGAAGAGCTCATGAACATGTCTCTCAAATGGCTTGAGCAGTCCATGTTAGCCCTAAAAGATTCTCCGGAAAAAAACAAGCATGACATTCAAACATGGCTAAGTGCTGCCTTGACTTTCCAACAAGCTTGTAAAGACTCAGCCGACAGCCTCAGTCTCTCCGAAGAAATCAATAGTGTTCAGAACCCGATATCTAAGAAGATGGATTATCTATCTCAATTGGGAAGTAATCCATTAGCTCTTGTCAACAGGATCACCAGCACTGGTACTGGTAAGTCAAAGAAGAGCATAACTTTTCCAAAGTGGGTATTTACTCGAGATAGAAAGCTAGTTGAGGCAAAGGCAAATGTCATAGTTGCCAAAGATGGTTCAGGCAACTATGAAACTGTGTCGGATGCCATCCAAGCTGCTTCTGGGAAACGGTTTGTGATTTACGTGAAGTCAGGGGTTTATAAGGAGAAGATTCACACTAAGAAAGATGGTATTACCTTGATAGGAGACGGCAAATATTCCACTATTATAATTGGCGACGATTGTGTTGCTAAAGGCTCTTCCCTGGCTGCCTCTGCCACATTCAGTCAGTACTTTTGGCACTCTCTCTTTCACTCTGTCTCTCTCTTGCTAGCTTTTATGTATTGTGTCTTAATTAGGCAACCATACGAAGCTAAGGTAGTAAAAAAAGGCGTTAAAAAAACGAGTTTGGCTTCTCTTCCGTGCATTTGAGTGCTTCTATTTAATGCATTAATTGGAGCATAAGAGGTGATACGAACATGACAAATTAATGTCCAAAATTAATCACATGTTAATCTTATGTTCCTGATCCGATGACCTACTATAGCAGACGGAAGCCTTACCCAAAAAAACAATTAGGGTGAGTTTGGGAAGTGATGAAAACAGAAGTTTATTAAAGTTTTTTAAGCTTATTTTTCTACTATTAATGGATCTAATTGTACTATTTGTAAGTTCATGAATTGTTTAAAAAGCCAGTTTGTTTTTTGAGTGTGCATCGACTTGTGTGCAAATGGCTTATGCAAATGGCTTTTTCTACCGTACTCTTAGCACTTTAGTTTTTTTCTACAATACTTTCAGTAAAAAAAAATTAGTTAGTTTTTAGCTTTTTTCCTAAAGTACTTTTAGTAAAAAGTTTTCAATTTCAACTAAATAAACTATATTCAAACGGACCCTAGTCTAAAGACAACATTTCCACAATTATATATGTTCTACGGTGTGTGTGTGAGAGACTATGAACATAAACACTAATTAATATATGCGTGTGAGTATTCATAAAGATTTAGCATCTATTTAGAAAATTAAGAATAAATAAATAATTGAATTTCCTTTTCGTGATATGTGATATATTAGACTTATTAGTTTGTAAGAATTATATAATAAAATTTATACTATTTAATTTGTCATGCTTATTTTTTAAGCTAAAGAAACCTAAGAAAATAAGAAGACTATTATTCAATAGAAACATGACAAGTTCATTTGTCCGATAATGGATGCAACACTTGTTAATGTAGTGCTGACTTTTTGGACATATATATTCTGGCTGCGCAGCAATCACAGGTAACGGATTCATTGCTCGTGACATTGGATTTCATAACACAGCCGGTCCTCAAGGAGAACAAGCCCTGGCTGTGTATGTTGCTTCAGACCATTCAGTCTTCTTCAGGTGTAGCATTGCAGGCTACCAGGACAGTTTATATGCGCTTGCACTCCGTCAATTCTATAGAGAATGTGACATCTATGGCACCATAGACTTCATTTTTGGAAACGCTGTGGCTGTTTTCCAGAGCTGCAATTTAGTACTTCGTAGACCACAACGTGGTTATTACAATGTGATCCTAGCAAATGGGAGGAATGACCCTGGTCAAAATACTGGCTTCTCGGTTCAAAAGTGTAAGATCATGGTGAGCTCAGACTTTTCTGCTGTCAAACATTCATACAATTCCTATCTAGGGAGGCCATGGAAGGAGTACTCTAGAGCAGTAATAATGGAATCAACCTTAGATGATGCTATAGCGCCTAGAGGTTGGATTGAATGGCCTGGAGCCGAGAGTTCTACCCTCAAGAATCTGTATTTTGCAGAGTACTCAAATGCAGGGCCTGGAGCTGGACTTTCCAAGAGGGTACAGTGGTCTGGATATCATGTTATTGGAGCCGATGAAGCAGTCAAATTTACTGTCTCTAACTTTATCGCTGGGACTTCATGGCTGCCTTTCACCGGCATACCTTTCATCTCCGGTCTGGACTGAGCGAAGAAAAATCTTTAGTTTTATTCTGAGTCTTTCACTTTCTACTCCATAAAGTGTGTCTGTGTGTCTGCAGTGTGTGTGGTTTGTAACTCTAGATTAATTACCCAAGAAAAGAAACAAAATTACCATATTGTTCTGCCCTCTTTTTCATCTTGGAATGGTAATGATTATAAATATCTGTTCCTTAATTTGGTTGCTGTTTTATATTTGACTTCTATGCTTTATCTGGACACTGGAAGCATCTCTTGTACTTGTCATTCTCTATTGTTCAAAAAAGAACATTTCCAAAATAAGTAGTAACATTATTACTTGCTAATGATGATATAGCTGATATATGGAATAAAGTGAGGACTCCTACCTGAAGGAAAAAGACATTAATTACTTTTAACATGGGATTTCTTTTTGTGAGTGCTTCATGCGACATGGGAACATTCATCATGAAAATTTAAGCTAATAAGAATGACAATGTTGAATATAAACCATTCATCTTTCACAATTACGAAATTATCAGTTAGGTCAAATGGCATTTTTTTTTTTTAGTGCTTCCAACAAAGATGTTCCCAATTAAAACAACCTAAGCAACAAAATTACTGAATGAGGTGGTTTGGGCAGTGTTTGATGCCTAGTTTGAAGGCTTGTTTAATTTGCATATCATTGTGTTACATTTAGGTGTCAAAGACTTTGCAATTAATGACTCATGCATATAATAGCACTCTGTAGGAAACGCCAAATTGAATTAACGTTGTTGGTAGGGAATTCAAATTCCATTGTCGGTGGACTTGAAATAGTCATAGATAAAGTTCACCGACAATGGAATTTCTAATGAGTCAAGCCCTAAATAGTTTGTATTGAAATCGTGCATCAATGGGGTCCATTAGGGTTACATTTTCTATTTTGCCTTAAATTTAAATAGAGAATTAGATTCTTTTCACTAGCTTTATTTCTACAAAGAATATTAAAGTTTGAACTCAATATATATATATATATATATATTATTAACACTAACTATTATTCATCCAAAAAGAAATAAATTTTATAGTACATAGACTTTATCTACTATATAGATAAAGTCTCATGCGTTAGTGTCTTTGGCTCTCTTAAAATGGTAAGCTTGGGTTGGATCCATCGACTTCTTGTGTGGTGGTGAGTTTGATTATTTTTCTTTGTTAAAAAAAAATACAGATTACCATATAAAACTTTACTAGAGAGAGACTTATGAGTGTAATTTATTTTAGAATTTTACTAACATGTGTCCTTAGAAAATACATTAGTAACCACCACACATCATTGGTACGGTGGTCACTTTACAAGTATTAATACTTGTGGGTGTAGGGGGAAGGGTCGAAATTCAAAGATTTAGGAGATAGCTTCACACATATATATACTTAAATTAGGTTAGAGTAAAAATTATATCTTGTATAACATAAAATAAAATAAAAATACATTAGTAAACTATTTTAAGAAAACTTTCATAGAAAAATGAAAAAAAATACCAACTTTTTTTATAGATTTTTCAATTTCCATAAAATATTTTCAAAAATGAATAATTATTGTGTACACTTAAAGCACACATTAACCATTAACCGATCCTTTATTTTATAAAAGAATGTGAAATATCTTTAGACTTCTGGAATTTTCCTTGAACAAGCACCTCTCATTTAGAGCCATACTCTTTTTTTTCTTTTTTTCTTTTTTTCTTTTTGCGAGAAAGGGGCAGGTTGCAACCTAAATGGATTAGAACACAATTAAAGTTGATTGAAAATAAGACTAGACTTGATAGGTGATCACAAGAACTGTAGCTTCTAGCTAGCTAGTCCTCTTTACTGATCACATGGTTGTCCCTCCCCACTTTTAAACTAATTATTGTCCTTTCCGAAGTCTTAATCGACTTTTAGCATCACTAAAAGTTATCGCGGAACACATTTCCAATCAAATTATCAATCTTTAACTTTGGTTTTGGACCATCTAACATGGAATTCAATTGTTATAATGACGATAGAGAAGATAGTTGTCACAGGTAGTATCACGAGTCTCATCCCTTCGATGAGCTGATTTTTAATTAGAAGTGGTTATGGAAGGCGGTACCTAATTAATCATCGTATTATACTCACAACATTGAAAACATTTATATATATAAGAGAACCTTACATATGAATAATTAATTATCAAATTATATTCACAGAAGAGAAAACGTTTTTATATCAGACGATTAAATGAGATAATTAATATTTGCTATTTATAAACTATTTGTTTCGGAACACCAAATTTGCCACTACTATTTATCATACTTGATAATGTATGTGATTGTAATTGATAAACAACCATTTTCATATTAACATTTTTTTTTCTTTACTAATTACAGTGTAGAAAAAGTACATAAAAGCTGTCCACAAACTTTCTTATTCATAGAGAACTATAACTCCATGTTTCTATGGATTCGAGTTAACTTATTGGTATCTTTTTTGTCAAATAAAATATTTGAATTCAAACTCGTTTAAACTAAAAATTTGGCGAAAGATGGATGATACTAAAGCTTAAAAGCATCGCATCAAAGTAGTTAGTAAGTCTTATTCAGCAAAAAAAAAAAAAAAAGTAGTTAGTAAGTCCATATTTTTTGTCAAAAGTAGTAGTACGCCAGCACGGAATAATTAAAATTTTCATATAAAAAAATATAAATATTTTATAAATATTATTGAAACTATCAAAATAATTAGTAAGCTACTTTAAAGTCTAAATTAACTATCATAATACATAGAGATATTGAGTCACTTGATGTAGAAATAGTATGTATTTTGCAAGTTGTATTTTATTGAAATATAAAATTATGAAAGACAATTAATATAATTAAAATAAATAATATATTTTATTTTAAATTTTCTAAAAAAAATTTGGTAAGAGAATTTAAGTTGGAGTATAATCTTAAATTTTTTAAAGCCTAGATAATAGAGTTTTATCTAGATTAAAATATCATAACAAGACAAATAAATTTTAGTTGAAGTCCATCAAAAACAAATTAGTTGGAGTAGAATTTTGAATTATTAAAACTTATAAAGTTTTAGATAGTTCAAACTATCCTAACAAGTATAAGATATAAGCTACTTCAAAAATTAATGAAAGTGTAAACCAATTGTCATATAGAGAAAGACAATCACTTGTTACAACTACGGTTTTAAGGACCCAACTTTTATTGTAATAGAATTGAAAATAATTTTTTTTTTAAATCCAAATCATCATTAGAGGGATCAATATTATCCTCTTCCTTGATGGTTTTAAATCCATGGATTTCTTCCTACTAGTCTAAAGTAGGGATAGTTCAAAATTTTTGTAAGGAGCCAACAAATGCATCAACTTTGATAGTGTCAAGGTACTTACTCTCCTCTATGATAATGACCTTAGTACAGAATCTCTTAGGCAAATATCTCATCATTTTCCTAACAATTTTAGGCTCAGGGAATTTTCTCTGCTTCAAACATAGATGTTTGATATAAAACTCATCAAATGACTCCTCTCTTATCTTAATTTCTTCAAACATAGATGTTTGACATTTGAAATTTTGGAAGTCATAACAGCTTTAATACCTTCATGCATGTGTAGTCATTGGTATAGCCCAAGCCTCTTTAGCAGTTTCAACATTAGATTTCCTCCTAAAATCTTCTTAAGATACAACCATAAATATCACATTCAAAACTTTATTATTATAGTATGCCTTCGCAAATAGATCTTTGGTCCATTAATCAATGGAGTTTTAGGTTTGGTCCAACATTTCTCAGCAGATTACCACACTTTTTCTTCAATAGATTCTAGAAATGCTCTCATGAACACCTTTCAATAAGCATAGTTATTGTTGTCAAAGTGAAGTGAGATACTCAAGAATTGACCACGATCCATTGGATCCAAAGATCACACTCAAGAAACTAACCATGGAATCTACTAAACCTAATGCTCTATTGCCAATTAAAAAGACTTGTTTGACCCCTTAATTTAATAAGGGGTGGATTAATTAAGTTAAGCCAATTAACCATAATGAACCAATTTAAAGGTTGTTGACTTATCTAAATTAAACTATCTTAAGAATTGATGGTAAATAGAATTTTAGTTGGAGTAGAATTTTTATTTCTTGAATCTTAGTAATAGAGTCTTGGCTAAAATACAAATCCTAACAATTAATAAGCTAAAATAAATTAATAATTAATTTTGGAGTATAGCCAATTTCTAGTAGAGTGACCCAACTTTTATTATATTAGTATATGATTTGACTAACCTCACTCCAAAATCTTCTGCATCAAACTAGCCATCAAACACTCTAAATTTCAAATTGCATTGCTATAGTAACTTGCTGGGTTTTAGAAAATTATCTTGTAGGAAAGTCGTCTCATGCTACCATTTCCTAGAATACCACCATCTATGTTTGGGAGATACCATTGCAATATAAATATTAGTTATTTTAATCTCTCTCTCTCTCTCTCTCTCTCATAATTATACAACTTATGTGGCACTTGTCACTTGGGTCTAATTTTTAAAAAATTTGTTTGTAATTTATTAGCAAGCCAAATTTGCTGCTCAAAGGGTAGGACTTGAACAGGAAGCTTGAGGGGATGGGGGGATATTTATATTGGAGAATAATAAAAAATAAAAATAAAAAGAGTAAAAGATTATTTATATGAAAATGAAGAAGAAACAAAAAGCCTACATGCTACAAGTGAGAAATGGGTTTTAAGGTGACCTTTTAGCTAGAATGTAACTTAATATTTAGATAAGTTGATATTAATGCATATTTTCATGTTCAAGTTTAACTGATAGCTCTTGATATTGCCAATTGCTAATTCCCTTTTTCCAATTATTAAAAATAAAAACAACAAAAAAACAAAACTAGAGGTGAACAAATAAAGATTGGGCTTTAACCCAACCATGTAGTCATGTAGGTTTAGGCAAAAATAACAAGGCCCAAGTGGTCAAAATGGAAAGCTTCCTGAACAAGCTAAATTGAAACTTTGTAATCTCCCTCCAAAAATTCCAATAAATCTCCATACCATTATGCCTGCTCATTTCCATATCATCCTAAATTCTCAGCCATAGATTTAATCTAATGGCTTAAATCTTTGACACCTCACCAAATAACAAAAAGCCTATTTTACCCTTAAAAAACTTCACAACCCACCCACTGTTTCTAGCTAGTCTGAGTAAACTTTCATAAAATCAATTTTTTTTCTCTCTCTCTCCCCTACGCAGCTGCCGCTCTCTGCCTCTCCTTCAACCCATTCTCTGCCTCTCCTTCAATCCATTGTCACAGCAACCCCAGCTCATACCCAAACACTGAAACTTAGCATTTGAAACCGAACCCCCAAATGCTCACACTCCCTCTTTCTCATGTGTGAAGCTGTCCCAAGTCCCAACTCTCATAGAGTGAAGGTCTCTCTGAAGAAATGAAGCCGCTGGCTGGATCGGTGGTTCCAATGGTACTTGGCCATTGTATCGTCAGAAAATCCCTAAAATCCCCTTTGTGATAGTCACCACAGGTCCATCTTTGATTGGTTGCTTCCGACATCAACCAACTCAAGGAGATGAGTTCTCTCTTTTGTATACATTGAATCAAAAAAAAAAAAAAAAAGGGTAAAAGGAGAGTTAGGTCAGGGGTCAAGATAGTTGGGGCTATTGAAACCAAGCTTTTGAAATTCTGATTTTATTTCCAATCGCCTTATGAGGCTATTGCACCTCTACACTTCTACAACCCTGACATTTTCTTTCACTTCCTCCATAAAAATCTTTAACCTATCAGGTTTTGTCTGATTAATTTTATTTTAATAATAATATAATACTTTGCCATCACAAGTTCACAACAAAAGAAAAGGGAGACATAAATGTTCATTCTTGTTTGCATTGGATTCTTCGTGTTGTTTCAAGTTCCTTATACAGAATAATATTCATAAAAAAAGTGTTTTCATAAAATGATAGGAACCTTCTTACAAGAACAAAATAGACAATAAGGAATAAACCAAAGAAGATGATTGAATCAATAAATTGGCTTGCTAAAGCTCATATGGATAAAACCCAGATGTATAAAATCCCTATTTTACTGTTACATTGCTTGAATTCTATGCTTTTAGGTCCTCATTGTATTTAAACTGTAGTTGTAGGGTTACAATTCGTAGCCCAAGTCCAAAAGATCTGGGATATGAGCCCAATAAGCCTAATACAATGAATTTGTAGAGAGTGGGTGAAAGAGCTAGGCTCCTAGCTAATGGATTAACATATAACAAGGATTTAAAAGATGAACAAACACAGAAAAACGCTGATAAAGCTTGATGAACTGAAGGTCCAAGGAGGTGAATTATTATTTGAACAATTGAGTTTGAGAGCTAATACAACCCTTAATGCTACGATGATTCTTTTTCTCTCTTTTCTCTCTCTAATTTCCAATCCCTTCTTTCTGGGAGGTCTTTCACATTATATAGTTTCTTTTTACACTATCCTGATCGTACACTTGTTCATCATCCAAGCCTCCACTTGAGTATATGTCCTATCAGCCATCTTCTTTGGCTCTCCGTGAATGGTGGTGGTTGAAACTGCACTGTTCAGAGGTCTTCTCCACATAAATGCGGCCAGAGAAGTTGATGCAGTGCATTTAATGCAGTGGCAGCAGCATTTGCTTCCAGATATTTTTGTATTCTTATCATCTTTGCATGTGCCTGAAGTTCATCCTTATCGTTGGATATTCTTGGAGGGTCACCCAAATTGCCTAAATATCTGCTTGACTGGTATTCTTTGTATCCGATGAGTATTAACTCCTCGGACTATATCCCCTATCTTTTCTTTACATGATTCCACACTCTAAATCTCTCCTAATCATCTACTCCTCCTCAGACGTATCCATGTCCTTAAATAGGGCCTAAGGCCCAACATATCCATTTGGGATCTTACCCCCACTGTAGTGTTTTAATCTTTGCTTTTCAAGTTTGTAGTCAGAATTTAGTAATAAAAATTTATTGTCACAGGGATAGAAAATTTTGATAATTTTTTTTAGAGATAAAATTTTGATAATTGAAGGTTTGTCTTTGTATAGGTATGATACACTTGACAATTTCTTTTAAAAAATTTAACTTGAAATTGCCCTTTATCAATTGGGTCATCATCTCTCATAATCATATATTGGTTTGTTGTAATTCTTATATATGATAAGCACAATATTGGTACACAAATTTTCAACTTTTATTTTTAATGAAAAACATTCATTCTTCTATATTTATAATAGTTGATATTTTGTACATTTGTTTGTTAATTATAGGAATATTCTTTAATTCATTGCATAGAGTGGCAAGACAATTCTCTCAAAACATGGATGCCAATGAAGATTTGAGTCCTAGAGTTGGTATGGAATTCGATACATTAGAAGATGCATGGGAATTTTGGCTAAAATATGGAAGGTAAATGGGCTTTAATGTTAGAAAACATTGCATAAACAAAAGTAAGAAGGATGGAAAGATAATATCAAGGGGATTTGTATGTGCAAAGTAGGGCATTCGAGGTCCAGAAAATATGATTCGCACTAGTAACTGAGATGATACAAGGACTAATTGTCCTGTAAAGCTATATGTTTCGTTAGTGCAAGAAGCTGAAAAGTATAAAGTGACTGATTTTATTGAAGAACATAATCACACTCTTCATCTATCAGAAACAGTTTATATAATGAGATCTCAACGGAAAATCTCAGAAGTTCATGTAGGATTGATTAAGTTAGCATCCTCTTCTGGAATCAAGCCAAAAGCAACACATGAGTTAATGAGTAGAGAGGTTGGTAGGAGAGATAATCTTGGATTCACTAAGCTTGATCAGCATAATTATCTTAGAACAAGACAGCAAAAAAATTTGATATATGGTCAAGATGCATGCTTATTAGGATACTTTCAGGAACAATTAACTACAAATTCATCCTTTCAATATGCAGTACAATTAGATAATGTTGAGCAAATTACAAACATTTTTTGGGCTGATGCTAGAATGATTATTGATTATGCTAATTTTGGTGATGTGATGACATTTGACACTACATATGGTACTAATGAAGAGTTAAGACCCATTACGGGTGTTTACCGGTTTCAATCACCATAAAGAGTTAATGGTTTTTGGGGCTACTCTTTTATATGATGAAACGATGGATTCATTTAAGTAGCTTTTTGAAAGCTTTCTAGTTGCACATACAGGTAAAATACCTAAAACAACTTTTACAAATCAATATCCTACAATGGCAAAGGCATTGAATGAGGTAATGCCTAACACTTACCATAGATTATGAACTTAGCACATAATGCAAAATGGGATAAAACATTTGGGGAATTTGATGAAAGATGGTTATTTTCTTCAAATTTTTAAAACTTGTATGTTTGAGTTTAATGATGAAATTGAGTTTGAAAAAACATAGGAGGACATGATTGACACTTATGCTATTCATAATTGTAGTTGGTTGGATAGTATCTACAAATTGAAAGGAAAATACATGAAGAATGAATTTACATTGGGAGTGCAAAATACCCAACTCAATGAAAGTTTGAATAAATATTTGAAAGATTACTTGAAATCTGATTTGAATGTAGCAGAATTTTTTGCACATTTTGATCGGGCAATTGAGCAAAAATGAGAAAAAAAGTTACAAGCTTAATTTAATGCTAGGCAAAAATTTCCCTAGTTGGGCTTGAAAAATTCTCCCTTGTTGAAGCAAGCAATACAAGTGTACACACCTACAATATTTCAAATGCTTCATGATCAGTATAACTTGGCATTAGTAGCAAGGATAAAAAATCGTCAAGAGGACTTGTTAGTGCATACATACACTATTGAGTTTTTGCATAAGCCTGGTGAGTATATAGTATCTTATGACACTGTAGATAAGACATTTTCATGTAGTTGTAGAAAGTTAGAAATAGTTAGGATTTTATGTTGCCATGTTTTGAAAGTCTTTGATTCCCTTGATGTGAAGACAATTCCTGATATGTACATTTTGAAAAGATGGACAAGAGAGACAAAAAGTGGATGTATCTTGGACAATAGGAGAATAAATGTGGAAGAGGATGTCAACTTGACTGTTACACAACGGTATAAAAGATTATGTCCCAAGTTGGTTTGGTTAGCTTCTCGAGCAGCAAACAATGAAGAGACATTTGCTTCAATAGAGAAGATGATAGAGGAATATGAAAAAAAAGGTTGAAGATATTGCGAAAAAAAACGTGGTTGGTCATCAATTGCCCCATCAAATGCCATTGTGTAGTGGTAATGAAAATCTTGATCCTAACCAACAATTGGAAAATTTGGTTGAAAGGGTTAAAGGTCTTAAGAAAAAAGGCCGCAAAGATGGAAAACGAAAGAAAAGTTGGGTTGAGAAGCAAAAAAAAAGGGTAGAGATAAATTAAATGATGAGGTTAGTCAACAGTTTTCCAAAGCAAATATTATTTATTTATTTTTATCCTCTACTAAGTTTCCATTGTTTGAAAAACTTTTATATTGTTTTGGCTAATAGTAATATTTATGTCTTTCATATAGGAACCTGGTTTTGCTTCTAACATGCAGTATAATAATTATGGCTCACATGGAGAACATTATTCACATCAAGTAAGAGTTTTTTTTTTTTTTTTTTTTTTTAAAAATTTTAATTCATAGTGGAATAACTTATAGATAATTCATGCAGTTGGAAGTTGTACTACACTTGTCTTTTCATTTGTGAATTTATTAATAAGGTTTTCATTTTTTTGATATAGCAGATTTATTCTATCAACCTTTCCACAGCAATGATGACCTCTGAATTGAGACCAATTCATAGTTACCAAACTAGTTTCACATCGTTCTTAAGGGTAAACTTACTTTTTAACATGTTTGGCACGTACAAGTAATTAGATGATTTCTTAAACTCTCTCTTATAATCATTATGATTACTTAGGCACCATTAACTCCATTATCGTCTCAAGTATCAAATCATGCGGATGTTGGTTAGGTAAAATGTAAACGTTGTCATATTTTGAATAAACTTACATTTTTACTTGTTTTGCAATTATAATTTATAAGTAATTAGATAATTTTGTAAATTGTCTCCCTTATAATCATTGTAATTATATAGGCACCATTAACTCCATTATTGTCTCAAGTATCAAATCATGCGGATGTTGGTCAGGTAAAATGTACACGTTGTCATATTTTGAATAAACTTACCTTTTTACTTGTTTTGAAATTATAATTTATAAATAATTAGATGATTTTGTAAATTCTCTCTCTTATAATCATTGTGATTACATAAGCACCATTAATTCCATCATTGTCTCAAGTATCAAATGATGTGAATGTCTGCCAGGTAACATGTAAACGTTTTCATACATGAAATTTTGAATAAACTTACTTGTTTATAATTTTTATGTTTTGTAGTCGTAAGTAGCTAGAATATTTCTTAGATTTTTACTCTTATAATCATTGCGATTACATTGGCAGCATTCATTACTACCACCTTCACTCCATTGTCGTCTCAAGTATCAAATCTTGTGAATATTGGTCAAGTAAAAAATAAATGTTTTCTTACATGTTTATCAAATAAATTTATTTATATATATATATATACACACACAAGGAAATGAAGTTAGGTTCAATTATGCACTAACTCCATGTGTTGAAAATACAAATGCTTGCCTGCAAACACAAAACTTTTTTGGTATGTAAAAAAGTAATAAATGGTAAGTTCATTTATAATGAAATTTTCTCATGTTTGTTTAAGTTCAAAATGTAACTTGATTTTGTTGACATTCTTTCAGGCTAATATTGATTTTGTAGTATGAAGGACAACATTTTTTGGTAATTTGTTTGAGAGTATATTGCACAGTGGACATGGCTTGGACAACATTTTTTGGCAGGTTGTCTGAGAGTATTGCACAGTGGACATGGCTAATATTGCATAGTGGACAATATTTTTTGGACATTTTTTTGAACAACATATCTAACAACTTAGATAACTGATTGCACACGAAGCAAATTTTTTAATAATTTTTTGTAACTAAAGAAGCTACTCAAACATGTTAAACATGTTAGATTGTACAAGTGCATGTTTGAGTAGCTTCTAGTTAGACATTAATTATATATACAAGTGATTAATATTTTTAAATGCAATAGTATGTACTAAACTATTGTTCATTTTTTGAATGCAAGTGATTAATATTCTTAATGCTTCATCACATATACATGCTTGCTTCATCGCAACAAAAAAATAACTTGTTCGTCTTTCATGTCATGTTTGGGTGTGATTTATATAATTTATGAGGTTTGGTGCTAGTTCTATTGTATTTACTAATGTGTATAGGGCTTTAAGTCATGTTTTGATGACAATAGAATTTGCTTGCTCACCAATTAAAAGTGAATTGTGTGATAATTGATCAACTGCTTTCCTAAATTTGGGAGTGAGTGGCTACATATGTATTGTCATAAATGTTTTTCTTCCTCTGTTTTTAGGGGATGTTTTGGCGTTAACATTGCTGATTTTCTGCATAGACCACTATTTTCAGAACTCTATATGCCAATTAACTTTGCTGATTTTGGTGTTAACTTTTGGCTTTAGAAGGATTGGTCATATAGCAAAAAAATTGAAGCATGACCATTCTCAATTAAGGAGCATCCTTGACCACTAGACTAGAGGAACGACATCCTTGATTCACAGTCACCACAGAATAACATCCAAGTCAGAGTCCCAAACTAAAGCTATGAGAACACAAAAGCAGTCCAAATACTAAAACATTACACAACTTCTAGCCAAATATCATTTACTGTCTGTAATATAGTAAAATTAAAATAAATTGAAAAATTCCTTACCTATTTCTAATGTGTAAATGCACTTTGCTTCTTGCTTATTTGGTGTGACATCCGCAAAATAAGTTCAAAAATTCCAACCAAAAATAAAGAAAAATACATCCATTCATAGCTGAAATAAATAAATTCTTCCAAATCAACTACCAAGGACAACTTCATATTCCAAATACAACAAATTTCTAGAATCAAATAATAAAACTGCTATCTAATAACAAGGAACGAAAAGGAAGACACACAATTTCTAATCCATAAAAGCCTCTAACCGCCTTCCAATCCAAAAAAAATTAGTAAAACTACTAAAAATCCAACATAATTCTTCTTCTTTTTTTTTTTAGTTTGATTTTTTTTCCTTGAATAAAAATTACAATATGCCCACCAGAACCAAAGAAGCCATTATTTCATTTTGTCGATTTTCACTCGGACCTGTTGGCGTACCTCTCAACCTTATCATCCTTAAATCGATTGATGTCGGAAGCAAACAATCAAAGATGGACCCGCAATGACTATCACAAAGGGGATTTTGGGGAATTTCCGACGATACGATTGCCAAGTACCGTTGGAACCACTGATCCAGTCAGTGGCTTCGTTGCTTCAGAGAGACCTTCACTCCATGAGAGTTGGGACTTGGGACAGCTTCACACACAAGAAAGAGGCAGTGTGAGTGTTTGGAGGTTTGGTTTCAAATGCTAAGTTTCAGTGTTTGGGTATGAGCTAGGGCTACTGTGACAATGGATTGAAGGAGAGGCAAACAATGGGTTGAAGGAGAGGCAAAGAGCGGCAGCTGTGCAAGGGAAAGAGAGAAAAAAAAAATTGATTATATGAAAGTTTACTCAGACTTACCAAAAACAGTGAGCGGGTTGAAACAGTGGGCGGGCTATGAAATTTTTTAAGGGTAAAATAGTCTTTTTGTTATTTGGTGAGGTGTCAAAGATTTAAGCCATTAGATTAAATCTATGGCTGAGAATTTAGGTATTGCATGAGATATGAATCCAATTTTAAGGACCCAAATTTTGTTGTAATAGAATTGAATATTAATTGTTTTTAAGTCCAAATCATGTTCATCCAAATCATCATTAGAGGGATCAATATCCTCTTCCTTGATGGTTTTTAAATCCATGGATTTGTTCCTACTAGTCTGAAGTAGGGATAGTTCAAAATTTTGTAAGGAGCCAACAAATGCATCAATCTTGATAGTGTCAAGGTTCTTACTCTCCCCTATGATAATAACCTTAGTACGGAATCTCTTAGGCAAATATCTCATCATTTTCCTAACAATTTTAGGTTCAAGGAATTTTCTCTGCCTTAAACATAGATGTTTGATATAAAATTCATCAAATGACTCCTCTCTTATCTTAATTTCTTCAAACATAGATGTTTGACATTTGAAATTTTGGAAGTCATAACAGCTTTAATACCTTCATGCATGTGTAGTCATTGGTATAGCCCAAACCTCTTTAGCAATTTCAACATTAGATTTCCTCCTAAAATCTTCTTAAGATACAACCATAAATATCACATTCAAAACTTTATTATTTATAGTATGCCTTCGCAAATAGATCTTTGGTCCATTAATCAGTGGGGTTTTAGGTTTGGTCCAACATTTCTCAACAGATTACCACACTTTTTCTTCAATAGATTCTAGAAATGCTCTTATGAACACCTTTCAATAAGCATAGTTATTGTCGTCAAAGTGAAGTGAGATACTCAAGGATTGACCACGATCCATTGGATCCAAAAATCACACTCAAAAAACTAATCATGGAATCGACTAAACCTAATACTCTAATGCCAATTGAAAAGACTTGTTTGACCCCTTAGTTTAATAAGGGGTGGATTAATCAAGTTAAGCCAATTAACCATAATGAACCAAATAAAAAGGCCGTTGACTTATCTAAATTAAATTATCTTAAGAATTGATGATAGAATTTTAGTTGGAGTAGAATTTTTATTTCTTGAATTTTAGTAATATAGTTTTGGCTAAAATACAAATCATAACAATTAATAAGCTAAAATAATTTAATAATTAATTAGAGTATTGCCAATTTGTAGTAGAGTGCAAACATAGTTCTTAAGGAGTTCAAATCTTCTATACCACTCTATGTTCCACCAATCTGTATTTGCCATGTTTTCATTTTACTTTCCTTATAAAATAACTAAAGTTTAAAATGGAAAGCAATCATACACATGGTAAGTAGTGATTAGTGGAACATAGAGTGGTACACAAAAAGTAATACAGAGAATTTGCATTCATTCTTAAGACCCAACTTTTATTATATTAGTATATGATTTTATTAATGTCACTCCAAAATCTCCTGCATCAAACTAGCCATCAAACACTTTAAATTTCAAATTGCATTGCTATAGTAACTTGCTGGGTTTTAGAAAATTATCTTGTAAGAAAATGGTCTCATGCTGCCATTTCCTGAAATACCACCATCTATGTTTGGGAGATACCATTGCAATATAAATATTAGTTATTTTAACCATAGCTCTCTCTCTCTCACATGTGGTACTTCCCACTTGGGTCCAATTTTTTTAAAATTTGTTTGTGATTTGTTGGCTGAGCTGAATTTGCTACTCAAATGGTAGGGCTTTAATGGGGAAGCTTGAGGGGGGTGGGGGAATATTTATATTGGAGAATAATAATAATAATAAAAGAGAGTAAAAGATTATTTAAATGGATATGAAGAAGAAACAAAGAGCCTACATGCTACATGTGAGAAATGGATCAACTAATATTTTTATTTTTTTTAAGGTGACCTTTTAGCTAGAATTTAACTCAAAATTTAGATAAGTTTATATGAATGCATGTCTTGTTGTTCAAAGTTCAACTAATAGCTCCTGGTATTTCCAACATATTCAAATCCCCTCCCAAACTATTACAAACAAAAGCAGCAGCAACAACCACAACCAAAAAGAAAAAAACAAAACTAGAAGTGAACAAATAAAGATTGGGCTTTAGCCCAACAATGTAGTCGTTTGGGCAAAAATAACAAGGCCCAAGCAGTCAAAATGGAAAGCTTCCTTAACAAGCTGAATTGAAAATATGCAATCTCCCTCCAAAAATTCCAATAAATCTCCATACCATTAAGCCCGCTCATTTCCATATCATCCCTTCATCGCTTCTTTCCTTTACCATATTCTAGTGTTTTTGCTTCTCTCTCTCTCTCTCTCTCTCTCTCTCTCTCTCTGTGATTGTGAGTGTGAAGTTAGACAGAAGAGAGAAAAGTAATGGAGCAACAGAGAAAGCAGAAGATGGCAGTTGAGGAACAACAACAACAACATGAACAAGTCGAAGAGATGCAACAAGGCCCTACCCCAGTCGAACAACTTCAGGTCAGTTTTTCATTCTCTCTCTCTCTCTCTCTCTCCCAAATTTTCCTTTTTGGGATATTGTTTTTTTTTAAAGAAAAAGGAACAAAGATTTCTCTTTTTAGCTTCAATCCCTGTAGAATGTTCTTCAAGATTCAATATCTGATCTGGGTTTTCTCTATTTCATCTGATTATAACTCTTTCACGATGATATTTGATTGGTTGTGAAGTCTAATCCCTAACCCACCTTTCTTTCTTGTCAATTGTCATATGGGCTTTCGATTAAATTTGATATCTTTGATTGCAAATGGCAAACCCCTTTTGCAAAAATTAGTTATTTATTAAAGCCAAACTCTATGCTAGCTATACCAATCAGTAAAATTTGTTATGGTTGTTCTAATGTGTGTCCTGGACTCGAATGAATTGTGTTTTGGTTGTAGTTAAGTAGTTTAGTTAATTGTGTATTTTGATACACTTGTTTGTGAATCTTCAACTCAAGGCGGCGGGCATTGCTTCCATTGACGTTAAGAAGCTTAAAGATGCGGGTCTCTGCACTGTTGAGTCGGTTGCTTTCTCTCCCAGGAAGGAACTCCTTCAAATCAAAGGAATTAGTGACGCTAAAGTCGACAAGATCATCGAAGCAGGCATGTCTTTTGTCATCATTATACTCTCACACCCTTCAATATTGCTTTAGTTGTTTGTTTGTTTTGCAATAATATGCAATTAGCCTTTGCTTTTTATTCATTGCCAGCTTCCAAGTTAGTGCCTTTGGGTTTTACTAGTGCTAGCCAACTCCATGCCCAGAGGCTTGAGATCATTCAGATAACATCCGGGTCAAGAGAGCTTGACAAGGTATTGGAAGGTGAGCACTCCTGCACCAATCACCATGGTCTACAAGCTTTTCTTATTCAATGTTAAGCTGACTACTTGTTTTTGCTAGTTAAAATTCCCTTTACATAAGATCAAATGATCATTCATTTTGTTTTTCATTTTTAAGATAGTTTAATTGTGGGTTCTAAGTCTGTGACCTCAACCTCCTCCCAAACTTGTGAGGTGAGGAAGTATGATTTGTGCCAAGAATCATTGGCGTGATGTTTTGTATTTATAACTTGACAATTGACATGGCTAGCTTATGACAGGAGGAATCGAGACAGGATCTATTACCGAGATATATGGTGAGTTTCGCTCTGGAAAGACTCAGCTGTGTCACACACTCTGTGTCACTTGCCAGGTATGCTTCTTTTTTCTTCTTCTTCTTATTCTACCCCACATTTTATTACATGTTGCACCTTTACTTTGCAATAGAAAGCAGCTTCATCAAATGCCACATGTCATAGATGCATACTTTCTTTTCTGCTTTACAAAGTAAAATTAGAATTTCAGTGCACTTTTAATTATCCAAAAAAATAATAATAATAATTCAGTGCACTTGTTAGGATTCTGTGAATGATTGTGCTTGGCTGCTATGCTTAATTGAGCTGTTAGCTTAGCTGCAATAAGCCTAGCTGCTGTGATGTGATGTGCACCTGACCTTGCTGTTACCAGATAATACTATTGTATTGGATAGCTTAAGTAATGCTATTCCATGTTATGTACTGTATAGTGGAGCAGAAGTTATGCACTGTTTGGTAGCATAGAGAATCTGGTTGTAACTTCCCGCTCAATATACATGTGGATAATTGTAAATAGTCATGTGGTTAAATAGGCAGGTAGTTAGGTGGTTAGTTGCTAAGGAGTAGTTAGAGTAACTAACTGATTCTTGTAGTTAGTGCTCAAGTAGTTTAGATAAAAGGAGGATTTGATTTGTTACGTTTGTAAAGGATTCATAACAGAAATAACATTCATCTTTCTCTCTTACCTCTAGAATTTTCTCTCTATCTTGGAGGCCTGGCTCCCTTTAAGAAGCCATTTCTGAATCACATAAGCAAAGATAAGAACAAGGTTCTTATCAGTGCTTTTATGATATTTCATTACTAATCTGAAAGGTCAGTTCATTGAGTAGGTACAGCATTAATCAATCTCTCTTCTTTACATGCTACTGCCCGTCTGCTACATATGATGTCAATTTATTCAATGCATACACTTTGACATTTCAGCTTCCATTAGATCAAGGAGGTGGAGAGGGAAAAGCAATGTACATCGATGCAGAGGGCACATTTAGGCCACAGAGACTCCTACAGATAGCAGAAAGGTGTCATACAGCTACCTTAAATTGAATATGCTTCTCTGCAGTGTGAGTTATTTATAGCCAATGGTTTTGAATGCTGCAGGTTTGGACTGGATGGTCCTGATGTCTTGGATAATGTGGCTTATGCTAGAGCTTATAACACTGATCATCAGTCAAGACTTCTGCTTGAAGCAGCTTCAATGATGGTGGAAACAAGGTGCAGTACTGTTTTTTTTTTTTCTTGATCATGCTAATGAATCTATTCTTCAATATTGTCACTATCAACCAAAGTCAAGAAAAATAAAATGTAATCTTGTTTGTTCTGTCTTATATTATTTAGAAATAACAAATTTATTCATCACATAGGAGCTTGCCATGAGGTAAAACTTGATTTGGTGAAAGACATACTCCCCTTGCTAACAGTCAATGAATTGACAATTAAATATGTTTTGTCCATAATCCCAAATGCACTGAACAGACTTGACCTAGACACAAACTGATATTTTAATTTGGAAACCCAATTTGTAAGACAGGATAATTTTATATTTGTCCTAATCTGATGTTTGATTTAAATTTTTTTTTTTTGGAACAGAAGATTTTTGAAAACTCCATAGCCTGTTGCACTATATTTGGTGATTTTTGTTCAATTATGGATTGTTAGTATTTGTTAGGTGGAGGGTAATTAATTTGACATTTTCTCACAACATATCAATAAATGAAGGATTTCTAGTTGTGTGCCTGCAGCATATTTGAGTCATCTTGGGTTGCTTTGATAGGCTTTGCCAGTGTAGGCAATACTAATTTTCTTCAATGGATTTGTTTCTGTAGGTTTGCTCTTATGATAGTAGACAGTGCTACTGCTCTCTACAGAACAGATTTCTCTGGAAGGGGAGAACTCTCAGCCCGGCAGATGCATCTTGCGAAGTTTCTCCGGAGCCTTCAGAAATTAGCAGATGAGGTAAGGCCTCCTACATTTCGATCTCATATTACCATCAATCTATTGTTTACAAAAACCTTCTTGTTGTTAGGCTTTAGGAACCTTTTTTTATTATTATTATTAGTAAGTGTTGGTCTTTAGGAACTTAGAATCATTCAACTGAGAATTCAGCGTAGAGATAATTTCTTAATGTTTTCTGTTTTTGATTATGCCAATCAGCATTTGCAGTTTTGCACATTGTTTATCTTTGGCATTTGTTATTCAACATTTTCCTTCGCTATTCGGTGTTTGTAGTTTGGTGTCGCTGTTGTTATTACAAACCAAGTAGTCGCACAAGTGGATGGTTCTGCAATGTTTGCTGGCCCTCAAATCAAGCCTATTGGTGGTAACATTATGGCTCATGCTTCCACAACAAGGTTTGTAAAACAAACTTTATTCTTCAGAACCCTCCCCCAAAAGAAATGGCTCCTTGTCTGTCACTGAATGTATACTATTTTATGCTTTTTACAGGCTAGCTCTGCGTAAGGGAAGAGGAGATGAGCGCATCTGTAAAGTAATAAGCTCTCCTTGTTTAGCTGAAGCTGAAGCACGGTTTCAAATTGCTGTAGAAGGTGTAACTGATGTCAAGGACTGATATATTTCAGGCCATCATTTTCCAAGATTTTTGCAAATTCTTGTTGATCTTGTGTTGTTGTATCTTCTAGTGGATCTGCATGCCAGCAAAGTCTTTGTAATTTTGTTTACAGTTAGGTGCTTCCAAATTTTAATAGCTGTTATGAAGCTTTGCAGGTCTTTTTTATTTAGGGGCTGCTCTTCTCTCTCTCTCTCTCTCTTTGGTTAAATCTTTGTGTGATATCATTAAAATAAAAGGAGAAGTATTGCATGGATTTTATAGTTTTTCCAACATTTCAAGTGACTACTACTTTGAGAGACGATTCATTGTAAAGTAAATTATGAAGATATTCTAAGTATATGTTTATGTAGATGTGCGATGTGACTCATGGGAGGAGAGATATATAAAGTTTCAAAATGCCTAAGACTCTTGTAGCTCAATGGCATTGTCTGATTCTCTTAATGAGAATTGAGTTTTAATACCCCCTCCCTCACCCCCACTTAATGTAAGTAAAAAAGACAGTAAAAAATAAATAAATAAAATCTGATGATCTTGAGAATTTATCCGGAACACACGATCTGCAAGCATATGATAATCTCCTGTGAGGTCTTCAAGAAGTCCATTAATTATTTGATGCCTACTCTTTCCATCAATCTGATGATCTTGAGAATTTAGCTATCAAAAAGTCAGGTGATCTTGAGAACACGGGCTTTAGGTCTTCCACTTAGGTCCTTGTAGCTTGGATGTTGCTGTATTCTTGCCTCATTAATTCCAACGTATTAGCATCAATATACTTATGGGGTTGCAGATGTCTACCATTGCCTGCAGTTGTCTGTAGTATGGTGTTGGTTTGCATGACTGTCAACGAAAGGTCGTATTATTGGGAAAATTCAAGTTGATGAAACAAACAAACAAAGCTGTGCTTATGCTGCAAATATAAGTATCTTGACATTGTATTTGTGCTGCATTCGATAGAAAGGGGATGTAATCTAACTGATGGGGAAAAGGTCAAAACTAGCTCATAAGAAAATTATTTTATTAAAAAAAAAGGGGGGTGGGGGGGGGGGGAGGGATTACACTTTTCCACCCTAAGTTTTCATCCCAATTACAATTACAAGGTGATTGGAAGACCCTATCCAAAAAAAAAAAAAAAAAAAAGAAAAAAAAAGAAAAAAAAAAGGGTGACTGGAAGACATGATGATTTAGCTCCTATTGTACTAGTTGATGTTTCTTGATTCAGTTTAATATAGTTTTTGTCATGATAAATAATAATAATAATAATTACAATGTCCTCCAAACTTTTGAAATGCATAATTGAACCCCTAATTTGAGAGTTTTGCTACAATGTCCCCCCTACGGTCTAATTTGGGGTTAAAAGTGGCAAAAGAGTTGGTCATCGTAAACATGTGACTCACATGAAACAAAATGACTAAATTGTCATGCAAGGTAAATTATAATATTAAAATTAAAAAAAAAAAAAACACACACACACACACACACATTTGCATGCCACAAAAACCCACTCAAATTAGCAATTAGCAAATGAATTCAATCTAGCCTCAAAAGTTGATAAATCATGAAATAAAAAAATTAAATTAAAAAGTGTCCTAGATCGAAATTCAACAACCAAGTACAATCCAAAACCCTAAACAAACACACACAAAAAGAGGAAAAAAAAATCCGTTGTGTTTTCATATCCCATCTTATCAAGCCTAGACTCGAACCACCATCTTACAGGCAGAACCACCATAGGTCAACCTCGCCACTAGCAAAGCCACCCAAAAACCACAACCTCAAACTACCAACTCTACCCTAAGACTCATCAAACAAACCATCAGATCTACAACTTGAAACATTACACAACCAAGGTCCCATACAGCCCAATCCACCGAATCTAAAATCCCAAATAACCCGCAAAGCCTTTAGCCACTCCAACCCCCACTGTCAACCCAACCCATTGGCCTCAAACACCACAACAGAGGCCCAAAAACCCCTTCATTGTACCCATAAATGAGAGAAAGATGGAAAGAGAATTGAAATAGGGGTCAATTGTGCATTTTATTCTTACATTAATGGGGTTAGTGAGTCTTAACTCTATAGCCTGTTTATAGCACTAGTCTAGAAGTTGGAAATAATTCTTGGCAATAACGCAGTGTTAGCAAGTCCTAATTGAGAAAAAAACAAAATTGTAATCAGAATATGAATGTGAAAGGATGAAGCACCATTTCACTATACTCCGAGAGGGGTCAATTGCGCATTTTTTTCTTACATTAATGGGGTTAGTAAGTCTTAACTCTATAGCCTGTTTATAGCACTAGTCAAGAAGTTGGAAATCATTCTCGGCAATAACGCAGTGTTAGCAAGTCCTAATTGAGAAAAAAACAAAATTGTAAATAGAATATGAATACGAAAGGAGGAAACACCATTTCACTATACTCCAGGACTACCTAAGTATTTTCTGAGAAGTGATATGATGATGGAAGGCTTCTTATATTTATTCAACAGTCAAATATTAGATTCCATCATTACTTTCAATAATTTCTTTGTGATCTCATAACAAATCAACAAACAAGCTATGGGTCCATTTCTGTTTTCATCTAAGGCAACACACCCTTTCCAAAAGGGGTTCCAATGGATATATAAAGGCAGTACACAAAGGGCAATTTCAATCATAATTCATAAACATACATGTGCCTGAGCTTAATCAATTGATCCAGAAAATGGGAAGTGGAAAAACTTCATATAAGATGATAAAAAAAGTACAACATCAAAAATTCATATCATGATGTACATGATAAAGGCCAATGTCCCTCTGCTAAAGATATAAACATAAATAAGACACCAAGATACTGTACAATTACTCCAAAGAGGGGTTATCTGGAGCTATAGAACCATTGAAAATTTTACGGCATTAAAAGAGCCTTCTCCCTCTTCATATATAACAAAATTTAAGGATGCATTTATCTACAGGTTACAATGAGGCAGCCATACCAATAATACAAAATAAGAAAGAATGAGGAAGGTGAAAATAGAAAAGAGAGAACAATTTTATTGACTTACATATACAGAGAGAGAGAGAGAGAAAGAAATCACATTATCAATCAAAGTTCCCACCTTGCAAGTTTTCATCACAAAGGTCAGATTGAGACCCACTGGGAATGAGGATTGAAGAGGACCACTGATCTGGGACCATAACAAAGTAAGCAGTCATGGCTTTCCTGAAACGCTTCTTGTACTGCTGAGGTGAGATCACAGTCGGAGATGTGTTCTTAGATCCACCAAGGATGCCCGAAGTCTTCACCCAAGTTTCTAGATGCTTGTCCCATGTATATTGCCTCATAAAATCAATGATCCCCAGAACTAGCTCATGCTTTTCCTCATCCACACCAACCAACAATGAGTAGTCCATTACATCAATCGACTGTGGCGACATATAATGATATATTAGAAAACACACAAACATAGACACAGAGTGAGAGAAGCATGCATTCCACGGAAGCATATCAAAAGTTCTATTAAGAGACTAAGCTATCTACCAGACTGAGCACACCCAAGGTTTCAAGGCAGGTCTCAGCTATAGAATAAACATTAAAGGCAGATAATCTAAGGAAGAAATCAGAGGTGCCCATCCTGTGACTAGGCAGTAGCAGCAGTATAATAGATCAAATATAAAAAGAACACTTTAGATGGAGACTAAATGCCACAACTATTGTATGACAACCTTGAAGGATCTCTAAGAAAATAAAAACCAGTCAAATGATTGTTAACCCATCCCAACATCAAAATTACTGAAATAGCAAGGTCCAGTATTAAAATACTTTAGGTCATCTTAGGGCTTAAAACAAAACCACTATGGGGAATCATTTATTGTGTGTATGCCCATAATATCATGAATGTCAAATCCAACTTACAGCAAGAAAGGAAGTATCATTCCAAACAGCTCTCTCTAGTAATCGTTTTGCCTTGTTTCCCAGAAAAATTGGAGAGGTTGGCATTGCTTCAATCAAATTCTGATCCAGCAGAACTTTATTGCTCCCACTTGTGTCCGGATTATACCGTGAACGTGAAGATCCTTTAAGGTCATAAAGTCGGGTGACATTACGCCTATATAGAAGATTCTCCATTACCAAAACATCTAACTTTGATTCTTTCCCTCCTTTGAGATGCTTTAACGAAATCTTCAAGACATTGCCAACAAAAGAAAAACCAAATAGCAAATTAATCAACAAAGTTGTATGAAAAGAATAAGCATGTGATAAATTAATCTACGAAATAACATTCTATGGATGGATAACAGCTTTAGATAAAATTTTAACAGTGGATAATTTTAGGAGGAGAAGAAAAAATGTTTTGGATTGGTTTTTGCAGTGTAAGAATAGCAGTGAGACAATAGATCATCATCCATTACATTATGCCATGGAGATGAAGTGTTTGTAGCAGGTTCTATTTTTTATTTGGCGTGCATTTGGCAATGCCTAGGACATGCTAGAAAGGGAGATTCGGTCATCATGACAGTAGTAAGATTTAGAATTCTGTGTCAATTTACCTCATGTTAACGCTCTAGAGAGAATAATAATCACACTTTCAATGGAGTAGGATCCTCTCCATTTGTTTGAAATAAAGAGGGTCAGTTTTATTATGAAGATCTAGATTTTCACAAATCTAAAGATTCATACTATTATCTTAGTTTAAATAATGTGGCACCGCATATGCTTTTAGATTCATTAAAAATAAATAAATGAAAATTTCCTTCCCCGTGAAATGTCTCTCTGAAAGTGTAACTCAGATAGTTGGATTGATTTTTATTTAGTTGTACAGAATAATATTAGTTATGCAAAACAACTATGCAGGTGTGGTGGTTATGCAGTTATGAGTTTGTTGTAAAGGTAGTTAAACATTCTGTTCTGAGTCAATTTGGCACCTGATAGACAAGTAAAGTCCTCTATAAATACAAGGGTTGTGCTCAGATTGTATGTACATTTTTTAAACTCTAAATAAACTTGTTCTTATACATTTCTCAATTCAGTGTTTCTTCTTCTATTTGATCCTTCATCACTCTCTCCATCTCAAGGCAAATAGAGAGGGATCCTAATACACTTTCAATAGTGTTGAGCAGTTAGCTTCTATGTTCTAATGATCACTACCGATTGGAGCTATCCTCCATTGTCATTCATTTTTTGAATTTTAAATAGTAACTTAAGTAAGATACTATGTACTCCTCCTATGCACTGTTTTAACCTTTTTTGGGCTCTATAAGTTACTTTTTCCACTATTTTAATAATTTAAAAAAAAAAAAAAAAAGGTATCAGGTTGGATTCAAAGGGTTGTAAACGAGCCTAAAACTAAATACTCAAGCTTGGCTTGCTTATAAGCAAACAAACATGAATGAGCCTTTTATCAAGCCAAATTCAAGCTGTTCAATAACTTGGTTCATTTACAACCCTCCATTTGAAACTCTAACATAGTAAAGATGATATTGTAATTTTTTTTAATAAAAAAATTGCAAGAATTTAGGCAATAAAGTTCTAATTCAGCCTTAAATCAACAGGTCAGATATCCATCCAATATTTTAACAATGTGAATTTTTTTTTTTTTTTGCTTGAATAACAGTATAGTATGCATGGTACCTAAGAAGCACCAACATGAACATTGCAATACATCAATTATTGAAAATTGAAGATAAGATATGGCAAGAACACTTTACCCTTAATCAAAAGGTCAGATATCCATCCAATATTTTAATAAAGTGATTTTTTTTTAAATCTTTTTTCTTGAATAACAATATAGTATGCATGGTGCACCAACATGAAGGTGGCAATAAATCAATTATTGAAAATTTAAGATATGATATGGCAAGAACAATTTAATTAATTAATATATAAATAAATATTTTTTAAGTACACACTAATCATTAGGCTAATTTGTAGTATAAAAGATAAAAAGCAAATGCTAAAAATTATAAAAATATGTTTAAATAATCTAATTAAGCTACTAGTTTCATGGAGAGAAAGTGAGCGAAAGAAAAATAAAAAGTTAAATAAATATCCCACAGTATCTAAGAGTATCCATATTGTAAACATGTCTGGTACAGATATGGCTACTAGTTTGAAGAATCCATGGTTCCTAGCATGGTACACATGGACTTGAAATTAAATCACAAAATACATGGTTTTATAGGTCTAGAGTGTGCTTATAGCTAAATTGTGATATAGCTATATTACTTGCCTGACTATCTATATTTCTTAAGAAGAATATTCAAGGTTAAGGTAGAAAGAAATTCATCACTTAGTGTTGGCATTGAAAGATTTGGGTAATCTATGTCATTGATCACATCATTCTGAATCCCAATTTCCTTTAAAACTAGTTTTAAGCTTTTTCATTATGGCCAAATTTAGACACCATACCTGATAAATGCCCAAAATCTTTGCCAGACAAGTTGGGCTTCTTGTACTGATTGATTCAGACAAATACTTAAAGTAAGCTGGTGCAAACTTGATGAAGGACTCCAGCTCTGTCTTCGTGACCTGTTTGATGATAAATCGATCATCCAAGGTTTTTGCAAAGAAAACATTGCTTTTGCCACCCTGGGCCCCCCATTTCTTACAACGACTAATAGATCGTACGAAATCTAACTCGGAAGGGCAACAAGTCTTCCTCAAAGCCTCAAATCGCTTAGCATAGTAGCAAGTTACTATGTACTTCACCTTCCCAAGAGGGCCATCATCTGTAAAAGAAACTCTGACATGCAAATCCTTGGTGTACAAGAGTGGGTCCACAGCCTGGGAACTCCGGGACCCAGAAACAGATAAGTTACTCTCATCGGTGGAGGCAAGACTTCTGTAGGAATCAAGAATTGCTTCATCAAAAGAGTTCAGTGAGAGTAGATTCACTGAATCAAAAAGAGGCAACGAGACTGAAGGATCTAAAACATTCTTTGCTCTGTCTGACTCAGAAATCTGGCAAAGATAATCCGAGGAGACAAGTGCATATGCTACAACACTAGTGGGTTCATCATCATATACATGCACAACAATGTCATTAACACCAGCAGGCAAAAGCAGTCTGGCACCATTTTGTCGAACCAACTCCCGAAATGATGAAACATAAACAGGATTGTACTCACCAAAACCAAGCTTCTGAGCATTGAATGAAATATTTTTGCTAAATGAACCATAAAAGTTCAGAAAACGCATCCCCACCCAGCTTGTGGAGCCTTCCATATTGTCAGCCGGCTTAGGAGGCAACATAGAACTAAGAGAGGAAGCCACCTCAACCCCAGCTTGATCAACAGCAAAACTTTCCACCAGCGATTTTGCTGCAACAGAATTTACCACAGTCAAATCAGGAAGAGAACGGCCATTATCTTTTAGTGTTACACTAACTGGATGACTTTCACCAGTCCATGCCGCATCAAGGGTATCAGATAAATTTTCCAAAATAGGATACTCTCCTTCTGAGTGGGCCCTTCGAACATTTCCTCCACTTTTCAGAGGGTCAGAATCATCACTGATATTCTTACTAGAAGAAAGCTCAACACCCTTCCTATGATTCATATCCAAATCCATATCACTTCCTTTATGAAGTTCACTGGGATTTTTAGTATGTCCAGCATTTCCTCCTTGGTTAAGGTTTACATAAGGCTTTGTCTCCAAAAGAGAGTCACAACTACTATAGCCTTTACCTGCCTTCTCGACAAGCTTCTCCACAGAACTAACTGATTTCTCCACAAGTTTCGGAATGGAACTGCTCAAACCTTCGTGGAGATTGTTGTTACTTAATCTGGCTTCATGTATCAGACGTTGGTCCCAGACATAAGAATGGAAAAGCATCTGCCTCCGCAATTTATTGATCTCAAGAATATCATAAGTCAGTTGACCAAATTTTACCTTCTTGCCAATAACTTTTTGTACTGCTTCCTAAACAATGTCATAAATTACTCAGAAATAAGATGGTGTACCCAACTGACCTCCTTTTCCACAAAAGAAAATTAAAAGCAATGCCAAGTGGTTTTATGCAGCAAGGACAACAGAAGTATGATTTAACTATTAAGCAATAAAAGTATAGATAATGGACTATATATTGCATGATAAAATGCATAACTTTATCTACAAGATCAATCAGTGAGTGAAATGGCCTGATTTTATGCATAGGCCAAGGTATATATACAGCATATAACAAAGAAACCTCTCCATAAACAAATATGTTTTGAAATGGTTAGAATAATGGGTAAATGATTAAAGTTACCATTTCTTAATAACCTATGAATAATGGTTTAAATGATTAAATTCACCACTTCCTATTAACTTAAGTTTTTGAGACAATTTGTAATTTATCATAGCATCAAAGCATGTGGCCTTGAGTTTGAACCGTGACTCCACTCTACCTTCCATTTAAAAATCTCACATGTTGAGCCTCACTTATTAATGGAAAGCATGGACCCACACGTGAGGGCAAGTGTTAAAACATAGAATAATGGTTAAATAATTAAACTCAACCTTTCTAACAATTTAAGCTTTTGGGACAAATGATAATTTATTAAGAATAAAATAAATTAAACCTTGGGGAGCATGAACTGCAACAAGATACCTGATACAGGCTAAAAGAAGAAGCAAGCTTATATATATTCAAAATATTCCAAAACATAGTTTTATTTAAAGCTATGGGCCAAATAAGCACCTTTCAATGGCTAAATAGTTAATAATTAGTCTCATTTTGTTAGTTAGATAGGTTAAATAGTTGCTGTTTTAACTTTAATTAAGTTTCTTTAACTTTGGCTAAAGTAGGCGTAATGTAATCCAGGAATTTCCAGATTTACTAGAATTGGCTATGCCAGAGGCCCATTAGTCTTCTTTTAAGTATTGAAGTTTCTTTTTATACATATTTTGTTTTAGTAATTTCCTAATTGGTTTAGAAGTTCTTTTTATTACTTTTGTTTTTTTTATTACAAAATCCTAGTCGCTGTAGGAAAATGGTTCATACCCAATGCTAAGGCTCCAGATTCTGGTGGGGGTCTGAAAGTAGTGGTTGGTAGGGAACCTTACCCCAGTTTTGGAGAGGCTAATTCCCGGACTCCAACCCGCAACACATCACTTGAGCAGAGAATTTTCCATATAAAGGCTTTTTATTGAAGCTATCAAAATTTAGATATTGAACTTGGTGAAATTCCAGATTCTTTGTTAAAACTGAAGGTTAGATTGCCTTCTTCCTACACATTATTGATTAGGAAACCTAAGTGAGATTGCCTAAGATGTTTCATTTCTTTCTTTATTTTTTCTTCTTCCTTCAAATCACTGTTTCAATACCAAACAGCCATCAATACCAAACATCCCTAAATCCTCATAAATCAAACCCATCCAAGAAGCCTTCATTACCTCAAATTCTTGTTTCTCCTTATGTAGCAACCCTTCCAGTTCTGCAATATGATGCCTTGAGTCAGGTGCTTTCACACCAGGATCTTGTGAATCTGCACTTGATATATTCTCTGAAATCTTACAAAGAGCCTTGTACACTTCAGTAAATAGGCCTTCAGCCATTTTACACAGCTATGACACAAGACAAATAATCTCGTAAGCATTAAAAAAATCCAAATCACTTGCTGTATTTGAAACAGGAATTGTAATCACTGCACCTCATTTACTTCTGTTTTTATCCACTCCTGATTATCATAGAAAAATTCAAGTTTTTGTGGGGGAAGATAAACAGAATGTACGTCAATTGAAGCATAGCGGAAGCAAGCAACCATTCTCCCGAAACTGCACATGTAAAAGCAAAAAAATTTCATTTTTTTTTTTTTTGGATAAGTAAAAAACTTCATTGAAATAAGATGAAAAAATACAATAAACCAAATCACACAGGCACTCTGCTATGGAACCAGCAAAGTAAGGAACATCAACATGACAAAATATCACCATACAAGGGGCACATGCAACTTGTCAACTGCAAATCATTTCAACCTGAGATTCCCCTGAACAAGTCTACCAGAGTGACAACAGAATCATGCAACCAAGCACCATGCAACATATAATGAAAACAATGCCATGTCAAACCCCAGAACTTACATATAGGAAAAAAGGCCAACACCAACAACAGAAGTGCACACACTCTTCCAATCAAACATCAATTGAGCAGTTAATGTCTTAGTTCAAACAAAACAGCTGACACAATATTCAAGCATATCGATTTACTTGATTTCAGTTCACTACTTCAGTCATAGTAGATATTGGAGCACAGATGCAAGTCAACATGTGTGCTTCTCAAAATTGTAAATTTCAGTAATTAATAAATTTTATACCCATGTCCAATTTGCATAAAAACAGGTATCACTTTATGCATAGTACAGTCAATGATTCATTTCTTGATGAGTGAGAAATGAGCAGAACAAAAGGACTCAAATTAATTGGTGCATACTAAACATTTCTGCCTCACATATTCTACTTCATATTTACCACAATAATGTAATTTTAGTGGAAAAAGCATACCCATAGAACCGGAGACAATCTCTGTGTAGAGAATGTCCACAGCTTGCGACCCTACTTGCAGCTGCATGATTTGAGAAGCTCAGTTCCAAAAATTTACCGAAAGATAATCCCCAGGCAGCATCAGACATTACAACTCTCTCAGTGGCTGGAGGGAAGCCATTGGTCCGGGGACATTTAAGGCACCTGTGCCACATCCAGATTTTACCCTCTCGTTCCCCTGGTAAGAGAAACTCTGGAAGTTTCTTAACAGATATTGTAAGGCTCCCTTGTTGATGGGTATAACAATAAACGTGTGCTTCTGATGGCATGTCGCACGAACGACAGCGGTAACTCTGATAAAGAAGAGTGAACCCAATTTCAACTTGCAGTCTTTGGATTTTCAAGAGAGGAAACATGTTTTGTGTCAAAAGAATCAGAATAATTAACAGACTAAATAATACCTGATCAAACAAATGATCTCGTAAAAACCGCCCCAAAGGCTTATCAAAGCTTCCGTAATATTTGATTCGAAGGAGATGGGGGCGTTCGCACACAGTTCCTTTCCACACGCAACGTGATGATAAGGACACCAAAATGCTTTGATGGTCAGAAGGTGAGGGCGGAAACTCTTCCTTTGAAGCTCCCATCCCCTCATTCTGATTATTAGTATCTCCTTTTAAGGATCCCAAATCTTGAGAACCTAGGTTATTTGCAGCCAAAGCATTGCCGTGAGTATGACTAGTGGGAACACCTTGTTGTAATGCCCCTGAGGCACCAATAGAATCAGAAACCAGATTATCACCTGTAATAGCTTTCCTTGTGTCAACTGTTTGACCCTGAAAAGACTCCTTAGGACCTGTTCTATTCTTCTCCTCCAAGGCATAATTTAAGGATAGCTCACTATAGAAAGAAGCTGAGCTACCTTGCTCTGAAGAAGAAAGGGAAGTCAAGGAAGAAGAAGATTCTACAGAGCAAAAGGCAGGTTCATCATCAATAGGACGGGAGAAAAGAACTTTAGACAACCCAGTTGGACTGGCACCTTCCAATTTGCAAATAGGGTCACTATTGGTAGATGGGGCTCCACCTGAATATGATTTCTGTAGTTTAATGAAAGGTTTAGGATCCAGAGGCTTTACAGTGCCCGGAACAGTAAAACCAGGAATTGTGGAAATGGACCTCTCAATACTTGATAGTTTATCAGGTAATGCAACAGTTATTGGAGACTTCAGAGGGAGTTCTGGAAGTGAAGCACCTTCATCAGCCAGAAAAGATGTCTCCAAAGCTAGGTGATAAGCTGCAAAAACTCCATACTGGACCACATGTTTCACCTTCTTCAACTCATCCTCATTGGCACCCTTGAGCAAAATCTAAAAAATAATAATAATAAAAATTAAAAAAAAAAAAAATTAAAAGCAAAGAAAAAGATCTACCAAAATCTTTTCACAACAATTTCTCTAGAATCAGCAGAAACAAAAATTAGGTTAAGATGGGGTAACTAAGGTACTCCACTGGCTGATTGCAATGTCCCATTGGTCCAAGCTAGGAACAAATCAAACTAACAACCCTGTTCTATATGCCCTCACTAACCAACTTGCAACTCCAGTACACTGGTTTTCTAAGTTCACTGATATGTTATGTTTGATGAAACTAGAAAACTGTCAGTCCAAACACCATGCACATGGCCTCAAAAACAAGACACCATTAAGCCAATGACACAGACTTGTAAACCATATTGAAACAGAATAAACTTAATAATATATTTTGTGTGTGAACATGTTTTTTGTATTCAAGGACTTACAGTACAACCGAAAGGCTTTGGACAACCCTCAAAAAACATCAGTGTCTTTGTCAATTTCTTCCCACCACGACCAGCACTGCCATCCGCTTCAAGGAATTTCTCCACATGAAATGAACCACAATACCCCAGTTTTGGCGTAACAAAGTGATCAATTGAAGGGACTATTTTTGCACCAGTGCAGCGTGCAATACGCTCTAAAAGCGGCCTCTTAATATTCAGAACAAGTGATATGTCTTTTGCAAGAAGGTACTCTTGAGCATATCTAGAAACTGACTTCTCAACCAAAAGGATATTAGGGTGATGAGCATCAATCTTTGCAACTGCCATCTTCAAATGGTCCATTTCCTGAAAGAGTACAAAGAACACCAAAACAAGAAACATCCCACTTTTCTTAGTGAATGACAGAAAGTGAGTAATTAGAGGATCTTGTGAACTTGATCCCTCTTTAAAAATTCATGCCCCCAAGGCTATGATGAGGAAAGGTAAATATTTAAACCTGCTGCAACAAAGTATCAAAACTCGACAAGTGGTTGGTAACACGCTGATACTCCAAAGCTCCTCCAAGTATTAGTAGACGTGGTTTTTCTATTTTTGTTTTCATTCGCCGATGAGCAACGTTTTTCTTACAAACAATTCCTTTGACCACCACACTAGGTAAAAAGAAGAAAAGAATTAAAGATCATCCATAAAGATAACATTGGTAGGTAGCAACAAGAAGATAAATTTCATGAATCTCCCAATTATAGTTGCTGTTCGTAACTTCCTACTCACCATTAGATATAATTCAGGGCCATGCCTTATATAGAAGACATTCTATCTTATTCTTACTACCAATGATATGAAAAACAAATTGCATCTTCTCCAGTGTACTTCCCTAGATAACAGGAAAAGAAAATGTGAACAACCAAGACTTGATCATTCCACTAGAAGCATGAGGCAAATCACACATTATGCAAGACAAACAATATTAAAGTTGACAGATTATCCTATCAAGCATTTGACGCATCTATTCTGCATACAGTTCCCCAAGTCAAAACTGAGAATTTGAAACATCCATTAAACACAAGTTAGCTTCCATCTTGGCCATATAAATGGTTGGATATGACTAAAATCTATATAATATTCTATATAAAAAAAAAAAAAAGAATCGCTTATAAGTTCCCGAATATTTCAAAACATAAAGACAAGACCGTCAGTTGCAACAAGCTCAAGATTATTATTTGGACATGGCCTCCCAAAAGAGGCAAGCCAAAAGAATGTTAAGTTGGTTGCATTGATAAAAGTAGAATTATAAATCCTTGGTCTAATAATTACCTCTCACTGTGACACCCAGAAGCTATGCATTTAACCTTCACATATCCACCAGGATCCATTCCTTCACCCTTGCTTGTATCAGGCTTAAGAAGTGTGGCAGCTTCCCAGGACAAAGATGTAATTATCTCCAACCAACTCTCCTTGTCATGCTCATCACCCACAGGTAGGTTTTCAACCTGCAAAAGCTGAGATACCAAAGCTCTAAAATGCCCTTCCACCACATTTTTCATGGCTTTCCTGTGCTCCTCACATGACTTGTCCCTGCTACGAGACTCCCCACTACCAAAGCTATTTGAAGATTGTAAATATCCCCACTCTCCTGCAGTACTATGATCATCACCATCATCATCAAATAGAACAGGCTCTCTTTCATCCTCTTTATCCTCTGGCTCAGGAGGGAGCCAGAGTAGCCCATTATTCTCAAAATCCACAGGTTCAGCATCCAGACTCTCCATGTCATATGCAGAAGCTTCACAGCCATCACAGTTATCATGTTCATGTACTTCTTCCCTGAGTTTGTTAATTCCATCCTCACCCTTTGTGTCAAAATTCTCAGGTAACAGTAAGGAACTCAAATTTTTCAAGTCGTTGCTATCGCTATTGGGATGCGCATTATGAGGACCATAGACATGGTCAATCTCATCTATGTTGACTGCATCATAATAGTCAGAATCCTGAGAGATATGTCTTCTTTCGGAATCTAAATGACAAACACCATAGTCATCATCCTCATCATCACTCCTAGTGGAGAAGGATAAGCAAAAATTAACATAACATTTTATGAACAGAAAAACATCAAGGAAGCATTATAAATGACATTTAATGATCATGGTTATATACAATTACCATAGGAGCATAATCACAAGTGCAACATCAGAAGAAGGTGGCTTGATGCTGATGTGGATAATAAAATGTTCGAGGAAAAAGAAGATTAAATACCAAAAGATTCAATATTTGTGGTATAGTTTTGATGTGAGACTTTCTTGACACCTTTCGTAAGTTACTTTAGTTACTATTGAGTATATGTATTATGTTTACAAGGTTAAAAAGCTGTTAGTTCAGTTTTAATTAAGTTAACTAGAAGAAGGGCAATTTGGTGCTATCTAAATTTTGTGTTTAGAATCCTTTTCCTATTTGGTTTAGAAATTCTGAAATATTTTTTCATTTTTATTAACAATCCTAATCTTTCTAGGAATAGGTTATTTAGGAGTATAAGTCCTTCTAGGAAAGAATTTGGCAATAGCCTATATAAAGGCTTTATTATAGTCAATAACATTGATAGTGAGATTGATTTTATAAGTTAAGTTCCAGCAGCTTCTTTTAAGCTTTGAGGATGTGATTGCCTTCTCCTACCTAGGTGTGATTTCCTAGTGTTTTATCTTTATTTCATGTTCTTTTCATTGGTTCAATACCAAACAGGCGTCAACACATTCAAGATCTCATCAAGAATCTAATTTAGTGTTGAGTTCCTAAAGATCCAATATCAGAATTGGTATCAGAGCCCATTCAAACTTCTGTCCTGCGTTAGATGCACTAGTTAAGAGTACTAACTCATGCAAAGTAAGGCAAGAGAAGAGATACCCGTCGAAGCAATAGCCAAATCGGTTAGGAGATGGAGGCACTATGGCAGAGGCAAAGCTGGCACCTGTGCTCCTCTCGGATGTAAGACTATGTTGCTCAACCATAACTGAGTCCATACGGGCAGACTGAGGAGGGCTATGAGCAGAAGAAGTATATGGCACGCGTTGATAAGGTCCAGCGGAGTAAGGAGTGGAAACAACAGTGCTGCAGCTACTTTGATAAGTGCAACTGGACTTGCTGCTGGCCACGCTAGTTGCAGACAGTGATCGACTGATAGCAGGGCTGGGTGGTGCATGGGATTGGGTGCCATTATCATTATCAACTCGTGCTACTGTTGTCCCCTGCACAGACCATTGCTTGAAGCAATAATTACACACCCTGATCCTCTCCCAATCTTCCTGAGTGCTATACCTAGGGTGGTCAGATGGGGCAGGAACTGAATTTGTTGTACACTTAGCACAGAAAACCCGACCACAAAGTCGACAATGATGCCTGCGGTTAAAAATGGTGAACTGGGAGTCACACTCATAACATACCCTACAGCTGTGATCAGGCATCCAGAAGTCCCTCGACCTCGACACATTGCCATCATTGCCTGACTGTGACTGGGACGCATTGCCTTCATTGCTTGGCTGTGCCTGGGACTGGCGAATGCCAGGGATCCAGGACTTGACAAAGTTTACTAACTCAAACAATTTGTTAATGCTGCTGCTGCTGCTGCTGTTGTTGTCGGGGGTGTCCATGGACAAAGGTGGATCACACCCAACTCAACCCCAATCATTGTGAAATACTCCTACCACCATATTGATGAGACCACAACCGTCCAGTCCTATTCATGGTGAAAAATCACATCAACTTTCACAAGCAAATCCAATACAAAACACAGTCTCAAAAAAAAAAAAAATCCAATACAAAACAAAAACAATAAAATTCAAGAAATTAAAAAATACCCAACAACCATAGAAAAGTCATAAACTGAATACATAATGAACCAAACAAGTTTCAATCAATTTTTTTTTTTTAAATTAAAAAAACAAATAGTTGCATTTCAATGTTAACAAGTTTCAATAAACTGTTTTTTTAATTTTTTTTTTTTTTAAATGGTTGTATTTCAATGTTGAAATTGGAGTAGTAGTCCTAAATTTAATTGTTCCTTAACATAACATAAGATTATAAGATAGAATAGAATAGAAGTTTGAAACAGAAACGATTGCATAGTACTAAATACTAAAAACTAGCAAAAAAAGATTACCTGGGACAGTTTTTGCTGTGGTTGGCCATAAGACCCAAGACTCAATCCGACACACAACTCTCTGAAATTGAAAAGCCGCACCCGTACTGCTCAACGTGGCAGTTGCAGTTTCAGTTTCAGTTCAGTTCCCAGAAATTCTCAAAAAAAATTTGTCTGTTATTGCCAATATTGTCTCAACACGATTTAACAATAACATACATGAAACCAAAAACCCTTCTCAATAAGGCACTGGAATTCAGGATTCCACGCGAAAAAAATCACTGTCATAATCAAAAATATATTCCCCACACACCCAATACGATGTAGCTGTTTTTTTTTTTTAATGCTAACCGCACAAGTCTTTTTACCTTTTTTTGTTTGTTTTTGTTTTTGTTTTTTTGTTAAGATAATATATATATATATATATATATATATATATATAATTATTATTATTATTATGACATTAATTACAGATGTTGCAGCATGCTTGCCGATATCCCTACCTTCTTTCCTTCCTTATTTACTTTCTCTCTCTTCGGTTTTCACCGTCAAGTGTCAACTACTTTCTTTTCTTTTCTTCTCTCTCTCTTTTTTTTTTTTTTTTTTTTAATAATTTATAATATCATTTTAAGTTTGACACTCTTTCTTGGTTTTTGCTAAAATTTAAGGTAATGACAACTATGAACTATTAGCTAAGATTTCTAAAAAAAAAATATCTAAAGTTCTAATCTACTCCGAAATATCACTTAACGCGGTTTGAAAATATCATGTTAACGGTTATCTTTAGGGCAATTGTTAATAAATTACTTTAGAATATTTTTATCTTAATTTATTATTCAAAATGCCTTTTATCTCCAAAAGGACAAAATTAATGTTTTGGATTTTTTTTTAAATGAAAGTTTTTGAAAAGTTTTTTATTGTATATCATAATAGGAGAAATTATTAAGTCCTATGGTAGACCACGTTACTTATTCATCATTTTACTAAAAAATTACCACTTGTTTAAAATTGCTGAGTCAGTAATCAGTTTCTGTTTAAATTTTTTTTTTAACTCAGCAATTTTAAACAAATGAGAGTTTTTTAATGGAACGGTAGATCACGTCACTTGTCCACCATGAGTACTTTATAATTTCTCTCATAATAAGGGTGGTTTTCTAATTTGGGAGAAGCTTTTGTCCAGTGAGTTTCACTGGACACATTAAAATAAGGATACATGTTTAAAACTGAACACGTATCCGCATTTTAATGTGTCTAGTAGAACTGGCCACCTGACACAAACCCATCCCTCCTAATTTTATCCCTTTCTTTTTTGTGTACCATGTGTTTGGTATATAAGTTTGTTATTACCTTCTTTTTTTCAAAACTCCTTTTTCTGTTTTGGTCGCGTGGAGAAACGCTCTACACTCAACGTGTAATAATGAACTTTTGTTTTGTTTAATTAGGAGTTTACTAGAATACTTTAGAAGCTACGATATATACAAGCAACGACAAAATTCATATGATAGATTCTTCTCTAAAATGTATTAGGTAGATTTGATTTGGATTGTTTCTTTTCTATTATATTCCAGTTTCCTACTCACTTGACTTGAGTCCTTGACCAACATCATCATTCATGGTATAATGAGTTTTGAGGTTTAAAAATTTAAAAAAAAAAAAAAAAAATTATTTGACCATGATATAAATATATTTTATTTTATTTTATATTAAATCATATATATTTGGGATAATTACACATAACCCACCTGTGGTTTGGGCGAAAATCACTTTGTCTACCCGTGGTTTATAAAGTATCACTTAACCCACCAGTGGTATATTTCCGTCAATTTTCGTAACTCACCTCAAGCCCAGCCGTTACAAAAACACTTTTTAACCCCAAAACACAACATAATACGAATCAAAACACCCAAAACTCAAAAACTTTTCGAGAGAGAGACCTGTGGTGATATCAACATGTTCTTCGTGGTTTGGAGTGCCTGGAGGGGGAGAAACACTAGTTTCTCAACATCGAAGTTAGGGAAGGTAGTTTCAGTAAAGAAAATCAAGGTATTTGTGTCTATTCTCGATTTAGGGTTTCAGATTTTGTTCAAGTGCCAAAACAAAAAATAGCACAAAAATGAAAGAGAAACAAGATAAAAAAGGAGATTTTTGTGAAAATTAATATTTGGACCCTGTATTCAAAACTCCTAATTTCACCTCCCTATATTCAAAACTTGTATATTTGGACCCTATATTCTAAAGACCCCCTTTGTTTTCACCTCTCCTTGTATTCAAAACCCCGATGGAGTAAACCGCAACCGGCATAAGAGCCTTGAGCATTTGGATGAAGGAGACAGATAGGTAGATGTAGGTGGAGTTAGAAAACCAGAGGGAAAGGGAGTACAGAGCTCCAATGGGTACTACAGATTTGAGGTAAAGGTCACAAGTCGTGGTGGATGGGAGTTCAACCTTGAAAAATTTGACGAGAAGGTAAGCGAGGAAGGAACAAAAGGACATGTGGATCATGGTGAGTGAGATCAGGAATGGCTAGTTGTAGAGCTTGCAGTCGAGGATGTACTTGTTGTACACGATGACAGAGAAGCTAAGTAAGATCCAGACTGCTTCTATTTTGGTTTTGAATTTTCATCATTCAGATTGTAATTATATGGGAGTATTGTGTTCATAGATCTTTTGCTATTTTTGGATGTCAGATAGCTACGTGTGTTAAAGCTTTGATTTTTAGGAACTGGTTTTTTTTTTTTTTGGTTGAAAAATATTCGTTTTTGTGCCCCCTGCTGATTGTATAATGGAAGCTGTGAGGAAGAGGCATCATAATTCTACAGTTGCTGCAGCAACTGTAGGACTGATTCCAAGTCTTCTTCTATGTGATCATATACCTCTGGATTTGTATCCACTGGCACAGGATTTTCAAAATCATAAGCAATATAACTGCTTTCTTCACCTTCATCGCAGGTTGCCACTTCAGTTCTCTCATCCATTTTTTTCTTTAAGTGACAGAGGACAAAGGCTCTTTGGTGAGGAAGAGTTACTGTTGGTTGATACTCGTGCATAACCCAACTGGTCCTGACCCCATCACGAACACGACCTCTATGGAACACTAAAGTCTTCTTTGTACCAATCACATTGTCGATACCTATTTCAAATCGTGGTTAGTTATAGTGATTTTGGGACAAAAGCAATTGTGGGTTTGGTTTAGAAATTTGAGATCTTGTTAAGTTTTTTTTGGATTGGGGGTTATACTATCTATAAAAAGTGGTTAAAGATGATGTCCAGATCGTATACCAATACCACTTTTTGTTCTTGTTTTTCTTTCATTTTTGTGTTATTTTTTGTTTTGGGAGGAGAGAGACATAAACTTTGAGCAAAAATACATATTTACCCTTGATTTTAATAGAGGTAGGTTACGAAAAACAAACAAAACATAACACAAGTGGGTTAAGTGATACTTTTCAAACCACGGATAGGCAAAGTGATTTTCGCCCAAACTACAGGTGAGTTTAGTGTAATTATCCCTATATATTTAGTTAGTTTATTTGCTTAAATGAAACAAAATATAAATTTAAACAAATAAGCTCACTTTGAACCAAAAAATCTACTTATTGAGTTTGGTAACATTTTATTTATATATAGTTTTTAGTAACTTTTATATTAAAGGTATAAAAAATTTAAAAAAAAATAGAGTTAAAATTTCAATTATTAGAGCATTCCCATCAAAGCTTCTAAAAAAATTTAGCATTTACCATCTCAAAAACCAATTTTATAACATATAACACATCACTTTACAATATCTCTTACATCAAAAATTTCTATTTTTTTAACACTTCATTTAAATATTCTTTCTTTATTATTTTATATTCATTTTTTTATTATTTCTCACTCTCCTTCTGTCTCTCTCTCCCACTATCTCTCCATCTTTCTCAACCCGGTCTAGAAGCTTCTCCCTCTCTCTGATATTCTACTTTCAAAACCTCAATGGCTCGAGCTTTTCAAGCTCATCACCTTGAACCACGATCACAGCCACAACCACCACCACCAACCACAACCTCAACCCCTAACCACCAAAATAAATAAAATAAAAAACCCACGGCACAAACCGCATCCAAAACCCACCACAAAACCGCCACAAAACCCACCACCCCAGCAACCCCAATCGGAACCCACCACAAAACTGCAACCAAAACCCACCCCAACCTCTCCGATGACCACCACCCCAGCAACCCAACCACCACAAACCAACAACCAACGGCCTCAACCCACTGGCACAACCAACCTCAACCCACGACACAAACCCACGGCCTCAACCAACTTCAACCCACGGCCTCAGCCAACCTCAACCCACGGTCTCAACCAATGCCAACCACCATCGGACCCTCCACCATTGGACCCACGACCCACTTGCAGTCATCGAGACCCATCAGACCCATGAGAGGGAGAATCTGAGAGAGAGAGATGAAAGAGAACGAGAATGAGAGAGTGAGAGTGAAAGTCTGAAGAAGGAGAAAGAAAAATATTAAAAAAATGATAACACCTTGCTACAGTGTGCTCTCAAAAATGAGAGCACACTGTAGCAAGATGGCAAATTTTTTAAGATATAGCATGTTTGATGGAGCAGCATTTTGGGGTTTTAGATGCTAAAAATGGCATTTTAGCACTTATAGCATCTTTGATGAGAATGCTCTTATTTGCAAAAAGTTAAAATCAAATAAGCAAAAGCCAAACACACTTGTCACCTTTTATTTCACTTGTGCAAAAGTGGATATTCATATTATCATCACATGGAAAATTTTTATTCCTTTCTAAAATGAGAACATCGCCCAATTTTAATACATTTTCTGAAAATTTTTATTTTGTTGTGAGCACTCCTTTATACTCTCCCCTTACCGCCCAATTTCTATATGAAACTCCGTACTTCATCTTTTATGTTTTATGTCGACAGGGGTTCTTTTCTTTCCTTGGATGGTACCTTAAACACTTACTGCTATGAGTTTGTTTGGCTTTAGTTTCAGCTTTTAGTTTTGATTTTTTATGTACAGTTTTTTAAAATTTCATTTTTTCCCCCTTTTTTTTTTCACTTTTTCAAATTTTTTCAAGATACCAGTATACTTTAGTACACTTTCAACAAAAAAATTTCAGTAAAAAGCTAAATAAACTGTTGTCAAACAAACACTAAGAGTGAACACACTCAATAGTTTAGGCCTTCTATAAACACATAAATTAAGCCTAACACTCCTACAGAATGGATTGTAACTTATACTTAATTTGTTTTGGAATAAAATATTTTACAAGTAAAAAAAATTACATATAAAATATTTTCAGTAAAATATTTTTAGATATTTGGTATGGCAAGCAAAATTGTTCAAGCTAACCATCAAAATCAGTAGCTCAACTACCGAAGCCACTAGTGCCAAAGGTCCGGTGACTAGACTGTCAAAACTGATAGCCAAAACAATGGCTCTAGCATATCTTGATGACCAAACTATCAACACCAATGGCCAAAACGATGTCTTCGACCAGCAAAATAATGGCTTCAATTATCAGACCCCTAACAACGATTACCAGAATGGTGTCTCTAGTGACCAAATCATCAACATCAGTCGTCGTCGAACCCTACCAATTGTCACCAAAGCCACCCGACGACTCCAGCCACCAGACTGCTGACACCAGTCACCGAAGTGGCGACTTTGGCCACCAAACAACCAGCACTAGTTGCTGGAGTGGCAGCTTTAGCCACTGAATCGGTGACCTAGCCACTAGATATTTTACCAAATTTTTAAAGGTAAAACGTTTTATAATTTTTTATAAAGGATTTTACAATCAATAGAAAATATTTCACAAATTTGACAACATTTTACCTGCAAACAAATAACTAAAAATGGGAAAACATTTTCAGAAAAAAATATTTTATTTCAAAACAAACAGTGAATAACAACAAATATCAAAATAATCTACATGGGTCAGTCAATATAAAGGTAAAGATTAGGCATCTCCATATTTCTCCATTGGTTGTTAGCGGTTTAGACCCCATGTCTTGCATAATTGAGAACTATCAATAAAGATGTTCAAATCTACGAGGTTAGGATTTGATCAAGGACAATCTTATTCCCATAATGAAGTACAACATTTTTATGGAGAACCTATGAGTAAATGAGATTTAAAGGGAGAAAGGATAAGTTGAGCGATGCATGATGTGGGTTTCTTTTTTGAGCGATGGCTGTTTTCCAACTCAAAGACTCCTGGGTTTTATGGAAGATGGATGTTGATAATTTTTGGAGGGACTGTCAAACTTCAAAGCCTAGTCCTGTAAGTCCATTATATTATCTTGTGTTGTTCTAGTGGGTTAGTCAAGCTTCCTTTTATACCTAAGATGAGACCAAAAGCCCTTGGTTGATGAGCTCTTGATTGGCCTTTATAAGTGCAGGCTTTATTATTGGAGTTGGTTATTAGAAAAGAGGAAGGGCTTTATTGTTTTGGCCATAAAATGGGAGATTCTCCTCTTGGTAGAACGGAAGACAGGATGCGGCAAAAAATTTCAAACAAGCTGACAAAAAAAGGTACCTAGGAGCTATAAACAATGACGGGGCAAACTCAATGCGGTGATTGGTTCAACGGGAAGAAAATGGTCTAAACATTTGTGGCGGACTCCACATTAATTACCATGTTGCTTAAGAAAGTATATTGAGTATAGTATAACTTATCTTATCTTCTATTAAAAGTTATCATGACTTTTGAGTGAAGTTTATGGTGTACCTTAATGTTAGAACTTATTTATCTCTCCTTTGTGTGTGTGTATTTGTTTCTAAATAAAAAATTAAAAAATAAAAAATTTAAAAAATAATTGTCTCACATTGCTTAAAAGAATATGTTGTATAGTATAACTTACCTTACTCTCCCTTAAAAGTTATCATGACTTTTGAATAGAATTTGTGGTGTGTCATGCTGATTCCTGATCGCTTAGGTGTTGATTCTTAAATTTCTTGCTTAGTGGTAATTCCAAATAACCCGTAAGTGCTGATTTTTCAAGGTTCTTTTAAATTTTTGTTCTTCTAGTTTTCTTTGATATTGTCTTGCATCAACATGCACCTCGTGGCAAGCTTACCTGTACCCTTTTGGTGCGTAAGCATTTCCCTGCAAACTCATCACCTGAAAGGAGTGGCAAATTACTACATACTCAGATTTTCCTCCCCTTCCTTAAAAGCCTTACCTCCCTGAATTCGAGTTGCGTCGGGTTGGGTGCCTTTGCAGCCTTGGGTTGCTGATTGGACCCTTCGAAAAGAAGTGGGATGTGTTTATTAAGTTTATTGACCTATTGTTGCTTCAAACCTTATGACTGTTGAAACCTTTCTGCAGAAGTCGTTGCTTTGTTTCATGTATTGGGGTTTTCCTCCTAGTTATTGCTTGGCTTTGGGCCTTTGTTTTCTTCTCATGGGTCTTCTTTGATTTCGGGCTTGCTAATTTGACATGGCCCCAAAAAGAAAAGGGATCGGAACAATGTGAGATTGCTCATTCATTAATCCATTAAATTAAATTCTGTATGATTTAGATTCAATTTAATAAAAAAATAATATTTGAATATCTTATTTCTATGATTTATGTGCATAAGTAAACTTTGTTTTTATTCTTTCAAACACTGTTTTGTTGATTGGTGTAGTGACTTTTACTCTCTTTTTTTATTAAGTTTTTTCAAGGTTGAATTTGGCATAAATTTTGTGGTTGTGGAGTGTAACCGGTAAGTAAATTGTTTTGTGCTTTGGTTATCATGATTTATCATTAGGTTTAATTTAGCATTAGTACATTGTTTCTTTTCTTTTTTTGGGTGCTTTGGTTATCATGAGTTCTAAAAATAAAAGTAAAAAGGTAACGCTTGCTTGATACTATATTTGTAATCCTAAAGATATTTTAGTCTTTAGAAATAACAAATCATTATAGGCTACTCATGGTGACAAAAATTCTAAGTATTTTCATAGCTGAGCCACTCAACGTAAATTGTAAGAATCGCATTGCAAACATTCACAATACTTATGGCTAGTGGTGTTCCAATTCAAAAGTGTCTGAAAACCTTGTTGCTTATTTTCAAGGACTGATTACTACGAATAATCCACGCTAGCCTAGTGAAACCCTTAATACAATTCAAACTATGATTAGTGAGGATATGAATAGGCAATTATCTGCAGGCTTCATGGAATGGGAAGTTCAAGCTACAATTAAATAAATGGCCCCTCTCAAAGCTCCAGGTTTGGATGGTATGCCCCCCTCTTCTATCATAATTAATAGCAACTTGTAGATGATGATGTTACTCCCTCGTCATCTTAACCATGCTTATATCACTCTCATCCTGAAAGTCAAATGCTCGGAACTTGTCTTTGAATTCCAGCCTATTAGCCTATGTAATGTCCTATATAAAATATTTTCAAAGGTTTTGGCTAATTGACTTAAAAAGGTACTGCCTCTGACTATTATAGAGCATAAGAGTGCTTTTACCAAGAGTAGTCTCATCTTAGATAACATTTTAGTTGCTTTTGAGACCCTCCACAATTTGCAGAAATACAACACCTTATAACAGGGTGGAATAGTCTTTATTGGAGGCTGTTCTGAGGAAGATGAAGTTTGTTAAAAGATGGATAAAACTCTTGATGGTTTGTCCTGTAACTGCCTCCAGGGGCATTCATCAAGGAGATCTTTTATTTCCCTTCCTGTTCATGTTATGCACTGAAGGCCTTCATGGTCTCATCTCTTAAGCTGCTTGATTGGGTAAAATTCAAGGCTTTTCTTTGTGCAAAAATAGTCCTAGACTAATTCACCCACTTTTTGCAGACGGTAGCTTTTTATTTTGCAATGCCACTCTACAAGAATGTCAAAAAGTCTAGGACGTTTTGGAGACCTATAGTAAATGTTCGGGAAAAAAAATAAACAGGAGCAAGACGATAATTTTCTTCAGCAAGTCCACCTTTGAAGAAAGGATACATGATATTAAGGTAGCTTTGGGAGTTCTAAGCAGTATGAAAAATATTTGAATTTACCATCTCTGTTGGAATAGAGGCAGAGTTGGTAAAGAGCATTCCACTCTCTTGTAATTCTGTGGAGGATAAAATGGTTTGGCCATTTGTCTCTTCGGGTGTCTATTCAATTAAGTCAGGGTATGATTTCTTTTCTAAAGAAAGAGCCATGGGAACTCAGGTATCAACAAATCCAAATCAGTTTCAAGGTGTATGGAAACAAATTTGGGATGAAATGTTTCGGATAAGGTGAAGAGTATAATTTGGAGTGCTTGCAAAAATATTATGCCTATCAAAACGAATTAAGTTTGCAAAAAAGTTTTAGCGAAAGATGTTTGTGAACATTGTAAGCAATCTCTTGAGGACGTGATTCATGCCTTATGGTTATGCCCTTGTATTTCGGCAGTATGGGACTCAAGACTCCATGCGGAACTTTTGTCGAAGGAAGAAATTTTCCAAATTTGTAGAGCTAGTGCAATATGTGATTGAGGAAAGGAAAGACCTTGAGGATTTTACAATGTATTGGACTCTTTGGTACTGTAGAAATCTGCTTTTCATAGTGTGCACAAATCCTTTCCTATTAATCAAGTGATCCCAATGGCCCAACAAGCTCTTTCTGATTTTATTGGTGCCATCCCAATCAAATTGTCTCTGCCCACTTCTGCAAATCCAGATCGGGTTTGTTGGTCTCCTCGATAATGTCCTTCAGCCAAGTCAATTTTGATGGTGCAGTGTTTAAGGAGACGAGAAGCAGGTATTGTGGTGGTAGTTCAAACTAAGCAAGAGTTAGTCTTAGCTTCCAAGGCTGAAATGTTTAACTCTACCCATTTGGTTGCTGATGTAGAAGCAATGGCTGCAGTGAGGGCTATAGCTTTTGCTCGTGAACTTGGTCTCCCTTCCATCATCATTGAGGAAGACTTTGAAGTGATCATTAAAGCCCTAAGAAGTGAAGAAGAGTCCTTTGTCTCCTCTGGTCACCTTATTGCAAATGCCATTTCTTATATTTTCCCACATTCGTAGACGAGCTATAACTCACAATTTCTTAGTTTTTTCCACATTCATAAATAAGGTAACTTTTCAACTCGCTACCTTACTAAACATGCGGGACATGTTAACAATTTATTTATATAAATAAAAGATGTTCCTCCACACCTCAATAATGTACTTTTAGCTTATTATGACTAAGTTTCTCTAATGATAATTCCTAGCATTTATCTCAAAAAATAAAAAGTTCAAAAATTTTGCTTCCTAGTGGCACCAAAATTATTTCATTATTCATTAACCAAACTAATGTAGCAACTTTTAAACACAAAATAGAAAAATAATTGAATATTTTATTTATTATATTATTGATATGACACCAAATTCCAACTATAAATTTGAGATTGATCGCTAATATCCGTTAGCTGGAGGTTCCACTTTCTATATATCAGTACTATTTTAGGTCATTAGCATTATTTTAATCCATAAATACTGCCATTGCAATCAATTACAACCAAAATTTGCTTGGAGAAAAAAGGCTTGGAACGAGTTTGCTCAAGATTAAAAGCAATTTTTAGGAGTAAAACTTGAATTCAAGCAATTTTTTTTTTTTTTTTTGAGTTAAAATTAAATGTCTCTTAAATATACGTAGCTTAACTTACATTTATACTCCTGTTTATTTTTTTTGTTTAGAGTAGTGTTTCGGGGTATTTTAGATATTATAAGGAAATTAAAACTAACTTTCTGAATCCTCTTAATATAGAGATGAAAATTCGCAAAACTAGGAGGCAAATAAATGACTATCACTGTGATTGTTGTAAAGTTCTTCCACCAATCAAAGTGGCGAAAAACAAAAAGTTTATTGTTTCATCATTAATAAATAGAATTGTGTTCACTCCTCGTCTGTGGCTGAACCTTCTGAGCTTGAATCTTGTTTATGGACGGTGCCATTGGCAGCAGGGCCTTTCTTTTTAACATCTTGTTCAGCTGCCTCATCTTCACTGTATTCACTCTCATAATCATCATATTCCTCTTCTTCATTCTCCTCTTCATCTTCAACTCCATCCTCCGTAATCTCTTCTGCAATAACACCACCTCGGGAGCCAGCCCTGGTCCGTTTCAAAATTTTCACTTTCAAGTTTGTCTTTCTGTCGCAGCCTATCCAAGAGTCACACAAAATGTAACTAGTCAAGTTGTAATTCCCCTCTGCAGGGGCTTGCAACTTGGCCATCACTAGTCTAGACCCACCCTTCACCTTCTCAATTGCTTCTCTAACAGCCACACTGGTCTCCTTTACAGTTGCTCCCGATCCCTCCTTTGTCTCCTCAATTGACTTCGAAGCGGCCGTTATTGCTGCAGCTTCATCCATGAAACTAACCTTCTGGGAAACCCACACATTATTTGAAACAGGGTCTGCAAGGAAAAACCAGTAGTTTTCTTCCTTGTGAAATGGGTAATAAGGGGCATGAGGAAGGGCACCTATCAGGCCGTTGGCACGTTTGAGCGTTACCCAAGCGTGGACTGTGACAATGTCACCCTCTTGTATACCCTCTTCACCTTCAGTCTCACATGTAACCTCAACTGTTATATAAGGCATCATTTCCAGCACCATTTCAACATCTTGTACTTCATCAGGTGAGAATCCAGCTACCTGAGCAAGCAGCTCAGAGCGCTCTTCCAAGCTCATTTCCTGAAGGTCCTGAAACGTTCTCACCTTCTGCAAACAACGAATAAAAAAAGCTTAAAAGAATATGAGAAGGTAAAGAAGGAAAATGGAAATTTCATCAGATTTGCCATACATACTGCAATTACGGGTTTAAAAGACCTACACGAGTTTGGTAAAACTTAAATACAGTGTTTTAGGTAATGTACCTTAGGTTCTCCAATTTGATTCAGTCATGTGATTGCTTGCATGGTTTTTTTTTTTTTTTTTTTTGGATAAGTAAAGGAAATTTTATTCAAGAACTTAATAATGAGTCACCCAAGTATACATGAAGTATACAGCCAAGGACCAACATAATCAAATACATAAATTACAAGCATCCATCAAATCATAGACCAAAGAAATAGAAAGAATTCCTATGATAGACATCCAGTCCGATAGAGCTTTAAAGAAGAAAAGTTTTTTTTTTTTTTTTTTGATAAGTAAAGAAGAACAGTTTTAAATTAGCTATAGTCCTTTCAGAATCTTCAAAACACTGGTTGTTTCTCTCCCACCAAATGCACCACATCAAACAATGAGGGACACCATCCAAATAACACCACTACAATGATGACCAAAATTTCCTTGCAAGGAGCTCAACTATAGTCTTTGGCATCGCCCAGTGGATACCAAACAAAGTGAACACCATAGACCACAACTCATAAACAATAGGACAATGTAGTAAAAGATGGTCTACCAATTCTCCATTACTTTTGCACGTATAACACCAATCTAGAATCAAAACCTTCTTCTTATGTAAATTATCAAAAGTCAAGATTGTTCCTAAAGCTGCAGTCCAAACAAAAAATGCAACTCTACAGGGAACCTTTAGCTTCCAAATACTTCTCCAAGGGAAGGATTGAGTACACACACCCAACAAAGCCTGATAGTAACTACTTACCTCAAAACCCTTGCTCTTAGTAGGTGTCCAACACATCTTATCCTCATCAATACCTCTCAATGAGACTCCATTTATAACATTCTAAAAAATAGACAAAGAATCTGATTCCCTATCATGAATTTCTCGCAGGAAATTTAAGTCCCAAAAAAGAACCCCGTTAGGAAACAGCATGAGAACAACCACATTAGCCTCCTTATCATTACTGATTCTGAATAAATCTAGAAAACAAATACTCAAAGGATTATCCCCACACCAAACATCATGCCAAAATTTCACTCTAGTCCCATCTCCAATCTGAAACTGAATGTGGCAAGAAAAAGTAGACCAACTGATGCAGATTGATTAAGGAAGAACAAAATATTTTAATATTTTATGTTGTTTTCTTTTTCCTTGTTGAATTAGGATTTATTTACTCTAGTACTTTGAAGTAAAATCTTTTTCCTAGTTGAATTGGGATTTTAATTGTTTTTCTTTTCCTAGTTAAATTGTTTTTCCTTTCTCAAGTAAAAGTAGGTTTATTATTTCTTTTCCTAAAAGGAGTAGGAGAAATTCTATTCCTATAAATACTCTTTATAGAGGGGTTGATTATTATTATTATGTGTTGATTAATAAAAGTTTGTTAGAGATGTTTTCTCTATTATTTTGCCTGCTAGCCTAGTGTTCTTGTAGAACTTAGGTTTCGTGGAAGAATTATAGTAATTGTGTGTTACAGATTCTGTTTCTACACGCCCACGCTGCATCACCAACCACTACTGATAGTTTTCCGTAAACTCACCCCATTGGAGCCTGGAACAGAATTAGAGCACCAATCTCCCTCCTCAACTCCATATTTAGCCCTTATAACCCTTCTCCAAAGCGCTTCTCTCTCATACCCAAATCTCCACAACCATTTTCCCAATAGTGCTTCATTAAACTATCTCAAGTTTCGAATTGCTAGACCCCCAGACTGGATAGGAGAGCATACCTTGGACCAATTCACCAAGTGACGTTTAGAATCATCACCCAGACCACCCCAAAGAAAATTTCATTGAAGTTGTTCTATACGATATGCTATATCTGCTGGAATTGGAAAAAGGGAAAGGAGATAAGTAGGTAAATTGGATAAAGTACTTTTTATGAGAGCAAGTCTCCCCCCTTTGGAAAGATACAATCTTTTCCATCCTGCTAACCTCCTTTCCACCTTCTCAATGATGGGATTCCAAACTGCTCTATCTTTCCGTTTTGCACCCAATGGAAGGCCTAAATATTTCATAGGATGTGAGCCCTGCTTACAACCCAACGCATCTACTAGCATCTCAAAATTTGGAACCACTCCCATAGGAACTAGTTCTGACTTATCCAAATTAATTTTCAATCCCGATACAATCTCAAACCATGACAAAATCAAGCGCAAAAACAGCATCTGGTCGATATCAACATTGCACATAACCAACGTATCATCTGCAAAGAGAAGATGAGATACCTGTAAGTGATCACCTGTGGAGGTACCCACACAAAATCCGAACAATCGACCTTCCGTCACCGCCTTATCCATCATTTTGCTAACTGCCTCCATAACAACAACAAATAATAATGAAGACAAAGGATCACCTTGTCGTAAGCCTCTATAATTCTCAAAGAAACCACAGAGAGCTCCATTAATCAGAACTGAGAATTTGATTGTGGATATACAGTAAAAAATCAATTTTCTCCATTTTTCGGGGAACCCAAGCCGCTCAAGCATGTACATTAGGAAACCCCAGTTCACATGATCATAAGCCTTCTCCACATCCAACTTGCATAACACCCCCGGAATTCATGATCTCAGCCTACTGTCCAAACATTCATTTGCAATGAGACATGAGTCTAGAATCTGCCTATTCTTAACGAAATTCTTAATTCGTCATTAGAAATGATAATATTGTTTTTGTTGCATTTATCTATGCAACCATGTGGTTGAATTAAATTGTCAAACCTAAGATACAACACCTAAGGAATTGCACTTTAAGTTTTTCCCTATGGCTATGAGTTTTAGTTCAACATGAAGTGCAAATGCTAACCGAGCACTTCCTAACCAAGCACTATGAGGAAATATACAAGTACACAGAAAAAACCACAAGTGAGATATGCATCTGGAAATAAATATATATAACAAATGGGGAAATAGTAGTTATAGCAGATAAGAAGTTTAACAGCAACCATTTAAATAAATATTGTGGTTCTACCATCAAAAACTAGGTAAGAGGCAATTTATTGCATACTGCTTGACACAAACCAGTGTGTAAAATTTTATTTGCTTACCTTGCGGGCTATCTTTTTTATAACAGCCTCACTGAAATGCGGCAGCTGCAAAAAGGGTGCAATGCCTTCAGCAGATCCTCCAATTGACTTCCTTGCACTAAGAGGGACAGCCTGCATCAAAGGAAAATACAACAAAAGGAATCCCTTATGAACTAGAAAAGGAACAATGGAACTGAACATGGATAAATTCTGAAAGTGAAAATGACAAAAGGAAGCCACTATGTAAAGTAAAGGACTCGACAACTAAATATAAGTTCTTGGCAACAAAAATGGATGGACAAATTTTGAAATTGAGTAAAGACAATCAATGTTTAACCAAAAATACAAACATCAACACAGCAAAGGGATCTACCAACCAACAACAACCAAGCCTTATGAGAAAAATAAATAGAAATTATTTAATGAGGCATATAGGCAAACCAATCAGACTAGGGGGGAGGTTGAGGGGGTTTTCTATGAGGACGAGTCTGAAGTTATAAATCAGGTAGTGGATTTTTAAAAGAAATTATATCAGGAGCTGGAATCTTGGAGGCCTACTATTGATAGTTTAGACTTTGCATGTTTAGACAAAGCTGAGAGGTACTCTTTGGAGAGGGAGTTTGAGAAGGAGGTTCTAGAGGCTCTTAAGGAGGTAGAAGGTGATAAGGCACCTGGGCCAAATGGTTTTACTATGGCATTCTTCCAAAAATGTTGGGCGTGTTTTGGAACAGGATGTTATGGCCTTTTTTGCGGATTTTCATAGTCTGTGTTTTTGAGAAGTCTCTCAATGCCATTTTTCTATGTTTAATCCCCAAGAAGGTCAATGCAATCAATAATAAAGACTTTCGTCCCATGAGACTTGTGGGTAGCCTTAATAAACTTTTGACTAAGGTGTTGGCACATAGACTTCGCGGGGTTTTGGATAAGTTGATATCTACTTCTCAAAATTATTTTGTTGGAGGGAGACAAATCCTAGATACGGTTTTAATTGCCAATGAATGCTTGGATGGTAGATTGAAGAGTGGCATCCCTGGTGTTATTGTTAAGATGGACATTGAGAAGGCATATGACCATGTGAACTGGAATGCCTTATTTTATCTTATGGAGAGGATGCGTTTTGGGGCAAGGTGGGGGAGATGGATTTGGGCTTGTATTTCTACAGTTAGATTCTTAGTTCTTGTGAATGGGTCTCCTGCAGGTTTTTTTGGTAGTTCTCGTGGTATCCGCCAAGGGGATCCCTTGCCTCCATTGTTATTTCTCTTGGTTAAGGAGGTGTTGAGTAGGTTGTTGAAGTGAACGGAAGATGGTGGTTTTCTTTGTGGTTTTCAGGCAAGGTCTCACAGACAAGGAGGTTTGAAAATTTCTCATCTTCTTTTTGCTAATAACACTATTTTGTTTTGTGATGCTTCCAAAGAACAGTTATTATACATACGGATGGTATTGATCTTTTTTGAAGCTATTACGAGCTTGAGAGTCAATGTTGGTAAGAGTGAGATTGCCCATGCTTTATGCTGCAAGGTGGGAAGCTTGCCCATGACTTGTTGGGGCATGCCGCTTGGGGCCCATTATAAGGACTCATCGATATGGAACCCTATTACAGAAAAGACTCTCTAGCTGGAAACGCCTATATCTGTCGAAAGGTGGCAAACTTACTTTATTAAAGAGTACTCTCTCTAGTCTACCCACCTATTTTTTATCCCTATTTACTATTCCCCAAGCGGTGGCAGCTAGACTAGAAAGATTCAAAGGAATTTCCTTTGGGAAGCCTCCAAGGATGTTTTTAAATATCCTTTGGTTGCTTGGTAGAAGGTTTATTTGCCTGTGGAGGATGGTGGTTTGGGGATCTGGAGGGTTGGTTTGTTTGACCAAGCTTTGCTTTGTAAGTGGTTATGGCTATTTGGGAAAGAAAGTATAGGTTATGGCGTCAAGTTATTACAACCAAGTATGGTGAGGCTAGAGGATGCTAGTGCACCCGAATTGTAAGAGGTACTCATGGGTGTGGGATGTGGAAGAGCATTAGAGAAGGACCAAAGAAGTTCTTTGGACAAATAGCGTATAATGTGGGGGAGGAGGGTCATTGTATTAGTTTCTAGCATGCTCCTTGTTGTGTGATTACTCCTTTAAAGGAGCGTTTTCCTTATCTATTTAATTGTTCTTTGTCTAAAGAATCTTGGATTTTTGATCTCATTGTATCTGCTTCAAAAGGGAGAAGTAGGAGCTAGAATATTCAATTCCGTTGAGCTCCTAAGGATTGGGAGCAAGAAAATGTTTGTTCTTTCTTTGAGTTTATGTATTCCTCTATGCCAAGGAATGAGGGGGATGATACTTTGACTTGGAAGTTGACTAAGACGAGGGTGTTTGATATGCGCTCTTACTATAAGTAGTTGTCTAGTCCTCTCATTGAGGTTTTTCCTTGGGAGTGAATTTGGTATGCAAAGGTGCCTAAATGGGTGTCTTTCTTTTTATGGACAACAGCTAGGGATAGGATACTCACTATTGATAATCTAGTTAAAAGAGGTCAGTCCTTGGTTAATAGGTGTTGTTTATGTTCTTGTAATGTCTGTAGATCGTCTTCTACTCCACTGCAAGTTTTCTCATGCATTATGGAGTGCAATTTTCGAGGTATTCGGGATTCATTGGGTAATGTGGAAGACAGTTAGCGCTCTCCTCTTTGCTTGGAGAAACTGGTTTGGAAAGCATTTGTCAACCATATGGAATATGGTCCCAGCTTGTTTAACGTGGCTGGTTTGGAAGGAATGTAATACACACATCTTTGAAGTTTGAAGACAATGAGAGACCCTTAGATCTCTTAAAAACTCTTCTTCTCGGTGCTTTGTTTCAAGGGGCGCATGTTTGGGGTTTTACGAATTGTATTTCCATTTCTAAATTCTTACACTCCATTAGATTAAGTTTTTGAACTTCTTGTATTTTTTCTTGATCAAAATGTTCACCATCGTGAACATGATGTTCAGCATTTTTGAATAAAAGTTTTATTATCTATCAAAAAAAATATAGGAAGACGTTTGAAGATCAAGAACTTCTATAGAGAGATGCAAATCTCAGTTTGTTGGAGCATTATTTTATTGTCTGTCATTGGATGCAAGCAGACCTCCAGTATTATATGAGTTCATTGATCCATTGCATTAGTATATCTTAAGGAAGTTGGGGTATACATCCAGTATAATCCATTGGTTCCTCGTGTGTATTCTGTTTTGTTTTAATGATATCATTTATTACCTATCAAAAAAACCATTTATGAACCTGACTGTAAAAGAACTTAAGTACAACCAGAGACAGTATTAATCCTGGAATACAAACATGTGAAAATCGCAGCATATTCAGGTTTGACACAAACAGAAGTACTGGAAAATTTTCATCAGGTTTGCCACTAGGAAATACAAAAATAATATTTGCAACATTATTAATTGAAAATCAAAAGCAATACTGAAGTTATTAGGGTTAATATTAAGAAAAAGGAAGGTGATATTAGGATGGGAAAAAAACAAAAACATGTTTAGAGAAAAAAGGGGGGGGGGGGGGGGGGAGGGGGCGAGATACATGCTGACAAGATTTAGACAAAACAGAGTGCTTTTTGCATTATTTAAAACATTATTACATATTCTATACAAAATAAATAAATAAAAAAGCTAAGAAAGTCATCTACTCTTTGAGTATTAAAAAAAAAAAAATCAGAAACCTTTGTAATGAGTCATAGAGATAAAAGACAGTGTTCGCAAAGCCAATCTCACCTGAATGATACACTGAGAAAGCTCAACTACCCCAATTGCAGGCCTCAGCCATCCATGCCCCTGAGCATTGCGTGGTATAACTGCCATCTGCATGGGTAATAAGGAATTATAACAGTACAGAAGTATATACTCCCCCCCCCCCCCCCCCTCCCTCTCTCCTTTTTCCCAAACAAACAAACACACATGGTATAAACATCACTTTATGATGTGAGCATTGGTAAATAAGTGAAGTGACTGAATGCCAAAGTAACACATCCCTACAATACTATCCCATCCATTTACCCTGGAAATCCTGTAGTTTATCTACTAATCTAACACTATTTTTGTAGCTATGTTCAGCAGAATAACCTGCTTGAGAGCTAACTCAATATTTGTATGTAAAACTCCTACAAGATAGTAAACAGGGGCAGCTGCAGAGTGCAGCCTCTAACTGAAAAGGTTTCCTGAACAGTCAACTTCATGTATCCATCTATGATACTTTGGTCTCCACTGGCTTCATTTCGAAGTTCATAAAGAAATGGAATGTAATGAATAAATTATAAAGGAATGGAATGGAATTAAATAAGTAATGGAAAGGAATGGAAAGAAACTAAACAATCCTATTTGGATGTTTTAAAAGGTTTTAAAAGAAAGGAATGGAATATAAGTAATCTTGTCTAGGAGTACTATTAAGTAATAGAAAGAAATAATTTTACAACATTACCATTAGATCCCTCTCAAAATTAAAAAAATAATAATAATAATAATAATAAAAAAGGTAACTAGAAGTCATCTGTTATATTAGTGTAAGACAACATGATCAAGTTACAAAAATTAAGAAGTAGAAAAAATAATGAGATACCATTAGGTAAAGTGAGGCAAATAATAAGAGAGAAGTGTTATAGGAAATTTTTAAAGTATAAATGGGCATTATAGACAGTTCGGTTTAATCTTCATTTAACTCCATTCCATTCCCTCCAATTCTTCTCAATTTGGGGAGAAATGGAAAATTGAGCTTTTTAGAAAAAAAGGGAGAAACGGGTGTCCTTTCCTAACTATTTCATTCCCTCCTACTTAAAGATCCAAACAAGGGAATAATATTGCCATTCCCTCCCAATTAAACTCCCAAACAAGGGAATGGAAGTAATATTCTTAAAAAAATTATTTCCATTCTATTCTTTCCACTTATTTCCCTCCTTTCAAACAGTGTAAAGGTTATATAACCAACCCCTACTTATCAAAATAATTAAAAAAAAGAAGTTATAGAACCAACCCCAAACACCCCTCCTGTAACTGAAAAAGTTTACAAAACTATTAACTTCCCATATCCTTCTGTGATTCTTCCATCACCTAATCTAAAACAAAAAAAAAAAAGGTTTCAGAATCAACCACCTCAACAACCCCCCCCCCACCCCAACCCCCCAAACCAAGGAAAAAAAAAAAGAATAAACTAAAACAAATGGCATTCTCTCTCTCTCTCTCTCTCTCTCTCTCTATATATATATATATATATACACATATATACATATAATAAAAAATAAAAAAGTGGCATTCTATATGTATTGAAACAAATACAACTCAAACTTATAATATGTGCCATCTTGTATTCTGTATTAGAAGTCCTACTAAAGTAAAACAATGAGAGCTAATGTACAATAATATTTCCAACAAACGACCTCATGAATATGCTTAGTGTGCACCCGACAACTGCAATCTGAATAATCCCACTACAAAATTCCATAACACATTTGGAGCTCAACAGAACTATATATATATATATTTTGGGGGGGGGGGGGGGGGGGAACTAGAAATCTTCAAATTCAATGAAGAATATAAAAATAAATTAACAGAATAGAGCATTTGCCCTCCTTTCTACTTATGATAACCAATTCCAACACAGCATGACAGCAATATTTTGACACCAGCTTCAGTCATTGAGAGAAAACAGTACAGGCTTACAGAAGGAGACATCACAGTGTTGAAAGCAATCAGCAGTGATTCTAAAAGGGACAAAGTTTGACTCCAAACATGTTTGGAGCCTTGGGCTCCAACCACCGATAGGAAGATGACATTTGTCCTTGTCATGTGCAATGCACATGACTTGCTTAACCGAACCAATTAAGTGAGTCAGGTGCATTGCACACGACAGGACACATGTCATCTTATTATTGGTGGTTGGAGCCAAACTCTTTCCTTCTAAAAGTATGCATGAAAAATGTAAAACAGGATGTAGAATCACCTTCATTAATTCTTCCAAAAGGCGGGGTGCAAGTTCCAGCACCCGTCTGAAATCACCTTGCAAGGTTGATTCTTGCAAGGCTGCTGATTCACGAGTTAATTGAGCCTGAATCAACAATTCTGTCTGAATAGAAAAGAAAGTTAAAACAAGAATATCAATTTAGCTAAAATAACAAAACCAAAAACAAAAATTATTTGCTTAATACAGCCAACGCTTGGTGCAGAACTTACCTTAACTAGTGCTGGATGCTGCTTCCAAAACTTTGTTTGCTCTTGCTTAATGTTTTTAAGGTCAAGATTCAACTCACTTCTAACCAACATGAAAAGCTTTTGAAGGGGCTCAGTATCAGTCCTACGAACTGGAATTTCCATGTACTCAGCAGCCTTCACAAAGACATCCATGACTTTGCTGTGTAATTAAGCTTTGACATTAGAATGACAAAAAAACTAATTGCACGTTAAAATTCAACATATTCAGATATGTATGAATACGAGGAAACACAAATGCAACTCTCGATCAAAGTGCAGAGTCAAAGATGGGCATCACCAATGCATCCAACTAAACAGTATAGTGTCAAATATTGGATTGTGTGGATCATCAACTTGCTTCTAAGAATTAAGTTTATCAGTAATATGTACAATGTAATGCCAATCAGATTCTTATTTCAGTTTAGTTTGGAGGAGAGGTGTGATCTCCCAAATATTAAAAATACATGCGTTTGTGCGTTTATATGTAAGCCATCCGGTTCTCACATACTATTACTCTCATGAGTCAATGTGTAAATTGAGATAATAAAAAAAATTGTGATATTTGTTACTGAATAATGTACAGGAAAATCTATAGATATGCTGACAGCATGCGCACTGGTAATGAATGTAAATTGTGAACAAAATAGAAATAAAAATAAAAAAGATCAAATATTTAAATATTACTTTTTTTGATAGGTAATAAGATAAATATTTAAATATTACCTTTATCATTTTTTTTTTTTTTTGGGACAAATAACGGAATTGTATTAATCAAAAATCCAGGTACACCAGGTGTGTGCATGGATAACAGTACATCACACTCTTTAACTACAATGATCAAGCACTTCTAAAAAAAATATTACCTTTATGAGTAAATAAAAATTTATTGAAGTGAAGACTATTACATATACATGGAAATGAACATAAAGGATTCTAAATAAATTACAAAAGATTATGTACAGGAAGACAGACTCTAAAAAATCAGCAATGGAGTTACTAGCAGTACCCACAGTCAGAACCAATCAAACAATGATATTTACACATGTACCTTGGGGCCAAAGAAGGTTTCATATAGAAATAATAAGCCGAGAGTGTTTGATGCATCACATAATTTCCTGTATATTTTGATGACCTCGAGAGATATACAACAGCTATCACCAAAGGCAAGAGAATACAAACACCAACTATCCAAAGGAGAAGTATTCCACCGGATGCCCCATCAATGTCTAGCAAGAATTGAGGAAGAGCTATACCCATTTGAAACCCCTGCTTCAACAAATTATCACATGTACTTTTAAAACTTGACCACTCATAAATAATTTAGTACTAGTAGACAAACAACAAAGAGAAATTGCAACTCATTTCACAATACATTACCTGTCTGCCATCTGGATGGCCATATTTCTCAAAATTCTCACGTGATATTGGATCTGTCAGAGCCTGATAAGCCTTTGAAATAGACTCCACAAAATACTTGTGGGCCTCTGGAAGAATAAAAATCTATTAGCATGCGTGGTTGTTTGCATTCAGCAACATCTTTCTCACTAATAAAAAGATCTGCAAATAAATCACATTAACCTAAGTACTAAAACACCATCAACCTGGGTCTGGGTTTTTATCAGGATGGTATTGAACAGATAGCCTTCTATATGCTTTCTTTATATCCACATCTGAAGCTCCAGGTTCTAATCCAAGAATACTAAATGGCTCAAAAACTTGAATCTGAGAACCAATTCAAAAAAATAAAGGAATGTGAGATGCAACATTCAAGCATTGAAACCATACAGTTATGAGTTCCTAAACAAAATCCTGATACACTAAAAAGTGGTAACATGGAAAAAAATAAATCAATTCAGATATTCAACTAGTGTTCAAATTTTGATCAAAATATTTACCTCACGGCTCATATTTTTAATGTAATAAACCAGGACAATCATGACAACCCAAAGTAGTATTAGAGTCAAGTTACTATACGTTGAGAAGTTGGAAATCTGCAAGAAAGCCAGTATAGACACCATAGTTAGATCAAATAATGGGACTTTGTGTGAAATATGCAATTGAGGAGAACTTCATGGAACAAGGAAGGAACTCACTCGCTTAAATATTGATTTGCGGTACTTCCCTGAACGAGTGCATTCAGAGCACTTGCAGTGTATGCTCTTTGTTTTTGTCGAGGCAGCCCGGCATAACTTGAGAATTGTATAAGGCACCAATGGAATGGCCATTATTGTCAAAATGAAAATTGGGAACAATGAACTATTCTCCTCCGAAGCAGCCATTGAGACCACCTATCCACAACGACTTGTATGTAGTTGTTAATGCCTGCACAGAAAAGACTGGTTATAACCAGTCAAACATTGATAGTCACGGAGTGTCTTTGATCATTTGCAAAGTAATAACTGTTTTTCAAACTCTTACATGTAATAATAAAACTGAATCAAATCTAAATCCTAATATCTACAAACCCATTTGTTTCGGTGAAAAATGTTATCTATATTTTATAGTGTTTGGTGGCCAACGTAAAACAAGCCCAATTCAGAGGAAAATGTTACCAGGTATGTCACTGTTGTCACATACTCAACAAAGCACCACAAATAAACTCCACACCACAAATGTTTTCTAGCAAATTTTCAAGGGCATAACCAAACATAAGAAAACTAGTCGGTTTTTCAGAAAAAACTTTCCCTCTTGAAAACCAACCTAGATTGCCGTGAGCTTTGAAGCTAAAGTGGCATGGCATGTTCTCTTTTATTAGGACAACTATGGTTCAAAATTCAAATCCCCCCTTCCCCATTGTTATAACCATCGAATTGTAAAAAGAAAACCAACCCAGATTAGCATTTCAATATTATTATGTGATGCTTATTTTTTTTTTTTCCAAGAGAGATATTAATTAATGCCCATAAAGTGGAGTGAAATTTCGGTGTAAATTTTATTTTTCTCGAAGAAAAAATTATCTTTAAAAAAAATAAATCAATAAACGAGCTCAACAAATAAAACAACACAAAACAAACAGTGAAATTAAATTGGCAAAAAAAAAAAAAAAAAAACCCATAAAACTAATAAATCAGCAAATAAGACAATTATCAAAATCAGCAAATTATCACCACGAAATCAAATCTGAATTGACATGAACACGGAATTAGTGAATCCAGATCCACATAAAAACAAAAAGAGAGAGAGATCTAAATCCTAAATTCAAAGCAAAGGGCAAAATTGAAGAAGAAGAAGAAGAAGAAGAATTATAGGGTTTACCTCCTGAATCCGCGAATGGGTAGTAGATTAGCTTTAAAAAAAAAAAATTAAAAAAAAAATAAGCTGAAAGAGTAAACTAGAGCTGCTTGCTTGCACTGTGTCTGTGTGTTTCTTTCATCAACTTTGAGTCTTTGACACGATAAACTATTGGACTACGCCACGTATCACTGTCAAAATGCCCTAAATCTAACCGCCTCTGTTTGTTTCCCGAGAAAATTAAAAATTCATTCATATAAATAAAACGGAAGGGAATAAATGAGAGGTAACGTCGCTTTCAGATTCAGTTTTCGCCGTGGACTCGTTAATGGAGATTGAAGAGCGAGAAGCCCATTTTTAGGATTCAGAGGTATCGGGTTGAGAGTTTGTGGGCTAAAAGACACTGTAATTTGGTAGGACACAACGGTCAACGGCTTCGTTGGGCTAAAACATTTTTTTTGGTGGGCTAGAGTTTTTCTATTGCTAATTTCCTAGTGCACAGTTTTTGAGAATCATAGCAATTTTTTTTTCTTTTTTCTTTTTCTAAAACCTCAAAACTAGTTTTTTTTTTTTTTCAAAATAATAATAATAAAAAATTCATTTTTAACTTTTTACCTCATAAAATTAGCAAATAAGTTAAGGAAACTATTGAATACTAAACAGTCAAATAGACCATCAAGTGGTGAGAAAAAAAAAAGGACTTTTTAAAAGACTTTTTGTCAGCTCACTAAGCTATTATATTCATGTAGGATTATAGTCATTAAAGCATCACATTGAATTAGTTAAAAATATTGTGTTGGGTCCAAACATGTTTAGGGTTTAGGGTTTAGGGGGACCAAGTTAAAGAGTAAATACAATAAAGTTCTTAAGTTTAAAAAAAAAAATTTATGTCATAAATTAACTTTAACTCAACAAAATTGTGACTAATATTTTTCATTATACTAAAATCATTTATAATTTATTCTAAGCTAAATTTTTAGTAATATATATACATATATATAGTTAAAAAATTACTCAAAATCTTATTTTCCATCTTGTACACTAGGATGATCCCATATTGATTGTCAATGCACAACGCTAGTATGAACAATCAAGCATAAACTACTATGTATAGAACAATCAAGCATAAACTACTATGTATAGTGAGATAAACAAACAATTAAGCAAAAATATATATAAATTGGATAGAGGAAAATCTTAATATAATTTAGTCTTCTTTGACTCAAAATGTATTGTTTCTTTTTCTTTTCTTTTTTGAACCCAAAATGTATTGTTTTTATTATCTTCATAATAAAAGTTACGAATTTCTTATAAATAAATAAAAAAAAATTATCATACAATGCATGACACTATTATATATTTTTATATATATTATATAACATTCACTTTCAATAACACATTCACTCCCATAACTCAACAAAACAGTAATATTATATAAAGTTATAAACAAAAATTTAAAGAAATTACAGCCACAAGATTTTTTATTATTATTATTATTTATTGTCAGACCCACAAATGAAACTCAGCTAAGTTAAAATTACAAAAGTACAACATACAGTTGTATAGCACATTGTATAACAAAAGTAGTAAACCGAATACACTAGTTTAGTCTTTAGTAGTATTTTACTTGGTGTTCACAAGTTAAACACCGAATGAGATAAAGAGAGAGTTTGAGAGAGAGAGATACCAGTGGTACTGTGACAGAGCTTGGAGTTGATGGACGACCACAGATTCACGACGAGGTGACTGGCAGCGTGATGGGTTAGGTGCACAACACACACACTAACTTAGATTTGTTTTGGGTTTTTTTTAAATTAAAAAAAAAAATGATCTTTGGTGATTTGGAATGTTTTAAAAAGGAGAATTTTGGATTTTTTTTTTTTTTTTTTCTTTTGGTACTTGGAAGGTCATGATGGGCTACGAAATGGGCTATCTTGATGGTAATTTTTTTAGGTGTCTATTTTGTATCAATTCAATTTTTTGGAGGTTTTGTTTTTTTGCACTAATTATTATTTTTGTGATTTTTAGGACTACTTGAAAATTTTGAGGGACCACTTATGAATGCTTAAGGTCCAAATTTTAGATTTTGAGGGACCAAAGTCTGAAATTTGAGAGGGGGCTAGTCGGTTATATCTTGTATAAATTCTAATTGTAGCACCCATACTAATGAAAAATTGGAAAAGCTAGGGGGGGGCGCCCATGGCCCCCTTAGCGCCGCCTCTGGTTATTGGTATTGAGCATGATGTAGCTGAACTAATTATCCACTTAATATTTACTATGACAATGGAATATGTTTATTTAGTATTATTTGATTTATTTCTACAAATCCCTTGAGCTGTATTACTATTTGTATATCAATGAAACATTAACATGATGTAATAAACCATGTGTTATAGAGCTAGAGATTTACATCTGATGTAATAAGCCATGTGTTATAGAGATAGAGATTTACACCTGGTGTAATTAAACTGTGTTATTAATTTTACATATCTCCATTTTTATAAAAATCATTTATATCAATCACCAAAATAACATCAAAATACATATATACCAATAACATAATAGCAAAACACAAATATTCTGATGATGCCGAAATGTTCACCAGTGAGATGCACAGTCCTTGTACTCGAATGACCGTTGCCTGAAAGAGACAGAAAAACCTTAAAAGGGCACCGGTGTGGAGCCGGCCAAACACCCTCCGAAGGTTAAGTCAGAAAATGCTTTTTACAACTCTAGAGTGCTAGAGAGGAGTCAGTTACACGTACCTTTTTGTGAGGGTGTTGGGGCCTTTTTATAGTGGTGAGGTCCTACCTCCTTTCCTTGTAGAGCAAGCCCCTCAAGCTTGCTGAGCAAGTCTCTCATCCTTGTAGAGCAAGCCTCTCATGCTTGCTGAGCAAGCCTCTTATCCTTGCAGAACAAGTTTCTTGAAACGTGGTGGGCAAGTCCGGGCCTTCGTCCTGTCAGGGGCCCATGCGAAGGATGGGCTCTACCTTCTTTGGGCTTGCGAACATGGGCCTATTGGGCTCGCCAATGGGCCAATTGGGCTTGCCAAGACTGATTTCATATTTTATCCTCTTCAGCTGCCCCCTTCACCCCATTTGATCCGTCGCCGTCGTGCAAACGGTCAATTGGGGTGACGGCTAAAAACAAATAATAATGGTGGCCCGCACACATGGGGGTGACGGATGGCGTAGATGAACGGTAGCACAGAACTAGGACGGTGATGACAAAGACCAAATGGTTGACAACGGAGTCATAGAGATGACGGTCAGGGTTTCACGGATGTTGGTGACGAGGACCCTTGAAGGGATGTTAACGGATGGAGACGCCGTCATGTCCGTGAGGTCTGACAGGTTGCAGAAACATTTAATGCATTGACACGCGTCACTCGTGGGTTGGTCCGTGTCTTGGATCGAAGTGCCGCTTCGTCTTCCGTGCACTCTACCTATAAAAACCTGCACTCCTCCTTCATTTCTCTACTTTGCGCAGAAACTTCATTGTCAGAGCGAGTCCGTCACTTGTCAGAGCTCAACCGTTCACATCTTTCTGTAACAAGATCAACCCGTTCGCTCCCTTCTTTGGTAAATGATCCTATCCGTTCCCCTCAATGTACCTTCAGTTTTTATAATTGTCATGGTAGAAGCATTAAAATTCTTGCATCCGTCTCTTCCCCCTTTTTTATTTTAGACCGTCCGTCTTAGGCTTTGTCACTTCGTTGTAGGCAATGTCTAGTGCGTCGAGTAACCAGTCCTTCGTCCGCGACGGAGCGGGTTACGAGGAATTGTACCCGTCAGGTTACAAAGATCCGGACGAACTGATCGAGAGGACTCCGTCTGCCACTTCACCGTCCTCAACAAATGAGGATATGGAGTTGGCCGAACCAGAGGAAGGTTCTGGCGACGGTGGTGGACCTAGAATCGTTGTTGGGGCTGACGGACTTAGGGAGTTCGTCATGCTGCCTGAGTGGACGGTACACAAATTTGTGTCCACAATTAAGGAGGTCCACTTCAAAACAATTAGGGCAATCTACCAAATACCCGATCACATCCCAATCCGTCTACCCTACAAATCCGAGAAGTGTTATTACGACGGAGTGGATGACTTAGGGGTGTACGAACAAGCATTGAAGGCTGGACTTAGATTCCCCTTAAACAGGTTGAAACGGGAACTCCTCTGTCACTTAGGTCTGTCCGTCAGCCAAATATCCCCCAACGCATGGAGGGTTTTCATTGCAATGGAGGTCCTGTACGGAGCCATGTCTAATGGTTCCAGATCGCTGACCGTACGGGAGTTCCTCCACTGCTACCGTCCAGACGAAATAGACAAGTCGAGGGGGATGTACAGCTTCGTCCCTAGGAAGTCCGTCCTAAAAGTCATATACGAAACCCCGGACTCCAATCGTGACTGGAAGAGTCGTTATTTCTTCCTGGAAGGTGACGGTTGGATGTGTCACCCGGGGGAGACGGACTTCGTGCCCGTCGACAGAACATGGGGGATCTTGGACCCGTCTGGTATAGTCCAATCCGTTGTGTCATGAAGGTAATAATTTTTTGACTTTTTAATGACCGTCCTGAATGTTTCCCTCTTTGATTTTTTTTTTTTCAGTGCGACGGCGTCCACAGGTGGATCTAGAGGAGTTCCATTTTTTGGAAAAGATTTTTTCAAAGACGAAGCCGGAGGAGCGGACTTGGGCGAAGCTTATTAACCTCAATACCGTCCACTGGTATTGCGACGGACTAGAGCCATCAGCCGCGGCGATAAAGTACGAGGAACGCACCCGTCAGCGTAAGTCCGTCACCTATTTTTTCTTTTGCTCATTCGCTTTGAGTTTTACCTGTCTACCCTTGTTTCTACAGAGATGGATGACGCGAAGAGGAGGGCTGCCATCAGAAGTAAAGCCGCCAAGAACAAGGAGACGGACGTGGGGGCAATGGGGACGGGCTCGAGCAGGCCCCGGCGAAGAGACCGATGCCCAAGGTCGACCGTGCACCCAAGAAACAGAGAGTTTCAACGGAGCCCGTCATAGGCCTTATGGCGGAGGTAAAGAAGACGGTGACCCCGGCCAAGCCTGGAGCTGGCAAAGGTCTGATGGTTCCCCCTCCGGGCAGTCAGAAGAAACCGCCCGTCCTGCTCCGTGAAGATCCAAAATATGCTTTGGGGAAGATCTCTTCCATCATTGGGAGCGAGGACTACGAGGACCTGGGTAACCACTCGACGGAGGCCATGGGGGAGACGGGCCTCTTCAACATTGCCCAGGTAAGGATCCGTCACCACTCATCTTTCAATTTCTGTTTCTATCGTTTTTGACTAAGTCCAATTTGGTCGTCAGGCTATGCTTATGACGAAGGGTCTGATGGATCGGGCTCTTCGCAATGAGACGGCGTTGGAGAGGGTCCGTGACCAGGCCAGGCTGGCGGAAGAGGAGCTGCTCGAGCTTAAAAACTGGAAGGTGGTGACGGAGAAAAAGCTAAAGCTGGCGGAAGAGTCAAGGGACGAGTATCAGAGGACGGTGGAGGAACTCAAAGCCGTCCTGGAGGATAAGGAGGACGAGCTTCGTCTAGCCAAAGAGAAGGCCGTCCAAGAGTATCGTGATTCTGACGCTCTCTTGACGGAGCTCGGAACTTCGTACACTGATGGCTTTGAGGATGCTCTCCGTCAGGCCAAAGCTCTATACCCTAAGTTTGACTTCTCAGCCGTCGACATCAACGTCGCGGAGGGTATGTCCGTCCAGCCAGACGCCTCTGATGACACAGCCGACCTTTTCGCAGAGGAAAGGCCCGTCACCATCGTCCCTAAGCCCCAAGCTGAAGAAGTAAAGACTCCAGAAGCCAAGGACCCCGTCGCTCCTGATGTGTAGCCGTTCACTGTTTTATTTTCAAAAGTCATTGGATTTTTGCCCGTCGTATGTAGGGCTATTTTATATCATTTGTATCTGACATTTAAACTTATTTATTTAAATGTTTCTTTTAATGTCGAATTGATAATGTTGATGCGTGCTCCGTCTTGATGTTAAATACTTGCTTAATTTGGTCCGTCCACGTCGTGGGCCTTTATATTTTTTGCGATCTCAGTCGGGTCCGTTCACTCCTTTGAAAGTGGTCGTGACCCCTGATGGCTGCCTACGTAATGGACTTGCATAATTTCACGAACTGTTTGGGTCCGTCCATTTTTTAGATTCGTATAAGTTCGGCCCTGGTTGGGCCCGTCTACCTCGTGAACTGGTATAATTTTAACCCATGTTGGCATCCGTCCTCTTTCAGGACTCATAAAATTTTAACCCATGGTGGGGTCCGTTCACTTCGCGAACATATATTTTTAACCCTTAGTGGGGTCCGTTCACTTCGTGAACATATATTTTTAACCCATGGTGGGGTCCGTTCACTTCGTGAACTTATACTTTTAACCCATGGTGGGGTCCGTTCAATTCGCGAACTTATATATTTTTAACCCGTGGTGGGGTCCGTTCACTGCGTGAACTTCAATCTTTTTAACCCATGGTGGGGTCCGTTCACTTCGTGAACTTCAATCTTTTTAACCCATGGTGGGGTCCGTTCACTTCGTGAACTTGTATATTTTTAACCCGTGGTGGGGTCCGTTCACTTCGTGAACTTGTATATTTTTAACCCATGGTGGGGTCCGTTCACTTCGTGATAGTAGTCTTTCAGTAGTAAGATTGACACAGCGAGGTTCTGAATGTTCCTTCATTAAATTAGAATTTGTAGAAGAAAATACTTGCCCCTTCTTGGGCCAACAAAGGTACTAAAGAAAAAAGGGGCCCAAAAGTAATTAACAGACTGCTTCAGAATAATCGAAGTCTAGTAAATATACATTGGGGGATTCAAACTTGACTTCTACTGGTAGTATCTCCGAAGGTGCTCTGAATTCCATGGATGCTGGAGCTTCCTTCCGTCCATGGCCTCGAGGTGGTACGTGCCTTTCCTATGCCATGATGTGATTCTATACGGTCCTTCCCAATTTGGTCCGAGCTTTCCCTGAGTAGGATCTTTAGTAGCGCCCATGACCTTTCGTAGCACCAGGTCGCCGATTTGGAAATCTCTGTGCCTTACCTTTGAGTCGTAGTTCTTTGACATGAGGTTCTGGTATCGTGCCAATCTCTGTTCAGCTATTGCCCGGACCTCGTACACCAAGTCCAGCTGAAGGCGCATAGCTTCTTCGTTTTTGTCCTCCGTGTAGCTCTGTACGCAATAGCTGGTGAGGCCGATTTCTGCTGGGATGACTGCATCGGCTCCGTATGCAAGTCGGAACGGGGTCTCCCCAGTGGGTGTCCTTGCAGTCGACCGATATGCCCACAAGACGCTTGGCAGCTCGTCTGGCCAAATACCCTTTGCCCCCTCGAGCCGGGTCTTGATGATCTTTAGTAATGTCCTGTTTGTGACTTCTACCTGTCCGTTTGCCTGCGGGTGGGCTGGTGAGGAGTAATGATTCCGAATGCCTAGCTCTGAGCAGAAACTCTTGAATGCGCTGTTGTCGAACTGTTTTCCATTGTCAGAGACAAGCACCCTCGGGATCCCGTACCTGCATACGATGTTTTTCCATACGAAAGCACGGATGTTCTTCTCTGTAATAGTGGCGAGGGGTTCTGCTTCGACCCACTTCGTGAAGTAGTCGATACCGACTACCAGGAACTTTAGCTGCCTTAGAGCCGTTGGGAAAGGGCCCATGATGTCTAGCCCCTATTGCGCGAACGACCATGGGGCCGTCATGGGTGAGAGTTCTTCGGATGGTTGCCTGATTAGATTACTGAACCTCTGGCACTTATCACAAGCCTTCACATAGGATTGGGCGTCCCTGAACATGGTGGGCCAGTAGTATCCGGCTCAGATAAGTTTGTGCACCAAGGACCGTGCTCCGGAGTGATTCCCGCAAATCCCCTCGTGAACTTCCCTCATCACGTATTCTGCTTCGCCGTGGCTCAGACACCTTAGGTAAGGTCGAGAGAAACCTCTTTTGTACAAGGTGTCTTTGATCAGTACGAACCGCGAAGCCCGGACTTTCAATCTTCTTGCAGCGTCCTTCCCGTCCGGCAGGGAGCCCGACTGTAGATATTCTTTCAGGGGTGCGGTCCAATCCTTTTCAACATCTATCTCCTGTATCTTCCTTCCGTCATCAATAAGTGAGCAAGTTTGAACAAAGGATAATACCTGTTTAGGCGCATCCATGAACTCTGCGGAGGCTGCTTTTGCCAACCGGTCGGCGCACTCGTTTTCCTCCCTTGGGATCTGAACGAATTTGACCTCGAGATCGACGATTCGACCTTTCACTTCCTCCAGGTACTTCTTCATCCTCTCGTTCCTACACTCAAAATCGCCATTGATCTGACTGGTTACCACCTGGGAGTCACAATGTATGATCATGTTTCTGGCGCCCGCGGCCCTTGCGAGATCCAACCCAGCTACCAAGGCTTCGTACTCCGCCTCGTTGTTGGTCGTAGGGAAGTCTAGTCTTATCATGCACTCGATCTTATCCCCTTCCGGTGTCCGTATAACTACGCCGGCTCCTCCCGAGTGTTGATTTGATGACCCGTCCGTGTGAATGATCCACAGTTGCTGTTCTTCAGCCCCTTCTTCATCCGGCGGAGTGTACTCGGCTATGAAGTCCGCCACTACTTGCCCCTTCATCGAAGTTCGTGGACGGTACCGTACGTCGAATTCGCTCAGCTCAATTGCCCACAAGGCCATTCTTCCCGCCGCCTCGGGGCTGTTCATTGCTTTCTTCAGAGGTTGGTCCGTCAGGACCACGATTACATGAGCTTGGAAATAGGGTTTGAGTTTCCGCGCAGCGGTCATGAGGGCAAGGGCCAGTTTCTCCATCCGGGGATACCTTTCTTCTGCTCCACGAAACGCCCTGCTCACAAAATAGACTGGTCGTTGGGAGAGTCCGTCGTCCCGTACCAAGGCCGCGCTGACGGCTGCCTGCGAGACGGCAATGTAGAGGTATAGCTCTTCTCCTGGCACGGACGGGCTGAGAAGTGGTGGGGACGACAGGTACTTCTTCAATTCCTCGAATGCTTTCTGACATTCGTCCGTCTACTCGAATGATTTCTTCAGTACTCGGAAGAAAGGCAAGCACTTATCTGTCGCTTTGGAGACGAATCTGTTCAGGGCCGCAACTTTTCCGTTCAAGCTCTGAACAGCCTTCACTGTCCTCGGGGGCTCTAACTCCATTATGGCTCGCACTTTCTCTGGGTTGACTTCTATGCCCCTTTGGGAAACCATGAATCCCAAGAATTTCCCGGCCGTAACCCCGAACACACACTTACTTGCGAACATGGGCCTATTGGGCTCGCCAATGGGCCAATTGGGCTTGCCAAGACTGATTTCATATTTTATCCTCTTCATATTCTATCACCAATATAAATAATAAGCCCATTCGGCCAACGTAGGCAGTCATATCCATGTTCATACAAATACATATATACTATCATCATCATAAATAAAAAGCCCACCCGGCTAATGTAGGCAATAATCTTACTAAGTTAGTGTTTTTTTCTTTTTCGAGAATACTAAGTATTTTTAACACCTACACGGGAACGGGAAGAGGGAGAAGGTTTTTTTTAAAAATTTACAATGATGTATATCCAAAATAGCCTAACTCTTGAATACACGGTACAGATTTTTTAATGTGGGATTAATCCACTGTTTTTTCTTTTAAGAATCCTAAGTGTCTACACATTAGTTTTAGCATAATTCTACAATCATCATGGTAGGTTCAATGTCTTCGGTCCAACTTTGCCAAATGAGCCAAGAAAGAAAAATAGCATGACATAACTAGTGCTACTTTCCACTTTATCTCTTTCTCTCAATCCATTCTTTCCAATCTGATTCGCAACCCACAACTCATTCGATAGCCTATTCAGTTGTTGGATGATCCTTCTAGCAAGTTCACTGCCACGCGCATAAGTTTTTAGATCTATCCACTCAAAGAAGCCACGAGTCGTACCAAACTGAGAAAATAATAATAGCAAAATTTCAGCTTAGAGCTAAAAAAATATAGAAAATAATCTCATTATGAAAATCTATTAGTACCTTATATTGGTTACAACCCCGAAATCTCCTCCCAAAATTATGTATGGTCCAAGATGTTCTCACTATAGAAGTTTCACAGCTGCAGATATGCCCAATTGAACTCGAGTAAAAACTACTTAAGGAAGACATTGACACATTGTAAGGATGTTTTAGGCCTCCTTCAAATATTGTTCCTACATATTAAAATGGCTAAGAACCAACAATAAATTACTCACAAAAGTCCTAACAAAGAATGAAAAATGTATCATATTTTTTGTTAAATCATTTAGAAGTTAGAACAAGTACACCTGCCAACACTCTGAAAATGAAGCATCATAACAATTAAAATTGTATGTTAACATCACTAATCTAGTAGCACGTACATAACCATGGAAGAAGCATTTAACATTACAAAGAGAATACCCTGGGCACTCAAAAATTCGAACTGCAGTAGAGAGATGAAAGACGAGAGCAGCTTGTCTGAGTTGATCTAGCCTAAAGCTGAGAGATGAGAGAGGTGTGAGCTCTGCTAGGTTTGGAGTAGAGAGATGTGAGTGCTCTGCTGTTTTTGGGGTAGAAATGAGAGATGTGAGTGCTCTACTCGGTTTTAACAATTGAGACTTTGTTACCGTTCTGACTGCATAGTAATTCAAGTGACTCGTGTAGGTGAAAAAAAAACACTTCTTTTTCCTAAAATAGAGAACAATAGCCCAATCGGAGAATGGTGGATTTCATACTCAAATTATGTATTCAAAATAGGTTCCCAAACAAACTCAAATATGAAAATTGGTCCCTTTTTTTTATATTTAGATTCTTAAAATGAATACAGAAAAGTGAAAATGAAAAGTGAATACACCATTTTTAGAACCAAATATCACGTAAGAGATTTTAGTTTTCCCTTATGGTGTTTAGTTTGAGGATGGTAAAGTGAAGAGATAACAAACTCTTTTGTTTAGTTGAAAAGAAAAATGAAAGGATGAAAAATATAATTTGTATGAATGTACACTTATATCCCTATTACATAAGAATATTTCGTTTTTTAGATAACATTAATTTTTTTAACAATATATAAAATAGATACGCACAATTTATTATAATTTTTTTTGGATAAACACAAAAATAAAATAAAATACAGTGTCAATAAAAAAAATAAAAAAATAAACAACACAGTGAAAAAGAATAAAAGGATAAGTATGACTAACTCAATTAACCACAACCATATCCAATAAAACCGAAACATATCCTTCAATTAAAAAAAAAAATGATGGAGAACGAAAAAAGAAGTAGAAGCAAAGAACAGACAACAAATAAGGAAGTAGAATCAATGATAGAAAAAAGAAAGAAGGATAACAAATCAGGTGTTGTAACAGTAAGTAAGGGACCTAATGGTCCTTCACATTCTTTCCAAGTTTTCTCTCAAATTTGGAAATATTGTGATTTGGTGGGCTCAGGAGAAAATACATTAGACCACCAATTTTCCCTTCTAACAAAACAAGTTAAAACTAAAGGAATGTTTAGTAACTGTTTTTTCCCTTTATTTTCTTTTTCCAAAAACAATTTTCTATTTTTGAAACTAAAAAATTTGTTCAGCAGCCCAAAATAGACAGAAAACAAAATATGTTCTCAAAACTCAATTTGTGAAGGAAACTAAAAACATGCAAGAGGTAATTTTCATTTTCTAATTTTCAAAAGTCAATGAAAATACGCATTTAATTTAATGAATCTGTCTCATTTAATAAGTTAGTATTAGAGTTCAAATCCTAGTAACGACATATTTTAGTATTTTCAATTTTTTTTCAAAGAACTATATTTTTAATTTCAACTAACCAAACATATTTTTGATTTCAAAAATACAAGAAAATTGTTTTTTTCATTATATTTCTAAAAACAAGTTTTTGAAAATAAAAAACAAAAACTATTACCAAACATAACCTAAGTTTTCTCCCTACTTTCTCTCTTCCATTTTCCGTCCTCTCAGTTTTCACCTTAACCAAATAGAGCCAACTAATGTGAGAGTTTCAACTCAAGCACCTCTTTCTTAATTAAGTATTTTTTAAAAAAAATTCCTCTCTCTCTCTCTCTCATCGTGAACCTCATTGAATGAGTCTACCATTTTACAGGGTTTGATAAGCTTTTCGATTCCAAGATGGATTGTGATTTGGCTGTGGATTGACATGATTCTGCGTTTGATTTGGTGGTGTGGAAATGGAGAATACTAGGTTGTAGAAGAAAGAAAGGAGAAAAAAAATATTAAAATAAAATAATAAGAAAACAATATTTAAATGAGATATATAGTATAGAACAAATAATCACTTGTTAATTTGAAAAGTGATTAGCTAAAATACAAAAAGTAATTTCTTATTCTATAATTAAGAGAAAATTTTGGATAAACCATTGTGAATGATCTATGCTCTTATATACCAGTGATAACCAAATATATATATATATATATATATATATACATACACACATTTCTCTCCATAGCTAATATCAATTTATTCAAAAAATAAAAAATAAAAGAGATAACATATTTTTTGTTTATCTAGAGATAATGTCAATTTATTCAAAGCAAAATAAAAGAGGAATAGCTTCAAGGAAACACAATATAATTGTGCAACAGCTATTGCTCTAATATCAATTATATTGTGATTTAGGACTAGCAAAAGCGCATTCACATGAACAAGAAAATAAAATATTCACAAGAGACAACAATATTTAATGTGGTTTGGCAAACTTCATGCCTACATCCATAGACAATGCCAACCAAAAATCCAGTATCAATGATATGGATTACAAAGACATTAATCAACACTCACAAACCTCACCAACATGAACTCACAAACCCAAGGTCTCAAAACACCCAATAACTTTCTCACACTCACAAACAAACAAACTCTCAACATAAATCTACAGGTAATCTTTCAACCCCAAATAATCTACCGACTACTCTTCAAAGAAATCCAGTCATGTTCTTCTAGGAGTTTTTCCACTCTCTCTATGTGGGAGGAACTTTGGGCAAAAGCCACCAAACCCTTTGTAACAATGCATATTTATAAGACTTCAATTCTATTCCTTGATGGATAAGGAATACTCATTACTTCTTTAATAAGAAATACTTTTCCTTTTATGTCAAAGAGAATCCTTGTCTTCCATACCACAGAAAAACCTTTCTTTCTATGCCAAAGAAACTCAAACCAAACCAAAACTAATTAGGAATTTGAGACAATATTTAACAATACTCCTTTCTCTCTGCAGCTAATGTCAGTTTATTCAAAACAAAATAAAAGAGAAAACATCTTTTTTGTTTATCTAGAGATAATGTCGATTTATTCAAAGCAAAGTAAAAGAGGAATGGCTTCAAGGAAACACAATAGAGACTATGAATGAGCAAGTGTATATTCTTCCAAAAATATCCCCAATTTATTTTATTAATAAATATCAATAAAATAATCCTTTTAAAATTCAATATAAAAATTAAAATTTGAGAGAGAGAGAGAGAGAGAGAGGTGTTTGTTTAAAGGAAAAGACTAAGGAAATGTATGGAAAAAATTGAACAAAAAAAATTTCTTAACAAACTACAACACCAAATAGTTAGAAAAAATAAAACAAGTTTTTCTTTCAAACTTTCTCACCAACTACCAAACACAGTTCAAAGCCATGCAAAATAAAATTGTCTTTCAATTTCTCACAATTTCCATCCAACCAAATGAATACAACCCATTCAAAACTCTTTTTTTTTTATAATAAATTTTAACTTATGTCGAAGTTTGTGAGCCCTAACCCAACCTCAAGCAAATGCCTCTTTTGTTCTCTAATCCGGCCACTACATGAATGGCAAGCCATGAACCACCAAAAGGCCAATTGTGGTGGTCATGAGTCTCATTACTACCTGATCAGTTTATGTTAATGACAAATATGATTTGGTTTTTGATTTGCAGAGCGTAAGTTTGGAAGGGTGGTTGTTTGGTTGGGTTTTGGCCGGTTGGTGGTGGCATGGGTTTATGGGTTGTGGGTGAAGCCAATTTTTGTAGGGAAATGATCCCCTCTTATTGAATCCTCAAATTCCCTCTTAGCCTGTTGTGAAATACATGACATTTATTTGATTTTTAAATGCTACATATCTTACATCTAAATAAATATTTGAGGATTCAATGAGAGGATCTTATCCCTGTGTGAGGTCTTGGATGATTGATTTGGGGAGTAATTTATTACGTGACAAAGTAGTAATGAGAGGAGGTGCATGTTGTAGATAAAGAGAGGAAGTGGAGAAGATGGATTTTTTTACATTTCTAGCCTCTTTTTTTCTTTTTAAATTAAATTAAATTATTTATTATTTTAAAATTATATAATTAAATTTGAAAATAAATATCTTATTATAAAAGGAGTCGCGTGTAGTGCGCATGATCATTTTTTTTGGGTCAATTATAAGCAACATAAATTTAATAAAGGGATCAATTTTCAAATTTTCAAATAGTTTAAAATGATTTTACTTTTTTTTTTTTTTGAGAAAGTTTTTATACATAGGTTAAAAAAGGAATAATGACACTTAATTAAGAGTATGTTGACGGGGGGGGGGGTGTTTGCAATTGAACTAAATTCAACGGGTCTTTTTCAATTTGGCTAGCAAAAGGAATAGGTTAATATGGCCCTAATGTCTTCTATAATACCCAAAAAATAGAATGCCAATGAGTATAGTGAGACACCAATCGAGTATAACACAAAAATAGCACCACCTTTGTGAATAATCTAAGATTAGCCTTATTCTCGCACCATTTATACATGCAAATAAAGCAATTCAAGTTTCTACATGTAGAAGATCACCATGATCAATTGATACTGTATCGAAGGCCATTTTGAGTTTATTAGAGGAATGAAATATTTCTATACTGATGTATCGTCTTGATGTTACCATTGTTTAGGGCATCCACAGCAGATGTTGTAAAAAAAATGCCATTTTAAAACATCAAACACCTACTTTATTATTTTACCACATCATTTTACAACATCTCATTTATCAGATGTTTTATACTTCAATTTTATACATTAAAATAATATTTACACTACATTAAAATAATATATTAAATTCCTCCCCTCATCCTCATCATCAACTACCACCGCAACAACAACATCAACAACAACCAGAAAAATTGTTGCCGCCACAATCACCAGGAAAAAAAAAAAAAACAACCACCAAAATCAACCCACAACCGCCGCCAAATCCACCACCAAAACAGAAAAACAAAGACAAAAACAGATCAGAAATCATCAGGAAAAAAACCAGAACAGATCAGAACCACAACCAGGAAAAAAAAAACAGGACCCAGAGATAGGCCACAATCACCAGGAAAAAAAAAAAAAACCACAACCACCAAAACAGATCAGAACAGAGATCGGCACCACCACCGATTCGCCCACCAGTCGACCCACCCACTACCACCGATTCGCCCACCGTCATAACCCACCACCGATTCGCCCACCAGTCGACCCACCCACTACCACCGATTCACCAGAACCCACCCATCAAACCACAGCCAAAAAAAGTGAACGGAAAAAAGAAAAAAGGAAAAAAAAAAACAATCAACCCACCAAAATCAAACTACAAAACCCACCAAAATCATATCACACTTGCCGAACCACCATCACCCAAACCCACGAAATCAACCCAGACTCACACTTGTCGAAGAACCGAACCATGAATCAACCTAGACCCATGAAATCACGAACAAGGACGATCCACCACTACCCACGAAATCGACTCGGCCCACAAAGAAAGATCAACAATCAAAGAAAGAGAGGGAGAGTCAGAAAGAAAGAGAAAGAGGAGACACAGACAGAGATGGAGAGGCGGAGAGAAAGAGAAAGAGAGAAGAGAAAAAAATAAAGGGAAGAGAGAGGAGAGAGAAAAGACAATAAAAAAATTAATAAAACTTATACAATTTTTGTCCGTACCGTTGCAAATTTGCAACAGTACTGTTCATATGTGGTATAATTTTTACCATTTGGAACATCTGATAAAGCTTTATTTTTGTGTTTAGTGTGTTAAAATGTGCCAAAAATTTGACATTTGGCACATTTAGCACATCTGCTGCGGGTGCTCATGTGACCGTTTGCATACCACGTTTTCTCACGACCACGTTTTCTTTTTTTTTTTTCTTTTTTTTTTTTTTTTTTTTTCTGCGCGTGAACAGTAACCTCACATGGGTTCACTGTTTATGCACTGTTTAGTACTGTTCATATACTGTTTAGTACTGTTCATGCACTGTTCATGTATTAAAAAATATTAAAAATGGGTCCCACGGTACTATTTACACATTTAAAAATTATTTTGCTACAGTGTTTTCAGTTTTCAGTTTTCAGCAACAATAAGCTCAATCCAAACGGACCATATATATATATATATATAATTTATTTATATAACCCAAATATTAGCATAAGTACATTAACCTAATATATTAGCTTAAATAATATATTTTATAATATATGTTCTTTTATGTCTATTATTGTTTTTATTACTATTTCTTATTGTACTAGTCAAAACACTTAAAAAGACCTCAATACAACCAGTATGGTTCAATATTTTTTCCAATACGTTTCAAAAGAGTACTAGTACTAGTTTAATAACTTGTATAGTCCCCCTCAAAAAAAAAAAAAAACTTGTATAGTACATACCCAATGTGTCTTTTACAAGATCTAGATAACTCTCACGCCATTGTGTGTGCTTTAAAGGTTTTAATGGTGTTTCTATCTATCTCCATAGGGTCAATACAACTTGGCTCATGGATTTGCTCATTACTTTTCCAACCACAACATATCACCAAATATTGCAACAAATAAGAAAAAAAACCGTGTGATTCATCCAGAGGAATGTTGAGAGCTTGGTTGTCATTGAACAACATCCTTACCCATTAAGAGGCTTATATAGGAACTACTTGAGCTACAAATCTTGAATTTATTATCTCTCGACTTGGAAGAATATTCAAACTGATCTTCTCCATACGAAGAGTTTTAGTCGATCTAAAAAATAAAAAGTTTAGTCGATCATGAAATTAGTCTTTCTACCGTTTGTTCTATTATGGCCCCAACAAATCACTATCTAATGTGAAACGCTGAACTTGGTCCACTCTAAAGGCTAATTTAGATGAGATTATTATTATTGTTATCATTATTTTGTAACCTATTTATATGAGAAATTACCATAAGGTGATAGATTTCTAAATTATAATCCCTCCCTATCATTTGGGATTTGGCACATACACTTCTTATTATCTTAAAAGGAAGTGTTGTTGATTATATGGACCATATTAGATCTAAATTCTGGTATCTATATTTTGAAAATGATTGTATATAATTGCTACCCCTTCACTTTAAACAATCGAGTGATTTTCACAATATTGCTTTACCGCTGTGTTTGGTTTGACAGAAAATGTTGGTCAACCGAAAATTGCTTTCTGATTGACTATAAAATAAATGCACTTATTTAGAAAATTAGTTTATGCTTTTATTTTCCGTAAACCATTTTCCGCCTCACCTAAAATTTATCAACAGAACCTCCACCCTCTATCCAAGGAACCAAACACAATTACATATCCAAAGTAAGGAGTGATATTGTAAGAACTAGGTAGAATTATGAGAGATAGAACCATTGCAAGAACTTCAACCGGAACATAGTTTGAACTCCCCAAGGAGCAATGACTCGTCGGTTTATGGACCTGCAAAGGGGAACAAGCTTATTAATTTGGTTGGTCTAATAAGTGGGATTAGCCAAAGGCATTCCGAAAATTAAATTAGCAAAAGAATTATGTGATGAAACCTTACAAATTAACCATAAACAAAAGTGCATAACTTTCCATTTCTTGCACAAAATGCCGTCTAAAGAGGCTAAAAAACAACAATGGGAAAATAAAAGAGAAGGAATATTAGGGGTTGTTTGGATTTATAGTTTTCTATAATTCATCACTCTATTTTCATCACTCATAACTCAAAATATGTGGGTCCCACATCTAAGATGCTTTTTTGGACTTGTTTTCATTTTCGGTTTCCATCATCCAAAACTCACCAAAATAAGTGATGGATGAGTGAAAATAAAAACAAAAACAAAAAAGTGTTTTTTAGTTATGGGAATAGAGTTATGGTGGCATTTTGGCAATTTCACTCAACTAATGGACCCCACGATTAGTGTATAGTAATTTCAATACTAGCCTTTACTCCCTTAACGGCTCTCTTCATACCAGACCAAACCCCTTTCCCTTTTTTTAATTTCTTCAACACCCTTCCATTAATTTCTTTCTCTTCTCTTCCCAAGCCAGCCTCTCCATGCCCACTGGTAGCTGCTCTCTCTCATCATAGTTTGCCACTCCAGTTGAAGAGAGGAACGGGTTTTGGCCGACTTCTCTATCTAAACTTTGGCAGTGGGTCTCTATCAATTCAAATCATTAGTACACCGTGACCTTTACTGTCACTAGAAAAAGCCTAGCAGCTACAATTTCCTCGCAAATAAGGGACAATTTAGTACCAACAATTTAGATGTTTGACATGAGCTGTTACTACAATATAGAGGGTGATGAATTGATGGAAATAAGGGAGAAGAAAACACATAACAAGCATGATACCCACATTAAAATTATATGCTATGTAAGCAATAAATAATATGACACCCTTTATACACAGTGTATCTCTAAATGAATCCATCCCATATTGTCACACAACCCACATTCAAAGATTATAATTTGTCAAACATAACTCAGATCATCAATGCAAATCCACTCGTGTGGGAGAACTTAATACACAATACAAAATGGGTAATCTCAAATTAATGTCAAGGATTCAAAAAGGCCTTTAAACACCCAATACTTTGACCAAAGTTTGAAACCCACTGAATTGAAAAATCAATAAATCAAAGAGGAAATTACAAGCACCAAACCCATACAAAGGAAACCCATCAGCATTTATAAAACTCGGGTAGCCGTTCTGGCTTTTCTGAACACAATCAATTTGTGGGTCCCACATAAAGTGAAAATATTTGAGTTTTTTTGCAAGAAAACTCTACCGGGTTTATGAGCCAAGCAGAGTTGAGATGGATATCAGGGGTTTTCAATTAAAAAAAAATAAGTTATAGGATTATGAGTTTTGGGGTGATGATATATGAGTGATTGGTGATAATGTTTTTACCATCCAAAGCCTTATTTTCTCTACTTTTAACAGATTTTTATTTATTTATTTATTTTTAATTCACTCTAGTTAACAGTTAACACGCGCTCAAAGTGGTTGGTCTGATTTCCTTAAACAGAACAGGTTTAAAAGTACCCAGTTATTCTTAAAAAAAAAAAAAAAGCACCCAGTTCAGGTAAGCGGGGCCCACACAGTAACTGGGTTAAAAAAACACAACCTCTAGCTATCAACGCTGATCATCGGTGATCACCAGATACCAACAACAGCCGAGTCGAAAATAACAAGATAGATCGAACGAGAAAGTAATGTTTTGGATAACAACCAGAGAAAATCGCATCATGGGAATTTGTCCGAAATCCACATCACTCACTCACTCACTCACACCCAAACCCAACAACCAAAAAAGAAAAAAGGAAAAAAAAAACCAAAGGCAACAGTACCCATTTCATTTGATGCTGTTGTTGTTGTTGTAATAACATCCGAATGTGTTGGGATTTGGATGTTTTGAGAGTTTGTGGAATCAAACATGAAATGGGATTTGTTCCTTTTTTACTATATTCATTCATTCATTCATTATTTCCTTTATTTATAAGTCAGATTCTATCTGTTTATTTTTTGGTTGGGTTATCACTTTACTAGTTCGTCAAAAAAGATGGATCCAATAATTCAAACAACTCTCATTCCCAATACATACGCTAATAATAATTACTATAATAATATGTCCTCATTGCGACTGTAGTTAAAAAACTGACACTTTTTTTTCTTTAATTAATTGCTCGACTTAGTTTTTTTATGTACATGATTTTTCAATTTTTTTTAAAAGCAGTGAGTGTGAGAGAGCGAATTGGATTTTTATTATAGAGAGAGAGAGAGAAAGACATGCCCTTTGCGGTTTCGTTGAGATTTCTTTATTATTCTTCTTATCATTATTATTATTATTAGTCCTAACCTTAGGGTTCCTTTACTTTATGCTTTACTTTTTTTCTTCATTCGATTTTTGTGTTAGGTCTCTGATCTCTCTCTCTCTCTGTCTCTCTGATCTCAATTCTTTGAAAGTTCCGATTCAATGATTTTTTGTTTTTTTTGGATGCAATGATTAAATTGTGAGAAACAAGGTGGTGGGTTGGGCATTTTTTTTTTTGAATTTTTGTTGCGGTTTGGGCAATTGGGTATGCACGTACATGATGTTCCATGCGGCACAAGGGCAAGGGCTTTCAAAAAATCAGTGTAGTTTGCTAGCAGTTGTGTGTGGAAAAGTCTCAGTTTCTGATAAGAAGCAAAAGCTCAAACAGGTGGTTTCAGTTTCAGATAATAAACCCAGATACCCTTTTCCGGACCTTGCTTATTCTGGTCGTCTCCAGGTATATAATTTCATCCATTCTTCTAAATTTGTTGTTTCTGATAATGGGTATTTTTTATTTTTTATTTAAAAGAAGCAGAATTGTGTGTGTGTGTGTGTTTTTGACTAGTCTGTTGAGGATTCATATGCCAAAATTGTTGAACTAAGGCTTAGTTGCATAGTATATAATATAATATAATATAATGTTTGCAACTGAGGAATGAATGCAATGCAGGTTCAAGTTCTGAGCAATCCTAGTACTGATGAGTTCAGGAGAGTTGTTGAATCAACGGAGCCCAATTTTGTTTATCTGCAAGGTGAGCAGCAACCAGGTGCATTTAGTGAAGAAATTGGGTCTCTTGTATGGGGAGACGTTGATTTGTCCACCCCAGAAGCCTTGTGCAGGCTATTTGGTTCCACATTGCCCACCATTGTGAGTGTCTACTTCTTTATCATTCATTCTATGATTGTATTTGTCAGTTCTAATCTAATCTGCTATACTTTCTAACTTCAACTTCTTTATCATTAATTTTATGGATTGTATTCATCGGCTCTAATCTAATCTACTATACTTTCAAACTTCAACTTCAGTTCGGTAGATTATGTTTGAACTCGTGTAGCTTATCAAGACATTGTATTGGGGTCATGTAGATCAGTTTAGAAATTGATTGTTAGTTTATGAATTTGACAAGTTTCTGACACCACTTGCTATAATTAGCTTGTGAGGGAGTCAATTAGATAGCATATGAAGGCATGGCAAACAGGCAGGGTTGGGTCAGATCAGGGGTGCCCTCTCTGCGGCAAGGAAAACCACTGTGGGAGGGGTTGGGTTTGGGGCTGGTTAGAGGTATTTTGCCATCTCTAATGAGGTAGTTTCAACATTAATGATGTGGAGATGAAACAAAAAAAGTAGAGACAGTTGAGAGAGAGAGAGAGAGAACAAGTGTTTTTGGGGATGATAATAGAATATGTAAAAAAAATTATAAATAGGATAGGTATAAAAGTATTAGATTGTATATATGTAAATAATTTAAATATATATTAAATAAAAACATATATATACACATTCAGGGTGAGGCTAGGTGGGGAGAGCAAGACCTATTCCTATTTCGTCACCTTTTCAAGGCAAGGAAAATCCTTGCAGTTTGCCATCCCTCTTGTGATGGTTCAAATTAAGATCCATAAATTCTAAGTTGCATTTTTGTATCCAATCATCATATTTGCTACCACAAGATTGATTGTAGTTTTTTTTTCCCTAACCAATTAAGTCTAATAATTTCTTTTTGTGTGCGATGCAATTTTTTTGTGTTTATTTGACACAATTATTTATAGTACCCCCTCTTAAATGATTGTGCAGGTTTATTTAGAAATACCCAATGGTCAAAAATTAGCAGAGGCACTTCATTCTAAGGTTTGTAGGCAATTCAATTGTCATTACTACTACTACTACTGATATTGTCAACTTGGGGGGAAAGAGAGATGGTCTGTTGGGATTTGAAAGTTGGAACCTCTACTATATGCACTTTTAATGCCTTTTCAATTAAAGGTTTTTTTAAAATTTCAATGTTTGTCTTTTGCAGGGAGTTCCTTACATCATATACTGGAAAAATGCATTTTCATGTTATGCAGCATGCCATTTTCGTCACTCACTTTTGTCGGTGGTGCAAAGGTATAATCATATATGATTCTATGTTTTCATTGAAGATAAACACAACATGGCTTATGTACCCTTTGTGTAATATAAGTATAGTGAATGAGTAAATCAGCAATGAGGCAAGAAAGTACTTGGATTCAAAGGATTTTTCAATTGTATGTTCCTTACATCATATACTGGAAAAATGCATTTTCATGTTATGCAGCATGCCATTTTCATCACTCACTTTTGTTGGTGGTGCAAAGGTATACTCATATATGATTCTATGTTTTCATTGAAGATAAACACAATATGGCTTATGTACCCTTTGTGTGATATAAGTATAACGAATGAGTAAATCAGAAGTGAGGCAAGGAAAGTACTTGGATTCAAAGGATTTTTCAATTGTATGTGTGTTTTGGTCTATGGACTGAATTTAGTTGATCTTGACCAGTGAATCCATAATTAGGTTTATCGATCTCCTGGAAAATGTATAAAAATTTTCCTGGTATGCCAGTATGACCTGTGTAATCTTAGGCTCTATTGTGCATTGCAGTTCATGCAGTCATACATGGGATGCATTCCAGCTTGCTCTTGCATCTTTTAGGCTGTATTGTGTACGAAACAGCAATGTCTTACCTTCTAATAGCCAGAAGACTAATGGTAAGCCAGGACCTTGCTTGCTTGGGGACCCTCCCATGATTGATGTTGCTCCAGCTGAGGTAGATGGGCAGGAGGAAGAAAGCTCTTCTGGGACTCTTTCTGCTATCAAGATATATGATGATGATGTGACCATGCGGTTTCTTGTTTGTGGAGTTCCATGCACACTGGTAAGCGTGGTTTCGTAGTTTCCAGTTACATGTTTTACTTGTCACTTGGCTGAAATACATTCTGAATATATCCTTGTGGTATGTACTGTTTACAAATGGTACTCCTCCAGGATGCATGCTTATTAGGATCTTTGGAGGATGGACTTAATGCTCTCTTAAGCATAGAAGTAAGTATCATGCACCAATTTTTTTTTCCTCCAAATTCCTGAATATGAACTTTTATAAGTATATAACAGTCCTATATCTTTGGGGCATCTTCACTTTTTCAGACTTCATGTTATTATGGCTTTGCATTAGGCTGGTTAGACTGTGCATAGTGGGTATGACCTAGTACTTAAAGCCTAACTAGCCTTGCTGGTGGGTGGTGGCACAACCCTCACTCCCCAGGTCACACCGCCCCACCCACCCCACCCCCCCCCCCACCCCCCCACAAAAAAAAAAAAAAAAAAAAAAAACAGAACCCCAACCAGATTGCAAGAAAGAAGAACACAGAAGACATGCAGACGTAAAATGATTCTTGACAGCAAAAGATTCTTGCCTTTAATTTGCTTCCTCTGCCTCACGAGCTGGGCAAAATTAATCGTCCCCAAAAATTTTAGGTGAAACTACACTATTGATCCCTCAAGTTTTCCTAATAAGCACTATTGGTCTCTCAAGTTTAAAATTAGTGCTATTGGTCCCTCAAGTTTAAAAAACAAGCACAATTGGTCATTCTATTAACTGCAGTTAGTTTAAGCGCCTATTTGGCTAACAGATGAATGATGTGGCAAATTTTGGCTAACGTGGCATCAAATTTAATATTAAAAAATTAAAACCCAAATCTGACTCATTAAAGAACCCACCAATCCATTAAAAGCCAACCCATTTCAAACTAATCCATTAACAAACGAATATTCCAGATCAAACTCAAAATTGCTAACGCTCCTTGTTTTTTTGTTGGAATTCTCTTGTTTATATGGGTGGACCGAAATTTTCAAATGAGGTTTTCTTAAAATTGCTAACGCTAATCATTGCTTTGTTTGAATTGGCTGAAATAATTTCCTAGTCATGGATCGAATGGTTTGAATGGGGAATGAAAATGGGACCAAATGTAGAAGACCAATTCATGAATGCTTTAGGTCCAGGATAAACAAAATCTTAAAGTTGTGCATCATTCCCTTAATATCTTGAATAAAGAGTTGCCAATTGTTATATGGACTTGATTTTTCTATGTTGTGCCCACTACCTTATGATTTGTCTTTGACTTCATTACTGTTTGAGGAGGTGGTGCTGCCTTATTATTTCCTTAAAATTTTAAATAATGAGTTGCCAACTTTGTTTTAACTTAATCTTGGTGGTGGCAGAGCAAGCCAAATGATACTAATGGCCCTGAACAAAGCAGATTGGTATTTTGGATAGGCAAAACAAATCTAAGATTTGGGCTAGCATTTTTTAGTTTGATTTGGGAATACTCATTTGTTAACAGGTCAATTCGAAATGGATTGGGTTTTTTTTATGAGTTAAATTTGGGTTTTAATTTCTTAATATTAAATTTGATGTCACATCGTTCCTCTGTTAGCCATGTAGGTGCTTAAACTAACTGTGGTTAATAGAAGGACCAATTGCGCTCATTTTTTAAACTTTAGGGACCAACAATGCTCATTTTAAACTTGAAGGACCAATAGTGTAGTTTTACCAAAATTTTATGTTGAATTCATCGGGTTCTCCTATCATATTTAGTTGTTAATCTCCAAATACCACACAAAGTTAAATTAGTATGGTTATAGCAAGTCATTACCAATATACAATTTGATTCTCATATATGTGTCTTTAATATTATATTATATATTGGTTTAATGCCAATGCCATTGTATAGTTTGCATTTGCCAAGTAGCCTATCATCATATGTATTTCTAGGATTATATATTATTATACCATTTCTATTTATAAAAAAATTATTATTATTATTATAGCATTTCTTTTTTCCAACTGTACCTTCTTTAAGGTTGCTAGATGTATATCTTTATTTTCTCTTAAATTTTCCTTTTCTTGTTTCCTTTCAAATCTTACCTTTTGCCCCTTATTTTTCAGATACGCGGGAGTAAACTTCATAATCGGGCAAGGTATTAAATAAAATATATTGGTTACACAGCTTGAACATACATCTGTTTGGTTGAGAGAGATGTTTTTAGTGACTAACAATATCAACCGACATACAGCATTTTATTCAGTGCTATGATATTGTTTTTTCACTTTTTATGTTATATCTTATTAGTTAATTAATTAGTTTTTTACTTGCATCAAATTTTATTGAGCATTTTCAGCTACTCATGCATTATTATTTGCAGTGCTCCACCTCCTCCTTTACAAGCAGGGACATTTTCTCGTGGTGTTGTGACTATGCGGTGTGATTTATCAACCTGCAGTTCTGCCCACATATCACTTTTAGTTTCTGGCAGTGCACAAACTTGTTTTAATGATCAGGCAAGGAGAATTTATTTTGACAAAAGTTGGGTCGTGTCTTTATGTTTCCACTTGTGGGCTCTTCAAGTTCATAAGTACACATGAATTTATTATGTAACTGTTTTATTTATTTATTATTATTGGATCTTCTCAGATTTTGGAGAATCATATAAAGAATGAGCTCATTGAGAAAAGTCAGCTAGTCCATGCACTGCCCAGCTCTGAGGAAACTAAACTTCCTTTGTCTGAGCCACGAAAGTCCACCTCAATAGCCTGTGGAGCAAGTGTTTTTGAAGTCTGCATGAAGGTTCCCACATGGGCTTCACAGGTTACATTTCTCTTAAGCTTTTGATTTTAACATAGTTATTTCATGTTGATTTTAACATAGTTTATTTCTTTGTTTTTTCCTTTTTGATAAGTAAAAGATTTCATTCAATAAAAAAGAATACATACATTGGATGATTACAATACATTAGCATAGTTAGTTTCCTTAGTGAGGGTATGCTCCTGGCCATGGCAAAATATATTCTAGTTAATTGTTAGCCAAGATATTGGTGTCTAATGATATTTATTTTATTAATGTAGATTGCAAAATCTCTTGAGTGTTTTTTTGGTTTCATAGTTATTTTTATGGGTTTGTTTAAGTGGCACAGTGAAGATGCCACCTGGGCTGCTCTAGCCTCATTGCATAGTAAAAGGTATTGGGTTCAAATCAATCTTCATGCTGGCTCACTATCATTCCAGAAAAATAAAAAAGAAGATAAGCCTAAAGTGGTGAATGCATGGTTGTCAAAATCACGATCTAGATCATAGAAACGCACGATTTTACAATCTCACCTCACCAAAATAATTAGGATCGCACTAGGATCGTAAAAATGGTAAGATCGTGTAGGATCGTATGAGTTCCTACCGATCCTACCAAAAACATAAATTTTTGGTTTTTTTTTTTTTGGGATAAATTTTTTGTTTTGATGAAGCTTTAAGGGTTTTTTCATGTTGTGATGGTATGACTTTTTATTTTATTTTTATAAAATTATGTTAACCTAAGCAAATGTTTTCTAGTTTCTAGTTCACTTGTAATAAAAAAGAAGGAATACTTCATCATTTTTAAATGAAAAATTTGATGTTGGCTTTGCTGCTTTTTAAGCTATAAAGTTGATAAATTTATTTGATCAATATACTAATTTGTGTTCTAATATTACTAAAATATTTTTCTATATATAATTTTATCAGTTATGCTTGTATTTGTATATTGATTGATTGATTTTTTATTAGCATTCTCTTTAATTGTTGCTGAGTGGTATAACTTGAATAGTTGAGTGTGAAATTGTATCTTAATGTATTTTGCAGCTCTAGTATACAAATATATAATGTCTACATAGATGATGATTAGGAATTTAGGACGGTGGTTATAAGAACCTTAGAATGAAAATAATTAAATGTCCACTTCACCTATTCATCTTTCTTTTGGATTTCATATTGTAGTTAGTTAGTTTCCATTTGTTAACTTATTTTGGATTTCAAACTTGGAACTTAGAACTTGGAAAATATTTTTTATATGTTTTGATAAATATTTTAGTATTTGGTTGCTAATTAAACATTTATTGAACTTTTTAAATACATTTGATCAAAATTTTAATATATTTGTTTCGTTAATATAAACTTAGCTATGTATGACATGCAAATTACATCATATGATGCAAATCTTAGTTTTTTATGAATGGATTTATAATTTACGTGATTATTTAACATACAAAGTCATTATCAATGTGTTTTTTGCTTTAAATCTGAAAATATGTAAGATCTTATGATTCACGATCCGATTCTATGATCTACGATACCACCTACCTTTAACGGTTCTACATAGGATCCCGATTTTGACATCCTTAGGTGCATGTGATAGTTAAATGAAAGTGTTCCCTTCATGATGTTTGAGAAAATAGTATTTGTTTGTCTTATATTTTCTGCATTTGTGGCTTAATCAAGCATTTATCTCTTGCTAATATCTACAGAAGCCCCAAAATGTAAGAATTTAATTATATAATCTGTGGTTAAATGAAAAAGGATGTAAATTTGATAACTAAGGACTTTTACATTCGATATACTTGATTTAAGCACATGTCATGATGTGAGTTAATTCTTTTTACTGATTCGACATTTTTCTTGGAATGCTTTCTGCAGGTTTTGAGGCAGCTGGCACCAGATGTTTCCTACCGCAGCTTAGTTATGTTGGGCATTGCCAGTGTTGAAGGCTTGTCAGTGGCTTCATTTGAAAATGATGATGCTGAACGCCTTCTTTTCTTTTGTACGAAGCAGGGAAAAGTAATCCATCCAAACAATTCTGTTCTTGCTGTGTCTCCCAGCTGGTTGATGCCTCCTCCACCTAGTCGAAAGAGATCTGAACCCTGCCAAGAAACAAAACCTGTCACCTTTAGTAGCCTGAAAAGGAAAAATGGAGATAAACGTAATGGTAGACAAAAAATGAATATTGCTGCAATGAGGCCAATCCCGCACAGTCATCGTCAGAAGATGGTTCCTTTTTCTGGAATTTCTGAGCCTGAGAGATTAGAAGGAGACCAAGGGAAAAAAAACTTTCCAGTTGCCCCTGCAAAGCATAGTATGCCTGGCCCTACTGTTGTCACACACCGGAAATCAAGCTCTTTTCAGGCCCAGCAGATAATTTCTCTAAATCCACTTCCCTTGAAAAAACATGGCTGCGGCAGATCTCCAATTCAAGTATGCTTGGAGGTTAGTCATTTGGTCTCCAGTTCCAAGAGTGTGGTTTGGCATTGCTTTCCGTGTCACTATTGAAGTGGTTCCATATTTCATTTTCTTGGGTTAGAGAACCATTTTCTTTTAAAGTCACAAACACATGTCAAGTTATTAAATGTTCTGAAGTTTTATATAAATTTATTCATTGATCAAAATATTGTGTCAAAAAACTTCTTTTACTCAGCAATATATTCCTGTCCTGGAATAAATAGTCATTTCCTAATCTTTAATGTGTATCCAATGCTTACGTACAAGTGCTCAAAAAGTATCAGGTTCTTAAGTACTTGTGATAGTTATATTACTTATAAAAAGATTATTTAAATTTGATTTTTCCCTTAAAATTTTCTACACATTTATGAGGTATATTATATACCCCATATCAGTAAGGATTCCTTGTAGAACTTATGTAGTATCTGTGCTGCATAGTTTTAGTCTCTACAACAATAACAACAAAACTTTAGTTTCAAAATGTTGGGGTCAACTATGGATTCTCAACTGGCTAATCAGGGTTGGCCACATGTATTAACCCGGATGCCAATGTTGCGTGTTGCTTACTGCTTACTTTTTGTTACATCCAGGATTCAATCTAGTGCTTTGTTGGTAGTGGATGCTACAACTTGTGTATGTAAAGGTTCCATTCATAATAAAATGACTAAATTTTACGCTGAACATCAACCTATTGGAACACTTTGCCTTTTTCCAGGCTATCTCAACTTTTAATATAAGTTGCATTCTTGTGAATTTATGTTTGGACATAGACAAAGAGTTTGTGTTATCTCTATTGTGACTTGGAAAACTAATTGGCAAACATGTCTGAGTTCTTGGGACTGCCATCATAGTATCAGCAATTAAAAATATAAAAAGCATGCTCTATGACCAGATTGTGCTCGTAATTGCAAAAGCAAAGCCATATCATTCTTAGCTGATGATTTTATCAATAGTTTCACTGTCAGTTCCTTGTGTAATTCCAATCAGCTTCGGTTTTATATTTTTGCACAATGTTTTTGAGAGCCAAAACCTACTAGTTTGAATAGATTTTGGCAGTAAGATCTTGTAGATGAATTAGCTGTTTATGCTAATGAATGTTTCTACCTTGGATCAAAATGTTGGATCTCTCCATATACTTGATGCAATTTATGTGCAAGGACTAGTAATACTTATATGTCAACTTTCTTATCCTGGCAGGAGGAATTTTTGAGGGATGTAATGCAGTTTCTGACCCTCCGTGGACATACTCGTCTCATTCCTCAAGGTGGGTTAGCTGATTTCCCTGATGCCGTTCTCAATGCTAAGCGCCTTGACCTTTTCAACTTGTATAGAGAAGTAAGTTCTTTACCTTATTAAAGACTATTGAAAATATGCCAAGAATTAGCTTTTAAAAAGTTGGTCCCTCAGGTGGTTTCAAGAGGAGGCTTTCATGTTGGGAATGGCATCAATTGGAAAGGACAAGTTTTCTCAAAGATGCGTAATCACACATTGACCAATAGAATGACTGTATGGTTTTTCAACTTTCATTGTTTTTCTCTTTTATTCTTGAGATGCTTTATGTTCCATGATATGCAATTGAAGGTTAGACCTTAAGTACAAAATTAATATTATGTCACATTGCATAGTAAATGCCTTTTGTGATTGCAAGCTTATCTAATTGGGAACATTTGAAGGATCTGGGAGATGGTGTTTGCTAATGATTATTTTGTACTATTTGTTTTCAAAATATTCTTGACACAAATTTATTTTTAATATTTTCTGTTGAGCTTTATGACTTTACTTGAGGGGGGCTAGATATGCTGAAAGTAACTTTGGCAGTTTTTTTTTTTTTTAACTGCGATTTTCTCTTGGGATCGGTTTCATATGATTTTATTGTTTCATACTTCAAATTTCATTAACCTGTTGTAACTTACAAGGATTTTGGAAAACTTTTGGAGGACTCAAGCTGTATTTCTGCTGATAATTAGGGTGTGGGGAATACACTAAAAAGGCATTACGAAACTTATCTTCTAGAATATGAACTGGCTCATGATGATGTAGATGGAGAATGCTGCTTGTTGTGTCACAGGTCTCTCTCTCTCTCTCTCTCTCTCTCTCTCTCTCTCTCTCCGTGTTGCTGTTTACTGTATGCATGCACACAAAACTGAATGCCTTACTAAATAATTTGAGTTTGCATGATATAACAGTAGTGCAGCTGGTGATTGGGTGAACTGCGGAATATGTGGCGAGTGGGCTCACTTTGGCTGTGATAGGCGGCAAGGGCTTGGTGCTTTTAAGGTATGGTTGCCTTATTTGAGTTCTTATACAAAATTTGGGTGAATGCTGTGGTAATTTACATGGACCCTTAGTAAGATTTCTTTTAATTCAATGGTGTCATGAATTGCAAATTTACCTTAGCTTTTGGTTTCCTTCCATTTGGCTTTCCCTATTTGATCCATCTGCATGAAGATACAGACAGCATGAGAAGATTCAAAAATGTATATTTGATGTCTTGACGTCTTTATGATGATTGGCAGGACTATGCTAAAACGGATGGGCTGGAGTACATTTGTCCGCACTGCAGCATCACAAATTTCAAGAAAAAATCTCAGAAAATAACTAATGGATATTAATAGATGTTGGGAAGACATCTTAGGAAACTGCTAGTGAATATTGATGAGCCTTAGCCCACAACCTGCATGCCCTCCCCATGCTCTTTTTGCTCTAGAAAATACCCCCAACCCTCTCCCAAATATAATATGAGGGAAGGTGGGTGTAGGAATGTAATTATCATTTTATATTCCCATTGTTTTTAATTATAGATAGATTATGCTCAACACAAGCCCCTTAGATTTTCCCATTGTTCCTCTGTACCTGCAGAAGGAGTCTCAAAATAGAATTGTAGATGTCAGTTTATGCAAAATTAATTCAGTAACATAGTTCTGTAGCTGTATGATATTGAAACAGTCGAATAATTTCCCTTGTGTTAAGGTGTATTCCCCATTGTTACAAATCATTTTTCCCCATTGGACTAGGTACGCTGTCTATATAATACAGCTCGTTGTTTAGTCTTATTAGCAATGACAGTTCTATCACATTTTAGATTTAATTTTCATGTAACTTAGAACTTTGCTAAATTCGTGTAACTTGATCGTGATAACAATTTGATATGTACCTAATATGACATCAAGAGACTTTATCAAGTTATCATAACTTTCATGTGCATTCTCCTTATTTATTTCTCCACTAGTGTGGAAAATATTGAAGGCTATATAGGTGTATAAATTAATCAAGTTATTATTGCTTGCTTAATCAGCTGCTAGAGCATTTTCAGGTCCAAACCTGTCAATTGGAAGCCATATCCTTGAAGTCACATACAAAGTTTATAGTTATCACTTTGATCCAATTGCCATGCAGAGTTCAATTGTAAAGGTGATGGGTGAAGTTGCTCTCGGTTTGGCTCATATTAAGGCATACTTAACATATTCTTATTCAACTTATAGAGCACATGCTCCTGGGCATTTTGACGTTAATCCACAAGAAAGTGAAATAGACCTTTTACTGTTTAAAATATAACAACATTAACCATATTATTCACCCTAGATTGAAACTTCTAAATAGTTCTGTTCATGGTATGTACATTCATCTTTACCTCATGTACAAATTCTTTGAACCTCATCTTTTTTTTAAGTATTATAAAGAAATGCAACTTATAATATACAGATAGTAGCCCACAAAATCTGTTGTGCCATCTCTAGACCCAACGAGTACCTGTCAAAACCAATGAGCATATGGTTAAGGAATTCTATCAAACACTTTATGAGTAGCCCACAGCCAATTCAAATGTAAGACTTTCAATTCTTCACTTACGTTTAACCAGATCCTAGATTGATTGTTCTTCCAAGAAATTGACTCCAATTTCAGGAACAAATCGAAAACTGGCTTGATGGGCAAAATAAAAAATCGAGCAAACCCCTCAATTTCTTGAAGGCTCAGGTCCTTATATCCAATTTTGGAGAAAACGCATCAATTCAAAAATAAAACCACTTCCAAATTCCAATGATAAGGTCATGTGAAAAGAGTTCCAATATATATATATATACATGTGAAATAAAACCACTTCCAAATTCCAATAAAAAGGTCATGTGAAAAGAGTTCCAATATATATCTACATGTGAAAAGAGTTCCAATATATATATATATATATATTGAAATGCAAACTAAGCTATTATAAAATCTCTATTTAACCAAAAAAAAAAAAAACTGTTCCTAAAGCTAATATTTGAGCCAAACACATCATTTGGTATGTGAAGAGAAAAATAGAGAATAAAAAATGAGATATGGGTTAGAATTTTGAGAACTGAGTTTTGAGCGATGCTCAAACCAAACACCCCTAAGCATCTTCACACTCTTTTTATGTCGTTAGTAGACAATTGTACTTTTGCACTACTTATTTTTCAAACAAAACAAACCAATGAAAATGAACTCATCCAAATACACTAGTCAAACCATTTGATAAGTATTAAGTAATATTTAAACTTAAAATAATTGATTCATGCCACCTAAATTTACTTTTTATCATTCTATTGCATGTATACATGTAGAAGTCCCAATGAATCTTAGTAAATTTACATCATATTATTCTGACCGGTTTGACAATCACAGATGAATAGGATTAAGATAGAAACAATAGACTAAGTTGCCTGTGGCATTAAGTATATCCCTTTATACAAAAAGAAGATGAAACAATCCGAAATAACTTTTTTACAAATATAGATCTAAGATGAGGAATCTGTATCAGAATCCAAGTATGTCTGAAAAGTGATCTACACCAATGCTCATGGGGATGCTTCACATGCATCAGAAAGATGCCAAATTGCAAACAACTGGAATTATCATCGTAGACTGGAGAATAGGTCTTCAAGTGTGGCATACAATGGCTCAGCAGCCTTTGGTCTACTCACCATCCCAAGAAGAATATCTAAGGTGGTGAGATAAGGATCACCATAAAAACGTAAATTGGTATCCATCCTTGTTGCAACAACATTCTCTTCCAATGACATTCCCACAAATGCGCCTGCCATAGTTTGCAAGTGTCAGCAATTGTCAATTTTCAGGCTACCGCAAAATTACTTTAAAATGCACAAATCATACTAGAATGGGGAAAAGTACAGAAAACAACATCCTTTAGTAGCACTACCTTGCAAAAATGAATATTTATTTATTTATTTATTTATTTTAGGCTGATCTCTAAAACTAAAGATTTTGGTATCTTCCTCTAGTCTCTTCACTATTTGCATTTATTTTAGGCTCTCAATCTTTAAAAAATCCTTACACTTCCAATTTGGTTCAAAACTTTAAGATGTAGATTACTATTAAAACAATCAAGAAGATTTAATCTTAAAAGAATCAAAGATATAAAGCAAACATGAAAACAACAAGAATAAATTAAGTAATGCTGTTATGGTCGCATAGGAGAATACAAGATAACCCACAATCTATTGAAATTAGAAATATGATATATATCTTGCCTCCCTCACCTGAAAGAAACTGTCCTAACAGAACCATGCCTTCCCCCACCCACCCCACTACCAAATGCCAGCACAGAAACATGTGGACATCTAACTGTTGTAATTCTACCATAAATCACTGGAATAAAGGTAGATTAGTATCGACTAATGTGCTAGAATCCACTTAAGATATTTGCACAACAATTTCCTTTAGTTTTAAGTCCAACAATTCATGGAGCCAATGCCCAACCTTAATCAATTGGATTAAGGTTTAGGTTTAGTAAAGTCACTAATTGATATGAAGCCATAAACAGGAACCATATGAGGAAGCAAGTTCCAATGTTCCAACAATTTTTCTCCCTTTTCAAGAGATTGCAAAATCAACAAGTAGCAGAAAATGATTGAACAAAAGAAGCCTACGACATGCTTTCAATAGCCCAAAGAACAATCCTTAGCCATTTGAATGTCAACTGTCAGTAGATTCCAAAGATTTGAACAAGATTTTAGGAACATTTGGTGCTGCTTTTCACTCTCCCCCTTGTTTTTCTCTCTTACACTTGTTTGATCATTGTATTTTGAATTGATTGTATTTCTCTCTTAGTACACCACCGGGGTACTAGGTTTGCTTTTTCTAATAAAATTTTTTGTTTATCAAAAAAAAAAAAGATTTTAGGAACATTGCGATCATGGCCAATGATACTATAATAAAAGGTTCGTAGTTTGTAACCTCTAAAGATCTTCATTTTTTCTTTTTATGTTAAGCCATCATACACAACCTCTAAAGATCTTCATTTTTTCTTTTCATGTTAAGCCATCATAGCACGTTAAATACATGTATGATTCTAATTATTCATATAACCAAAAGTTATAGACACACACAAAGCTTAAATCATGACACAATACCTTTGCTACAACTGTATGTATAGCACATTCCAGAGCCTCTATCTCCAGCATGAAGATCTGCTTCCAGCACTCTCCCTACAGGTCTGGCTGCAGCACTACAACCAGCACCAAGAGAAAAATGCATGCGACTACAAAATATCTTCACAGCTTTGGAATCATGAAGCACAATTATGAAGTCCATGAGCTCTCCTCCAATCTGGGAACACATAATAAGTACAATTATTAGCTGTAACATAAATTGAGGAAGTCTTGATAAACAATTAGAATATCACAAATAGTTAAAAGGAACTCTTGCCAAACTTGTGTATATCCTAGATTATTATTATTATTATTTTTTTTTTTTTCAGGCCTTCTACCTAAGATTGACACTAACAGACATTATAGAAGTAATAATAACAAAAAGAAATGAACACTAGAACTAACATGACAATTTTGTTGTTACCTGAGCACCCCATCCTAAACCAACAGAGAATATGGCCAATGGGGCAGACCATGATCCATTTGACCTTCGAGAAATGACCAAGCCTGTGCCAAGTTTGTAAGCAAGTAGAACACCAGCTTTAGCTACAGTTAAAATTGCCAGGCCTTTTGCTCCTTTCAAAATTACTAAGGGTATCGACTTGTCAGGATTCAACCTAGCAACCTGTCAATTTCAACAAAAACTATAAAGTTAGGAAAAAAAGAAGAAAGGAAAACCACTTTACAAAGGACTGCATATTTAGAATGTTGATGCAAAGTATGAATTTCTAAAATACCATTATAGTCCAGTTGACATGTACATGAAAAGAAGCAAAGAGTAAACGCAGAAAGAAAGCTCCAAAATAGAATCTATGACCTAGCAAGAACTACCCATTAGAATTTTACAATCCTATCTCTTTGACATTACACAGCAGGAAGGAGATGGTAGTTTTACAAAGATAAAACACGTTGACATGTAAAAACAAGCTGAGATGCAAATGAAAATCACACCTGGCAATAGCTTCTCAAAGTATTGGAGGCCTTGTATATCTCATGTTCCATAGACAAACCAAGTGGAAGATTCAACCATCCTCTTGTGCAAGTCCAATCTATCACATCATGCTTTGCTACTTGCACGGCATTGCTGATGCTGTTAATAAGAACACCCTGTAATGGATCAAGCCTATCATAGCAGGCATCACAGACCCTCTGGGGATCCCTCTCCTTAAATTAACAGGTAACAAACACCTCCCCTTGGTACATGCTCTGCAGAAAAATCCTCCACAAAACCGACAATGATGTCTTCCACAAGTAAGTGCAGTGAAAGGAGCAGTGCACTGCATGCAGGCTGTAGTAGAACTATCTGGCAGCCAGTCAGGAGGCTCCTCCAATACATCCTTGTAAATACCATAATTAACCCCACTTGATCCACTGGTCTCAAGGAGTGGTGGGGCACTGGGTATGTAAACGGAGGAGTTCAAGAAGGTATCACCATTCTTTGCAGACCCAAGAAATGAAACATTTGAAGTAGGGAGTAGCGACCGCTGATTTGAAATGAAACTCGGAAGTTTGCTCCGGCCAGTCACAATGGCAAATATACCATTGAGCACATTCTTCAAGTTAACCTTAGGATGATGCATACCATTATTATTACTATGAGGTTACACCGAATTACAAGTGTCATCGCTTGAATCATATCCTTCTCCATCAACAGCAAAATCATCATCGTAAAACGCATTATCCGGTGGAGTGGACTTTGAGATTGAGTTTGAGTCCCATGGAGAGTCAGTGTAGTCATTGACATAGTGGAATTAGGCATTATTATTGTCCTTTTCAACAACCTTAGATAGTGAAGAATAAGAAACTCTGCTTGTATCAAAGTTTGCCATGGCCCATACACACGCTTTTCTTTTTTCAACTATTAAAGCCAACCCCCACCAGGTGCTTTTAACCAAACAGAGCTCAGCAAAGGCCTAAGCAAAGCACTTAAATTTGAACATAGATGCCCCTCTCAGCAACAAATATAAGACAAAAATTATACAACAATTAACAATAAAACAAAGCAAACCCATTAAATTCATTAACCCAATTATTTAGATGGGCTTGGCAACCATATCAAGGTCCTAGCCTAGGATTGGAATTATAATTATAATTTCCATAATATTGGTGCCCATCTCAGCTACAAATATAAGACAGATACAATAATAAACAAACCCCATTTAGAATCAAGCAAGCCTGTTAATTCAATTGAGCTCGGCAATCATATTAAGGTCCTAGAAGTACGAGGATTACAATTTAGAATTTGAATATTCCCAAACAATAACTAAAAGAAAACAAGAACACAGAAAGAATTAGGGTTTTGAAAACAGTAGAGACATCATGTTATATAGACTGGGGTTACCTTAATTTCAAGGAAATTAAAAATGATAAAAAGAAAAAGAAAATGATACAATACCTTATTATTAGACTTCGAATTTGATTATGTTTAGGTTATTGATGTTCAATGTTGAACAAAACCCCCAAAACGAAGAATGAACAAACAAGGAGGAAGGAGAAGAAATTTAAGATTTCGATTATGTTGACCACGTTGTCACAAATCCTTTTTGTCGTGCTTTTTTCTTCCTCCTCTTTTAGAAAAGATAATTACCAGCCAAACAAACTATTGCTATTGCTATTACCAATAGTAAATAAAGATGGATGCATCCCAATCCACTATATACCATGCTAAGAACCCAGCCATAGCCACAATCGACATGAAACACGTGAGTAAGAGCCATCTGGGGTGCACCCCTCGCCAACAACTGGTCCATAGCAGAGAGGTGCTCACATGACCCCTAGGCAGTGCACTCACAAAGACATCACTGTCTGGTCTAGACACTAGAAGGCTCTCATATAGTGCAAAGACATCACTGTCTGGTCTAGACACTAGAAGGCTCTCATATATGGTGTTATCATTAGTTCTTGAGCCTTCTTTCCTTCATAGCACCCACGAGGCACCAAAGAAGGCAATACCAACAATGCCAAAACAAACAAAATCATACCAATACACCTCTAGTGCCATGGTGACCAAAGTAGGCCCTTAAAAGTATCCAGTGCAATCTAGGCCTTCACATATGAAGACTGGGGGTTTCCCATATCTGATATGAAGGCTTGAGATTGGATTACTCTATAGCTTGTTTGGTTGGAGATGCTTTAGTTGATAGTTTGACATGGGAATGGTAGTTTTGACTGGCAGGTTTAGAATGTTTGAATCACGCTTTATAAAGTTGTTATCAAAAGAAAAAGATGGTAAATGTTGATGTCAAGGACTATGGTCGGTGACAAAGTTTTATAAAGAAAAAAAAGAGTAAATTCCAAATGTTATTAATCTTGTTTAGACTATTGCAACAATTGACTCAATTCTCTTAAAACTAGATTGGAATTGTGTGTTTGTTTGTTTTGAAAGATAAATTTGTCTTAATTATCCATAATCCCAATATAGGACATGCCTCAATTTTAAGCATTCTACACTTCTTTTCACCAGGCAGGCGGCACCTTGCCCGTTTGGCAAGGCTTTGTCACTTGTCAGTGAACAAGAAAAGGACAAGGATTCAAACACACACATGGTGTGTACTATGGATGTCAGTAGGGGATGAATGTTTCTAATCAAACCCAAATTCAGACCCACACAAAATTCCTCAAAGGTGGGATATTAATTAAACCACCATACTATAAAGTATTATATTTTTCTTTTGGAATATTAATTTAACCCAAAGAAAAATATAATACAAAAATTAAAACCACCTTTTCCATTTCAACTCACATTTATTGTAGATGTAGAAATTACACTGGACACATTGTAAGAAAAACTTAGACTTCAAATAAAGTTCATTGAAACAAAGAATCAAAGTTTAGTTTAAGACTTTAAAGTCTATCCTTGCACCAGCCAGTAAGAAGGGGAAATGGATTCATTATAAAATTAAAGCCTTTATAACACCGATTGAACTTTTCAGTCCCTATTTATTCTTCTTTAATCCTCATATATTTCTTTCTTAGCCATAGAGATGCATGTTAAATTGACAAAAGAAGAAATCACATTCTAAGATCAATAGCTAATATGTTTATGTGAAGTAGAACTTACCAAAAACCCATTCTTACTTAACAAAAAATTAAATAAAATTCAATCAAGCAACTGGAAGCTCGGAAATTACTTTGCAGCTAAAATAAAAACAAATGATTATATTGATTCATTAGAAATTGGATAGGTAAAGAAATTTTCCATTGAGTTACATGCTTATTTAAAAAACAAATAAACTGCAGTTGGCAGTACCAAGAAAATAAAGCCCAAGGATTGGCATTTCATTATTGTCATTTTATACGTATACAGTTACAATTATTTACATTCCCAATGTGCCTATGATGTAGCATCAGGTGGACTAAGTTTATGATCAAGTTATGCAAAGAAAAATATGATGTCAAACAAACTTAAATGTTACTCTGAAAATTTTTCCTTAAAAAAATAACGATTAAATGTTTGGTCAAGATAAGTAAAGATATCCAAAAAAACCATCCATTTCACATATTACAAACATGATTATACCATAAAACCATGTCCAAGAAAACTTATATGGAAACTCACATCTCTAGATACTTAAACTAGAAACAATCAAGAATATGAGAACTTAGAGAAGTATCGGAAATAACTTATATGACACCTTATATCTTAACCACTGAATAGTCTACCAACTATGCTTGGATTTTGGGAAATAATATTCCTTATCCTTAGTAAAGAAAATAGAAATTAAAGACTATGATATGGGGAGCATGCCCCCAAAAAAGTAGTATTAACAAAAGGAGAGATCTCATAGTATTTCCAATTTTCCAACTCTAAAGGCAAGAAATATTAGTAAAATTGAATAAATGACTTTAGTCTCAGATTTCCATTCACTTTTATAAGTTACTAGAATTCAGACACAAGAAAAGATAGACAATGTCTAGTTTTTTTTTTTTTTAGATGTGTATACAATGCCTAGTTCTAAAGTTAAGATATCTACACAAGCATGACTGAATAACAGATGCAGTTTGGAAAAATACTAAGTAAGGCTAAAGAAAGGCCCTAAGCATAATCTTAGGGTGTCACGTCAAGAAAAACTCAAATATAATTGCCTTCAGCATAATTTGACAATCATCAGAACTTTCAATTGCAGTGTTAGGATACACACCTTAACACCACGATTACGTAGTATACACACCTTAACACCATTCAATTAAATTCACAACCATAAAAGCCTCACAAATAAAAAATGCATTCTATAGGATTAGCTAAACTAGAAAAAAAAACCAAAAAAATATGAAAAAAAAAAAAAACGCAGATATAAAACCATACCTTCCATGTAAGTGCAATCTCCCTAAACAAAGTGAATATCTTTCTTTGTAAAAAGATATCCAACTATGTTACAAACCCATGGAAGTTTTGTGTCTATCAATAAAACTACTGTTTCCAGCAAAAGGGTCATTGACATGCTAGATTCCTCAGGTTTCATTAATACTTGCTCCTTCAATTGATTCCTGTCCAACAAAATAAATATGCAACACTTGCATTAAACAGCAACACAAACAAAAGACCAAAAAAAAAAAAAGTTCTCAAGAATATCCCCAAAGGTTTTGTATTAAGTGCAATTAAATACAATGTAATATGAAAAATTCATGCTATATCTGAAATTACCCAATTCCTTAGATCAAGTCCATTTGGAAATAGTTCTCTTGAGGGCTTCTTTCATGTCATCATCTCTAGCAGCATGATAGCAAAACCATATGCATCTCCTCTAGTGGAAACTTGTTAGAGGCAATTTTTTGGACAACAAACCAGCAAAACCAAAGAAAATGCTTCATAGCTTGAATTAGATAAACTTGAGAAAACTATTGCCCTCATTAATTCGTTATTTTGAGCACTCATTATATTATCTTTTGCCTAGGAGAAAACACAGCGGTAGCAGCCAAAGGACAAACCATTGGCGTGAGTACCACCAAAACTTATCAAAACACAACACGTGGGCAAAAGCTTCTTAAACATTTTAATCAACTAAACGGGGTTATACAACCAAATCCATTTATTTTTGAAGAGGAAAGTCAAGAAACAAGAATCATTATTAGCTTATCAAATGTGCACCTGCAGGTATATAACAAATTGATCCTCATAAAAAATTTGCATGACTACATATCCTTTTAGTTTGTTGATCTGACAGAGAATCTGTAGAAAAATGGAGAATATAGGGTCTTAAAAGATAATACTCTATGAACCATCTACTAACTTCTTTCCCTCCCTATGTTGTTATTAACGACCAAGTATACTAAGTGGGCAAAAGCATTTAGAAGTTCAACTAGCTTTAAAACCAACCAGCTAATAATCCAATCATCCAATTACATCAAGAGGTTACTAGACTGAACACAGAACATTAGAAATAATTTAGTGGTTAGTAAATCAAACCAATGGTTCTCCCTTCCCATCTTATCCAAGTTACAGAGAATGAACCTCTTATATGGAGCAGATCCTTCATCTGTCATGTGTCTAAACAACTCAGCCAAAACTCCATATAGGTTTACAGACTGTGCATGCATTCTGTTCCTAACAACAAAGTTTTGGACTTTCTTTTCAATCCGATCCAACTCAAACCTGTTTCTTTTGCCACCCCCATTTCCCTCATTCTCTTAATAGTTCTTGTTCTCTCTTCCATTTCCCTACAAAAGAATACTAATTGGCCAATGAAAGATATGGCACTGGACTTTCAAGTGCTACAGAAAGCCACTGATCTGCAGCATATTTTTCCATCTCTGAATCACCATGAATGCTACAACCACCAAGCAATGCTTGCCAAATTCTTGGGTAATCCATTCATAAAATATTTTGACTCATTAAGCAGTCCTACCAAACCCAACAAGTCAACAACACAAGCATAAGGTTCTGATTTTGGACTTAGCCCCTAATCTTTCTCCATGGATTCCAACAACTCCATAGTCCATACCACTTTCAAATAAGCCATCGTGGCTACAAGCACGGAGCAAGGACAGAAATGTAACATTTGGTGGCTGTATACCTTCCAACCTCATCTCTTCATCCTTGTATGAGACAGAGTTCCTTTAAAAGACACCCTACTGAAGTCTTTTGTCAAATCCTCCAAAACCCCATTACTTGGAGTACATGTTTATAAGTCCCTTGCTAACAAAAGTTATCACTGAAGTTCTTTTTGATAACTAAAGCATGAATACTTCATTCTCCATAACCTCAATTTCTACTTGCTAGGCATACATGATTACAATTATTTTTTTTTTTGATAAGTAATAAGACTTCATTGATAAAAAAAGAGACACCCAAGCACACAGGGAGTATACAAGGGAAAACAAATCAAAAACGAAAATTACAAAAGTCAAGTAAATCCATAAGAGAGAAAGAATGGTTTCTCCACACAGAGAACCATTCAAGTAAGGTTCGGAAAAAAAGAAGCTTGATGTCGGGGATAGCACGCTCAGAGTCTTCAAAGCATCTATTATTCCTCTCCTTCCAAATACACCACATCAAGCAAGGAGGAACAATCTTCCAAATAACTCCATTGCGAAGGCGACCAAAGTGACCTTGCCAGCAAGCAAAGAGACCAACAACCGAAGAAGGCATGACCCAACTAACTCCAAATAAACCAAACACCATATCCCAAACCTCCGAAGCAACCGGGCAATGAAGGAAAAGATGGTTAACACTTTCACTGCTACACTTGCACATAAAACACCAATCCAAAATACAAACTTTTCTTTTCCTTAGATTGTCAATAGTCAAACATTTCCCTAAGGCTGCAGTCCAGACAAAAAAAGCCACTCTAGAGGGGATCTTTTGTTTCCAAATGCTTTTCCAAGGGAAAGATTGCTCCTTATGCCCAATAAGGAGATGGTAATAAGCACTGACCGTGAACCCCTTTCTCTTACAAGGCAGCCAATATCTCTTGTCCTCCTCGGATCCCCTTACAGGAGTGCTATAGATGGAATGGATGAAGCTCCTGAACACTTCCATTTCGCGATTGTGCACCTCCCTACAAAACTGAATTTCCCAATGGAGGACTCCATTTGAGAACCTCATAAGATCCGCCACACTTGCCTCTTTGCTACAGCTAATCCTATATAATTCAGGATAGCGGTCAGCGAGAGAAGAGGATCCGCACCAACAATCAAGCCAAAACAACACTTTTGAACCATCTCCAATGTCATACATAATGTACCGAGATAAGGAGTGCCACCCCCTTCTAATATTTTTCCATAAGCTGACACCATATGGGCCAGAGTACGAGCTAGAACACCAACCACCCCAATCACAACCATACTTGACCTCTATCACTTGACGCCAAAGAGCATCCCTATCCTGGCCGAATCTCCAAAGCCATTTCCCTAAGAGAGCAAAATTGAAAGTTCTCAGATTCCTGATCCCTAAACCACCTGAGGAAAGCGGGGAACACACCGAAGACCAATCAACCAGATGAAATTTGGGCTCATCTCCAAGGCCACCCCAAAGAAAGTCCCGCTGAAGTCTAGCAATACGATTGGCCACAGAGGCAGGAATAGGGAATAAAGAGAGAAAATAGGTAGGAAGGTTAGAGAGAGTGCTTTTAATCAAAGTTACTCTACCTCCCTTGGATAAGTATAATTTTTTCCAGCCTGCTAATTTTCTTTCCATCTTCTCAAGAATTGGATTCCAGATGGACTTATCTTTGAATTTTGCCCCCAAAGGAAGCCCCAAATATTTCATTGGGAGAGACCCTTGATTGCAGCCCAAGACAGCCACTAAAATCTCCATGTTATGAACAGCCCCCACAGCCACCAGCTCAGACTTACCCAAGTTGATTTTCAAGCCTGACACAGCCTCAAACCAAATAAGCACCATACGAAGAATCAGCATTTGATCAATATTAGCATCACAAAAAACTAGAGTATCGTCAGCGAAAAGAAGATGAGAAACCAACAAAGATCTAGCATTAGAAGCACCAGCATTAAAGCCTGAGAGGCGACCTTGAATGACAGCCTTATCCAACATTCTGCTAAAGGCCTCCATAACCAGAATAAATAAGAAGGGAGACAACGGATCTCCTTGCCGCAATCCCCTATGACTTCCAAAGAACCCATGGGGAGTACCATTAATAAGGATAGAAAAGCGAACAGTGGAGAGACAAAAAGAGATCCAACGCCGCCACTTCTCAGGGAAGCCACACCGCTCAAGCAAGAGAGAAAGAAAATCCCAGTTCACATGATCAAAAGCTTTCTCAATGTCCAGTTTACATAACAGCCCAGGATTACCAGACTTCAATCTACTATCAAGGCATTCATTGGCAATGAGAACAGAGTCAAGGATTTGCCTATTAAGAATAAAGGCATTCTGAGGAGCAGAAATGATCTCACCTAAAACCAAGCGAAGTCGAGAAGCCAAAACTTTAGCGAGAATTTTATAAACCCCCCCAACAAGGCTAATGGGCCGAAAGTCTTTTATTTCCACCGCTGCCGCTTTTTTTGGAATGAGAGCAATAAAGGTTGCATTTAAGCTTTTCTCAAACTGACAAGAGTCATGGAAATGGTGGAACACAGCCATGATGTCAGATTTGAGGATCCCCCAACAAGCTTGAAAGAAGGCCATCGAGAACCCATCAGGACCTGGAGATTTATCCCCATTAAACTCCATGATGACATTAAGAACCTCAGATTCCTCAAAGGGCTTCTCTAACCAATCCGCCTTGTCCCCAGCAATACAAGGGAAGTCCAAACAATCCGGAAAGGGATGCTGCACTTGCTGCTCCGAGAAAAGGCTCGTAAAGAATTGTTCAACATGATCAACGATCCTATCCTGGTTGGAGGACAAAGCCCCATCAATCATGAGGGAATCAATACAATTATTCCTCCTATTAGAATTAGCCATTCTGTGGAAAAATCTCGTATTCGAGTCGCCCTCCTTTAGAAACAAAATTTTGGACTTTTGTCTCCAACTAATCTCCTCAAGCAAGGCTGCCTTCTCCAAATCGGCTCTCAGAGAGGTTTGCTCCCTTTTTTCCTCATCGGATAAGGATTGAGAGTCCTCTGTTACATCTAAAACATTCAGCTTGCTCCATAGCTGCTGCTTCTTTACTGAGATGTTGCCAAAATCTGACTCATTCCACTTCTTGAGGTCGGATTTTAGAGCAGCCAACTTTTTGGCAAAAATAAAGCTAGGAGACCCTTGGAAAAGGTAATTCTCCCACCAAGATTTCACCTTGTCTAAGAAACCATCCACCTTCAACCACATATTTTCAAAACGAAAAGGGGAACGACCACTTTGATGCCTCCCACTCTCCAAAAGAATAGGGAAGTGATCGGATAAGACTCTAGGAAGCCTTTTTTGGGAGAAGTGGGTGAAGTGATCTACAAGAGCTGGAGAAAAGAAAAACCGATCAATTCTAGAGGCAGAGGAGGAGTTAGACCAAGTGAAGAGACCTCCCTCTAAAGGGGAATCCATAAGACCATGAAGAGCAACAAAATCCAAAAAATCAAACATGCAGCGAGAGAATCTTCCCTCCCCTAATCTCTCAGAAGGAAAGCGGGTGACATTAAAATCACCTCCCAAACACCAAGGCAAATCCCACCAACTACTCAAGCCAGCCAACTCTTCCCACATAAATTGACGCTTTCTGATCAGATTAGGACCATATATACCAGTGAAGGCCCACTCAAAATGATCACTGACATTTTTGAATTTACAAGAGATCGAAAAATTCCCCACTGCTTCCTCTAACTTTTCCACCACCCTTCTATCCCACATGAGGAGAATACCACCGGAAGCACCCTCAGAGCCCAAATATAGCCAGTCTAAGAAGGGGCAGCTCCAAATGCTTCTAACAATACCTCTAGTTACCCATTCCAGCTTTGTCTCTTGAAAACAAACAATATCAACCCTCCAAGAACGTAAAAAATTGCGAATCAAGAGACGTTTTTTCTTGTCATTCAATCCTCTGACATTCCAAGATAAGATTTTCAAATTCATTGGAAAGTAAGAAGAGCCCTATCCTTACCATAACTAGTGCGTCTTGAGGGCGTGGAACCATAATTAACAGAACTAAATAAGCCCCTTAATTCCCTAATTCCTTTCCTGCCTGAGCTCTTCTCAGATTTGTTTATTTTCTCCTTAAAAGTTCTCTGCTGAATCTCATTTTCCACTGCCAACAGAAATCAACATGATTACAATTATAAAGGTGCCAACATTCTCTACAAACATCCGGAATGATAATTACAATAGTACAATGCAACAAAAAGAGGTGATAAAGTCTAATGACAAGTGGGAAAATCCTGTAGCAAACTAGGATCAGAAATGAGAAAAAAGACAAGCTAAGAACGTGAAAAGGAAATATTGCATTGTTATTTGAAGAATTTCACACACATTTTTCCTTCCTATAAACATTATCTGTGCATGTAGAAATTACACAAGGCACATTGATATCTCTATATTTCACAAGAACTATTACATATAAGGGTGGTCTTTAGTTTCTCAATGAAAGAAATAGGGTGTGGGCGACAGACAAATGTGTAAGTACCTCCAAACAGTTGGCCTTTATATGTATTACTTCAAATTTGGGGATTCCCCAAAAATACAATTGGGATGAGCAGGATAACTACAATCTTCACAGTAGTAGAACCAATGTTTTGAGTCTCGTTCTTCTTCACAAATATCACAGTAATATTCACCAGAGTCATCTTCGGCAGTATAACAAAGAGTAAAGGGATGCTCATGTTGTTCATACCTTGTAAAAAGTGGTAGTGAGGCACATTTAAAGTCTAATGCAAATTCACAAGAGGTACAACGGAATACTTGGTGTCTTAGATTATCACAACCACTGCATTTTTGAGTTTGTGATGTGATGGAGAGAATAAGTTGGTGCTCATGACCTTTGTGGGTAAGGATGTCTGAGAACAAACTACATTGAACATCAAGATGAAAAGGGCATTTCTCACAAGTGTAGGCGAAGCCATTGAAATACTGATGACAAGCACTACACCCAAGTTGCAACAAAAAACGCCAGAATGGTTTTGGGTTTTCTAGGAGGGTGAGTGGGTGTTGATGAAGTGGGTGTCGCTTTTTTTTTGGTAAATTAGCACAAGATTCATGAAGAAAAAAGAAGCTACACTCTATACAACTATAAAACGGAGGGAAAATGGCTCTTACGCATCCATTGCATTTTTGGTTATTTAGAACCTCATCAGTAAGCTTTAAGTCATGCACATGACTGAAATGTTTGATTTCTGTGGCTATTTGAGTTTTGTCCTCCCCCACATTGGATTTTTTAACTTCGTAAGGAGCTGAGTCAATGAACTCATCGACCTCTGAATCCTCATCTTCAAATTTTGACAAATCTGTATCCTCTCTGTTTTCCTCGGCTATAGCACAGTCAAGGTGGGCAACGAAATTGCATCTGGAGCAATAGTAAAGCCCATAGCGTGTGTCCACTTTTCGAGCACAGAGTTGACAAAATCGAGAGTCGGATTGATGGAATTCAAGAGAAGAATGGGTGAGGTGGAGGAGGTGCTTGTGACGAACAACTTTGACTTTGCTAGGGAAACTAGAACATCTTCCATGAATCAAGAGATCGCATAGATGACACAAATAGGGCGTACCTTCGTCTTTTTTGCCGCAAAGGTCGCAAGTGAAGGTGATCCACTTCCAAACAGGGATCAATGGGTGGTGGTGGAAATCTGGTTCCATGGTGGTGGGCGCTAAAGAAGCGCATGTAATGTGAAGGTTGAAGTCGCAGCGGGAACACCGATAAGTGTATTCGTAATAAGCTCCTTTTATGAGTTTTTTGCAGAGTTCGCATTTGTAAAATTCTCTCTCTTCTGCTGAATATCTCCATGGGGGAAAGAGAATAAGAGGATGGATTGGGTGCAAGGGATGGTGCAACCCAAGCGGTAGTTCCGCACATGATTTATGATGCCTGAAGGAAGGGCATTCTGGTTCTTTACAACTGTAGCTAGGACCATAAACTGGTTCCCTGCACCCCCAACAGTGATATCCTCTTCTGTCGTCAGGATTGAAGAGCAAGGGATGGTTGGGATGGATAAAATGTTGAAGTTGGTGCTGCTGCTGCTGCTGCTCCATCTAATCGAATCTATCTTCTTTATTTAATTGTATGAACAGACATGCAAACAATCACAGACATATCATCGTCATCATCAAATTTCTTTATTGTTTATAAAAATAAATAAATAAATAATAAGTAAAAAGGGCATAAATTATAATACGTAGAATAGAATGAAAGAAAGGGCTGCGTGATGAGAGAGAGAGAGAGAGATAGCAAAAAGAAAGAAACAGAGAGAGTGCGTGATGAGAATGAATTAGAATTGTAAAAAAAAAAAAAAAAATATTTGGGCGTGACTCAGTACAGCAGGTTGGAGATTGATCTTCTTTAAATTAAAGGCCTTGGGCTTGGGTGTGGCCCGTGCTATTTTTAATTTTTTTAATGTGAACAGTGAAAGGCTACTGTATTGATTGGAATTCTTTTTATTGATTTTCATTAAAAATTATAAGTGATTTTTTTTTTGGAAAGCTTAAAAGTATTGTGTAAAAAGGAATTACTTTACTTGATTTCATTAAAAATATACGTGATTTTTATAAAAATAAACGAGTGCATCTAAAAGTTAGATATAAAATAGTAAGAATGCTTGCACAACAAAAATTCAAACTATTTTTTTTGTTGATCCTCCATTCATGTTATTAGAAAATTATAATTTGTTTTATAATTTTTTTTTCTTTTGCTAATGTTTGAGAATGAATGTAATTATCTTACTATTAATATAGGATAAAATGAACATTTGATAGGAATATGTTCAAGCTTGACTTTTGGATAACTTTTACCAAAGTTTTATTTATTTTTCTTTTTTCTTTTTTTGAATAATTAACTTTTATAGAAGTTATATTCCTCAATTCCATTCATCCATAATAATAGTTTGCAATCCCATTATTGGACTAAATATCTTTTTTTGAATAATTAACTTTTATAGAAGTCATATTCCTCAATTCCATTCATCCATAATAATAGTTTGCAATCCCATTATTGGACTAAATATCTTTCCTCCAATTATCATGCTAATTAAATCTTAAGGTGATTTATTATTCTTTTCGAAAATTAAGGTCTAATGACATTAAAAATTCACTAATTTATGATGAGTGATTATATATATATTTTATATACTTAATTACAGTAAATGAAAAACTTTATAAATTTAACAATAAATGGAAACTAATTATTTTGAAATTTTGTGTGCAATTAACCTATAATAGATATTAAATAAAAATGTGATTCAAGAAACGGTTGATTTATGAAAAATAATTGATTGATATACCATTTATCCAAATTGCATTAAATATAACATAAACCAAACCATTTAGCACTAAGATATCTCACAAAAATATAGTGTCAAGTACAATAAAATCTTATTACATTTAACATATACATGACAAATTTTAAATAAGCAAAGTAACCACAAACACCAATAGAAAAACACACATACATGTGAACAAATTTACAAAGACAACTATCAATACTTACATCAAGAAGAATCCAATTTTGGCTTCAAAACACACTTAGGAAAGCTTCCAAATTATGCTAGATTTCAATTTTTCTTTAAAGGCTAACTTCATATCAAACCCCTCTATAACATCTACTATATATAGGATTTTCATGCCATTGTGTTAAAGAATAAATTACTTTCTCCAAAACAAAGAAAACAAAAGAAAGAAGGAAAGAATAAAGGGAGCAAGTAGGCAAGTTGGCAAGGCATATGCTTGCTTGCCAACTTAGACTTAAAAACTTCATGGTAAAATTTCCCATTTCTTTGCGTAGAATCTCCTCAATCATGTTTACAAACAGAACAAGAAACTGAGGCTCATATTGAAGATCGAGTTTCATTTTAAGAAAACAAAAGAAAGAAGGAAAGAATAAAGGGAGCAAGTAGGCAAGTTGGCAAGGCATATGCTTGCTTGCCAACTTAGACTTAGAAACTTCATGGTAAAATTTCCCATTTCTTTGCGTAGAATCTCCTCAATCATGTTTACAAACAGAACAAGAAACTGAGGCTCATATTGAAGATCAAGTTTCATTTTACACATAAAAAACAAGTTGATATCAAGTAAAGAGTGTAGCTAACCTTGCTTTCGTGTTTTTTGGTTTTTATTCTTCACGCACGTTTTCACTTCACATGGGTAAGCCAATGCAACTCAAAAGATCAAATTCAATTTTACAAACAATAAACACTACCCTTTAACAAAATCTCCAGCTGGAAGTCAATCCAGGCAGGGAAGCTTAGTTCAAATCCAATCCAATTCAATATGGGAAATGCAACGGGGAAGCAATCCCTTAATCAAGACATACCCTTGACAGAATAATGACATACTGAGAAAACACACACACAAACAAACACAAGCAAATCATAAAAAGGTTCATTTCTACAAGTTATTTACAGATGGTGACATGGAGTCAACACTTAAACACTGTATATGATAAATTTGATGGAATTTCACTTAAGAAGAACTAGTTAACATTGGCAGAAAATTTGAAGTTTCCCTCAATTTGTTTTAACTTCCTTTATTCCTCACATCACTGGGGAAACTAAGTAACAAATGTTTCTCAAAGCAAAACAGCACAAATAAGCAAGTAAAAGTTGGAATTATATTATAGCATTCCCGGAATTTGTGGATATCATCTCCTCGGTAAAACTTGACCTTGATAGAGTTTATACTTCCACATGGTTGCAAACAGCATTAAAAGCATATGTTTACCCAGCTCAATGAACAGTATGCCTACCATGGTAATTCCAGCCATGAAGCATAGCTCAAGGTGTGACACCTGGAGGGACCTTAAAAGTGATCTTGATGGGCATAATCTCGCTCAGCACCAGTGAGAAATAGTTGTTAGAATAATGAACAGGAAGAACTCTCGTGTCCTCTCCTTCCTTGTGGTCTGTCTTCAAAGCATGAACAGAAAAATGAAAGAAGAAAGCAAATCCTATATTAACACCATTTACTTTGGTAACCTTCAAACTATCATTTTCATTTGTGAAACATTTGCAAATCCTCTGGAACAAACCAACCTCGTGTTTTCCTCTGGAACAAACCAAACATTTGCAAAACTCTTGCCATAACTACAAAAATCAAATCAGCCATATGGATCAAGTTATACTAGAGTATTTTAAAAGTGCAATAACTTGGAATAATAAATCCAAAGTGGTACATTGGAATCCTTGGGTTTGGTTAGCCTCAAGCCTTATTTAACCCCATCTGCAGGCTTGAGTCTTAGGAGGATAAATCGTTCGAAATAACGCATTGCAGAATTCACTCTGGTAGGAACATTTTAATGCTTCATTCACTAAATAACCAAGAGTACAAAAATTAAAAGTACCAAAGAATCCTACTGCAATATACCAAACAGATGACAATGTCAAATAACTTTTTTGAGAAAAAAGACGCTAAGATAGGTTAATGGCAATTAAAAATATAAAACTGAACTCAACAAAGCCATTATCCTAAGTAATTTAGTTGGCTACCTTGTTCCAATATTTCCATTTAGCTCTATTTGGAGTCCATGTCCTCTGTTAAATCTTTGATAATGGCAATAAGAAATAGAATACAGAATGAATGCATGCACTAAAATCTAGAGGTTTCTTTGAGGATAAGATATATAAAAATTTGATTTAAACAGTTTTTAATTATGTAAACAAAGACCGCTGAGGTAAGGATTTCTTTATTTAAGTTTCAAAGCATTCAAGAAAACGAGGTGGCCAGAAAAACATTAGGTCTAAGGCAGAGGAGTTCAGAAAATATAAAAATCATAAAACAGACAATTGTCTAACAGAGCATATAGCCCAAAATAGAGGTCAAGGTCAAATGATAGTGATGGTAGGAATAATCCTGTAGGTGACCCAAGAAATTAGAAATCAAACAATGTTGAGTTGTACCAAAGAAAATCAAGATTTTTCTCACAAGCATAGGCTTGCTCATGTCTCCACTTGTTCCCACAACATGAGTTATACTTGTTTTAAAATCAACTTCGGACACTTCAAAAAGAGGAAATAGTTTAAGCTTGCCACCCTGCCAGTACTCTACAGTTTTAGGTAAACAATTTGTGGACAATTTAGGTTGTAGAAAATAAATACCCTCATAATTTCGACAAGCGTTATCAAAATCAACAATGCCACAATTTATGGTAGTTTTCATCATTATGGTACTGAATTCAGTGATTAACTTACGATCAACATATAAATTTACAAGAATGCCATAATTCTTAAGAAAGAACTGCAGATTATAGTTGTTAGCTTTTTTCAGTTATAAAACTTTCTCTACAAAACTGATGCATCAAAATATTCTTGGCATTACCATCATCTTATGCTGTAAGCATCCCGTGACAATACACTCAGTACAAAGCATACCAATCTTGGTGAATCTGAAAATTTTGATGTTCCAGGATTTGTACCAATTTTACCAACCCCCCTTCCCAACATCTCCCCCCCACCCCCCCCCCCCCCCCCCAAAAAAAAAGAGGAATAAAAAGAAACACACACACACACCCCTACATAGAAATGCACAAACGCAAGGCCATGCCGTGCTGACAAGCACACACAGTGATAGTGTAGCTTGAATAACAGGTGCACCCAACGTGGGGCCACATGCATTATAACCTATTGATAGTCAGTTAGCTAACTTAGCATTGTTGCTTTTAGGTAGAGAAGCGCCAGTGGGGTCCACCAACTGCCCATTGATATCCATATTGGGACATCGTTCTAACTCAAGAGCTTAAGCCAATAGGTTTGCACCCAAGTATATATATCAACTCTTCAGTTTCTTTACTTCTTCTCAATATGGGAATCAATACTCACACATGCGCTCACAATAGATCTCCCCTCACATGTGACCCTCTTACCACATCAACCTAGCTTCCCATTGTGTGAGTCTTTTGCAAATCCAGAGCGTTAGGAATTCAAGATTTACACGAAATGCAACGATCAACAAATTCACACCAACCACATCAAGAACAAGACAATCATTCAAACGCAAGTTTGAACCTAAGTCTAAAACCAATTTCTTGGGTTGAGAAGTGCCCCTGGGGTCCACCAATAGCCTATTGATATATATTGAGGTACCTATTGATATACATTAGGGTACCGCTCTAACCCAAAACCAAAAGCTTAAGCCAAAGGGTTTAGGCCCAACTGTCTAAGTCCATTAACCGCTTACTTCCATTACTTTTTCTTTTCATGTTGAACTCAACCCTCACATGTGCACTAAGAACAGTTGCTGAATTTGGTTTGGTTTGTTATTCCTCTTCTTGTTCTGTATGAGAGAGCCAACAATACTGCCTAGTCCTATTTCTACCTCTAATCTTTGCTATTTGTGAGAGAGCCCTTTGGGTGAATTTGGGTTGCGTTTTGTGATTGTTTTGGATCACTATTGCAGTCACTTTTGTTAGTGAAATTTTCTCCTCAATGCCACCCATGGACATATGTCTAAAGCTGAACCATGTAAGATCTCTATGTTCCCTGTGCTGTTGCTTGTTCTACTTTTCGTGAACACTCCATAAATTGTTTACATTCACATCACACACACACAAAGAGAGAGAGAGAGAGAGATCACCAACAGTCCATAAATATCACAACAATGATAAAATTTTGGCCTCTCAGCCAATCCACCACCCCAATGGCGGATCATATTCAAATTCATAACAGCATGAAACTTGATGTCTGTTTTATAACATTCCTTTGAAAG